>JAGPOW010003310.1:11529481-11566998 GCA_030014935.1 Caiman crocodilus
ACACACACACACACACACACACACACACGCACGCACACACAGAGTTTTAATGAGAATACGACTCCACGAGAAAAAATTTCAGAGATCAAAATAACTGGGGCGGTAAATGTTACAACTCAGATTCACTGTGCAATTGAGATTAGCAAACCTGATGTCATTCCAAGGGAATTTCCTTTTAAAACTGACTTGAGTTGAAAAGAAAGAAAAAAGACCCTTAAAATTGCCATATGCAAATGATGGTGGAAAAGGTGTCGATTGTCTCTGAAAACAAAACTGAATCCCTTTATTTTTTTTTTACTTTTCAGTAAAAGATAAAAAATATGTTGAATCTTCCACTGTCATCAGCAATTTAGACACTACTTAGAATTAAGATTCCTAAATGTGGTCAAAAAGCATCTTATTTACATAGCTATTGTTTAGTAGCCTGGGGGCATGTCTACATATGATATTAGTGCAACACTAATCAGCTTAGTTCATTGCAGGGTTTATAGCGCTCAGGTGCCGCATTTACATGTGCGACTATGATCATAGCACATTGAGCCGGGTCAGAGCAACCCCAGCTGACGGGGCTCGGGTGGTCAGCGTGCCAGCTCAGGGCTGCTCAGGCCTGGCTCAGCGTGCTGCAGAGGGACTGGCTGGGGCATGATGGTGCTTCAGTGTGTGGCTAGCTGGCAAGCAGCCCCTGGGTTGAAGCACCCTTGTGCCCCAGCCAGCCATGTTAGTGTCTACACGTGCATTGTGGTGCACCGAACAACACCGCTGTAGGATAGTACTTGTGTTGACAAGTACTAACCTACAGTAGGAGTTGATTAGTTTACTGCGGCTTAATAACATTGCACGTGTAGACACTGAGACTTTACGGTGGAGCTACTCCACAGTAAATGTCTTATGTATATGCGCCCATAAAGTACCTTACTAATTCTAAAAGAAATACAGTGTAGAGTGTATATGTCCTGAGATAACGAAAAACTTGTGATGCTTTTCTTTTCCCATTTCCCAGGTGCTTTTTCTCCTTAGAAAGTGTGGACATGTGCTCAACAGCACTTTGAGCCATCATTTACACCTGCACAAACCTAGTGTAGAATGTTACTAAACCAGGATCATCCATTCGCTTACATCTCTGATAGCATTTTATGCCCACTTTGTGCAGGTGGACATGACTACCCAAGATACAAGGTAGAGTTAAGTGATATGAGCTTTGTTAAAATAGCAAGGGTTTAGGTAATATATATAGTTTAGATCAGTGGTTCGCAACAGGGTTCCACACTACCCTTAGATGCCATGCAGGGGTGAGGAGATAAGCAGATCTGTGCAGGCTCATGCTTGCCCCTGTCTGGCCAGTCCTTCACCCCCCCTGCTTAGCCCCTCTGCAAGGAGGTAAGCACTGGAATATAGAAATTCATTTTTGAAATCAAGAAACATGCCTTAAGTCCAGTGAGGAGTGCCTTGAGTCCAAAAAAGGATGAGAACTACTGGTTTAGCTATATAGATCATTTTCATTTGGAAACTGTATTGCGATCCTAGAAACGTCCATCTAATGACCTCAAGTTACAGATGAGAGAGCTTTGATCTTTTCAGGAATATGTTGGTAGATGGATAATGGCTGAAAGCTGAGACACATAAAACAATAATGAGAGGGACAGCAAACAATAAGCCCCAGTTCTTGGAGCCTTTCAGTTCTCAGAGAATCTCGAAGGAAATGCCCTGGATATACACGCTTGCTGCAAGAGAGAGTGCTTTCCTCCCAGCTAGAAAGTGAGTTTCCAAATGAAATTTACCTTTGTTCTTATTCTTCAAAGACAGTAGTGGGAAAACCTACAGATAATTGGCTGCAAACCTATAAAGTCCCATGTGACAGGAAACTCTGAAGTAATAGGAGGAGAAGAATATGTCATAGCAGACCAAAGAGTCAAAATGAAAATTGTAGAGTATAAAATGATCTGAGAGTTTGCTTTGGCAAAGTTGTCTCGTTACCATTTCTGAAATAAGGTTTACTTTAAAACATTGTATCAAATTTAAGGGAGAAAAGCATTGTCAAGTGTAGCCTCTGAATTTTGCATATTACTTTGTGTTGCCACCTTTTGAAAGCACAAGACAATAAGTCTCTGCAGGGAGTTATAAAAAGATAAAGAGCTATCTAAACCTGCATAAATCTTAAGGTTTTACATGCTCTGAGGTACAGCCAGAATAATTTCCTTCATCTTTTACAGCCTGGGGAAATTGTACATGGGGCCAAATATTTTTTACAATCTCTCACCGCTTTGCCCCCCCTTTTTTCTTGCCTTCCTCCCAATAAACCACCATGCAATATATTTCCTGTAAAGTATCACTCTCTGAAGAATAAACGTCATTCTTGTATGTGTACAAAACTGATTATAAAATGCTGCCTCCAGGCAATTTAAGCTTTTCACTCTGTTCATGTTCCTTCCCAACTAGAGATGAAGATACAAGAGAAATATCCATAAACAAGGTGTTAAACTCCTTAGCTGGGATGCTGTTAAGTTGGTTCAAGTCACTCCTAACCTGATTTTCTTCAATGCAGTAACACTGATGCTTGGCCTGATTTATCTTAATACTAAAATGACTTCATTCAAATAAATTGTGTGTACTTTACGCTAGATTAACTGCATCCATATTGGGAGTTTGCATCTATATAGCTAGATTTGAGTGAATGGAGGATTTCTCATACAGGCAAGTCTTTACTGAATGTCTGACAACCCATAAGTAGTTCTTTTCTTTGGTCAATCCAATCTTTTTTCTTACATCTGACAAAATAATTCAGTGAGACTGAAAATGTGGGAATATCCATTCTCCCTTTAATAAATAGACTTGGCTTCCATTAACTTCAGTGAGGGAAATTGCCTGTATGCAAGACAGAATAAATACAAAAACATTTCTCTTTAGATTCTGATATTGAACCCATTGTGGGGATAAGGAGGATGCTAACTGAATGATCTGCTCAGTCTTTTTTTTTTTTAATCATTATGATATAATAACAGGGGTTCTCAATGTTTTCAGAGAAACAGGGGCAGGACTGACCCAGCTTGGGTTAGAGATAGGTGGAGCACTTCTTAAGCATGGGCATTCATCCTGAGACCCACTTCTAGTTTAGGGCAAAAGCAGACGATTAGTTCATCTGGTCTCATCTCATGATACTACACAGAATTACATTTCGTCCATTTACCTCTGTATTTAGCCCAATGCTTTGCATCTGGCTACAGCTTTCAGCCCTTAGTTCCTGCTGTTGCAGTTCTCCATAGTACAGGTATTTACATGACAAGTGGAACAAAAAATATTCAGAATAATATAATTGGCATGGAACAAGGCAATATGATTGAGTGGTTAGATCCAGGTGACCTGGATTATATTTCTGCTTCTGTCACTGACTAACTTTGTGACTTTTTAGCAACTGCTGCATGTTCCAGTTTGTTCCCTGTAAAATGAATACAACCATGCTTATCCACTTTGGTAAGCTATTTGAGATCCTCAGATGAAAGAGGCAGTGTGAGTGTGAAGTGCAGATGTTTGCTATGTGTTTGGTATATGATTAACATTTTAAATACATACATATATATATATAGATCAGTATTCAGCGTCAACATATTTTTCTTGATTGTGTCCAGTTTTTGTTAAACCTTCCTGGGAAAACCTATTCAAAATGTTGAGAGAAGAGTTAAAGGCGAAATATTCGATACTGTATTTTGGAAAAAAAATATTGTGCTAAGTAGTGGGTAGCTATGGTAATGTTTATGGATTGAAGGCCTGTAAAAACATCAGACATCAGAGAGAGGGGGGAGAGAGAGAGAAAGAGAGAGAGAAAGCTCTAAAACCTACCAGCTTGGTCCTAGGGGCAATGTATTGCATGTAAACCAATATTGAAAAATGTCAATCTCACCTTAACTAGCAGCCAAGTTTAATCATTTAAAAGACTATCACCCTTGAATATTGGATTTTTGTCCTACATGTTTTTAAAGAAAACAGGTAAAGAACGGCTGAAAGGTGCAGTATTTTTATCTTCTAAAAAGTCTTCTCCCTGAGTTCATTTTTTTTCTTAGCTATATTAATCATGTTGGGTCTTGTCTTCTTTTTTTAGCCAAATTCTTTCTTGACTGTCTAGAGATATGTTTCCATGATTATTTGAGCAAAACAATCTTTACAAAAGCAAACAAAATTAAAGAGCACTCAAAATACATACAGATTTAAATAGTTTTTTAAAAAAATCTCATCCTCTATTCTCTATCGTGGTTCATTGCAGGGGTGTTTATCAGAAAGCTGTTGGCTCTCAAGTCATCCATATAATCTCCTAGGACTGACAAGATCTGTGGACTTGTCTCCACACAATGGTTTTTAGTGGTTTAACAATACTGGTTTAGAAATATTGGTAAATTTACTTTAAAAACTTAGCCAGTGTAAATACTTCCATAGAAATTGGGCCCATAAAAGAGGTTACACAGAAGTGTAACAGGAAAATAATGCACCTAGGCAGCACACAAGGTAAGCAGCAAGCCGTGGCATGGGCAAAGTGTGTTATGGAGCACAAAGCGTTCTGGGAACTGTAATCTGGGAAGGCTAGCAAGTATGGCAGAAGACCAATTTGGCTAAATAGGGAACTCTTCAGTAAGCTAAAACACAATAAGGAAGTATAGAAGAAGTGGAAACATGGAGAAACAAATAGGGAGGGGAGAATAAGAGTATTGCTCAGGCATGCAGGGGTGAAGTCAGGAACTTCAAAGCACAATCAGAGTTGCAGCTAGCAAGGGACCTGAAGGGTAGCAAGAAAGGTTTCTACATGTATGTCAGAAACAAGATGAAGATCAAGGAAAGCCTAGGTCCTTTACTATGGGGGAGGCAACCTAGTGACAGAGGATGCAGAAAAGGTTGAAGTGCTCAATGCCTTTTTTACCTCAGTTTTCACAGGCAAGATCAGCTCCCAGACTACTGCACCAGGCAGCACAGTTTGGGGAGGAAGTGAGCAGCCAACATTGGTGAAAGAGCAGGTTAGGGACTAACCTGGACACAAGTCTGTGGGGCCGGAAAAGATGCACCCGAGGGTGCTGAGGGAGTTGGCTAATGTGTTTGCAGAGCCACTGGCCATCATCTTTGAAAACTCATGGCAAGCAGGCGAGGTCCCAGGCGATTGGAAAAGGGCAAACATAGTGCCCATATTTAAGAAAGGGAAAAAGGAGGATCCAGGAAACTACAGACCAGTCAGCTTCACCTCAGTCCCTGGAAAAATCATTAAGCAGGTCCTCAAGGAATCCATTTCTAAGAATTGGAGAAGAAGATAATTAGGAACAGTCAGCATGGATTCACAGCAAAGGCAAGTCATGCCTGACCAACCTGATCGCCTCCTATGAAGAGGTGACTGGCTCTGTGGATGCGGGGAGACAGTGGCTGCGATATTTTATTATCCAACGGATAAGGATTTTGCTATGGCCTCCCACAACATTCTCACAAGCAAGCTAAGGAAGTATAGGTTGGATGAATGAACTGTAAGGTGGATTGAAAACTGGCTGAATCATTGGGCTCAAGGGTAGTAGTCAATGGCTTAATGTCTAATTGGCAATCAGTACCAAGTGGAGTGCCCCAGGGGTCTGTCCTGGGGCCAGTTTTCTTCAATATCTTCATCAGTGATCTGGAAGATGGCATAGAGTGCATCCTCAGCAAGTTTGCAGATGACAAGAAGCTGGGGGGCTGGAGGGTAGGACTAGGATTCAGAGAAATCTCAACAAATCAGAGGATTGCACCAAAAGAAACCTCAGAAGGTTCAATAAGGAGAAGTGCAAAGTCCTGAACTTAGGACAGTATAATCCCATGCACCGACCGGTACAGGCTGAGGACGGACTGGCTGGGCAGCAGCTCTGCAGAAAAGGACCTGCAGGTTTCAGTGAACAATAAGCTGAGTATGAGCCAACGGTGTGCTCTTGTTGCCAAGAAGGCTAGCAGCATTCTGGGCTGCTTTGGTAGGTGTGTTGCCAGCAGATAGATAGAAGTGATTATTCCCCTCTATTCAGCACTGGTGAGGCCACATCTGCAGTACTGTGTCCAGTTTTGGCCCCCACAACAGAAAGGATGTAGGCAAATTGGAGAGAGTCCAGTGGAGGGCAACAAAAACAGTTTGGGGGCTGGGGAACATGATTTATGAGGAGAGGCTTGGGGGAATTGGGCTTATTTAGTCTGGAGAAGAGAAGACTGAGAGGGGTATTTAAAAGCAGCCTTCAAGTACCTGAAGGCCTGTTCAAAAGAGGATGGAGCTCAACTGTTCTCAGTGGTGGCTGATAACAAAACAAGGAGCAACGGTCTTAAGTTGCAGCAAGGGAAATTTAGGTTACATGTTAGGAAAAAGTTTCTCCCTACTAAAGCACTGGAACAGGTTACCCAGAGAGGGGTGGAATCTACATCTTCGGAGGTTTCTAAGACCTGGCTAGACAGAGCCCTGGCTGGGATGATGTAGTTGGGGCTAACCCTGCTCTGAGCAGGGGGTTGGACTAGATGACCTCCTGAGGTCCCCGCCAACCCTCACTTTCTATGATTCTATGAATTAGCTCTGTAGAATAGCAGTGGGTTTCACTGCTGCTGTGGTGCAGTTTCACCCCATTTTTTGCACTGAAGCCCATATTGGGAGGGCAAAAAAATTGCTGATTTCAGTGGCAAAAAATGGGGTCAATTCTCTCCCCAGCAGAAGTGAACTTCCTCGCTGCTCAATGAAATTGTGGTTCCCAGAACACCTTGCATGCCTTGATACACACGGCCCATGCTGCCGCAGTTTGCAGCCAGGTAGTTCAAGTAAGGCGCATCTACACACGACACTACGTTGCCACGGGGATGAGCTATGGTGACAGAGTCAGCAAGCATGAACCGTGACATGGACACTATTGCGGAGTAGCAATGAGCTCAACCACCCCACATTATGCAACTGAGATTACAATAGTTTAACTGTATTTGTTTCTAAATCAATATTGTGAAACTGCAATGAGCCCAAATTTGGGATGTAAAACATATTCAGCAACTTTGGAAATAACCTGAATGCTTTCTTTATATATCATAAAGAAGCCAAAGGCAAGCCCAATTTGCTTTTTTTTCTGAGGCTGACTTGAGGCTCAGTGCTGCTAGGCATTTAAATAATTTGATTAATTATAATTTAATAAATGAAGTTTTGTAATCCTACTGCTAAGCTGAAAGCTATATTTTCTGTATAGTATAATTTGCATTAGAATAACAGAGGCAGCCTGATTTCAGATGTGAATAATGATTTCTCAGTTATCTCAGTCCTAACTACTCTCATAAGACTCAACCTGTGGCCTGATTTTAAATCTCTTATTGTATTTCTGGGTCTACCTACACTACAGTCATTACTATGACTACAGTGTAGTTCAGATATGCTTAAGCTTTTCAAATGAACTGGCTCATGTATCAGTCACAGTCTAGTTTCACCAGCACTGAGCATAGGGTTGGTTGCAAAACCTGCCCATGAAGCTGGGCAAATAGGAAGGCCTTTAATCTTTCCTGCTTCTGCAGCAAGGCTGCCACGAGTACCCAATTGGCTATGTCTACATTACATGTGTAGGCAGAGAAGTGACTCCAGTGTGGAGTCCATACTCTAGAAATCATTAGAAAATCATTAATATTGCATAGTAAATTGGACTGTAATTGAAACAATTATGTAGCTTTACACTGTGACTGTTGTAAAACAATAGGGAGTTTCTCTCTCTCTTTCTCTCTAGCTCTGAATTAATGTGTCACTTGGAGCCTAAGCATCATCAAATAACCTTTCTTTCTAGAGTGTGTTCCTCCTCTTAACCTGTATTATCCTCTGGTTTCTGTAGGAGAGTAAGCCTGTGGGGAGATGGCATCCCTCCATGCGTTTGCTGTTATAACTTCTGATGTTTTCTTTCCAGTTGCCGGATTCATTATAAGGATATGTACAATTTGTTACGTGTTATTGCTCCACCCCTTGGCTTAGGAAAGAAGTGCCCTCATAGGGTGGCATACAAGGTTTGGAATTTCAGAGACTCCGTCCAGCTTTTTTCTTCTTTTTCTTTTATATTTTTTTTTTCTTTTTTACCCAAACTGCTAGTGCAAACAATACAGAAAAGATACTGGAACGTGACTAACCCGTTGCCTGAAAAGGAATGATTGACTGACTGCCCCCCCTTCCCTTGATGCATCTACTCCCACACCCCAGCTGGCTGGAGACAGGCAGCCTTATGAGACAGTGAATTCGAAAGCTTCCATCTTTCATGGTCTAGGTGGGAAGTTGTGGGGAAGAACAAGAGATGAGCTGAGCTTTCCATGTATGCATGTGTGCACACACAGGGAGTAGAGAGAAAGAAGCGGCTTATTAATATTTCCAGGGAATACTGAGGAAAAATATTTAGTGACCTGGAGCATTTCTTTTTAGATACTTAGCAGGTGTTCAAGCTTCATTTTAAGTAGCTAACCTTTGAATCCTAATCCTTCCTGGGGAGTGTGGTCTAGTAGTCAGAAATATATAAAGTAACTCCATTCTATTCTGGAGTCTAAAGTTGTAGACTAGAAGAAATGTGATAGCACTGCTTTTCCTATTTCGCCGGTGTTATAGGTTTACCAAGTGCAATCTGTGCATAACCAACTGGGAAGACAGGCCAATGCAATGAATTTGTGTTCAATTGTTGGCAGATCCCCGTGGAGGCTTAGGGTGGCACAGACACCTATTTTAACCAAACTCATGATCTGTGGGGGCGCGGTAGCAGGTATCAAGCCCCTGTACTCCCTGGTTTCTCTGACTGCACTCAAGTTAACAAGTTAGCTAGTGGATGTTATTAATGGGGGGCAATTTATTGATGTGGTTTGAAGAAGAAATAGCCATGGGAGGGTGAAAACGATATTCTTTTCCTCGTACCCACATGCAGACGGGAGGTTGTCTTTGTTAGATTCAAATCTGTGTTGCTAAGGGAGCATCTCTGTGTTGGATGGGGTATCGCAGAACTGCAGCTTTTTCTGTGAGTCACAGCACTCCTGGTCTGCCCACATGAAAAAGCAAAAAAAAAGGATTCTTCTTCTTCTTTCTCTTTTAGCCTTTAACCTAAATTGGAAGCAAAACTTCTTATCCACTAAACGGAAACAGAAGCATTTAATATAATGTACATCTCTGGCTGTCCCATAACTCTGCCTACCAGCTCTCCCTGGCATGGTGAATACAACCGTTTCTTTGACTTGAAGACTTGGGAAAAAAAACCAAACCAACCTCCCCTACCAAAAACAAGAAACACCCTTCCCTACCTCTTTCCATGTGCATTAACTTGGACATCAATCATTCTGTACTGCTGCCACAGGGATTAAAGTGTCAAATTTTAACCGTAGATATGGGATTTCTCTGCAGTAAGGAGGAGATATGAGGGGGTTCAAAGGAATGGATGCTGAGTAATCCTTCAGTTTACCCTCTTTTTTCCCCCTCTTTCCTGAGAAATCTGATTAACCAGATATGTTTTCTTGTCTGCTTTTTCCCTTTCCCCCACCCCATTTTCCCTGGTTTTGTTTCCCCCTTTGTGTTGCTCCCTTTCTTTTTCTTTTATTTTTAAAATTTTGGTTCTGGTTTGATCTCTGTGTCCTCCTGCTTTTGCCTCTCCCTCTCCCTTCGATTCCAAGCGGGCGCATCAGTTACACTGACATGTATGAGATGCTGAGACACATGTCCCCACCTCTAGGCCTGGGAAAGAAATGCCCTGCTCGAGTTGCTTATAAGGTAGACCATTCCCAAAAAAAACCCCAAACCACCCAAACCACCAGTGAAAGCTTCTTGTGCTATGGCTGAAGTGGGTGCCATTTTCCTGTGACATTTTTGGTGTTCTTCTGAGTTCTTTCTGGCTCTTTATCTTCTTTCTAAGCAGACTGGATTGTAAACATTTCCTTTCCTTGATAATGTTTTTTCAGTCATTGAATCTATAACACATCAGTTTGTCTTTCTAGCTATGTCTCCACCTCTCTATATAAATGTCTCTCTCTATCATTCTGCTTCCTTCCCAGTCCAGTTGGCATGCACAGGGGACCAATAAGTAATTTGCCCTGCTGTTAAAAACCCCACTTCACTTTGTATGCCTTTTTGACTATCTACTCTGATAATTTTCTAGTTAATTTTTCTAGATAATTTTTTTTCTTTTAATTAGATCAAAGTAATTAGGCAGGCAATAAAGTAGGACGTAGCAAGATATTAAATACAGATGACACCATAAGGGTTCTAGAAGTATACTTGTGGAAATAAATGAATTTCAATCAAATCATTTTGGTCAAAATTAAAAAAGAAGTGGCTCAAACTTATAATTTGCTCTAAACAAGGGTTTAATTAAACCACAAAACACATTATACTCAAAACTGTGCTAGCTGATACGTTTTAGATACCACTAGCGTGGGAGAAATGATAGATCAGTGGGACCAAGTGTGCAAAGAGTAGGCCAGTATTCCCACCACTTGACTCCCATTGGCTTCAGTGAAAGTTTTGCTGCCACCTTCACGCCTGCATGAAGTGTGCAGGGGTGAAGGGTCATAAGGAACTTCTTTTTATTTTAGGTTTCTGTGCTCTCCGATGTGGGATTTTAAAAAAACTTCCCGCATTGGCGTAACTCTGCTTCCATTAAAATTGATGGGAGCTTTACTGTTAACTGTAGCAGAGACACAAGTAGACCCATACTGAGCCTAATTTTGCCAATGCACATCCCCAGCTTTGCTTTTTGTGACAGGATGGAATGATTCTAGGTCATACCAAACCTCTTTAGCATCTGATTTCTCATTTAAACCACGTGAAACTGTACGTTTGATTTGAGATGGGCCCAAACCCCACATCTAATTTCTTCCTGACTGCTTTTTGAAAGATCTGAACTTTACTGTGACATTTCTTAGGGCAAATAATATCAACTTGCTTTCCACATGGCCCTTCCCTAGTGAGCTGCATTGCAGTTGCATAGAACATAAAATGGAAAAAGGTAAAAATACTTGGCCTTGAAGAGTCTTTAGTGTATGAATGGCCAGTTAGTTCACCTTGACATATTTCTGGCATAGAGGTCCAAAGGGACATGTGTATTATGGACACAAAATACCCCAAATGAAGTAAATAATATTAAGAAAACTGGCTACTTGGCAGACTTTACTGATTGGTAAATCACACACTTTTACCATTTACAATATTAATAAACTATGCATGCAACAATCCAAAGGATCAAAAATGGCCACTGGTTTTCAGTGCTTCCATTTTAGAGGCCAAAACACATTTTGGTTCTGCTTTTTAAGTGTTGATCACCTGCAGGTCTCATTGACTGGAAATGGATTTGCAGTTCTTCAACACCTCTGATAATTAGACCATGTGTCTAACATTTGTAACCCAAAAGCAGTGACCACTTTTTAAAATGTTGACAGTCCATATATACTTTTAGGGTGTTTATGTGTATATCATGTGCACACAGACTTATGCCCAAAATTCAGTGCTTTTGATTGTATTATATTTTCTTAGTCTCATATAATAAAAAGAGACGTTTTAAGAGGTTCATTGGCTGTTTTTAATTCTGTGTGGTTTAAAGTCTGCATGGTTTTGGTTTGACTGTTTTTTTTTAACCTATGTATGCAGACTTTTTCCATACTGAGACCCTGGATACTTTTCTGCCTTCATTCTTCATGCAAGCTCTTTTCACGTTAGTATATCTAGATCCATTTTAACTTGCCTTTGTTTATATATGCCAATCCCACAGCATTTAGGTATTTGTTTTTAAATGCACCCTCTTGACCCCCCATCCTTAATTTTCACTCATCACTTAGCATCAGTCCAGAGAGATGGGCAGGAGTATAACTGAGACCCATAAGCAGAGGTGGATTCAAGCACTGAAGGTCAGATTCAGATTGAGAATCTGAGTGTGTGGACAGGCACAATGTTTTCATTGGCATAATTTGCATTACATTCATACAAAAAAAGATAGTGGACAGATGACGCAAATCCCTGCTGTGGATTACTTTAGCTCAATTGGATAGAGAAAGGGTTGAAAGGGATAATATTCTGTTGGTGAAAGTTGCGTTGACTTGGGTTTAGCCTATCTACTCTGATTCTGGGTAGCTCGTTCCTAAATGCTCCCTCACCAATTAGCCATGAGCCACAGTTATAGCTACCTACTATGTGCATTTCCCTGGGAGATCTGCATGACAATCTGTTGTGGATCTCAGTGTAAGTTATATTATTAAAGGGCTGTCAAGTAATCACCGGTAAGGTGCACAATTAACATAAGAACCAATTAACACGTTAATTAAGCACATGGTTTTGGAGTCTGCATCTGGGCTGCCCTGCCCCATTGCTGTCACCGCTGCCTCCACGCCACTCTGCAGGGCAATGGTGGCAGTGCAGAGGAGCCATAGGATAGCCCAGGTGGGGGCTCCAGGTGGCTGCAGCGGGAAAGAGGGGCTCACGTGTGCACCCACACATCCACCCCCCAATTGCCATCCAGGGCCCAGAGTTGCTAGACTGGCAATGCTGGGGATTCAGGGAAGGTGGTACTGAGCTGCAGCAGGGCAGCCTAGCACCCTGGGGCCCTGTGGCTCAGGCTCGGTGCACGTTGGGACCTCCCGAAAGCTCTGGCATGAGCCATCTCCAGGCCCATGCATCCCTGGTCTGGGCCCTTAGGGAGGGGCAGCAACAATGGCCCCATACTCTGCACTCCTGTACAGGCAACTGCTGCTGGCAGGTGGGGGGTGGGATTTCCATAGAGCCACCTTCCATAGCCCCTGGCCCCAGCCCAGTGCCAAAAGAGCCAGAGCTGTGCCCAGCGCTGCTACAACTGCAACGGTGGGCAGAGCTGCCACTCTCCGTCCTGCACCACCCGGGCTCCCACTGGGACCCGGCAGGTCCAGCAACTCCACGTGGGTTCCAGCAGGAGCCCAAGCGGTGCGCGAGGAGAGCAGCGGCTCTGTCTGGCACTGGGGCAGCAGCAGCAGCACAGGGTGCAGCTCGGGCTCCGTCTCTGTTGAGCTAGCTTCGGGCATGCAGTGTGGTGCAAGCTTGGGGCTGCAGGACTTGGCTCCACAGGAATCCTGCCCCCACCTGCTGGCAGTGGCTGCCTCCACAGGGTTGCAAGGCGTGGGGCTGCCATTGCTGCCACTTCCTGGGGGCCCAAACCGGGGATGTGCTGGGACCCACAAGCTCAGAGACGATTCATGCCGGAGCTCCCAGGTGGTCCCGACCTACCCCAAGCCCAAGCTGTGGGGCCTGAGCGTGCCAGGCAGCCCTGCTGCAACAGCTCCAATTGGGTCCTGGCAGGACACGGGCTCTTGGTGGCTGCAGCAGGAAGGTGGGGGGCACACCCACCCACCCACCCACAACCCCCATCCCCTGAGCAGCTGGGCTGGCAGCACCAGAGGTTTGGAGAAGGCGACACTGGGGTGGGGTGGGGCTGCCTGGCATCCTCAGGCCCGAGGCCATTTGGGACCACCTGAAACCTGGTAAACAAGTACGTGGGGAAGTTTGGGCTGAGGCTGGAGCAACTATACTCCAGCCAAGGCTGCCCACGGCCATCACTGCTGGAGCAAGGGTAGGGTGAGCCCACTGCCACTGGGGCTGTGTTCAGGCAGGGGGCACGCCCTGGCCCTAGGGCAGCTCCGAGGAGATCCTGCTCAGATTGGAGATCCTTCCAGGGCATGTGGGGTCCCCCCTCCCTGGACTCCATACCCCCCTGCAGGCACCCCTCTGCCCGTGCCCCAAACCGCGTGCATGCACACCCCACAGCCCCCCACACCCTCACACATTCCCCCCCACACCCATCCCTCAACCATACAAAGTATCTGCATAATTTTGCATAATTTTGAGTTCTTTGTTGTGCGATTAAAATTGCGATTAATCGCACAACTAATTGCGATCAAACTTTTTAATCGTTTGATAGCCCTAAATATAAAGGCAAGGCAAATATAAAAATCAAGGCAAACCACCATCAATATGTATTAGTCCCTGCCCTGCATTCGAAGCAAACAAACTCATTGTTCTAGCTATAAAATAGATCCAAACTAGATCCAGACCTGCATTTTCCCTCAGAATAGAAGAGGTTTGGATCAATGGAGATTGGGCCCATCTCTATTCATAACTATGGCAGTGCTATTGGAGCATTTCACTAATTTAACCAAAAACTAATTTAAGCATGTCTTAGGTAACGGTGATATCAGCATTCATTCCCTTCATTCTCCATTTCTATAACAGACCATATCTAGGAGCACTGTATACAAGTAGATTGATTTGTGCTGAGCATCTGCCCTCAGGTTAGCACAGCATGTGAGGTGCTGTTTTCAGTTGCCATAGACTCCAGGGTGCAAAGCTACTGCCTCCCTGGTGTCCCATTTCTGCAGACCCTCATTTGTCCAGACCTGATGGGAAAACTCAGCGTGATGTTAAGGCACTGTGCACCCACCGTGTTACACCTTTCAGAGCACAAATAGAGTGCCTTTCAAATAAGCCAAAAAGTAAGCAAATGAGCATTCAAATGACCCTCTCTAGCCTTGCAGCTATAGCTCAGGGGCAGCTAGTGAGAGAAGTCAGTGTTTTGTCTCTGCACTCTGTTCTCTCACTGTCAGTAAAAGTGACTTCTTATTGTTGTTCTGTCTGGCAAAAAGCTGTTGCCCCTTTGTCCCTTACTTATATTTTACCCATCCCTCTGTGTTTGCAAAGATTTGGTCAGTCCGTGTTGTTTTCTCCCTGTCTATGGACCGTCTCAATATGTCTGCACAATGATTCTTTTTCCCTTTCTCCAGCCATGAAGGGCTGCTGTCCTTTCCTTCTATTTTTTCCTCCTCTTTTTTGTTCCCCTTTCTTAACTATTCTCCTTGGTTAGCAAGACCAATCCCTGCAAAGTTGTTGTGCATGTGGCTTGCTACTTGCCTGGAAATGCATGAATAGGAATCTTTATTGCCTTGTTCCTGAGGGTCCTCAGGTGATGGGAGAGCTCTATCCTAAGACCCATGAGGGTTTCAAGAGGAGGTGGCCACTAACCTCTACATTGCCAGCATTGCTGTAGGAAAGAGGGACCCTTGACTCCATTTCAGTTCCCAGAAATTTCACCACTAGCACACCTTCCAGTCAGAGCTATTGGTTCATTTAGAGGGGCACACTGAGACTTGACTTGAGGCATCCTAATGCTTTTCAAACTCACAAGTAGCTGCTGGCATTCACAAGTTGTATACTGCATACTTAAAGCACAGACATTTTTAAGTAGTGACTATGCTGTTTTGGGCAGTTTGGTAACTAAATAATGATGGTCAATCCTGTCCTTATGAGTATGTACTCATTTGCTCACACAGGACAAATGCCTAGGGAAATGAGTGGTGCATTACCCAAATGCATTGCAAGACGTTGCAGTTGCAGTGGGTGTGGGCATCTTTGTGCTGATTGTACGCCCTCTCAAAAATGTGTCCTTTAAATTAAGGCTCTCTGCTGCCCTCTGCTAGACTGGAATGAGCATTTTGACAGCACACCTTGAGTCAGCTCGCAGGGCAGGAGCTGGGGACAGGTGTTTGAAATCACTGTGCTCAGCTAATGATGATGGTGTTCTCAAAACAGAGCTGTTTGTATACGACGTCAAGATTTCCATGCATCTGCAGAGAGAATGGGAGAATGAAACTCTGTCTCTACTATATGGTGATTCGCTGCTATACATCTGATACCTACAACAAGCAGTGTTTGGAGGAGAAAGGGGGCAGCGGAGTGGAGATTAGATTTGAATATGGGATAGGATTTTTGAGTATAAACAGTTTTATTTCTATCAGAAGAACGCACATTCCACCCCACTGAAGGCCACAGCTCCAATTTGCTGAGAATATTTGGGCCATCCACTGCCCTCGCTCAGCTGGACCAGGAGTTGTAGCCCCTGGTGACAACATGCTGCAGCCTGCAGAGCTTCATCTTTGTCTACCACTGGGACCAAGGTGAAGCCTTGCACACTGAGGTCTGTAGTGTCCATGGGCCTTAGTGAAGATGAGAAGGTGATTCCAGACTTTGTTTTCAGAAGTCCTTACACCATATCAGACCAGCCAGACTAGCACTGGAAAACTGAAGTATATATCTACTGCCATCCTATTTTCACTGTTGTCATATGTACAGGGGCACTTTATTCCAGCCTGGTTTTTGGAAAAAAATTGCCTCCTAAGTTTTGTATTAAGAATGGGTTGGCTGAAGCTTATTGTTTGGGTTAGGCTATGAAGAGCTCGAGAAAACAAATCACATGCTTTTAATTAGCCTCTGCACCGGCTGGCTGGCCATTCTGCCTTCTCTGTGCTGTGTTTAAATGGGGAAATGCATATTGCCAGCTAGACATTAAATAAGTCAGAGCAGTAGAGTTAGAGCTAGAACTGGGTGAATTATAGCAGAAAATGTATTCACCTAGTTCAGCCTCATTTTCTCTGAGCAACTGTCTGCATTCAGCTCTTGAATTTATTTGCCATTGGAAAGTACTCTGAATGTGGTCCTTGTCCATGGGCTACCACTGAGTAGGGACCTACTGAAATTGCAATTTTGCAGATTTCACGGAAAACTCGAAATCCAGCATTGCCCGCAAAATCCATGGGAAAAAAAGAGAAAACTTACTAAAAATAAAATGCTGGCTCCCCAGAGGAAGCCACAGTCTTCATAGTACTGAGGCCTTGCCATGCAGGCAGCCAGGGCAGACGGGAGGAGTGCCAGCACACGGGAGCCCAAGATGGTTGCCGCCCCCGCCCCGTGCCACTGATTGGCTGAGGGGGCTGGCTGTTGTGTAACTGTGCCGCTCTCCACCAATCAGCAGTGAGGGACAGGGACAGTGGTAAAGAGCGTGGCCACTGGGGCCTCTTGGCCAATCAAAGCTGTATGCAGGGGGCAGCCACAATAAGCCCTCAAAAGTGGCAGCCAGCCCCGTGATCTGCCTGCCAAATTGGTTGGCTGCCTGTTTAAGTGGATAGACCCCTACCAATGAGTAGCTCTAGTTGTATTTTCAGGATCCAGAATTTGAGTGGATTTGGCTTGTGTTAAAGGGGTTCATAGATTACATAGTATTACTTCTGTTGCTGTAAAATTTCCCTCCTGTGCAGAAAACCTACCAAAGTTAATCCTGGAATGTATACAGGGCATAGATTTTATATGGTCCCTCGGCACTGATGATTTTCCCGTGACACTCTCTAGTGCCTGTTTAAAATCCCCTGTTTCCAGGGCCATTCCACCCAGTACAGTTTTCTAGCAGAGTAGTAGCAGAGAGCGAGCAGAAAAGAGGCATAAACCGAGGCAATGATATTTCCACTTTTTGTTTGAATGAATCATCATGTTTTTAGGTGTCTGTGTTGGGTTTTTTTAGGCAGTATCAACCTGCAGGGACAACTTCAGTTAGTAGGTGAGACACACCGGGTTCTCCCATCTGCAGACTTTGTTAGGAAATGGAGCAAAAAAGTGCTGCATCTGTAACCCAGGCTCCAGGATATATTAGGTTGTTATCTTGTTATCTAGTCGTTTTTGTTCTCCGATGCATAGAGTTAATTAAGGACTCTGGAGAGAATAGCGCAGCTCCAGCCCCTGGGGTCTTTTACTGCAGAAACACTAACACGCTCTTCTCACACACCAGTTCTCTTCCTTGTTAGCCTCTCTTCTGCTCATGTTCAGAAGGGGGAATGCCTCTGAAACTCCTAATTAAAATCAAGGGATCCAAGGAGGTTTCTCCAGCTCAGGTTAGGAAATTGGAAGCGAGGACTCCATTTACTGCCTGCTACTTCTCTTAACTTTCCATTTAAGGAAAGTAAGAGTGAGGTAAAGGAAGAAAGAGGAATGGCAAAAGGAGCAAAAAAAATCAATTTCTGTCAACTGCAGAGATTGTAGGTTTTTCTCCTCCCCCCGGTGCAGCTACTCACCATTTAATTAGAGCAGTTAACCACGCTTTTCATTTGTGGCAGCCAGTCCCAAAGGGATCCTGGTGCAGTGAAAACGCCTTACCAGATTCTAGCAACATCTTGATCCCTCACCATCTGTATCAACATGCTCTGATGTTCTTCCTCAAGACTTAGAATAATGGAAAATTCTATAAATTATGCCCTCCTCCTCCTCCAGTCCCTTCTGGCAACTTTTTGCATCATGTTTCAAAGGAGCAGGCAGTGCTGAGGCTCAGGCAGTCTGAGAATGAGGTCTGAAGTCCAAAAATACTGCTAACGCAGAGATTTTCTTTAATTTTAACTGGGGCTTGAGCAGAGGAGTTGGATAATTAATGAAGTCATATTTTACCCTGTCTCTGAGCTGGGCGGAAAATGGATTTTCCATCCCACAAACAATGTTGAGTTAGTTTTTAATCTCAATTTGAGATTTAAAAAACATCAGTGTTTTGAATGTTTTTCAAAGTTGAATGACAACATTCAGTTTGGATTGAACAAAACATTTAATTCTAGTTCATTTGAACCGTTTGGTCTCGGTCCTTTTTCTATCAAATGCATTTTGAAACCAAAAAGTCATTTCAAAACGAAAAATAGAAACTCCTCATCCTAAAAATATCAAAATTGACTGTATGGGAAATTTGAAAATGTTTTCTCAGGATTTTTGTTCACCCAAAATAGAATTGGGAAAATTGTAATTAAATAAAAAAGCCATTGATCCAAATTTTTCTAATGGAAATTTACAGTCAAAATTAGGTTTCTGAGTAGATTAACACTGATCACAGTACCCGTGATGTAATATAAGTGTCTTCTGTCTTAATACACACACACTGCCTTTTCTGTAAAAGTCAAATCAAATCAAAGAGATATTACTTTCTTGAAGCAGGAAGGCAAGGAACGCCCCCAGAAATATGATATAAGTTTAAACAACACTTTGATATCGCTGTCAGTGCAGAAGCTTCAGAGAAAGCACCATGACTTCAAGTGACATTCAAGGGGAGTTCAATGGGATACTTAGCACCTTTAGAAAACAGGCCATTAAAATATAAGTAACCCATGTACCTATGAGACAGGGCTTCCCGGTATTGAACTAGTCAATGTATGTGATTCAGCTGCATGCTTGTGCACTGTGAAATAAGTGTTTCTAGAAGCCTGAGCAGAGTGCCAATGCACTGAGTGCTTATGCAGGGACTAAAAGTACAAGGTCCTTATGTTCTGGACTGCCAGGCACCAGGTGAACAGCTCCGTGTCAAATGACAGGAATTACCGTAAAAGTGGTGAAGTGTGCTTTTCCTTCTCCCCTTTCTCCATGGATACAGTAGGAAAAGAGCAACTGTTCTAGGGGGCTGACTTAACCGTTCCAACAAACAACCTCAGATCTTTATCCATATATATTAGGTTGCAGGGGAGTAGGAGACTGAATTTTTGAAATTTTTTCCCCCCAGCTCAGCTACTGACTGTCTCTAACAGCATGGAAGTCACTTTACCTTTCTGTGTCTAATAGAAAGAGTAGCACTAACCTACCTCTGAGAGCTGGGGTAAGGCTTGTGGCCAAAATGTTATGGGTGAGCAGGGAGGTTTAGAAAGTGTCCAGCCCCTTAAAAGCTGATTTTTTTCAGTGGCCATTCTCATGGGGATAGAGCTCTCCTGGGAGGAATTCTCTCTCATCTGCTTGTTTTCACTTCCATGCATCTTCTTTCTCTCTCCATCTCTTAACTCTCTCTCACTGAAGTGGGATTCAGTGGGATTCTTTCAGTAAGTTAACCACTGGATTGCATTGCATACACTATTGTTGCTGTAACCTTTGGCGTGCTGAAGGAGCAAAGTCTAAACAAAGTGCTGTTTCACACAATTGAGCACACAACATTTTTGTGGCTTTGCCAGCATTTGATATTGTTTGAATTATATGGGGAGGAAATGCTTGGCTTTGATTTCCTTATCCTTCCTGCATGTCAGGCATTGAAGGGAACTCCTTGCCTTTGTTTTTAAAGGCATTCTTTAAGGACGCACTGATTTATTTTAGCTCGGTACTGATTAAACTAAGCATTAGGTGGTAGAGTGAGTTATAACACACATCCTTTGTCCTTCTGGACTTGGAATCAGATCTTAACTCCAGTAACAAGTTAAATAAATGTGGTGGTCTTGGATCTTTTGAGTGTTTGTAGCAGGACAGATGGGGTGGTGTAGGCTTCAGTGCAGATAATCAAGCCTTATGAATATACTAGGCATACTCAGGTTCCCTGGTAGGCTTTTTATAGCCCTTACTGATGTTCACGCTGCCATGCCTACTATGCTATTGTTATCTGTATGAGCTAGATGAAAGTAGCACACGTATGCCTACGAAGGCTGCACTCATTTCTCCCAAATGCAGCAGTCAAACCTCAGATAAAAGGCTATGGTTACATTGTCAAAAACATATCAGTGACCTATTTTGATAAGGGGCTTAACTGCTTAGGAGTCTAAGACCTTTTATACACATAAATGCTTTAACTACTAGT
This sequence comes from Caiman crocodilus, assembly GCA_030014935.1. Taxonomy (NCBI): domain Eukaryota; kingdom Metazoa; phylum Chordata; order Crocodylia; family Alligatoridae; genus Caiman; species Caiman crocodilus. The sequence goes on from JAGPOW010003310.1 coordinate 11,549,854, forward strand.
AAAGATAAAGTGGTACAACCCTCCTAGCGTAGATGCAGTTGTTCTGGTTTAAATCGATTTGTACCTGTAGAGTTTATAGGGAGAGGAATAAGCTGGTCCACTTTATGCTGGCATGCCATTCATGTGCCTGTTACCTATGTTTACTGGCAGGGATGGGCTAGGGCTGTGGGAATGTCGTCACCTAACTCTGCTTCTGTTAAAGCATGTTGTACCCAAGGAGGCTGTAGAAAGAGGCTGTGATCATGTTTAGGAGAGCACAGGGGCTGCAGTTCCGGTTAGCTCCCATGACTGAACACATGCAGATTCATGGCTCATTGCATCTTTGCAAACCCCACTCACAGCCAGGATACTTTATCCTATGAGCTGTGGCAGTTTCCTATCTAAACCAATCTGTAGCCTATTAAAGGATCTCAAATGTCTTTAGTAAAGTGTTTAGCTTTATTAAAGAAAGAAAAGATTTCCAAGGAGAGGTAGGAATCAAAATAGAAGTGTAGCCAGCTTCCAGACAGCTCTTTCCCTGAACGAAATTCCCCATGTGCACTGGGTCCCAAACACAACTAAAGCAAACTCCCTACTCATGATCAGAGCTTGGTAGCTTGCTTGTATTGTACAGATCCTTAGAAATATAGAGGCTTTTCTGATCTGGCTTTATTTTAGGAAGTTTCTGAACTGTGTATGAAAGCTGGGAAATCACAAACTTGCCTGGGAAGATGAAATCAGTCTTTATGGTACAATGCTAAGGTTATCAGTCAGCCTGGAGGGCTCTGCTGCTAGCGATCCTTTAATACTCCAGGTACAGACATGTAAAAAATCCAGGCACTCTGTGCCAAAATAATATGCATAGCACAGTCTCATTGACTTTGTTACACTCGTGATGAACTAGGCCCAGGGACTCTAAACATAGATAAAGTCATGTAGTGATGAGGGGAAGTGTTGCCACTGGACCTCATGATCCTTAGCCAAAATTTGGAAAAATCCTCACTGACACTACTATTATGTTTTTCCAGTTAAAGGTAGGAAATGGAAATCTGTGCAAGCAGCACTCTACTCCCAGTGGGAAAATGCAGAGGAAGTCTTTTTAATGAGCACTGCAGCCCCTGTGCTCTCCTAAACATGATCACAGCCTCTTTCTACAGCCTCCTTGGGTACAACATGCTTTAACAGATATCGATAACTACTGACTACAGGGTTCATAGGTCATTGTCTGGAAAGGTAGTGTAGGATGGTGGCAGTTCAAAGGTATTGTAGGGAGCTGAAGGAGAAGAAAGGAGACATAGTTTAACATGCTTGGGATAAAAGAGTTCTCCAACTCTGTTAGCTGGGAGCAGTCCTGTATCATGGTGGTCTCCATGTTGTAGCCTCAATGTAGAAAACAGCTGTACAGAACAGTTAACACCCTCAGGAATGAGGGAAGAGTGAGCGTGTGATCAGAGCTAGTCTTGGATGTTTCTTCTTTCTGTGCTATTTCATTAGGGACAAAAGGAATAGTGTGTGAGCAGTGGTGGCAGTAATTGGGTGGCTGTGCCTGTACACATAAAACAAGGGCCTAATCATTCTGGCAGGTGTATGATCAGTGCTGCTAGAGACAGGTGAAGAGAAAGTTCTTTGGCTGTTATAGTGCTCCAGCCAGGTCATGGATCTCACATGGTTGTAGAGGGTTAGAATTGGATATGAAGTCCTGGTATAGCATAGTGCTAAGAGAGATCAGACCTGTTCAGCAGGACAAGACATTGGCTTCAAGGATGGCAGTATAAATGCTGGCAAATTGCAATCTGGGAGCACTGGAGTAAGCCCTCCAGCTCAGAAGCATTCCAGAAAAGATGCCGCCGTTCCTAAGGGGAAGGTGTTTATCACAAATCAGCACACAAAAGGTTAACATTTGAAAACGTATTTGTAATCTTGGCATTTTAAGAATAAAGAATTTGAATAATAATAGGAGGAGAAGGAAAGTGGGTGGGGGTGGGGGAGAGATGCTGACTGGCACTGATGGCAACTCCACTTTTCTCCTCAGCGCCTTGTGAGGATGAACATGCCGATCTCGGACCAGGACTTAACGGTCCATTTCACATCCACCCTCATGGCCTTGATTCGGACAGCTCTAGAGATCAAACTTGCTTCAGGTAGGAGGGGAGATGAGAGAGAGTTATGATGCCTGAACATGTGTGAGCTCATAAACTAGGGACTTCACTGCTGGTCTTTAGAGAGGACCAGGTAGGTTTCCTATGCCAAAGACCCTCGACGTGATAAAGGAGGGTATCTGAATCTGAAAGAAACTGGGAGGATCTTTCAGAAGATCCAGCCCCTTTCCTACCTCCCGCAAGAGCACATGAACTGATAGATATAGTCTTGAACTAGATGATCCCCAGCTTAGCTCTGACCTTGATGTGTTGACCTTGGACAAGCTGCTTCATCTCTCTGTGCCTCTAATGAGAATATCATTTCTCGACTTGCGTTCATGGCTTTCAGATTAAAACAACCCACCATGCAAGTCCTAAGTGGTGTTATTAAAACAACCTAGTCATGCCTTTCAGGATTTGTCACTTTACACATGCCAGTAAGAAAAAAAAACCCTCTTCCTGATAATGATCCTCTCTGCTGGTACTGGAAGCCATGACTCTGAGAGACCAGAGCTGCGTTATGCCCTAAGGAAAAAAATTAATTATTTCATTGCTTAATCAGGCAGATACTTGACTACCCAATTAAACAACACAATGCAATAAAATATGTCAGGTTTTACTTCGGATCATTAGACCTTTTAATCAGCCTTCAAAGCCATGGCTGCTGCTAGGACTAGAACCAGAGCAGAAATTGCCATTATGCAGTCATATATAATTTAAAAATGAAGGGAGACAGAAATGTTCATGTGGTTAAGGTGCAAGACTGGAAGCTGGGATGTCAGGAACTGAATCCACTTAACCTCTCTGTGGTAATTACTTCAGAAATGTTCTTTAACCTCTTTAGGTGGGCACTGCTAGAGGGAGGCAAAGGAGAGGGAGGCTCTTTAGGTGCGCACTGCTAGAGGGAGGCTTCAGGGGAGTTGGACTGAATCTGATCTGCTAACTTTGAAGCATACAGTTAAGATGGTCTCATTTCTAAGGGACTAGCATCCTCCATCCCTAATATCCCTGCATGCAAAGGGGACATTTAAGCCCTGAGAGTCTTGCTGCATTTCATTGATGATAATTTGGTTGGATTCATCTTACTGAAGATGTCTGTTCTTGTGAGGTTTTTGGCCACATATAAAGAAAAAATAGGCAGTGCTTCCATAGGGGCAAGTTTGCTTCTGGGAATTTTGAGGGTATATGGGTAGAGGTAAAAGGGGTTTGATTTGAGGGACCTTGCTTTAGCTTACCTCTTCCTTACATGGCTGGGTTGGACTTTTTCCATTCTTTCTGATAACTTTAATTGAGAGTAGTTGGTGGGGCTAATGTTCCCATAACCAACTCTCCCCAGTGAAATGCAACATGGCACAACATATCATGGCACTATAACAGATAACAGCCTCCTTACCTCACTTTTTCTCTCAGAAGAATCATCACTGTCATTTATATACTCCTCTTAGTTTCATACTGGGCGTGTCTACACGTGCATTTACTGCACAGTAAGTGGTTTTTATGCCAGCATCTACACGTGCAGGTGTTATCGCTCACTAATACTCTGTGGACTGACTTGGGATTAAAGTTAGTCCCAAGTCAGTTAGATAGATGCCTATACATGCCTTACTACCCAGTAACTTATCAGGTATTAATTTGCTACCTGCATTATGCAGGTAGCAAATTTATGCTCAAATCAGTGTAAGTTGCCATAGTTACTGTGCAGTAATTTTTGGTTTTTGGTACTGCAAAAATTCATAGAGTCATAGAAGCAGGGTCGGAAGGGACCTTGTAGATCTTCAAGTCCGACCCCCAATTACTATGCAGTAACTGTGCACGAGTAGACACTCCTACTATGTAGTGTATTAATTTGGGAAGCAGACTATTGTCTCATAAATATTTTACTCACTCTGTAGAATGAGAACCCACTTCAGCCTTTTAAATGATGCTGCTGTGTTTGGCTGTTTAATAGTTAGCTTGGTTTTATAGCTTCCATTTGATTATATTGTTATTTAATGGTGTTTAAGGTGTATGCAGGAGGACGTAGTCCCAGTTTAAGGGTAACAGTGACAGTGCATGTTGCTTAAGGACCTCAAAACAAACTGGTCCCTGAGGTTTCATTTGGGTCAGACCAAGTCCTATAACCCCTATTCATATCCACTACTGGAGCCCACCCTGAGGTAGTAGGATATGAAGAAGGCTGGGCAGATGGGACTGGAAAAGAGAGGGTTGCTTGCACACTTGGTAATGGATAGCCATTTTCACTCAGCTTTACTTTCCTTTTTTTCCCTCCTGCCCAGGAGGGGTGAAACAGCACCAGTGTGATGCTGAACTAAGGAAAGAGATCTCACTGGTTTGGCCTAATCTGTCCCAAAAGACACTGGATCTGTTGGTGCCTCCTCATAAACGTAAGTGGCACACACCGGTATGTGTTTCCTTTAGAAGCAACACACAGACCAGATCCCTAAGAATCATTTGAAATGCCCAAAGGAATCCAGCGTAAGTTCTTCCCTTCTGATGGGATGAGCCTATTGTCCTGTCTATGTACGGCTGTTTCTAGAGTACAGGAACCCAAAAAACATTTTAATTTCTATGTAGAGCCTCAGCTTTGACCTCCACAATGTCCGTAGTGCAGAGACCCATTCAACTGTTATCCAAGTAGTAAGCGACCCAGAGTCGCACCAAAGTATAAGTCCCGCGTGGTAGTATCATAGTACCTAATACCCAAGGCAGCAGAAACCTTCCTTTGCGGAAAAATAAAATGCAGAGCAGCAAGAAGAAAGCAATGCCAGGTCCCGCCTCTTTCAAAGACCTTCCTTTGTTACACCGCTTTATAGCTTTATCTGTTTCCACTTTATCTGGTTTAAGGGATCAAGTTTCTACCAGCTGGGCTCTGTCTGCCTCCAAAATAATAAAAGGAACAGGTTAAAAGCTCCAAAGAATCCATGTAATATGCCCTAACGATGGCCTGTGCCTGTGGAAACACATGGAGAAAGTTGAAAGTTAGAATTCTCTAGATTGGCAAAAGGGAGGACTGGGAGTCCCCGGGATTTCTGATTAATGAGAAACAGCTCCTTCTACTCAGGGCACGGTTCACTGAGAAAGGGATGGAAGTGTGGAGATGCACACGAGGGGGTAGTTACTACCAGCCCTGCCTTCCAGCCCATGTTTTCATGTCTGGTACTTTATAACCCTGTTCTGTAAGGCGTGTGCTATGCTGTACCAGAGGGAGAGATCAGCAGTATAATTGTTTTTTGTTTTGTTTTTTTAAAAGCGGGGGGGGGAGGGCCATCTGGAAAAATGCAATAGAATTTAAATTTATATTAGCCCATTATCCCCCTGTTGACCATAAGTTAAAGAGAGAAAAATAGGGCCTCTCTATTGATAAAACTACTGGTTGCAGATCTGGTATTAATTTAGATGTTCTTCTGTTTCCCATTCTTACGGCCTAATTGTCAAGGGCCCTTTTCCTGTAAAAAGGCTATAAATATTTTCCCTGGAGCAGTAGGCCATAGGGCACTTAAAGCCATGACCTCCACACAAGCAGAGAGAGAGGAAAGGTAATAACAATCCAGGATGGGGTGAAGGGGAAAGACTGTCTGAAGAAATCCGTTCTAATCACTTCTTTTTTCTCCCTTCCTCGCTTCTTCCCCCTGATTCTGATGGGACATCTTGTGTTCCTTTTCACTTTTTTTTTACATCTGTTGCACATTCCTCCATTTAATTAATTTCTTTCCTTTTCTTCCATTTATTCTGACCACTTCTTTCATTCTCAACCTATCCTCCTGCACACCTTCCCTGCTTTATATGAAACTCCCCTGCTGCATTTCCTCTTCTGTTTCCTAATCCAGCTGATGAAATGACCGTGGGGAAAGTCTATGCAGCACTCATGATATTTGATTTCTACAAGCAGAATAAAAACAGCAGGGAGCAAGTGCATCAACCACCTGGAGGCCTTTGCCAGGTACTCAGCTGAAAGATGGTGTTTCTGGATTCTTTATCCTAGCAATCTCAGCAATCGGAGGGTTGGAAGGGATATCAAGGATCATCTAGTCCGGTCCTGAATTAACAAAACTCTGACAATTCAAAGATTTCATTCTGTCTGACACTTGACAGTCTGGTTGCCTCTCCAAACAATTTGAATTGTTAGTGTCTTGTCAACTAAAAACTGTGCTGGAAAAGCTACGACAAAAGACCTTCTTGTGTAGTTTCTGGCACTTCTTCATTCCAGCAGTGCTGAAAATCCTTTGGGTAAAACTTCCAGTATCTTCTATATGTATGGCACAAATCAGCACCATTCAGAGACACCGTCTCTGGAGCTGAAAGGAATATGGCCACCTTAGGGCACAGCGCTGCCTTGTACCACATAGACATACTCTAAAGGAGTTAGGTTCCTAAGGCTAGGATCAGATGTTTCATTTGTCCCAGGACACGTGCCTGTGTTTATCTCAGAAAAGAAAAGTCCTTGGATTGATGTATACACAGCTCCTTCTAATCAGGTTTTAATGAAGGGCTGAGTGCACTGCCACTTTTCTTCTATTGATTCAGTCCCAGGAAATCTGTTCAGACATATTTTCTGACGTCCCAGGACAAGCTGTTAGCACTTCCCATCCCGTGAGCCTTTTTAAGGTTTGTCTCGGGATAAAAGACATGGACTTCTGAACAATTGCACTTTGTCCTGGGATAAACTGGTTTGTCATGGGACAAATGTGATGACTGTTTGTAGCTTAAGCCTAAGTGCTATTTCTAAAGTGACTTAGGTGCTTAGAAAACTAAGCCCTGTTGAAAGCCAGTGATGATTGGGCTTCAAAATTACTTTGATACGTCAAAAAAAATTACTCCTTCAAAATCTCTCCACCTCCTACCCTAGTTAACCTGACAGTGCAGAGGAGCACAAGAATTTAAACCATGGACGATAACTGTGCAAACTTTGAAAGATGTTTAGGGCAAAGTTTTGGACTGATTCTTATTGTATACAAGGCCATCTTGTTTATAACCTTTGTTATTAGCACTGTTATTACTGCAGTTAGCTCCTCAGACCTCGCAAACATAGCATGTTGTTACTATGAGTACTGGACCAAATCTTCCGGTTCCCATTAAACTTAGTAGAACTTGTGACTAAATAAGAGCTACAAGAATGATATATCCACTTGCATATTAGGGGCTTGTATGTACAGGGTAAAATCTTAGTTCCATAAAGTTTGTGGCAAAACTCCCAATGAATGTAATGAGTCCAGGATTGTACCCACCAAATATAATATGGTCAATAGGTCATTCAGGTAACTGCTAGCCAGGTTGATGAATAAACATCATGGGTATCATAAAGCTCTAAATCAAAAAAAGGCTTGGGATTGAAACCCTAGGAACATGTAAACTAGCAGGCTCTTCCTGGACTTTAGGATGGCCTTGTGCAGCTGAGTATCCATGCAGCTAACATCCTGTATTTACCAATGGAGACACTTCCCCTGAAGAAGGCAGTTTGAGGGCATTGCAGTACCTGACTCAGGGCCACCATCTAAAACCTGAACTAGCCCCTGACCCAAAAACCTCCCCATTTTAATATGTGTAATCCAAATATTGGATTTGTAGCTAGTCCCATGAGTCCCAAAGGGTCTGGCTCCCTTATTGTACTATGCCAGTCAACCTGAAAGGGGAAGGGAACTATTATGAATTAAATTTAGTGCTGGGGGAAAACATGGGCTTTATTTCCCTGGAGACTGATGTCTTCTGTGTATCACAGAGTGAGTACAGCAAGGAGGCTTTCTTTATACTTTGCTTGCCCCTAGCCTCTTCTGTGATGCATTGAGACAACACGTAAGGACTGAAGGGCGGTCCAGTCATTGTGATCCCAGGAGGCTTTGTCTGCACTGCAATGGAAAGTGTGACTGTAGCATAAGTAGACAGACCTGTGTTTACTTTAATCCAGCTATCATGGTTAACAATAGCATTGAAGATGCAGCAGTGTGGGCTTCAGCTTACAAGCCTACCAAGGATGCTTGGGTTTGTGCTCAGCTGGCTATCTTACACTAAAGTCCATATTGCCACATCTCCACTGCTGTTATTACTCTCAGAAACCAGATTAAAGCTAGTGAAAGTATGCTTGTATGTGTAGCAATCCCACCTTTAATGGCTGATGAAGATGGCAGCCTGTAACAGAGTGAAGAACTAGGTAGTGCCAATTGCAGTTTCAGGAAGGGTTTTTGAGGACATGGATCACAGCTTGACTAGAAAAGGTGGTGCAGGGTAAGATATAGGTAAGCAGCTATATCTTTCTAACAGGTGCTTTTTCTTCATGCACTGCAGACTGGACCAGTGTCACTGTTTCACCCTTTGAAAGCCACGCTTGAGCAAACCCAACCTCCAGCATTCAACAATGCTAAAGCCTTCCTTCGTCAGAAAAGTTCTGCATCACTCAACAATGGGGGCACGTTGTGAGTATCCCGGGCCTTCCCACCATTAGAGTTCTCTGATCTCTCAGCTCCCGTAGGCATGTTGCACTTAGGATTGTCCCTTGTCCAAAGGTTAAGATGTGTGGTCAGATGACAGAGATTGGCAGCTACTTAAAAAAAAAAAAAAAAAAGCCCAATTAATGCTTGTATATTCCAGAGATTAATTAGGCCAAGGAACAGCCTCATATACGGTAACACTTTGTCACCAGGAGTTTCCATGCATGTTTCTGAGGACTGGATCACTTCTGTGAAACGCCATTGCAGTCCGTTATGCAAATTGCAACCCAAAGACAACAGTCCCCAAATGCCCTTCGTATTTTCTGTTCTCCGTATGTATTATGTTCTTCTAGGTCACTAGTGCTACGGATGTGTAATTATAGATATAAGAGAGATAAATATGATAATAAAGTACAAAGTGAAAATAAAAAGGTAAGAAAACTCGAACTGTAAAAATGCAAGGCTAAATTTTCCCCTGATGCTGCTGCATGTATTTCATTTGACTTATAAAATAGATTAACTTAGCCAATAATATGTACAGTTCTTTTCCGAAGTGGTCATGGTCATATAACTTTGCTCAGTCTGACATGCACAGACTAGCTTTTAAATCAAACTTTTCATCCTCTACATTACTTTTGTGTATTTACATGTCTTTGCCTGCCAGTACCAATCTCTACCAAGACTTCCAGTCTTTTGTAAAAAATATCCATTTAACAACATCAGCACTCCAAAAAAGTTCAGCAGTCTATACCGGTTGTAAAGCTTAATTACCTAGGGCACCAAAGAAAAGTTATTACTCTCCCTTCTGTGTAGGCCGGTTTTGTCTCCTTGCTCTTCGTGACTTCCCAAGGAAAAGATCACTGTCAACGCTCAGGAGCCTTTCAGGTTTCTGATTTTGCCAGCCGCTGCCCCCACCCAATGGTTCTTCCACATGACTTGAAGTGAATCCCTCAGGCTGCTCCAAAGCACTTTGGCATTTTCATCTGCTTCAATCTAACTAAATCTAAATCTACCCAGCTGTTCACCTTTTCTCTTTGCCTGGTAACAGACCAGCTCCAGAGGGTGGGATCAAGGAGTCCAGTTCATGGGGAACTCAGCGCACGCAGGACATATTTTACGAAACCAGGACACCGGCTTTTGAGCGAGGCCACTCAGAAGAAATCCCCATTGAACGGACAAGCAAACAGGTGATGACAGATCAGGATGCAGTAGGTCCCTGTGTTACTCCTTGGTCTCCCTGTGCATTAGGGGCTACGGCTAGGCACTGTTCTGGTGCAACCAGTCAGTCCTATTGGCTGCAGAAGATTTGCCTGGATGTAATTAAGAGCTGACTTCAACCCACTTTTTTCTGTGCGGCTGTATTTGACAGCTGCGTATTGTGGGTGTTTGGCTCATTCAGGCTTATTCCTAATGGAAGCATAGGGGCAGGGAAAGAATGGCTAAGCTTGCTGGACTGGGAGACAGGACACCTGGGTTTAGCTTTTAGTTCCTTCCTGTGTGACCTTGGGAAATCACTGCTCCCTGTCTGTTAAACAGTGCCCTTCCTCATGTTGGTTTTGTGAGGATAAAATCCATCAATGACTTCAGAGCACGGAGATACTCCAGTGATGAGAGCTGCTTAGGCACACAGACAGAAAGATGTTAGCTGAGAACAGGAAATATGCAGAAAGGGACCTTCAGATTTGTGTCTCCTTACAGGCAATGTTGGTATCAGATGTGATGTGCAATGTATCATGAATCTTCTCTTTCCAGTGCTGCCATTGAGAGTCCCCACTGGAGGCTTAAGCTGATAATGTAGAAATTTGCAAGGCCTTAATGTCATTGGCTGTGGGAGCAGCTCTGTCTTCTGGGAGCAGTCATTCAACTGAAAGCTAGGGAGAAAAAGAAAAGTTTGATGCTATCCTGGCATCCCAGATATACACAGGTCACCCATCAGATGTGCACATGCCTGGACAGTGGTTAAGATAGGGATCTGTGAATGCTCCTCCTATAATGAGTGTCATTTTCACAGCAAAACTTTTCAAAAGGTGGATTGCAGCTGGGGAAATCAGTGAATACAAGGAAATCAGAAACCAAATGTGTGTTTATAAGATCATGCAGCTTGTGGGATGTCTTTTTGGAGTCTTTTAACCCTGGGTCCACCTGTTCAAATCTAACTTAAGCCAATAGTTACTGTAAGTGAGTGCCACCTGATGGCTCTTCAGTGACATGCCTGAATGAGCTTTTGGGTCTTAAACACACAGTTGCCCATGGATGAAGGATCATATTGTAAAAAGCATGACCACAGTTAGCAATAATAGATCATTGGCCACATGGATTGTCACACTTATTCCAGAATAAGTACATCCACATGTGGAATTATACAGGAATAGTTATTTAGAGTCACATATTCCTGAATAGCTACTCAGAAATAACTGCAGCTGTAGACAAGCCCTGAGAAGGGGTCCCCCTGGGTCAGAATTAAGGCTCATAGACAGGGCAGAGTCAGCAGTTTGGCACCTGTGCTAGACATGTTCTGCAGTTCAGAAGTAACCTTTAAGGCTCAAGAGCTGTTGGGCGGTACCTTTTACTAGCTGTATGTCTTCAGAAATAAATTAAAACCCCTGCAATTTGACATAGGCATGGAACTAGCCCATTAGGTCAGTGGTCTTCTGCTTACAGATTACATTGACACTACTGAAATATGTCTTAATCTGTTCAGGTTGTAGAAATGAGAGAAATCAGCCCCACCTTGGCCAATGGAGAGCACCAACCTGGCCTGGAGAGCCAGGGACGGGCGGCTTCCATGCCACGTCTGGCTGCCGAAACTCAGGTGAGCGAGAGAGGCTTTACTGGCAATGGAAGACTTACAGTAAGTTAAGAATTCAACACATTCTCTCTTCATGTTGTCCTTGTCGTGTTGTTTTTATGAAAGCTTCTTGTGAGTATCTTGTTTGAGGGACATTGATAAAACTGGACCAGTGCTCTTTGCCCAGCCTTTGGGTTTGTGTGTACATACGTGGTCCTGTTCCCTCGCAGCATTTGTCCTGGTATACAGGCAACAAAAAAGGAGCGTGAAAAATTCTGTTCTTTGGGTTAAGCACCTTATTGAGTAGGATGGCTTCCTCCTTGAAAGTGTGAGGTTCAGATTAACAGGGAATCATAGAGTCATAGAAAATGAGGATTGGAAGGGACCTTGGGAAGTCATCTAGTCCAACCCCCTGCTCAAAGCAGGAACATTCCCAACTAGATCATGCCAGCCAAGGCTTTGTCTATCCAGGTCTTAAAAAACCTCCAAGATGGAGATTAAAAAACCTCTCTGGTTTACTACGCTCCCAGTGAGTTTTTCCTAATATCAAAGCTAAACTTCCCTGGCTGCAACTTGAAACTGTTGCTCCTTGTTCTGTCATCGCCCACCACTGAGAATAGTCCAGCTCCATCCTCCTTGGGACCCCCCTTCAGGTAGTTAAAGGCTGTTCCGTCTTCTCTTCTGCAAACTAAGGAAGCTCAGAGGTTCCTTCAGCCTGTCCTCGTAAGTCATGTTCCCCAGCCCCCTTACTGTTTTTCTGCCCTCTGGTGGACTCTTCAGTGGGTCTACTGTATAGTTTGCAGAGATGTATTCCATTCCATATATGATGATACCTTTACCCAGGGTATATGGAAGGGTATAGTCCATGGCCTCAAGCACAAAATAAGCTGCATATTTTTCTTTAAGAATCCTGTCTATATGTGAAATCTCTTCCTGCCAAAAGGGCCAAACTTAGACATGGGGCATTTTCCATCTCTCTTCCTCCCCAGTAGGATTTACTGCACATGCACATGCTGCATCGAGGGGTTGGTTGGTTGTATGATGTTTAGATCTTCACTAGCCTTGCTTATTTGGCACGTTCTGGTGCATTATTACAGCACGGTCTTCTCCAGTCTGGGCATTTCACATACGCATTGCTAACATGTCCTCCAGATGCTCTCAGGTCACCATGCTGCCTGTTGAATGCGAGAATGTTTCCATCTTACCATACATAGTTGTCTCTTTAGTTCTAAGGGCCTGGTTCATATAATAATGAGTGATTATTGCACAGTTGTGCTGCTCTGGAATATAGGCTGAATTCTGAAACCATGGACTCCTTCTATACCGGTAGCCAGCATATACCGTATGGTAAAAAAAATGTCCTTTCTGCATGCAAAAGACAGGTTGAAACATGGTACCAACTGCATATAACTTTGATTTTTGGGACTCTGTGCTATCATAAGAAAGGATGATTTTTCTACAAGAGGTCATGAGAGTCCATTTCTCAAAGTTGTTTGATTTCTCAGGGACTGTACGTGTCACATTTACAACCAATCAACCCACTTAGAAAAAAACTGTTTCCCTGATGGGATGGACATATGTCAGGTTTTACCAAACCTAGAAGCATGCCTGATGGGAATTTTAATACACAGGCCTTAGAAGTATACCTTCTGCCAGCATTTAGCTGTGGCATTAATTCTTTCCTTCAATATTAACAATAATGTTATATTTGCACTGCTTGTTTTAGTCTGTAGTGGCCCAAGGCATGTTAAAGCTATGTGTATGAACAATGGTTATAAGTGACTTATTAAACAGAAGTTTATTGAAATCTTCCACTATGATTTCAAGAGCAAAATTGTAGATTTTAACAATGACTACTGCAAATATATTGCAGCTTGGGCAGAAATTTGGGCTTTTGAATGCTTACTTGACCCATTATCCCATGCTGGTGTCTGCTGCCCAATTGTCAGAGCTTCTGGGATCTGGGCTAGCTAGATTAAAGCTGGTTTTGGTATCCATGCTGCAGTTGCGTATCTGAAGAGTTACAGAGAAAGCCTGCATATTAATGAAGCTGGGGAGGCAGCCATAGAAGCCGTTCTTGAAGCGGGGGAGTGAATTTTTTGCTCAGGAGCATTTTGCACATTATCCAGAGCAAAGTATGCACCAGCTCAGCATTAATGCTGTGTGTAACTTATTTATGAATCAGGCCTGCAGTGTCTTAACAGATCTAACTCCATCAAATGATGCAATGTTTTGGTAGTTGTAGCTTCACCTGAATAACTGATGTCCTTTTTGTGTGTGTTTCCCCTTCTGTGCCCTCCACCCCACCCTTAATGTGCTACTCTGGTGACCCCAAATTTTAATTTCTTTGTAACTTTTATTAACAATGATTTCTTTTTTTTCATTTATTTTCCTTTGTTTGCCTGTTCTTTCTCTTTTTTGTGTTCCACTTGTTTTACTTTCTTATACCTTTGATCTTGCCTCCTTCCTCACTCTCCTTTTGCTCTCTTCCTTTTCCCTTGTTGCCCTCCCTCCCTTATCATCATCTCGTCTGCTGCACATCTGCCGTGATGGCTGACAATGGCTGTACTGTGGGCCTGCCACAAATATTGTCTCTCATCTTGTCCGAATTTTTGCAGAGGAGCAAAGCACGTTCACCTGGGAGTTACCTAGCAGTATGTAGTTTGCATTAAGTTGTATCCTATTAAATTCTTATTAAGAAATTATTACCCTGCCTCAAACTTCCTCTCTTATTCCTCACTTAAGTTGTGATCTTATGCTTTAAAGATGTGGCTATTGTCTCTATCCACTTCCCTGCAGTTCTTTCCAATTATCTTGATCCACAGTTGCATGATGTACTTTGTAGTACCTTGAGTTATTTTGCATTGCCTTGGTGGCCAAAGATTTAGTAGGGAAAGCCAAAGGTGTTGGTAGTGATAAGCAATAAACAAATATCTCGAGTGCAATGGCATATTCTCCTGAGTGTGTGCATGTGCAGCAGTGCCATTAATGAGAATGAGAGCACTGTGGGGAGCTTCCAGGAGAGATTATATCTTTCTTTATAGGATAGGAGGAGAGGCTGCTTTAATCCACCTCCTATGAGTTCCACTGGGGGCTCTGTGCCTGAAACCATTGCAGAACCTGCATAGAAAGGTTTATTCCTTATGGACTTTTTGTTTGGAAAACCTTTGCCTTTCCTCCTTCAGTTCCAAAGAGGTTATCAGGTTGCTTATTGGAAGGGTTTTGTTTTTAGAAAATAGTGTGCACTTCATTGCCTCGATTGCCTAGACTAGTTACTTTATTTCCCATATCTCAGCCATGTCAAGTTTGGAAAGGTGTTGCCTTTCTCCACCGCAAAACAAAGCCTTCTGGCTCTGAATAATGTGTGGGAACCTAGCATGAGGCATTGGGAGGTCATACTACATGTAGGGGACAGCAAAGGAGAAGACATAAGGTGGGAAGTGAGTAGAAAATGAGTTGGGTATAAAGTATGCTCTGATCTGTATTTCACTCTGATGACTTAGTGGAGAGCTGCCGTTATAAAAAAAAACACCCAGGTATATTTGGGTAGGACCCAAGAAACTGGTCAAGCCAGGCTGGGGCCAAGTCTAGTGTTGAGCTCCAGGAGAAAGAAATAGAAGGGTGCATCTCTTTGCCTTGTGTTTTGCCCTAACAAAGTACATAACTAACCAGTCACCTCTGCAGAAGGAATTTGCTTCGTGCTTACCACTCACCACTGCAAATCCAGAGCTGTACTGACTAATGCCACCTTGTCAATGGACCTGCAAGAGAACAAACCACTGTTATGACCTAAAACATTCCTGTTCAAAGGCTGCCACCAAAACGGTCTTGCTCTTGCAACATGCTGCAGCATCCCATCAGGAAGGAGAGTATTCTGAGGCATGTCTTATCCTTAATGCCCAATCAGTGGCCTCCCAGGCTACGTATTTCTGTGGCAGGTCTCCTCCCAAAACAGCATCCCATCTTGGAGTCTAAGAAGTATCCATTTCTGGGCAGTTTCCTAGTAAAAGAAAAAAAAGAAAAAAAAGTTATTATGGTTAAAAGTTCAGCTCAGATTTCTTTTTTTCCTGCAAGATAAGATATTCAGTCACTGACACTGCCCACTGGGAGAGGAATGGTGTCTTCTATGAAAAATAATTAATGGAGCTGCATGCTAGCTAGCTTTGTATTGAGCAAATACCAGGGGGATAACAGAGATCTAAACTCCAATGTAAGCAGAGTAACACAGAGAGCAGAAAACAGATTACTTAGCAAATTTACAAAGAGCAGAATAAATGCTCTGGTACAGCTGTTATTTCAGGCGCATTTTGGAGTGAACATTCAAACAAACATTAAGCTGAAGGGACTTGGGGAAATCCTGGTTGCATGTCCAGGAAGCCTGACTCTGCAATAATTAAAGATCTTCCCTCCACCATGTTGCTTTTGTGTAATATCTAAACAAAGCAGAGACCTTAGAAGTTGGGAGGGACACCGTCTCATCCACAAGCCAGGGCCACAGAACAACTGGTGGCCAGAAATGAAAAAGAAAAGAAAGCAGACTGAGCCTTGTTGTTTTGTCAGCTTTGTAATTAGTGGTTGTACAGGAGGTAAGTCTCAGACAGAGAGTAGCAGGCAGGGTAACACAGGCAAAGGCCATGGCATTATAAAAATGTTGAGTGGGTAAGGTAACTAGTAGGGTGAAAGTGCTAGACTTTAGGAAAGCTGATTTCAATGAACTCAAGCGATTAGTCAAGGACGCACTGCAGAGAGGAGTTTTGAAGAGATGGGAGCCCAAGAAGGGTGGCTGTGCCTTAAGGAAATGATCCTTCGGGCACAGAGCGAGACGATCCCGATGCAAGGAAAAAGAGGGAAAGGGGCTAGAAAGCTTCCTTGGCTGACCAGAGAAATCCAGGGCAGCCTAAGGGCCAAAAGGGGAGCACATAAAAAGTGGAAACAGGGAGAAATCACCAAAGACGAATATACCTCCTCTGCTTGTGCTTGTAGGGAGGCAGTTAGATGGGCCAAAGCTACCATGGAGCTGAGGATGGCATCCCAAGTAAAAGACAACAAGAAATTGTTTTTTAGATGTATAGGGAGTAAAAGGAAGGCCCAGGGAGGAATAGGACCCCTGCTAAATGGGCAGAAGCAATTGGTGACAGATGTGGGGGGACAAGGCTGAACTCCTCAATGAGTTCTTTGCCTCGGTGTTCCTAAGCGAGAGGCACGACAAGTCTCTCACTGGGGTTGTAGAGAGGCAGCAGCAAGGCGCCAGACTACCAAGCACAAACCCTGAGATGGTGCAGAGTCACTTGGAAGAACTGGATGCCTTTAAGTCGACAGGCCCAGATGAGCTCCATCTGAGGGTGCTGAAGGCACTGGCCGACATCATTGCACAGCCGCTGGCGGGAATATTTGAACGCTTGTGGCACACGGGCCAAGTCCCGGAGGACTGGAAAAGGGCCAATGTGGTCCCCATTTTCAAGAAGGGGAGGAAGGAGGACCTGGGCAACTACAGGCCAGTCATTCTCACCTCCATCCTATGAAGTTTTTGAAAAAATTATCAAGGCTCACATTTGCGAGAGCCCGGCAGGACAAATTATGTTGAAGGAAAACCAGCACGGGTTTGTGGCAGGCAGATCGTGCCTGACTAATCTAGTCTCTTTTTATGACCAGGTTATGAAATGCCCAGATGCAGGAGGAGGGGTGGATGTCATATACTTAGACTTCAGGAAGGCCTTCGATACAGTATCCCACCCCATACTGGTGAACAAATTAAGAGGCTGTGACTTGGATGACTACACAGTCCGGTGGGTGGCGAATTGGCTAGAGGGTCGCACCC
>JAGPOW010003310.1:11567098-11590454 GCA_030014935.1 Caiman crocodilus
AAGAGAAGGTTGAGAGGCGACCTTGTGGCTGCCTATAAGTTCATCACAGGGACACAGAAGGGAATTGGTGAGGTTTTATTCACCAAGGCGCCCCTGGGGGTTACAAGAAATAATGGCCACAAGCTAGCAGAGACCAGATTTAGACTAGACATTAGGAAGAACTTCACAGTTCGAGTGGCCAAGGTCTGGAACAGGCTCCCGAGGGAGGTGGTGCTCTCCCCTACCCTGGGGGTCTTCAAGAGGTTAAATAAGCATCTGGCTGGGGTCATCTAGACTCAGCACTCTTTCCTGCCTATGCAGGGGGTCGGACTCGATGATCTATTGAGGTCCCTTCCGACCCTAGCATCTATGAATCTATGAAAAAAGAACAGCAATGCAGCTTTGCTGAGGGTGTGGGCATACAATACGTTTGCTTTGGAGTATGCTGTTTATTCCAGAGAAAAAGTAGAGTGAACACACAATGCACAACATTTATTCTGGAGAAAATGCTGGTCCCTAGGGGACTTCTCTGAGGAAGCCTCGAGTAAATTTACTGTGGAAAAAGTTTCTCCAGTATACATCCTTATACGTATATTATCACTTCACTTTAGGGTAGCTATGTGCTTATTGCATACCAGCTCCCCTCCAATCTAGTGGCCAAGGGTTATAATTGTGCCCATTTTAGACAGCTTGGGACCTTCAAATAATTTGTCCACTCTTTGCTACAGAGTAAAATCCAAAGTAAACATATTGTGTGTTTGCACCCTGAGAGCTATCCTTCCCACCAATTCCCAACTCTCGTCCCTTGGCATTACTATCAGTGCATTTCTCACCAAAGTATTAAGTACATGGCTCTAAAGCTTCATAACAGATCTACCTTGCTTTCTGCAGGACTTTGGCAAATCCTTAAGTATTTCAGAGGGGTGTTGTTGTTCACAGAAAGTTAGTACTGTGATTGGCAGCAGTGGGGGTAGCAAAGTCTTCATTATTTTTCTGGCAGTCCTAAAGTGCACTTATGAAACACTTGGAAAGCCTCCTGTCAGCGCTTACAGTGTAAAGCCAAAGCCTGAGCTGGTACTAGTATTGGCAATGCTGGGAAAAGAAGAACAGAAAGACTTTAGCCAATGACTGATCAATCGTGGTGCTGTGAGCAAAGAATCCCCCACGTAGCCTTCCTCAGCCAGAAGAGTGGTGTCTACAGGATCTTGAAGAGTGACGGGGAAAGCCCAAATGAGAAAAATCCCACCCAGCGTGGCAAAAGATGCACCCCTACCCTTTCGCTATGATGCTTAGCATATGATGCTTTTAACTGGCAGCCAGTCTCATGGAGTGAAGGAGATGTTGAGGCTGGAGAAAAAGAATGGTTACCTCCTTACTCCAAGAAAAAGAAATCCCTGGGCTAAATATAGATCCTAAAACAATGCTTCCTTAATTAGTGGGGCAGGATGCCATAGAAAGCCATTGGGATTCCACCATTGCAACTGAGAGGAGGGTTAGCTACCCCCCACTCCCAGCTTCATCTGTTTGCTGCAATGTATTTCCCAGGAAAATACACTGCAGCAAAAGATAAAGCAGGGTTTCGTTTTCATTGAGAATCCTCTGCGCTCTCACCCTCAGTTCCAGCTAAGGTCACTTGAGTCCCCTATTTGAACTCCTGCAAGCCAGAAATAACAGCTTTTTTTGCCAGTCCATTGCTTTAACCACTAGATACCTGGTCTGTGTTTCTGCCCCACTCATTCATCATCATTACCAATTTGCTTACCTTTTGCATTGATGTACAGAGATTTCTTCCTGCTGTACTCTCTGGAATTGCATTGGGAATATCATAATCTCTGGACTAGCATGGGGTGAAATGGTTGTTGATGAATTATCTTTGTGAAAGAAACCTTTGGATATCCTGGTGCCCTGGGAGCCTCTTAATTCACTGTTGGTGACTCACACGAATGCTTATGTAAGGGCTGATGTTAAACGTTGCATATTCCAGCATAGATATAATAATTGTGTACAATCCCCGAGTTAGAAGTAAATCCTATTTCAGGTAATGCTAACATTAGTTTCCCCAATTTGGCTCTAAATCATCCAGTGTGCAACTGCTTCTTTTGTTCATTTCAGTTCTGTTCAGCTAACATTTCTCTCCTTTCCCCGAACCCCTACACAGCTCTTTCCCATCCTGAAGGCTAAACAATTAACTACAGTGTGGTTTCTGCTCTCTCCTACCCACTCCCCCCTTCCTCCATGTGTTTTGCAGCCCATCCCAGACACAAGCCCCATGAAGCGCTCCATCTCCACATTGACGCCACAGCGTCCACACCCCATGCACCTGTACAACTATTCCCTGGAGCGCATGCCACCAGACCAGGTCCACCACCACCATCACCATCGCTGCCATCGACGGAAAGAAAAGAAGCAGAAGTCCATGGATAGGCCCTCCCACCACCTGGCTGATGGAGATGCAGGTAAGAGCTTTTCTAAGCCATCTTCTTTCATATACTCCATAGAACTGTTTTGTGAGGATCATTTCTCTCTAACCCTCATCCATTCACATAACACAGAGTTTGGGAAGGGTATTTGATGGGGCTTTCCCTCAGGTTGATGACTAGTGGTGCCCAGGAGTGGGACTTGCATTAAGTGCAGGAAGGAAGGGGCTGGATTTGAATGGGATCGCTGTGGGGTACCCTAGACTTCTCGAAGGAAATTTGCTCTTAGTTGAGTGTTTCTACTTCTGTCACAGCCTCAACCAATTACCTTGTTACAGTGGCCCAGCCAGGTGAGACTTCTTCCAGGGATAAGAAGCAGGAACGTGGCAGGTCCCAAGAGAGGAAGCAGCACTCCTCCTCTTCCTCTGAAAAACAACGCTTCTACTCCTGCGACCGCTATGGGAGCCGGGACCATTCTCAGCCCAAATCTGCCGATCATAGCCGACCCACCTCACCCAACGGGGGACCAGAACAAGGGCCTCACAGACAGGTGAGGAGACGCTTGGTGGGAGAAGGTCTGAGGTCTTCAAGGAAGGCCCCAGCTTGAAAAAAAGAAAAAGAAAGAAACCAAACAGGGTTGGGAAATGGAGCCTTTACAATAAGCTTGCTGGTTCAGATCAGTGCAGCAACTGAGAATTGTTGCCACCAGAGGACTTCCTCTGATGACCTCCTGCAAAATGTGTTTCTGGTCTTAGTCCAACTTATAGTGTGCCCATACCAGAGAAGCCACCCTCATGATTGGCACCATTGTTGACAGTCTGTGGGTATGGACACACCTGTATTTGGAGCTGTTTCAAAAGGGCAGTAGCTGTTGGACATGTTACAAGGAGGGAATGACACACCTGTAGCAAAATTGCTCAAACTTTAACTGCCTTTTGGAAATGTTACACTTTTTGAAATGACTCTAAATGTACATGGGTCCACATGCTGTGCAGAGTAGCCAAAGACTAACTGGAGCCTCCAGGCAGGCTTCCCTTCCAAGTGCGCATGGAGAAGTGGTCTCACCATATGAGAGCTGAGGCTGGCCAGGAGGGCAGAAAGGGAAGTATGCCCAACTCCCTTTCTTTATGCTGAGGCTGTTGTACAGGCTAAGATTTTCAGTCTCTAGCATTTTTAACTGTGTTCCTATTGCTCCATTTTATATAGGGCTTTATGTCTACTTTAGTGTTGCACAGTTGCACTAACCAAAGAAATCCCGAGCACTACAACCCCTACCACAAAGACACAATCTAGGACAGTTCAGCAAAGAGCAGATGAGTCCTGAGAGTCAAATCTTACCTCAGCTCCCCCTCACTGATTTCTACAGGGTTCCTGGGGTGTAAGTGATGGCAGGATTATGTAAACTTGAAAAAGGAGAGTTCTCAGGGTGAAGGGAGAAATTACAGGATCAAAAAGAAAATTTATCTGAGGAACAGATGACTATGGGATAGGCTAAGATACACCCAGGGAGCTCAAGAGATGCAGCTGAAAGTAGCTCCTGACATAGTATGAGCTTTACAACTGGCAAACAGTTGTGGATGAGATGCACTTACAGAAATGTTCCAAAGCAAGTTGGAAGGGCACCTAGTGCCATCAGCATGTCAGCTGTACAGGAGAAGAAAATGAGATAAATCTTCCATTGGGGAACTGCTGCTTCTGACTGTTTCAGTTCTGTCCAGGCAGCATTTCTCTGCTTTCCCCCAGGTAAGGAAGGGAAGGCAAGGAAAACTAGACCAGAAATTGTAGCTGACAGGGCTCAGCAGTTGCCAGATAGACTCTTAAGTGCATTTCAAACTAATGTCTATCCATTGGTCTGGAGGGGGAGAATGCTGCAGCCAGTCTGAGAAGTCTGCCTAAAGTTACAGCCTGTCAGTGGAGCATGACTGACAGCTTGTCTTAGCTGGGCTGATTGGTGCTGTCAGCTTCACAGCCATGCATCCCCATGGCCATGTCAGCTCTCAAAAACTGGATAGCTGAGATAAAGAAAGACTCATGCTCACTGTGTGGGTGAGAGCCTATGGAATACAACAGGGAAGGCATAAAAAGGCATAATAACCTGCGCCACCCATTCAGGATTTCTCTTTTCCCTGATGTGTTTTCCACTCCTAGTCCCTATCAGGAAAATAGGTTATAGCCTCTGAAGCTGCATGTCAGCTCTAACACATGCTTAATGCCTTACCAGTGTTTACTACACTGCTTTGAAACACAGTGCAATATCCAGGGAATGGACCACACATTGTAAATTACTGTACCTTTTTGGCTCTTTGGCTGAGTGTAATGTAAGTTTGATATCAGACAGATCCAGAAGTGCACCCTCTCCCAGGAGGGACCCAAACACAGTGATCCAACAGGTTTATTTCAGCTCCATCTCCTGAGCTCCCTCAGTGCATCTTAGCTTATCCCATAGTCATCTGTTCCTCAGATGAATTTTCTTTCTGATCCTGTTATTTTTCCTTTTGCTCTGAGAACTCTCCTTTTTCAAGGAGAGTGTTACAAAAAACACTTCCCAGAAGTTAATAGTTTTTGTAACGCTCCCCAGAGTGTTCTGGGGAGTATTACAAAAAATGCTTCCCTACAAGTTAATAGTTTTTCGTAGTGAATTCAAGTTGCTTTTTAAGCCATTTGCACGAGTCCTCTAACATTTAGTTTGTCCATCGTGTCTCTTTAAACACAAATACCTGAGATCATTTGGAGGAGGGAAGAAGGAAGCAGCTGGTTCCACATATGCCACATCTAATGCCACATATGCCACATATTTTCTTAATACAAGATAGTATTGAAAAAACTCAGTGCCCCCCAACTCCCTTCTGGTGAATTCAGTCTTCATCAAAAATAATTACCGAGCTCCACTCCTATGCTTCAGGCTCAGATGCTGTCAGTATTAATATGAACAGACAATCTTCAAGTTGATAGTTTGCAGAAATTGTCTCTGGGTGTCTTGACCACCTTACTAGCTAGTTCCACAGTCCTGTCAGCAACAGAGAACTACTGTCCTTGGCCAGCCTCACCTGATGCTTATTTCCCAGGATCACAACTAATGGTGATGGGGATTGATGAAACACATCTAGACTGGGAGATAAAGGACAGAGGTTGAGAGTTTGGGGTGCACAGTTTGAGACACCTTAAAAGGGGCCAGCTTTTCAGTGAGACCCAGGCACCTGCCTCTTGAAAGACATCTCATGCTGGGCACCCAGTATTGCTAGTCACTTTTGAAATTCTTGGCCTTAAGTTGTGTGTGAATAAGTATAGCCATTGAGGGGAGATGCATGGCAGAACTAAAGAGGAAGAAGGTGAAGAAAGAATACCAGAAGGCACAGCTTCTCTATACTAAAAGGTGCAAATCACAGGAAATATGGCATAACAAATACAAACTACATATGAAGCCACATCCAAGGTTGTCAGCAAACATCGCTCAGCCATGTACTATGACTCCCTTACCCCTTACATACAAATATCTGCGAATGTTAAATTATTTATATATTTGGATTTCAGAGGGACAAAGAGAGAGACTTCTGACTTTTAAAAATTTGATTATACAAATATTAAAATATCTTCTATTACCATTAAGGTACTACCATTACTTCTACTACCATTAAATTCATCCTTGAATATGCATTAAAAAATGCACAGAACAGAACAGGTATTTAAATAACCTGTTACTTTTATGTGGATGAAGAGCTTCAGTTCTTAAATAAAGGTTGTGCTTACTTCTGATTTTGTAATAAACTTTCTCATAAAAGCACTCTTTAAAAAGCTCATGTACTTCCATATGATGTTGCAAATAGAAACACCAGCACAAGGACTTGGCTCTAATATAACTGGGTTGACTTCCACAGAATTACTCACTTTTAATAAGAACAAGATCTGGCCAAGAATGGAGACACTGATGTTGCTATATAACCTGAGACCCCCAAATTAAATATAAAACTATTGGAAAGTAACAGACTCTAAGTTTTGCCCCTTAAATTTCCCCTTGTAAAGAATAAAGCTGGTCAAAACAGTTTTCATTTATTCCCACCCCCTCAAATGTGGCTATTTTAATTCTACAGACATTTTCACTGAACTGCCTACAAAACCAAACGTATTGTTTATTGAGAACACAGAATCAGAAGCTTGATACTTTCCTTTCCTAAGAACCTGAAACACTGTGACATTATGAACAATGTTTCATTTTTTGTATGAACCTTGTACAAAAAATCAAAACTGAGTGTTTGACCTGCTCCATTTAATAGCTCAGGTAAGGGGCATGTAAAGACTATGTACAGTGTGTATGCCTTTCCTCTGGACAGTGTCCCTTTCTGTTGGAGCCGTCTTCTAGTTTGCGTCCTACTAATGCTCTGACTCTTTCTGTTCTAACTTACCGCTCACAGTATTTTGGTTTCCTAGCTCTTTACATCTCTGTTTTAAATGCTTCTTTACAACCTCCTTCCCCTGACTGTGCTTGTCTAAACTCTCTCTTTTTCGTTTTTCTTTCCTCTTGTGACTTGTCGCTCCCTCCTGTCGCTTGTCCTTCTGTTTTATACCCACGTGCCTTTGTGTCCGTCTGGTGTTTCCTTTTTTATTTTTGATTTGCTTTGTTCCAATTTTCATGTAGGGTAGTGGTTCAGTTAATGGGAGCCCCTTGATGTCAACATCTGGTGCTAGCACCCCGTGCCGTGGTCGGAGGCAGCTCCCGCAGACTCCATTGACCCCTCGCCCCAGCATCACTTACAAGACCGCTAACTCCTCGCCCGTGCACTTCACCAGTTTCCAAACCGGCCTGCCCACTTTCTCCCCGGGACGCCTGAGCCGTGGCTTGTCTGAGCACAATGCTTTACTGCGTGGGGACTCCCAGAACCACTCGCACACCATGGTGGCTCGCATCGGTTCTGACCCTTACCTTGGACACCGAGATGATAGTGACAGTCCATACCGTGTTGTTCCAGAGGACACACTCACCTTTGAGGAGGCTGTCGCAACCAATTCAGGAAGGTCCTCAAGGACTTCTTACGTCTCGTCCTTGACTTCCCAGTCTCACCAAATCCGCAGGGTTCCCAATGGCTACCACTACACATTGGGCCTCAACACAGGCCCTGGGACAGGCTCCAGAGGACGCAGCTATTACCATGAAGCTGATGAAGATGACTGGTGCTAGCATAAAGGCAAAACCATTGCAGGTGTGTGCTTTTAAAATTGATGAGTTTTATCATCCGGCAGTCTGTACACTCAGACACACATGGTACCCAGGGCTGGGGAGTGAGGAAGCAACCCCCAGAAGGAAAATCCCACTGCAAGAAGTGTGTCTGTGCCCAAACCTGACACTGTCTGGGACGCTCATTCAGCCTCTCTCTCTTCTTTTTCTTTTGCACTAGACAAATTAATAAATAATGAAAGATCGTTATTTGGGGAAGATGGGGGTAGAGAGAGCATTCTCTTTCTCTCTCTCTCTCTCTTTTCCCTCTCTCTGTCTCACCTACCTACTGCCTTGTCTAACACAATGACATGCACCAGATGCCAAATCTGCAAATGATGTGAAAAGCTGAGAGAGAGGAGGTCTGAACCCTGCCAACAGAAAAAAAGGACTGTTGACCCTTTTCAAGATTGGGGTAGCTTCTGCTGGGCCTTTTTTTTTCCTGTCAGGGTGGGCATTGGGGATGGGAATTGACAGTCGTGTACAAAATCACATCTGTATTTTATCTTGTTCAAACGATAAGAAGGAAGTGATCTACCTAAGAAACTGAGAGAGGAGAAACACACATCTGAACAGAGGACAATCTTTTCAAGACTTGATGTTCAATAACAGCAATTGTTTTCAATGGAGCCAGTAACAAACCTTCAAGCTGACAAAGCACTCCGTCGCCTGTGACTCTCTGGTGTAACACTCTTCTGTGTGGATTTATTTTATTTTACTTGCCATTTTGGGTCCTTCACATTGACATACGATAAAGCCACAGAGAGCTACTTTGTAAGGACTGTTTCCTTGCTGCTGGTACTTTTATTTCTGTTCCTCTTGTCAACTGCAACACACCCTCACTGTTTTGTCTTGTTTACAATATAAGCTTGATTTAGCAAAAAAGTTAAAAAAGAAAAAAAAAAAAGAATAAAACGTGTAGGGTTGGAAAGGAGAAATGTAATTGGTTTTATATCAAGCTATTAGATAGAACTTTAAATTTTCATTGTGTGCATTTTTGTAAATTGTACAGTAAAAAAGGAAACAAAAAAGAAAAAAAATACTCTTTATGTAGAAAATTAGTCCTATTGTCATTCCAGGTCCCACTGTTTCTATTGAATGCTCCAGTTGTTCACTACTAAGTGCCTAACCTTTGAAATCTCTCACAGCGACGATGCAACCTCTTGCTTCAACGCATCAGAACTTGGGGAAGAAAGTTGGGGGGAGGTGAAAGGAGGAGAGCCTGGAAGAGTTGTTTATCTCAGATAATCTACTGTGCATATGATACCACTTATATGTTTAATGGACAGTGTTTTCAAGTAGCCAGGTTGGAAAACTACTGGGGGGAGTAGGGGGTGAAAAAACATTTTTAAAATAATTTTATTGCTGGGATGGGAGGGGAATAATAGGGGCAAACAAAACTGGCCTTTTCTCATTGACTAGAATTTAGGGTCCTGCAGGAGAAATGCAGGTAAAAATATAGCATCAGCAGTGATGCTTTCACAGAAAACTAAGTGACTTTCACACTGCATGTCTAGTCTTATGTTGGTTGTGAAAGGTCTGCAAATGTTTCCCGGTGCATAGTTTGTATCGAGGGCAGTTGGAGAGAGCCTCATTGTTATTGTCTGTTGGGGAAAAAACTGACTCTCAGGGATGAGATTTCTGTATTCTTACGATTATTCTTATGTTGGATTGTTTTATTTAATTTTAAGATTTGAGTTCTTTTTTTGTGCACGAGTGCAGATTTCTGGGTTTTGAGCCTAGGGGAAAGATGCATATAACAAGAGTGGGAAGAAGTGCTAAAGAATAACTGACAGAACCTTCTGCGAATGGGTTTGAAGAAGAGCCGTGTGGCTGTTTTTGGACATAGTATGACTGGGGTTACTGCAGAGGGTGTGCATATCACACTGGGAGAAGCAGAGCGTGGGAAAATGCATAGATGCCAATGATTGAAGAAGTGTTGGTAAGAATACTGGCAGGGTTTAAGAGACAAGACATAGTGGGGTGGTTGAGTAGATCTACCCAGCCTCGGGACCCGCAGCCTGGAGAATAAGCAGTCCCTGGGGAAGAACAGCAATCTTTATGGGCCTTGTTTTGTTTTGTTTTGTAACTAAGTTCATATCGAAGGTATGTCATATTTTGGGAGAGGATGCAGAAAGCATCTGAAACTATTGACAAAGCCCTTCATCATTGGAAGGAGAGCAGGACAGGTGTAAGATGGTTTTCCACATTTTGAGCCTTTATGTTGAGAAAAATCAACCTTGTGTTGTTTTGTTTTATAATCTCTTTGGCTGATCTCATCCCTGAATTCTGCTAAAAGATCATTCTTATTTATATCTATATCTTTATATTTATGTGCACTTTGAATAAAGGAAGTGCATTAGCTGAGAAATACATTATGGATAATGGATGTAATTTTTAAATGTAGGGCTATGCAACAAGATGACACTTATGGAAACAAATCAAAACAAAACAAACAAATGAAAAGACCTTCATCCATTATGTAGCTTTACCTGCTGGACTTTCCTGTTTCAGGCTTCAGCATGATTGTGACCAAATGTTTTATACATTTTCCTTATATGAAGGCACAAACATTTTCTTTGAAATTTTAAAGAAAGCATTACTGTTTTATTCCAAGAAGTAAAGGAGGAACAAACTATCTCTGATAATGCATGCAAACATTGTACCCACATTGGAAAACAAAAGGAAATGTCTTTCTGCATTTAATTATTTTGTCTTTTCCTCCACTCTTGCCTTTCCCCTTCCTAAACCATTTTAGATATTAAAAGTCACAGCCCCATATAAATAAGATGGCTGGAATCATATAGCCATTGTTGGCACTGGATCATTTAAATTCTTGTATAAAAGATGAAGAATATAAAGTTGTCTAATCTCCACTCTTCTCGCAGGTGGTGTTGTTTCAAATGACGATGACAATGACAGACAAGCCTGACCACAGTTGTTCATAACTCCCTTTCCATATTTTTACAGCCTCTGTGCTGTCTCTCAAATGCATACATAATATTTCCCACAATTCTCATAGTGAGTTGCCAAACTTCAAATGCACCAACCAGTTTTCTGCATCCAGAACCAGTCTAGTAGTGGCTGTACTTTGAATAAGTAATGTTTGCATGTAAAATATATACATATATATATATACATATATATATATATATAAAGTATGTGCATGGACAATGTTTATCTTCGTACCTTTTTGATACAATGTATTCATCAGTTGTTAATTTTTAATTATATTTGATATAAATTGGGGGTTTGTTGCAAAACTTTATATTTAAAAAAAACAGTGTTAAAAATGACAAAAGTTCCAACCATGCAACACAACTGGAGCTTTACAAAAAAAAAAGGTTCTGTGATTGCCTAGTTTGCTGCCTGAGTAATATTTATCAGCCAAACTTTGAATTCTGCAGTTGTTTCTACAATTACATTTTGTATGAAGCAAAGTCCTTGAATTAAAATAAAAACTTAGCAAAAAAACCTTACAGATCCAAAGGTGTGTGTGCCGCATGCATAGTGACTGGGAGACCAGTATCCCAAATACATTCTTGGCTCTAATGGTCTTGAAAGGAAAGAGCCACTATTAGGCAAGTTGCCTTTTTAGCTTGAGTCCTGTATATGCAGGTTACAATTTGTGGAGTTAAATATGTAGAAAGATTGCAGTGATGGGATTGAATGCTGTACAGAATTTATTGTATCTGTGGTTGTTCTGATGCTGTCAACACAGGTTCTTGGGTTTTTTTGGTGACCTGTTTTTGAATTTGATGTTTCAGTAGGGAAAGCTATCATTGGAGTCCAATATGCAGCAAAATTGCATTGCTGAGTTTGAAAGCTATAAGAAACTCACCACTGGTTGTTCCTTGCAGATGTATGTATGGATGGATGGATGTTGCTGTTATGGAGCTACAGTAGTTAGGCATGCAAGTCCTATTAGCATTAATCCATCAACTGCAGTGCTGGACCCCCTCCTCCCCACTTCCAGCAACAAACCCCCATACAGCTCTTTCAAATATACATTCCCAAAAATGTCAACAGAGCATCAAGGCATATCACATCTGTTTGGCAGTGTGAGGTGTTTACATCACAGGACCAACATACCAAGGTAACATAGTACTTTTAAAGCATTTAATGAGCGTAGTTTGTCTTTCTCTGGCTCTCAGAGCTTGTATTTCTGCAGAAGAAAAATCCAAGGAATGTTTGTAAATATAAATGAACATCCACAAATGCCTTCTTTCCTTCTGGCAATGGGACAATCTCCCTTTACTAGCTATGTAAAGCTCCCAGGCCAGGTTCTGACATGGTGATACATCTGACAACCCTCCACAAACGTCACCTATCCTAATTCTCAGCACTGAAAACGTATTTACAACAGAAAGGAACTGCAGAAAGGAGAGGATTGTTTGAAGATCACAATTTAAGGATTTCAAGATTCATTTCTTCTTCCTCATTCCCTACCTTCTCTTCCATTTATTGTGTGTTTGGGTAGTACTTTGAGCCTCCAGCTGAGATTATGGCAATAAGTGCTGGCCAGGAACAGTAATAAATTATCCATGCTTCAAAGAGCTTATGATTTCAGTTGACAAAGACAGAGTGATTCATGTAGCCTGGCAGTGGCAGACCCAAGAACAGACTTGCATCTTTTGACTCCTGGTCAGGATAGTTAGTTTCCCATTAGTCCATTAGCTATCTTATTGACTGCCCCAAATGTTTCATAGTCGGTAGGGTCGGAAGGGACCTGAGCAGATCATCCAGCCCAACCCCCTGCCGTGGCGGGAAAAAGTACTAGGGTCAAACAACCCCGTTTTGGGTACTACATACCCCAAACAATGGTCAGAATTTGAGGGATTGTGGCATATTTTCTTACCTCTCAATGTGTCTGACCAGCAGGAGTGGAAAGAGCAACCAGCTGATTGTTCTGAGACTTGGAAGTCAATCTACACTGCTTACCTCTAAGGAAAAATCCCATTGAATGCATTAAGAAAATAAATTGTTTCTGTATAGAAAATAATGAACAAAAGATGAGGTCCCTGCTATAGAGTAGTTCCAAATACACTAATAGAAGCTATATTGGCTATTAAATTGCATACGGCTTTAGCATTTTTATAAAAACTACTGGGTTCATCCCTATTACGTTCCAGAGGAGTAAGAGATTTGTACAATACCACGTAGTGATGCACTTGAATGAGGTGGTCTGCAGTTTGAGCCTGTATCTCTGAATCTAAAAGCACATGCCTCTACTGCCTAAGCTATAGGACAAAGTCCATCTGTTCAGCTCCAGCAGGAGATACATGAATCACAGCAGCTGTTCCCCTGCTGGGGACTGTATTATGAATGCCGGAGTACCACAGCAGGCCTGAACTTGACATTCTTAATATTCCTAAGGCAAACAAGTGACCTCTCTCACCTCCTTATCGCTGGAATATGCATTGGGGCCTTCTTGTATCATAAGGAAACAAAGGGGGAGAGAAACATAACCCACCTTTGCAGGTCAGTCTTAAAAAAAATTGTCATAAATTCATGCATCTGTTGTACAGAGAAGTCTGTATTATGACCCTAAATAAATGTGTAATGTGGGTTGTTTTAAAACCCTTTATTTACTAAATGTACAATAAAACATGAAAAGAGTTCTGAGGGGGTCCACATATAATTTGGACTTTTGTATTTACAGGCAGATGAAAAATCAATGCAATTTACTTGGTTCCAAATGCTATTTATATTTACATATAGGTGCCCATAGATTTCCATTAACCCCTGAGAGTGGCGTCACATGTTCAACTTAACACTTACTAACGGTAGTTAAATTGCAAGCAGATATATGTTCAAGTGGTTTAGCATGTGCTACGTGCCCTCCTGGCATTGCAAAGTTATTCCCTTTCAGGCAGGGTTACCTCCTAACACCTGCTAACTTTACTACATCACAACAACCTAATGATTTGCACCTGTTGAAAGCTGGGTGTGTGACTAGGCCCTCCGAGTCGTATCTAAGACCTATGACTGACTTGTTCCAGTGACCTGCTAGACTTCATTTCTTGTGGGTATTCCTAACTTGATGCTATGGTATCTTTGGTTTGAGAGCTCCGAGACTGGTGAAGGTAAGATTTTTCAGAAAGAGCCTAAGTAATAATGATGGTAACTGTCTCGGACACGGTGCTTTTTGTCAGTAGATGACAAAGTACTTCACAAAGGAAGTCAGTTTGATGATCTCCATTTCTGCAAGCGGTGCAGAGAAGATCACTGAGCAGACAAAGGGCAGAGCCAGGAGCAGGACCCCGGTCGTCTGAGTTCCACAAGACCACGCTGTCCCCTCTGGCGCTTGGCAGCACCTGGAAAATTCAGCCGTGATCTATTTAAAAAATACTGGTGAAACTGCACCCTAGGTAACTGCAATCATTACATAGCACCTTAGTACAGACTTATGCTGATTAATGGGAGGGAACCCAGAGAAGACCAACAACAAATGACTAGAGGGGAGGCTGCTCAGACATGCCGCAGGGGTTTACTTTGGTTTAATTCTCCCTAAATTGAAGTGGTGGGTTTTTAAAAAGACCGCTTCAAGTTGGGGCAAAGTAAACCCCCGTGGTGTGTACACAAGGGTCAGGCTCAATCTTGACTTGCCTCTCTGGCATTAGGGGGGTGGGTGAGCTGCCAGCAGGCTAAGCAGTCCCTGAGCTGTAGTGGGGGTGGTGCTTCTCTCCATGGTGGTGTCCCCCAGGCAGCCCCTGGCCCAGGCAGTCCCGGGGGCATTGCAGCCATGGAGGGAAGCACCGGTCCCCTTGCAGACATGGAGGGAAGCACCAGGCCCACGTGCAGCTCAGGCAAGCAAGCAGGCTCCAGGGAGGGGGGAAAAAAATCAGGCTCGCTGCTTTTTTATTTTTATGTTTTCCTTCAGTGGACCCTGCCTGCACAGCCCCTGAGCTGCACAGGGCCCGGTGCTTCCATCGTGGCTGTAAGATAGCAAACTAAAACACTGCAGACACGTTTTATTTTGCTGTGTCCCAAAGTCATTTAACACGCAATACGTCGCTGACAATGTAAACGACTGTGCCTTTAGCTATTAAAGCGCATTAGGCCACTGACAGTGTAAATAGTCGCACCATTAAAGTGGTGCGAAAGGGCAATTAACAGCCAAATTTTTGCCGTGAATGAAAGCCCGAGTGGCTGGGCTGGAAAGATTGATTCATGAGCAGCAAGTTAAGTAGGTTGGCAAATGGAGGGTGAGAATGGCCTGTGATAAGACAAAGATTTGTGGGGATGCAGAGGTGGCACTTGGGATAAGGAAAGGACAAGGGACAATTTTTAACAGAGGGGTCTGACTGCTGTGATTTCCCAAGTGGTACAAGCTTCTGGGTTGCAAGAATGTATGACAGGGTCACAAACAAACTTTAAAAAATGATTCTCCTTTAAAGGAGAAAACTGTGTGAAACTGTGGGTTTTCCCTTGCAGGCTGGCAGCGTTCCAGCCTGCAAGGGGCTGTTTTGGGGCCTCCTGTATGAACAGATTAGTTCTGGTCTTTGGCCAGTTCATCCAGCACAAATCCATAGATTTGGAATTAAACCTGAAATACCCATCAGGGGTATAACTTCTGTATGTCTTCATGTGATGCTGAAATAGGGCGTGTGCATGTTTGTGTTCTTGAATTCACCACTTAATATTACTTTGTTTGAAAGAGCAATAATATTAAACTGAGCGCATGGGCCTGTTGTAGTATGGACACCTTCATCTCGCCAGGCTTTTTCGCAGCAAGGAGAACTTGAAGGGCCTGATTTTAAAGCTGATCCTCGCGCACGGCTCCTGCTCTCCAGGTTGTGGGAAGCGTGCATGTGAAAGGAGGACAAAGTTGACCCCCTCAGCCAGTTGCGCTGAAGCTTGGCAACGTGGCCTGCAGCAGACACCTGCTAGAAGAGGGATGCAGGGCAAAACACTGCCGTGCCGGTTTTTGAGAGCCCTGCTGCACCTTCAGATGCCAGCTCAGTAGAAACCCAGTTTGGACCCGTTACACTTTTTCGAGCACTAATTTGTTGGCTCTTTTCTAGCCCCAGTGTTATTTTTACTGTCCTGTGGCCAAGTTCACATGCATTATGTTGTTCACCAGCGACTTGGGTGATCTAGGTAACATCGCGCAGGGGGGTGGCCTCAGCTTGGCCAACCGAGGGGTGCAGGGACAGCTGCGAAGGAAAGACAACGGCCCCACGACCTGTCCCTGCCGCGCAGGAGACTTCGCCCTGGGTCCCCTGGAGCAGGAGGTTTCTCGGGTTGTTTCTCCACAGGTGAGACTATAAGAGAGGGCTGCGAACAAACTTTAAAAATGGAGAAAAACCTGGGCTTCTAACCTGGCAGGGGCGGCCCCAGGCCGCTCCCTTCCCCGCACACCAGGGGCTGCGGGCAGTGCGCGGGGCTG
This sequence comes from Caiman crocodilus, assembly GCA_030014935.1. NCBI lineage: Eukaryota > Metazoa > Chordata > Crocodylia > Alligatoridae > Caiman > Caiman crocodilus. Next base: position 11,583,096 of record JAGPOW010003310.1, read on the forward strand.
GTGCTGCTATAAAAGAGTTAAGCGCTCTTGCCCCGGGGCGGTGGCGCAGCCCGGACTTGGCCCCGGGGGCAGGGGCTGCACCTGTCCGGGTGGGGGTGGGGTGCGCCCGTGCGGGGGGGTCCGGCCCGGGGCCCGGCGGTGGGTGGACGCGGGGCGGGGCTGGGGGCCGCGCCTGCCCCGCTGCTGCCCCGCTCGGGCTGCGCTGCCAGCCCTTCGCTCCGACCACGCACCATGCGGCGGCAGCTGCTGCTCCTGCTGCTGCTCTGCCACCTGCGGCTGGGGCTGGAGCTGGAGCCGGGCTCCGGGCTGCATGCAGGTAGGGTGGGGTGGGGCTGGGCAGGGGGAGCTGCCGCCCGGGCGCTGCGCGCGTGTCCCGCGGGGATGAGCTCCGCGCAGCCCGGGCCCGGGTGCCCGACCCCCACCCCCGCCGCCGGGGAAGCTGCCGCTTTGTGCGAGGTCGCGCAGCGCAGGGCAGGGCAGGGACCCCTCCCGTCGGGTAGCCGGGAGAGCGCTTTTGCATGCAAGAGCTCAGGTGTGGGAAGCTAGGCCCCGCTTCCCATGGTGGGGCATCTTGCAGGTGACTTGATCCATGGGCGGCCCTGAGAAACCCCGGCCTCCCCCCAACTCCTGGCCTGCCCGGACTCCAGCATCCCTGCAACCATCTCTGGAGGGAGAAATACCTGGGAATGATTTCTGGTTGCTACAAGCGTTCGAGGGGATTGGATGCCACGGGGGCAGCCTGTGTCCTGTCGGGTGGCTGCACGTGTTATTTCTTCTTCGGGGCTAAGTTGTGCCGTCTGGGCAGGGATAGCGGGTGTCCTGTGGTGCCTGTGGGCTCTGGTGTCCCAGAGCTTGAGGTGTGCAAAGAAGTTGGTGATGGTGCGGGTTGGTGATCAGCTGTACAAGGATGGCTGATATTGTGGAGGCAGGCAGGCAGGAAAGTCGCTTGGGTCTTGGGTAAAGGTGGGTTCACTTTAGTCTCTTGTCCCTGCAGCAGTTAGAAAAAGGCTCCTTTACATTGTAATCTCTTTCATCCAATCCCCTTGAAGTGCTCTGCTGAGATTGCAAGCGGTTCCCTATTGTATAGCAGTGCTCTGCATTAACTAACCGAACTTCTCGTCTTCAGCCTAGGACGGGGGAAGCCAAATTTCTGTTCTCTGCTTTTCTACAGATGTCCTTTGTGATATTTGGCAAGTCACTTAGGCTTTCTGTGCCTCAGTTCCCCCATCTGTGAAATGGGCATAGTAGCACTACTCTACCTCTGAGAGAGGCATCGAGGATAAATATATTACATGTTGGGAGGCTCTAAGACACTGCAGTCATGAAAGCCAGATAAGTACCTAAGATAGTCTTCTAGTCCTGTGTCTTGCTGCTAAACTCTAGTAAGTGAAGGTTATCTGGGACCAAGGGAATCCATGACAAATCGCTTCTCACAGTCAACAGCAGGCTACGATGCATGGGGTACAAAGCCTTTCCAAATGAATACACTAGCTTTGCTATTTTCTCCCCTTTATATGCTGGAATCTGCAGCCTGGACTGTGAATACTGCTGAAGGTGAAGGGCAGAATAGATAGAGTTTATATCCTCAGCAGTTATGTCTGGTAGTTAAAGCCAGGAAATCGGACACTTTCTATGGAGTGGTAAATAGCTTGGCATTTTAAAGATGCAAAGGGGAATTTTATGCAGTTTATTTGTTTTTAATTAAATCCATGTTTGTAACAAGACTCAATACATGGTTTTTTAATTACTATTATTTATTTGTATTTAAGTAGTACCCAGGAGCCTCAGATGTGATCCATGACCTCCAAAGTGCTAGGTGCTATATAGACACAGGACAAAGACAGTCCCTGCCCCCAGAACCTGTACTTGGAATCGGTTAGAATTTGATTTCATCCTTTGGTTCATACCTCTGGTTCAGACAAGACAACAGTGGCTTTTGCCAGTGTAGCTTCTCTCTGCTAAGAGCTTGGCTCTTAAATGAAACGGCTGTAGTGCAATTTATAGTTTGGGAAATTTGAACTCAAGCAGTTATTTCGGTGCCTGAAACTGGGGCTGAGGCCAAGTGTAGACAAGGCTTAAAGGAAACTCTTTGGGTTGAACTGCACATCAGTAACTTTCCAGCTGTTCTTCATCTCAGAACTCCAGGGCCATGGATTCAAGCTGAGTGTTCAGAAGGAAGAGGAGTAAAAGATGGGTCCATAGGTAGAAATGAAGAAGTGATTGGGTCATTAATTAGACATTCCTAACTGCAGGCTGTCGTCAGGTGTTAGGAGTTGCTTTGCTTGCTACCACTTCCTGCTTTTTTAAAGTTCTCTTAAGGCCATTCCAATGGAAAGTGATTTAAATTGAGATATAACTTGGCATTTAATCTTCCTGCATACTGCCATACGTATTAGGGGAGGTAGCAAGCATACCTGCTGATATGCCAGCCTTGGAATGACCTTGGCCACTGACTTACCAGTGAATGAAGCACTTGCCTGGAAATGTTCAAGGATCTTTAATGTAAAAGAGACTAAACTCTTCTGGGCATGGTCCATATCATACTTTGTGTGTGGATAGCATCTTGCACAATGGGTCCAGCCTCTGTGGAGGCCTCTAGGCACTACAATAATAATAATAAAAAACCCTAATATGTGTCTACTTGGACAGCTATGAAATGGCTTGGAAATGGAGCATTATTCTCTGATGAACTCTTCTTTCTGGCTGTAGCTTGTAAGCTTGGTTCACTTTGTTCATTCTGCAGTGTTTGGACAATGCTTCTATGATTCCCTTGCCCCTTCCTTACCTTTCTCCCATGCCTCTGACTAATGCTGATGCTTCTAATCTGGACCAACCTTAATGAATTAAGTGGCTTTCTCCCTCCAACACCTGTGACTGCTTGTGGTTGGCTTGTGCTCTTGTTTCCAGAGAGGCCCTGCAGTAGCAGAGGTTCTTCCCTGCTCAGATCCTCCCTTTTGATTTTATCTCTTCTCAGTTTCTAGTCTCTCATCTTAGTACCAAGGTTGCTATGGGTTCATTTTGCATTGAGGCATGGATTGTACAGGCAAAGATGTAAGCCGTCTGCACAGAAGGATATTCCTGGCTGGCCTTCCTGAACTTGGAACTGCGCTCAGCTCTGTAGATTGGTGCAATGACCCATGCAGCTCGTACAGAGAGCAAGGATGCTTCTCATGTGGGTCTGAGTCGGGTGGAGTATAACTGAAACGGAGAGCAATTGCTACAGAAAACCCCCCGAGTGCAGCTAAAGAGTCAAGTTACATGTGCTTTAAAAATCCAATTTATTTTGGGTCTTTCCTGTCCAATAGGGATGAGAGCAAAGGAAGGGGTACATACCTCTTGCCATGAGGTTTTGCTTTTAGGGGAAAAAAAGGGAATTTAAGGCAGCTGTTTAGTTCAGAAGGCCATAGCCGATGAAGCTTAGTCAGAATGCTCTCCAGCTGCTTGTTCATCTATATGATGCAAAGTAATAATTTCCTTGTATTGCTATAGCAGCTCTCAGCCTGAGAGTTCACAATATTTTAGGTGGTTAGGCAGCCTGTTCTTTTGCCACCACTATAGCGATGATCACTGGGTTTAGTAAATTCATACGGTGAATGAGGAGAACTAAACTTTATGGTGGTGCAGTCAGCAATCCCTGCAGACCCTTTGTCTGTTTCTAACTACCTTGAGGGAGAGACCATCTCTCAATTCCCTAATTCTGTAGCCTTTTAAATAAGGGCATCTCCAAATCATAACTTCCATCATTTACAACCCCGAGGGCCTCTTTCATGCTTCCTTGGAGGTATTTTTGGGTGGTATGAGCAAAACTAATGAAAATAAATATAGCTGCGGGGGGAGACGGGACATGCCATCAGGTCTGTAGTTGTGTCCATAGATGGGATAAGGTGAATGCTTTTTAATTGGATATACAGGGCCTGATATTCTGAGATGCTACCACTGAAGTCATTCAGGGCTGACCTCAGTGTCTCCAGAAATGGGATATATGGTGACATGGGCCTCAGTGAAACAAACCGATGCAAGTGTCTTTTGAGGGTTGGACAGCTCTCCCACAGCCCTCAAGGTGCTGCTACTCCTTTCATACGGGGGAGAGATGGATATCATTTATTTATTTATTTTTTAATCAAGATTTGCTTTTTCACGTACTGCTACTGCCCTTGCCTTGCCCTGTAACCTTGCAAGTATGGGCTGCACTGAGAGGCAAGTTGCATGTTATCTAAGCATGCTTGGGAACTGCTTGTCTGACTTTGAGGGGAGAATTATATGGTATTGGGCGGGTGTCAGTCTTAACTAGAGGCACCATAGCCCTGATGAAAGAATGGCGGGAATGGCACGCACAGCATGTCAATATGAGGGTATTGCCAATGCTGGCTGTGGTTGGCTAGACTCTTCTTCCATTATCATTGAATTATTTAATACACTGGAATATTCGTTTGATTTTTTGAACCACAGATGTTCCATATGAAGATCAGGACTCTTTCGTATCCTTCCAGACAACTGTGAGGCTAAATGTAGTATAGTAAAGCTAATTGGGGAAAGAGTAACCAGAATGAAGAATATGGCATTGGTAATAGGCATAACTGTAAAGTCCTGCTTGCTCTTAATTAGGTTGAGTTCCTATAACATAGGATATATTTGTGGTCTTTAATGCACAGGACGATTGAATTGCGAATAAGAAATGGAGAAGGCCATCAGAGGTTTTATGCATGGGCTTTTTCCAAAGCTTTTGGGGTTGCAGACTTTGTGCTGACAGAAGGTTAGAGCAGCAATTAATATGTGTGTCAGTTTAGGTTCTTCTGTAAGGATGAGAGTTGATATGATACAGAATTTGAGGGAAATAAATGATTCATATCTTCATCTTCAAATATTCATCTCTTGAATGAATCTTGGTTGTCTAAGGCAGATGGTGGTCTTCTTGCTGTGGTAGGGAACCGGAGGGGTGGTCAACCCCTGGATCTGAGCAGGCCAGGGATGAAAGGGTTATGGAACGCTATTTCCCCTTTTTCTAGTTTTCCCATTCAAAAAGAGTCAAATAACAATATAACAAATAAACACTTTACTTACAAACTGCAATACAGAGACTTGTGTCGGTACACGCCGTGTAGGCACGCTCCGTAAAGTTATGCCGTGAAGCGCACAAATGCTCGTTCGCACGTCCGCGCCGGCAGTTCCTCTTTATAACAATTCCGAAACCAAAAACCGTAGGGCACTCGAGAGCTCTTCAGGCATCCAACTGATGCAAGTATCCGAGATGGGGTGTCTGGGGGGGAAAGGGAGCTGTGGACGCGGGACCGCCGGTGAGGGTGATCAAGCCTCGCCAATGTTGTGTGGGTCCCGCCTTCTTTTCCGCAGGCTTTGCTTTTATATTGCCCCAATAGCCAATGGGATTGGATCTTTTTTCGCGTGCTTAATGAGCTGCATGAGCCAGGGGTTTTGCTGCATGCATTCTTCGCACGGCTATTAGGCTGCACCCGCTGCTCCCCCACGCCGCAAGCACAGCTTGCTGGTGTTTGGTCACCTTTTTATTTACTACACTTGCATGCACAGTTTGTCATTAGAAATTAATGTGAGACCATCTGGGTTTAGAACACAATTCAGAATATCAAGCATGGCCTGCCAAGGTGAAAGTGTAGGCATTAGCCTAGTCTCATTAGACTTAAACACCCACCTCTTTCCACACCCCTCCCCCCCCCAATCTTCTGAGAAAGTGACCCAAAAATGAATACAAGCAAACAATTCTGTTTTAATTGAAACCTAGTTACCCAGTTAAAATCCACTCAAGCGAATACTGACATCTAAAGCTGCCAAGTTCAGCTTCTACAGATGGCATTTCTTGCTCTAGGGCCAATGAAAGTAGCCTTCTGAAGTCCTTCTTTCCAAATGCCTGAGCCTGTAAAATACTGTGTGCAGCCCCATCCAGTAAATTTTTTACCTTCCTTCCCAGTTGTAGAAATGTCCTTTTATCGCATGTAGTATACATGCATATACTCTGCAAACTAAATAGATATTTAAACCAGATGAAACATTAAACCAGACTGACACTGGCATTTTCCCAGTGTGTGTGTTTGTATGCGCACACGCATATTACCAGCATATGCATTGTATATTATGTAAAACAGTGAAATATAATGTGCATATATATATATATATATATATATATATATCTTATATTTATATTAACTCTGTTTAGTGTGTAATTGGCAAAGGCAAGCACTCAAAAGTTCAGAAATACCAGGTTGAGGCTTTCTCTGGAGCCTTAATTCAGCCCCCTTGTTTGTGAGAGTCTCTAATTTTGTATGGTCACTTTGAATGTTTTTGTCCAGAAGGCCCTAGCTTGTGTTTAGGCTGGTTAAATATAGGGGTCACTGACTTTTTCCTAGCATATAAATTATCTTTGTGGGGTGGGGGAGGTGAGGAAGGGATGCTTAAAGTTTTGATGCGAGTGAGGCTAGATTATTGTGCTAGAGTTTCCCTCTGGAGATCTGGATTTAAACTTGGGTTCAAAGTAGGGATAGCTTCACTAGGTCTGTTGTGACCACCAATTTACACTACAAAAGCAATTTATGCGTAACTGAGTCTACGCAGGAGAGGCTTGCATTGGGAATAATGAGGCAGAGAGTGTGTTCCCAGTCAGGGTCAATTTGTGTGGGCAGTTGGGCCCTGGGTCCATTGAGTGGCTGCTTGCAGGCCAGAACTGAGATACCACTGGTAGATCTGTGTTGGGAGAGTTTTCTTAGAACTTGAACTATATTGCATCCCATCTGCAGCCTGTCCTGCGTATGGAGTAGGCTGCACTTGTATGTTAAATAATAACGCAAGAGTCTGGGGCAGGTTTAATGCAGTGGGATCAAATTCTTGCACGGCTATATAGCCATTCCTGCCCAGCTATCCACCTTGGTAGTGTCGCTAGCAAGATACCGTTTAGCAGGCGTGCATGAAATGGGCCCTGTTCGATTTGGATTCAACCTAAATCGGGGACAGTGATTTTTATTTGTTAATTCGGATCCCTGTCCCTGATTCAATTCAGCCAAATCTGAAGAGTCAATGCTGATACAGAGAATCGGCGATTTGGACGTACACAGCTTTAGAAGTTTCCTGTACTTACTTTGAGATACCAGCTTGTGAATGCTGCAATGCTGGGGCACATGGTGCATCCCACAGGAGTGCGGGGGGGCCTCCACATGCTTGGCAATGAAGTACCTCTGATTCACTTCCAGGTCCACCGGAGAGTGCATGGGGCTCCCCCTCCCTGCATTCCCTCCTGCCCCTGACTCGGCAATCGGCTGCAGGGGAACCCCAGGTGGGTGCCCCTCCAGATCCAGGAGGCACCAATTGTTGAGTTGGGGAGCGTTGGGGGGGGGG
>JAGPOW010003310.1:11593413-11636436 GCA_030014935.1 Caiman crocodilus
CTCTCTCTCTCTCTCTCTCTCCAGTCTCTCAGTTCTCATCCTCAAAGGGAATTTACAAAACACCTTTCACAGACAAGCCTACTAACTTCCTAAATGTACTGGATGCAAAAAAGTAAAGACATTGGATTTATGGCATGTCATAACCTGCCTGCATTTTACCAGCTGCATTCTATCACCAGGTCAACTTTCCCCTTCCCTCCCCCCAACACCTGTCTTGCACCTATGGTCTCCCATTCCCTCCCATCCTCCCTTCCACACACTTGCATTTTCACAGACCTGCGTTCTGCATATTGGCTTCCATTCCACCCAGGGGAGCATGCACAACACCAGGAGACGCTTCCTATGCCTGAAGAAGGGTGTCTGTGCCCAAAAGCTTACAAAGAACAAATTTTCCATCTACTTAATTGGTCTAATAAAAGATATGACGTTGACTCAAAGAACCTTGTCTGCATATGTTTTTATACCAACACAGCTACAACTATTAACCCCCCAGTAGTTAGTTAGTTCTTCTGAATATCAGTCTAAATCTCGTGGTGTTTTCTGTGTCTACAACAGACAGTACAAGTAGTAAGGGGCCAAATTATAGTCTCATTTCCAAGAATAAGACTAGAAAAAATATGGGGGTTTCTACATTTAAAAACAAAATATTGATCTTTTTCTTATAAATGCATTAGTATTCCCATTATGTGCAGTAGGATTTGAACTGGGGGGGGCGGGGTTGACTGTCATGTCACGTCACTGTATGTTTTGCCATCTCTGTAAAAATAAGTAGAAAAAAATAAAATAAATCTACCCAATTTTGGCCTTGTTATAAGTCCTTAAAAATGCCAGTTTGTATGTGCATAATAAAAACATTATAGATTATAATATAGGCTGCCTTAATTCTGGCACTTTCTAGTTTGAGTGTTTTAGTTTGCCACTTTTTAATAACAATCTTTATTTTTGTCTAATATAGTTAATCTTTTAATTTATCCTTTAAACACTTGCACAATGTAGAAGAATTTTATTTTTTTAGTTACTTAAAATTTAAAAATGAAGGGGGGGTTAGACAAGGAGATGCAGTGTATTCAGAATGCGTATACCACCTGTCTACACTGCATGTGTATATTTATATGATCATAAGCACACAGCAAAGTATCCATGGCAAAATAAACCATTTGAATTAGCCTGTGCAAGACTGTGGAGAAACTGGTTGTCTTTCTTTCTAGAAATATTTATAGAAGCCGTGCTGCTCTCTCAGGGAGTGCATCGTGGCAGTAATAAGCTTGAACTCCCATCACTAATGTGTCCAAACTAAAACACCATCTATTTTTATATGGGGTAGACATTGCTGTGGCCAAATAAAACAGTCTGAATGAGCTAATGAATCTCTGGGGACACACAGCTTTGGAGAGTGATAAGGAGGTCTTTGCTGGGATTTGAAGCACGGTGGGGTAGATGTTCCCACCTCAAAGCAGGCTCCAAAATGATCAGATCGCATAATTCATACTACGGGAAGCCAGCAGCTGATCCTAGTTGTGCAGATGGCTAACAACACCACAGCCACTGTGTCCGAGGGAGGCACCAGGTGATGTAATGTGTTGTTCCTCCTCAAACCAAAGCAGACTGAGCTGGGTTTTATACATATTCACTGTGTACTGCTTTAAAAAAAAAAAGAAAAGGATCTTTTACAAGTCTCGCATTCATAGCAGAGCTGATGTCACTTCTAATCCACATTGGCTTTAGTAAGTGTGAGGGATGCTGTTTTTAATTCCAAGATCAGTAGCTGCAAGTGATTAAAGTTCACCCTCCAAAGAACGGGCTTCTCTCCCCAGTGGTGTTTTGCCACAGCTTGCTCACAGGATCCTTGGTTCCCCTGTAAGCTTGCTTTTATCTAAGACCAGACCAGAAAACGAAACTATGGAAGCTTTTGTAGAACAGAGGGGCAGGGGAAGTCCATACATTATCATTTGTCTTAGGGTAGTTCCCTAAGACCCTGTCAGTTCGGGCCATGTTGACCTACCAGATATATTGTTGTATATGAGCACTTGGAGACACCTGAAAGTCTATGGTTTAATTTACGAGGCTTGGCAAGTCCAACAAATGAAGGAGTAGATGGTCATGGGGAAGATGATCATGACAAAAATAAAGATGGCTGGAAATAATCACTGCAAATCAGGATTGTTTTGAAATGCCTTAGCTCTTATTATTTATTTTCACAATGCTTGCTGATTCTATTGGCATCTCCCTCTGATCGTTGTTAATCTTTCCTTAACTTGTATGGTTCCTCCCCTACCAAAAATGCCACCACTGTCTTCCTGTTTCCTCTCACCACAGCACTGCACAGCTGGTAGGAGATAACTGCTTGGGTTTCCTTTTACTCCTAACCCCATTCTGCTGCTACCACCTGTAGACAACTTTATAGAAAAGCTTACCCAAAGGCGATTATATGGATATGGTGTCTAAAGCTCTTCCGACACTACCATTCATAATACTTGTCCTGTGTGGGGACAAGGAACAAGCAAAGGTCTAACAGAGGCACTCCTGCAACGTGCATATGTATGGCTCGTGAAACGGAGCGGAGAGTACAAGCTGTGCACGTAAGAGGATTGGATGGATCCTGGCTTCTCCGGAAATGCTGCGTCCCTGCTCCTGTCTGTGGTTCTCTCAATGGTGAGCTGAGCCCCTGCTTTCAGTCAGGAAGGGGGAGCTGGGACAAGGGAAAGGAGAAATATGGCCAGCCTGCACCACGCTATCCCCTATGAAACGCAAGGGAATTTGTTCAAAAAGGCCTCCATCTATTTTCAAAGCGGGGAAGGAAGATGAAGCCACACATTTTCTGGGAAGGGTTTAGAGTTCGGCTGGGATTTGTTACGAAGCAAGTTAAAAGCCTGCAGGGCAGCACAATGTGAGATGGGCTTCTCAGGTAGGGACAGACATTACACATAACCCATTATAAGTGTCTGGAAGCCAGTTCACATTTATAACACAACAGAAGTTCAGTACGTATAAACTGTTTTCAAACCGGCTGAAACTGGTTTAAGATAAACCCGGACGGATGTAGTATGTGACTTAACTGATTTAGGTTAAGTTGGCTTATTGAACTTCTGTCCCAGATCCCTTCCAGATTCCAATTAACTCACAGTCCTCCAGCATCCTAGGATGCTTTGCACCTCCCCCATAAGCCTTTCCTTGAAAGATGGGCAGCTAGCCTTGGCCCAAGCTGTCTGCTCCAGCCAAGCAGGGAAGTGTGCTCTGGTTCCCCCCAGCTTCTGGCCTGGGCCACTGCAGGCATGTGGCAGCATTTCTGGAATCAAATGCGAATGTCTGTTCACTTGTTTGTTGGTTCACTCTACGCAGCTTAGACTAACCTACGAAGATTGAATGAATGCTGCCTCAGGCTTTTTTGACCGTCTGTACTTGGCTCTAGTGTCTAGTACTACACTCGGTTCCCCAGTACTGGATTCTCCTGGGTATTTATTGGTACTGTGCTTGCCAGCAGCAGCCACCCTTGATTCAGAACTCTACACCTCTTTGAAATGGTCTGTATTCTCATGCACCCATATTCTGGTCTGTTCACACTTGTGTCAGAGACTTATTTCATGTTGAGCCACAGCTGGTAGTGGCTGTGAGAAGAGGAGTAAGCTGGGATGAGAGTCATGGTCTAGCTGCTTCAATGATATGCGCATCAGGAACAATTGAGAAAATCATTTGAGAATGTTCTTTTTTTTGAGGCAAGCCTAGCTAAACTTCACGCCATTGACTGTTTCACTCCATCTTTCAGGGCCTTCTTTCTCAGTCCTTGTCACCAGCAATTTTTAATAATCTCTGTTAGCCACTGATGTGACACCAATAAATTTAACAGGAACTAGTATCAGAATTTGCAAACCCCGTTGCCTTAAGTTACATGATTAAATCCATGTATGAGCCCCTACCAAAGCCCTGATTTTCATGTGTCCCTTTGGAGGAGTGGTGCACGTTCAGTTCAGTAAGTACAAAATCCAAATAAAAATGTTGGGTGTTTCAGAAACCTTTGTGTGAAAATCTTGGCCTGGAAGTGATGCTGTCGATCAGTCCAGGAATCCTCTATATGCCAAGGCCCAGGATCTTACATTTATGGTTCTGATAGTGTAAAAAGGCTGCTTTTGAAAGTCAGTGTGTGAAGAGCATTTGGTTCTTGGGCTTATGTAAGCCAATTGAGCTTTGAATTAAAACACACCCATACACCTCATCTTGGGCTAGACAGTGGGAGTGTGGGATCATTGAGACAGGGGCAACCCAGAGCCTGCACTTATCTACTTAGCTTATCTGTATCTCCTTGCAACACGTGACAACCTTTGAAGGGCCTGGTTGTACCCTGGCATCCTGATTGAAAATCACTGCATTAATGGGTCCAGAGTATGACAGGGAAAGTAAGTCTCAAGTAAGAGGGGATATAGCACCACCTGTATGGATGTATTTCCATGCTTTTTTTTTTAAAGCCATGCTCCTGCCAGATGCTGAGCATTGTCCACATCCTTTGACATAAGCAAATATTCAAGGAGCTTGGCATCTTTGAGCAAAGAGTCAGTCTGAGCCTTCTGGTGCCAAGCCCTTCATACTGTGATATTTTTTTTTCCTCCTAGCATGCAGCTCAGTGAAAGATGGTTGAGGGTCAAACAGCCTTCAGCTCTGTCTGGGTTTCCATTACTCTTGGCTAGGTCTGTTCAGGGTATTGGTTTCCATGTCAAGTCTTGTTTGATTAATTGCAGTGTAAGCTGGGGAAGGCTGGCATTTTGGATTTTTCAACACTGAATAATCCTGGCACTCGGGAGTAATTTCAGGAGGACGCAATTCAAATGTAGGATCTGTGTTGAAAAGAGAACATAAACTATTCAGAGTGAAATATTGTGTGAAAGCCAATTTCATCCCCTCTAAGGTTTGACTCTAATAAAGGCTGTCCAATCTGACACTAATAGTCATCTCTCTGCAGGACCTTTTTTTCCTTCTTTTTTTTAATAACCCTGGGTGGTGAGCACTAATTCTGAGTACTTCATTACCTTCCTCCTGGCCTTATGTTGTAGAATAAATACATAGAAGGCAATGGCTCGACTGTAAGAACGCACAGCTTCTCCAGCAGTGGCAATGAGAATAACAACACCTACAGAAGATGTGAGGGCTGCCACTGTGGTTAACCTATAAGTAGAGCTAGCCTCTGTCACATTTGTTCTGCTCGCTGCTTTCCTGAAAGCAGGAGCATGATGTTAAAATTAATAATAATTGTTCTGGGGCAGCGTGTGAGCCCAGAGCAAAGTGTAGTCTGTCTGTCAATAGTGGCAAAGGACAAGAGAGGCTCTCCCTACAAATCTGATCATCTGTGCATCCTCCACAGCCAAAAATCGAACTAGCAACCTTTGGATGGGATGTCTAGCAGAAAAGTTGTATTTTTCTCTCTTGCAATCCCTGCTTTGCAAAGCTGGCTCAGAGTTAGGAAATCTCTCCAAGGGCTCAAGAGAGTAATACAGTTATTAAAGTCTGCTTCTGTTTACAACATGCCAGCCTTGACAGTGTGTGTCTACTCCACAGTGGCAGTAATTAGTGCAGCTCTAATTATTCAAGTTGAACTTTGCCTGGCTCTGAAATGCCCAGTGGCAACATAAAGGTGAAAAGCTGCTTTAGGCTACACGGTGTTGAACCACATGCCCTAGGGGTCCAGAGTACCCTTCCGGGGTGGCTTTTCAGGGCTGGCTAGCTGGATGAAAGGAAGACAAACAAGGACGAAATCTGAACTGAGGGCAGCAATAGAAGCACACAGCCCCCTTCTCAGGTTTGCTCCGTGTGTCTGTCATGTGCGGCACTTGTAGAACAAATGCAACGATTGCCCATGGCCTTTGGCTTGTACCAGAGTCAACACACAGACATTCATACAGGGTTTATCTTGACTTATCTTAAATCTGCCTGTAAGCAATTTAAGACAAGCTAGGAGAACTCCTGGGCTGTAAACAGACCTTCCACTTGAGGCAGTCCTGACTGATCCAAGTCAAAACCCTTCATGGTGCAGGTTTTCACACAGGTAGCCCTTCTGAGCTGCATTACTGCTCAGTGCCCAGGAAGAGCGCACGGCGCCTGTGTGCGTACAGCCAGCCTGCGCCGCGTGCGGTAATTGCAGTGCATAAGAGCAGACTCGGTGGTAATTACTGTACTCTGGCAGCCTCCACATCACATGTGTCGGCATCCCCGGACTGAAAAATGGTAGTAGGGGTGCTTTAATTAAAGCTCATTAAATAAGCTTTAGTTAAATAACCCCCATTGTCATGTTTCAGTCCGGGGATGCCGACTGAAACGCGTGACTCTGGGCGCTTCAGTTAGACCCACTCTTGGAGCGGGTCTAATTAAAGTACCTCTCCCTCTGCTTCTAGAGCATGTGTATAAATGTCCGCAGTTTCAGGGTTGTTCCTGACAAAAACCCCATTAATTTGAATGAGCCATGATTAGGTTAGGGACGTATACACAGGGATCTACCTAAATCTTGCTGAGGCAATGGAAAAATTGGGCTGCTCGTGGCACATGGCACCATTTCCACAGTCTTTGTGTGGTGCCCCAATGGGCAGCCACCACCTTTGCTGCTCCTCTTCATGCCAGTGGCTGCCCTGCCTTCCCCGGCGGGCTGAGTCCAGGCCACAGGGACCCTGAGGACTGCTGGCTCCCACCGGGGATTTTTAGTAAGCTTTTTTTTCTCCTGGCGATTTGGTGCTAAAATCATGAGAATTGCCGTTTTGCAGGGTTTGCAGAAACTGCTTTTTTTCTGCAGTTTCTGTGAAAATCACAAAACTTTGAATAGGGCAGATCCCTGTATATACAGCATTGTCCTAAAAAAAGTGTCAGAGCATTTTCCCTCTCAGACTTCACAGGTACGTGAAGTGGGTCAATGGACAGGTAGTTTGTAGGATCCTGTAACAAACCTTTCTCTTGAGAGGAATGCAAGGGTTGGTTTACAGCTTAGAAGTCCTGGCACAGTTTTAAACCCGTGTAGATCTCCCTTTGGTGTTACCAGCCCAAAGCATTAAAAATGTATCCCCCTCAGAATCGAAATTAAAACTGCGATCTTAACAGAGACCGTAAGTGTATTTTCATTTTCCTTCTGGTTTTTGAGAGTTTTGCATTCATATTTCTCTAATGCCATGAAAGCTAGAGACGACTTCTTTTTTAAAATGAAAGCTCAGCTTCTAGTTCATTCACAAGGCTCCAGGAGCTGGGGCTTCGAGAAAGGTTGCACATATCACACGGTGTGTGATGAGATTGTGAGAGCTGGCAATACAGGGGCTTAAAATAATCCAGTGTAACTTTCCGGTGTAAAGCAGCCCCGTCTTCTGGAAATGGCTAATTCACGCTGGGCTGTCTCAGCAGCTTAACACTGGCGTTAGCACCAACTCCACACTGACATTGCACCATCATTCATCCTAGCTACTCCCCTGCTGGTAATCAGATACCTTTCCTTGGAAGCCCCTTAAAATGACCTGTGATGGGGAGCAGAAAACAGTTGGTCCTCTGTAGACAAACATGGCTTTATTTTTAAGGTTACCAGCTCTGTGACTTCCTTTTAAAATGAAAAGTGTGTATTATAAACCATATGGTTGCAAACTCCCAGAGCAGAAGGGAAGACAGCTGCAATACTTTAACCGTCTGGCCAGGCCTTTTGGGAGGCAAGGTTGGCATATAATTTATTCAAACCAGACCAGCGCTAGGATCTCTTTAAAATGTTAATGATATCAGAATACTGTCACGTGTAGTAGCATCAGTCATCTTCAAGCTCTGTCTAGAATTTTTGTCTATTCAGATTGGAGGTGAATTTCCCGTTTCCTTCATGCTGTGCCCTGGATTTGCTTGCCTATGTTTATAGGCTCTACAGCTAAAATCTATTTCCCTTAAAAGTAAATGCACCCAGTGCTGTTCGTATGTGGTGGTATATAGCCAGCGATTTGGTTAAGAAATATTCCCTTCCCTTCCCTATTCAGCAACGGGGAGGCAGGAGAAGTGGACTGGGCTATTAGGCCAGAGTTTTATCCTTTTGGTTTTCCAGAAGTTTAAGTCCAGAAACTGCTCTGGATTGCAAAGAGAAAATAAAGTACTCTTTTCCCAGGCACTTTGTTCAAACCTGAAATGTCGGCACCACTGGATCAGACTTGATGCAAGAGGCGGCTTCTCAAAAAAAGCTTGAAATAGCTTATAGCAATCCAAGGTTGAGATGAAGTGGGAAAGCTGTGTAGAGTCCTAGAAGCAAGACAACAGGGGTGACTGTGCTGCAAGTGCGAACTGACCAAGGGGCTTGAAAGAAATGGAGGCCAGGAGTGGATCCTGCGGTGACGTTAGAATTCCCGGGTCGGACTAGAAGGGATTTGGGTGCATGTAAAACCTGACGCGTAATGGCAGAGATCTCTGATTATAGCTAGGTCACATTGAGGGGGAGCATGGTCCTCTTTATGTGTTTCAGGCTATGACATATTTGTATTTTTTTTTATATCAGGGTGCAGACAGGAATGCTAAGGCAGCTCTAAGGCTAAATACAGACAGTCAAAAAAGCCCGAGGTTGAATTGATTCAATCTTCACAGGTTAGTCTAAGCTGTGTAGATTGAACTGACAAGCAAGTGAACAAACATTCACTTTTGATTCCAGAAGTACAGCCATATGCCTGCAGTGGCCCAGGCCAGAAGCCGGGGGGTGCTAAAACATGCCTCCTTGCTCAGCTGGAAGAGACAGCTTGGGTCAACGCTAGCCTGCCCAGGGCTGCGTGCTACAAACTATTTTAGTGTGCATCCATCATGGTGAAAGGGCCCAAGTGATGCTTGAGGAACTGCAGTGGTCTGGCAGAGTGGGAACATGGCCTTCACACCACGAATCTAAGGAGGTTAGGATTAATTTAGATCTCCTTTAGTATTGCGTGCCCTAAAGAAATGCAGGAAAGTCTCCTGTTCTATATTTTGTTCTGCCTTTCGTTTAAAATCTTTGCACCACCCATGTAGCGCAAAGGCATCAGGTGCTAAATGAAGCATTGTGAAGTGGATACGGTGGGTGCCTATACATGTGACCAGGGGTGAGTTAGGTGTTTTAATTAGAGCTGTTCTTGGAGACCTGCTCTAATTAAAACACCTCAGCCTCATGTGTTTTAAGCCCCTACACATTTAAAAATGGTTATGGGACACTTTTTAACTAAAATTTGTCAAATGAGTTTTAATTAAAGTGTCCCAGCGACCATTTTTGATTAAACCCATGGGGACTTACACATGTGACCCTGTGGCAATGCTAGAACATTCAAATTAGAACGTGGAGCAGACTTGATGAATCGAGTCTGTTTGGATGCATTCTAATTGGAACATGTCAGCGAATGTGTGTAAGCACCCTCTGAGTTAAAAAAAGAAAACTACAGCTGAATCTGAACTCTCCAAGGATGTTAGAGATCCGTAATGTATCCACACAATCCCCAAGCATGGAAAACTCACAAGGCAGGCTCTGGAAATCCTGTGTTGTATGTTTAAAAAAATGGCAGAGGGGGTTGTTTAACTGACCTTCCAGTTTTTGAACATTCAGGTTCCACATTTTCAAGCTTTTCTCAGCAATGATGAGGACAAGGAATCCAGACGCAATTCTTCTGTATCACGGGATGAGCCATAGCAGGACAAAGCAGCCCACCCCTGTCTCGACCTGCAGCACAGGACGGGGTGATTTGCTGCCTACACATCCCTGCTCCCCCTGCCCCGGCAGCATGACTTTCACCCAAGCCACCGGCCCCCCCACAGCCTTGCCAGTGAGGGCCCCCACCTGCTACCCACCCTCAGGGCCCAGCCCCAAAAAGCCCTGCTTACTTCAAAGGCTGCAAGAGGGAAAGTGAGTCTGAGCCAGCACTGGCTGGTCACAGATTCTCAGGCCTCACCCCTGTCCCCTCCAGACAGGGCTTAGGTTTCCCATCTTTTGCAAGTAGTCTGCACCAGCAGCTGCAAGCAGGTGGGGGAGTCTGTCACTGCTCCCCTAGCTGCTGCTGCTACTTACTCAGTGGCAGACTTGTCCCCACTTGCTGAACTCAGTGGGAAAGGCTGCCGTGGACTTTGGTGAATGTTGCATCACACCAGCAGTTGGGGGCAAGTTCGCACTTTATCTCAACAATGAATCACCTGCAGTTTTGCTGGGCCTCCCTGGTGGATAGGAGCGTAGTAGGCCAATGGGCTCCAGTTAAATCCATTTGCATGCTTTATACAATTTACTCATGGTTCTGGATTATGATGTGCTGCATGTCCGTCATCTTCCAATCGCTGCTTAATCTTTACTTGGGATCTTCTGTTTGTACCATTATAATAAGCTCTGCAGAAACTTATTGTGGTCCTTATCCTGGTTTTTAAGTGAGATTTGGGATCAGAAAGACTTAAGAGCTTAACAAGATAGCTTGGTGACTTGTGTAAACTAAATTCCCAGCAATACAGCTTTTGATAGTTTTGTATAAGCCAACAGTTGAGCCTTTAAGCTGTCGCCTGATGGTTTGTAAGTAGCACAGCCGTGCGTACTGCCTAGGCCAGGGGCAGGCAAAATACAGCCCGTGGGCCAGATCTGGCCTGCCAAGCCATTTTACCTGGCCCACAGGGCCCCTCCAGAAAGTTATTACATGAACAGTTTAATACAAACTGTTTTGTTCTTTAAAACCTAGCTGAAGTATAGCTAGAGACTGGTCCCCCACTGCGAGTGCTGGCTGAAAAAAACCCCATTTTTTGTGAACAGTTCAGCTAATAATTCTGTAGCTAACCTTATCCCACCTATGCAGTTGGTCCAATAAAAGGCATCACCCCAAATGTCCTTGTCTGTCGCATAATTCCTGGACAACCAGGGCTACAACTGTCACTTCAATACACTCCAGTACTGCATGACTGAATGAAATTTTCACTGAAGATTTTTGCATTCCAGGAGAATGTATGTGTTTAACTGAAAAATAATAAGAGAAAAATATGTCCTTGGCTTCCAGAGGAAAAGTGAAATGTTCTGTTGAAGAAAATGCCTAATTTTTCTGCCCTGCTTTACCCAGTTCTTAACCAGCCAACCAAAGGTGCTGTTTTCTCCCTCTAATGACTCTCTTATCTCCAAAGGGATTTGGGGAAACTGAAGTTGACTTACAGTGGGACAGAGTTGTTCAGTCCTTGTTCTGCTTGATCTTGACCCGAACCCTTTTCTCTAACTAAGCTCTTTGACATCCTTCCCTTCACTATTACTTGCTCTTCTTTTTTTTTTCTTCCTTTGCCACCACCAGCCTGTCAACTTTTCTGACATTTCTACCACTCTCCCTCCTTCATGTTGACTCCATGTCCCTTGCCAAACCTACCATCTCCTGCTCTTTGGAGCTATATTCCAGGCAGTGTGGGTGACGGCCAGGCATGCATGTTGCAAAGATGGTTTGTAACTATGTCTTATCCTTGAAAATGTATTGGTATTACGCCAAATACGTGACCCAAATAAGCTAGCAGCCAGCCAGCTGGGTGTCAGCTTTGTCCTAGTGTGGCGTGCAGGCATCCAGCCTGTTGAGTCTCAGCTCCACCCCAGTGTGATTTGCGTGCAGCGAGCCTGCTGGGGCTCAGTTCTGCCCTAGTATAAATACTAACTCAAGCCAATACCAATTTAGTGAAACTTGCAAGATTTTAGTCCTTTTTTAATTTTTTTTTTCACACCTTTCTGTTTACTTCTGCTTATTCATCGCAATCAGTTGATTTTTTTTTTCCCCCCCAAGACCTTTTCCCCTCCCAGCTGTAGCTCCAGCCTGCTCCAAGGGAAGCCAAAGCCCCCACGGTGGTTTCTTCACCTGTAAGCTACATGGCACACTACCTGCTGCTCTCCCACCCCAGAGGAGGCATCGAGTCCTGGCTCCTTTCCGTGCCTCTGCTTGCCAAATCCTCTAGTGGCAAGTCACAGTTGTGCAGATCTGAGACAGCATTAAGCCTTAACCTGTGACTGTCCTGTAACTTCACATTTTAGGAAAGCAGAGCTTCCACAGATTTAAAATGTTTTAATGGTAACCTGTAACAGCACCCTCAGTGAAGTGGAGCATTAACGTCTGTTGATATGCTATCACGGTCTGTATATGTGGGATACTGCATTCTGTCTAATGCTTTTGCTGCATGTTGGCAGGGGGAAGGGAAATAAAAATTACGCTGAATGTTATGTCCAAGACTTATTTGGGTTTAGCTGAATATCTTTTCATGAAATGCTGCCTTCATTGTGCAGTCACTCAACCGTATTTGTTTTAAGAAGGCAATTAGCTGAAGGGAGTTAGGAAGCTAATAGCATCTTTATGGCATGTTGGAGTGTAATCAGCTACTCCATTTCTATCCTTTGAGACCACCTTGGGTTTTACTTATAATGCACAGACACACCTTAGATGCTGATTGCAAACCTTCATGGCTGTGGTGTTTATTGCCAACCTGGGAGAAGCCACAACTGGAAATTAAATCACATAAAGGGAGATAAACCTCTAAATCAGAGGATGACGATAAACTGCAGGCAGTTACTCATAGGGCTGGGATTTAAAAGGATTAGAGCAGCCTTCAAGGAGAAATAGATTTCTCAGTCCTGTTGTTTCAGAGAGCTACTTCCAAGAAGCCCTGAACACCTATGGCATAATATAAAATGACCTGAGAGATTGCACTCCCAAGGATGTGCACGCTTTGTCCAAGCTGACAGAGTTCTGGGCATCAGATGTATGAGTTACTAGCTTTGGCCAATAGACTAATCCTCTTCCATTTGTCACAGAGGCAATGAAACAACATGCAGCCCTGCCCGTCTGCAACGTTAATTACTGCTACACAATAATTATGTGAAGTTAGATTGTTGCTGCTGCTACTCGTTCCATCGTTAGCACTGACATAAGTATGAAACAATCAGAGAGGTTTGCATTTTTGGAGTCCTTAGGAGGACGTATGCACATCAGTCCACACATGTATTGCAAAGGTATATGGTTGGTTATGACAGTTTGACTCCTTTCTTTATGAAGAGAGCATAATTTGGTTCAAAACCTAATCTATTTAGAATTCCGAAGCACAGAGCTTTTTTAAGGGAAAATGAAACATTTGTACCAAAATCATGTATTTCTGGTAAGTGAAGATGATTTTCCAGGGAAACCTGAGCAAATGTAATTAGGAAACTTTTCTCTATCTCTTACTATTCTTTTACTGATTATTTTTGTCCTGACTTTGTCAGGTTGAGAGAAGGAAATCTTTGGATGTGCTCTGGGAGACCTGAGGGTATGATTGGAGATGAGCATTATAGATACTGTAGATAGTAAAGATTTAAGGGTGTTTCAGTTTTGGGGATAATCAAATCAACTTCCCGATGCTGATTTTGTTGTTGCAGGAGCAACTAGGAAACCTAAAGGAGAATTTGGGCTGCTTTGTATCACACAACTAAATGAAAAAGTCATTCCCTGTGATTATTTTCTAAAACGAGAAAATGGAAAAGGTTAGATTTGTGTACTATGAAGCTGGGTAGGAGTTTCCACACACAATTCTAGTGTTTTCTCCATGAATCAACTTGTTACTTGTAATGTGGGAGTGATTACTAAATAAAATACGTGTAGTAGAAAGCCGAGATTCATCAGTAAGAGCATATATACCTGAATGGTACAGCTAACCAGGCATGTTCCAGTGAAATGACTTTCAACAGTCTATCCAGTTGCTGCACAACTGAAGCTTTCCAATGGGGAAAATTTTGCTGAAAGTAATGGTGTGGGTGTGACTTAAAATGGACTGACCTGAAGTATTTAACACTGAACAGACTTAACAGAAATTATATTTCCCCATAGGAATGCATTGCCACATGCAAATTGGGGGTTGTAATTTTGGTGCCCTAAGCCCCTGCTCATCCCTTTGAGTTGATAACCTGGATGTGCATAATGTCCCGTGGCTGAGACAATAGGGGAGAATGGTGGCGCGAGGCATCTGACTGATGTAAGTCTCAGGAGGCAGCCAGCACAATGAGGAGATGCAATATGTTTTTTCCTTTTGGTTCATTGAGCTGCATGCACTTAACAGTAACTACTTTGCTTTCTATCTAAGGAATTGTCTAAATAGGTTTTTTTTCATGTTTACTATTACTTCCTAGAGTATCTCTTGCAGCTTAAGAATTGGGTAATCAGTCTGTTGCATAGTGAATGACTTTAACAAAGTCTTGACTGCACCAGAACAATGTGTAATATCCTGCTGAGGCTGAGTGTAGGTGAGCTGTTATTAAATGGTTACAGCTGAAAGGTAGCTTTAATGACTGCATTTTTATTCTATCACATAATTGACACTGGGATGCTACAATAATTTCACCTAGTGATTTCCAACAGATGAATCATGAAAGCCCTCTCCCCTCTGGACTCCCTCTTTGTATCCATGAAGAAGTGTGGTCCAGGAAAAAGGTGTTAACTCAGAATTCACCTAAATTGAATCCCTTCTTCTGTAGATCTTATGACACTTTTAGCAGGTCTCTTAGTCTCTCTGTGCTCTGTTTCCTCATCTATACAATGAAAATAATGAAGCTTCCCTGCCTCATAGGGATGCTGTAAGACTAAATGGGTCAAATTGGTTTTCTCAGATACTCTAGTAATGCAGGTGGGTATATAAATCTAAGAGGGTTAAGAAAATGTTTCTTGGTGGGGTGGGGTGGAGTCAGGGAGTGAGAGATGTAAATTGTTATCAAACTCAGCTTTAACAGTATTCTCCCAAAGAGATTGTTAATTTGGAAGTTGTGGTACATACAACCTTCTAACATTGGGGCTGATTAAAGTTAGATGCATGCTTAAGTACCTCTGGGAGTGACAGCCAGAGAAAATGGGTCACTACTGGAAGCTGTGATGTTTCATCTCATCACAAACTGTGTGTGAATGTGTGGCTGTCAGACAGGGGCTGATGATGCATGGTAGCAAACATGGATAAGCTGCCATCTCCTCTGCTTCAGTACCAAAGGCATCAGAGAAAGACTTTACACCCCTAGAAAGAGAATTAAAGGCATCAAGTACCCATAAAGGAGTGTTTTTCTCTTGGAAGGTCCACACAGCAGTGGGAGGGTGCTTAGTTTTACTACTGAGGAAAGAAGTCCCACCAGCCACTTTTACTCTGCATGTGCTAAGCTGGGAAATGAGGTGGTGAGAAAACAACCTGGGGTGTCCCAGTCCACTGCATTTAAGTACCTGGAAACACAATATTGCATGTGATGCTATGGGCACCCTTCGGTCAGCCTTATCACCTCATTTCAGGGGCTGACTCGTGCAGAGTAGGAGCAGGTAGATGGGGCTTGTCTCCTCCATGGTAAGACTGAGCCCTGTATCCCTGCAATACACAGGCATCCTTTGCAACCCTGAACACATGGTTGTCCCATGCCATGTTTACATTTTTATATTCTCTTGCCTGTGAAGGAGGGTGATCCAGTAATGAGGTGTTAGGTGGGGGTCAGGACACCTGGGGTTCTTATCGTTCACATTAATGTTTGTAACTATCACGTTTCCTTGTCCTAAGCTTTTGAATGCAACGTGATCTTGTGACAGTGACCAAAACTTGACAACAGGAATGAGAACTGAGTTTATATGAAGATCGATTTCTGCTTAATATTCACATTGCATCTTTTGGAGTTCCTAACACTAATTTGCTTACTTTAATCTGGGTTGTCTAGCCAAATGGTACGGAATGACTAGATGCTTTCAAACCACTTAAACCATGAGAGACAAACAACTCAAGTTTTGAGGTTTTGCAATGTTGGTTGTGTTGCTTATGGTATGTTTCTGTTCCCTTAGGGGTTTTTGTAGCAGTAGCTGAGATCCAGCGTTTTGGGTAGAGCTTGCTTTTCAACACCTGGAATTACTTAATGTACGTTAGTGGTCACATATGCCAGGTGTGCATTTCATCTTCTGGTAAATGTGCTATGTAGGAATTATAGGTGTTGGGTATAGGTCAAAGACATTTAACCCAGGGGAAGCTATTGACATTTTTTTGTCTCTTGACATAGAGTGCAAGTAGAGTTCACATTTTTTACTCTTAAAAATTGAAAGTGGTAGTTTGTGTGTATAGCATCTATATAGAATGTGTATGCATATGTGTGTGTATCTATATATTGTTAAGAAAAAGGGTCTTTAGAACTTTATAGATTAGCTTTTACAAATACCGGTATGCATGTGCATGCACACCAAAGCTCACAAGGATTCAGTGTATTTTTCTTTAATACTTGTTTTACCTAATTTTGTCAGGGTTTGGAGCAACAAGATCAGCAGGTGTAAAGGATTGACTTAGTGTGGTTAGCTTGTGAGACCTGATGGGATGAACACCTCAAGTAGGGTGTTTGAGTGAGAAGCAGAAGCTGGTCATCAACTTCCCTTCCATGGTTGGAAAGATTTGAGAAGCTTTTCCTCCACAGACATGTCACCTACCCAGTAATTGCAAATCATGTTTCCCTTGTGCTTTATGAAGGAACATGAGTGCTTATCTCCTTGCAAGCCATGGTAAGATTGAGGCGATGGGGTCCAGTTGTTACAGCAAGGAGCTGGGAATTAGGGTTCCTGATTTCTGTTTCCGGCTCTGTCACTGCCCGTCTGTGTGACCCCTGCACAACCTGCTTTCTCTGTCTGTTCCTCAGATTTCCTGGTCATGATACTTGAGCTTCCTTCTCTCATGTGTCAAGTGAACCTTTTAGTTTCAGAATGCCTTAATAATACCGGTGATCTCTTCAAAGTTAAGGCAAAATCAGAATTGTACGCAGGCAGGCATATCCTTTTAATTAGTCCATCTTCTCTGACTTCTCAAGCACTAGAAGACAAGTGTAAGAGAAATATTCTTATACCCCTTGTCCTGCTGTTGGCTACTCAGATTCAGCAGCAATTAAAAACATTTCCTCCTCCATTAGTGCCACTGTTAACTGTGCTGGAGTTTTTGGGTAGCAGGCCTTCTGAGTGAGAAATTGCAACTAGAACGGTTCTTTGGACTGAAATCCTGAGCCTTGGATGCTAAAGTACAGCAATTAGAAAAGTGAAGAAGTCCAGGCAGAGAAGTTGAAACGTCTCACAAGGCATGCTTCATTCTGCCAGGACTTGAGTCCATTTACAAACCTAACTGACAGAGAGCCATGGCTTTCCTCTGAGCACAACTCATGTGCGCTCCTTCGGTCAGCAGGCTAATGTAAAAGGAAAAGGCTCTGATGAACAGCAGACAGTTTGTGTTCTGCTGTCAGTGCCTATCTCCAGAGGTTTTATTACACTGGTCTTGGCTCCTCTGGTGGAGTTGACATGCTAGTAAATGAACACCAGGCCTAGGTCTGCAGGGGATTTCTGGTGGCCTCAAGGCCTGCAGCTAATTAAGGAACTAGTTCTTGCAGATGTGGCATCATGCATGGCCATGGCAGCTTAGCATGGGACTGCAGGAACTGTCTTTGTATTTTGGCATGAGGGATGGACAGGAGGAGCTGTTGCCACAGTATCAGCAACATGCATCTCTGTGAGGGGAAGCTGGGTATGATGGGTCTACTCTCCGTGAAGGTGTAAGCTCCACGGGAGGGACACAACTCACTCACCCGCCACAGCTTGCTTATTATAATAAAAGTATAGAGGTGTCAGTGGTGTCCCACGGGTTACTCACAGTACAATGTCCAGGTGTTCTGGGGCTCTGCCTCCCCTATACCCCATCCACTTGCCTGCCACAATGTTCCCAGGTGTATGTCATCTCCTTGGTTAGTGACGTCAGGGACAAATGGCTCCACAGCCCTGAGGCACCTGAGCTCTCTTGGCATTTTGGTATACAAAAATCAAATTATCAAGAATTGTTAACTGTCTTAAACCAAGAAATATTCCTCTGGACTAGCAGGTTTTGCCTCTGGCTTTGGGCACAACACCTTTTAGTAAAGCTGATGCCTCTCTGGATAATGAGGGCACCTGCCTCATAAATGCTGTGGCTGCAGAGTCTGGTGCTCTCCATCAGTCTGCCACATCCCTGTGGGTAAGTTTAGTTTGAGTCTGGCCTCAGCTGGGCTCCGTTGAGCCGGGGCTTGTTCACCGGCCTCACCCTTCACCACAGTGTGGCTTTGAGCAGCCCCTTTATCAGGGCTTCTCCGTCACACCAGGTGATTGTCTTTGGTTTGTGTGTCACACCAAGATTTCAGTTTCCAGGGAAACTGTCCACACTCACTAGAAGCAGCTCCAAGCTTCTTTGCAGATGTGCTCACCGTACATAACACTATGGCTTCCATGTTGGGTGGTTACAGATCGTAGCAACATGCTCTTAACCCCAGGAGTTTCTTTTAAGAGGATGCTTATCCTAACCTGGTATGACCTTGAATAATTGAAGCAGGGGGTCAAAGTCTCCAGCTTTATGGACTTCTTCTAGGTGCTGTTGTTTAGTAGTTTTGAGCATGTGGCAGTGAATGCAGGGGGAGGGGGAGGAGTGGGAGCATCTGTAAGCAATTGAAATACTTCCCTGTTTGATCTCTTCGGGGTTGGAGTATAAAGGAAGGAGGTGACCAGAGTTGCCTTGTATTACCCAGTCAATAAGTGTGACTATGTCAATTTATTTCTCCCCATAAGGTTTTTTCTTCCTCTGAGCAACAGTCCCAGCAGAAAACATCTGGAGTCAAATTCTAGTTGTGTACTTTGTAGAAATCCCTAGGAGTGCATGGACTGCAACCACATACCTTCTTCAAGCCCCCTAAACATTACCTGCTTGTCTGTCCTCTTCTTGTGCAGTTTACATCGGTGCACAAAATTGGTATAAATGGGCTTGCATGTGTGTCTAGGGCTAATTTTTGTGAATGAAACTACTCCCTTTCAAATCCTGGACCCTGCATTCAGATTGCTTCTGTGCAGACCATGGGTGTACAAGGAATGGGAGCAGGGCAACTCCCCTCTATGACCGTCAGTGGCAAAACTGCCATCATCTTGAATGTAGCTAAAGCCAATCTCTGCACAGAGTGTCAGAAGCGCCGTGCTTGGAAAGGGGTAAGGCATGAATGACCGAAACGGGAGCTTGCCCAACATCTGTTGAGCAGCAGCATCTGTCATTACATTCCAGTTACAATAAATGTTTCTTCTGAGTTTATCTTTCCATTCCTCTCCTCTCCAGCTCTTAAGGCAAGAGCACTACAATCTACCAGCTATACCGCCTTGATGCAGGGAGCTGCCCAGGGGGTCATGCAGCTGCTTCTCTCTCATCAATCTTACTTGCTGTCAAGGTCCTTGTGTGTGAGTCAGAGAGAGTTATTGCAGCTGTGGTTGTGTAGCAAGACTGCAGAGAAGGACTGAGGTCTTCTTTGGAGTCTAAAACTGATTTAAGTAGAGAGAAGGAAAGAGGAGTTTAGAGTAATCCCAGACATTGAGACAACAGCTTGAACACTACAATGAGGAGCAAGTGAGGAGGGAAATTGGGGTCCTAAAAACTAAAATGTTCCTATAAATGGAAGTAAGATGTGCAAAATAACCCAAACCAATGGGAATGGTACTAGACGCGGAGAACTAAGTGCTGTTCTGTTCTCATCTACGACTGGTGAGATTTTTCAGATGCATAGCTAGTACACTGGAAAAATGCTATTTCAGATCAATAATATTGATGAATTCAGCCTGAATTTGGAAAAAAAGGTTTAGGCTTCAAAAAATAGGGAAGAATTTTTAAGAAGGCAGTGCTTTGACCTTTACAGTGATGTTTGGCAACTGAATGTAGCTAACTTTAGGTTAAAAACAAGAAACTGGGGGGGGCATTGTGCAGAGAGGTGGGAACATCACAGAAACAAACAGACTTTTTGTAAAACTAGAAATATATTTTTTTTATTTTTGTTTTAGGATGAAAAATGAAAGATTGTCAGTTTGAATCAACCCCAGATTCCGTTTTTCTTGTTCAGTTGTCAAACGTTGTTTTCCCACGTAGCTGCAGCCTCAGCCCTGACCGAGACTTCTTGTATCATCTCGTAGACAAAAAGCACACTGTGACATCATGCTTAATGTCTTTGGGCTTTTCCATAGCACAGCAGCAGCCCATTCTGGGGATGGTGGGAGTGCGCACATGCTAACTAACTGAGTCCATTGTTGCACTCCAGTGGCAGAAGTTCACTAGTGAGACTGCTCTAAGCTCATCTGTAGAGACCAAGGGCTCGAGAAGGGCTCATCCAGAGACGAGCCTGGTGCAGCCTCACTCACAGACTTCTGCCTCTGGACCACATTAGCGGCTGGAACTGGCAGCCGCCACAGCATAGAGATGTTCTCCATTTGTATGAGAGATGCTTGCCCAAGTTTGTAGCAGGAGTTGATATCCACGGATGAGAACAGTGGCAGGAAGGCCTTGTGGCTGAAGCACCGGGCTGGGACTCAAGGTTTGGGTTCAGCTCTCGACTCCTGCACAGACATCATGTGTCAGGGATGGATTAGTACATTTGATGGCTTTGGTAAATTTGATGCTGGGGTCATGAGACCACCTGGGCATAAATGTCATGACGTGCTGTGTGCTGAGACCTTTTCTAGCACCAGTCCTTATTATGTAGGTGCCCCAGTGGAAACTGTGCTATCTTTCAGTTGCTCCATTTTTATTTTCCTCATATAAAACAAGTTTGATAATCCTGTTCATTCATCCTTTGTCAGGTTTATCTGTTTATTTGCAGGTTCTCTGAAAGGAGGGACTATTCCAAGTATTAGGGTTTGGTACCAAGGCACTCTCCAGCTATGCTACTATAATAATTTAATTATAAATTCCTATTAAAACCCTTCTGCATATAGTTTCTTATAAGTCATTTAAAGCAACTAACTGGGTGTTATGAATTTTTTGTGGGGGGGTGAGAGGGGTTGCTAATATCTCTTGTTTTTCCGATCCACACCTACCCAGAAATGACCCTAGTCTTCTACCGGGTGTGAAAAAAAATGTTTGATAAAGAGTAAGATAAAACTACTTTGCCATCCAACAAATGCCTCTGATATGCAGTAATAAAGCCCTTTAATTTGACACAGTTTCATTGTTAACACTTTTTTGAAGTCCTTGAACTGGATAATTTAGATGGCTGGGTTTTGCCTGTGGAAATGATAGTCTTTGTTTTCATATGGGTTGGCAGGCAGAGGATGTACTATTGCTGAATGAGATGTCTTCTAATGAGAGCCATTAAAGGGTCATTAGGGATGCAGAGGGTTTTGAAACTGTTTGAGTGTTTGAAGTTGAATTGTGCGTTCTGTGAGGGAGGTCCACGTGAGTGGATTTTCAGTTGCCCTTTTTCTCACTCTCCGCAGCTTTCTGAGCATGTTTGCTTTAAAGATGATACGTTCAAAGGCTGAGTTGGAAAGGTGAGGGGGAGACGAGGTAGCCGGTCTCCTGTGGAACACTTGAGTCCTCAGGCTGTTCCTGCTCACCAAAAATTTGCTGGCCATATAGAGATATTTTTGGAAAATTGCTCTTTGTTTTCAGTGTCAATTAATGTATCTGAGGCTGAGGAAGGAATCGTGCTGCATTTCAAAGGTTGTGCGAGTGATCCTGCAAATCTATCACTTTGACCCTTTTCCATGCATGGCCCCCCCGCAGGTGGGCCTTGTTGGATTGAGAGGTACAATCCCATTCGCCACCTTAGTTGCCTTGGTATGAATTAATTCACCATTTCAGTTGCCCATCATGCCTTGCTCCTAGTGGGTCTTTCTCACCCATGATTTGGTATCTGGATTCCCTTGCTATAATGCAACAAAAATCAAAATTGAGGTTTAGTGTTGGCAAAGGTGGCAAAAATGGCAATGTCTCCACTGCCTAGGCACTGGAGTCGGACGCTCCAAGGAACTAATGAAGAAGTGGGCCTACACCCTAGGTTCAACCACCTGCGGCTGCAGCACAGCTTCCGACTCTGCAACGCCTACTGCAATGCCCACTGCTTGAAGGCACATGTGCAGTGAAAGATCTCACAAAGTACAATAAACTAGCACAGGCATGCATAACAAAATAGTCAAATGTTGTGTAGAGACACAAGAAGAAGAAGAATGCAGCAAAGAGGCCAGAATGGCCTAACGTGCTTGTTCTGTAGGTCATGGTCAAAATGTGACATGAAAAGCACCTCAAAACCAACATCTTACATTTTACTGCTCTCTTGTGAATGAAATAATTCCCCTTACTGCATCCCCCCAAGTTCTGTGTCTGGTGCTAATACTTACTGGGGAACAAAGTTACATTTACAAGCCATTGGAAATAAGTGCACTGTCTTTTTTGTCAAAGTGGAGTTTGTTAATATCTAGCTCTAGCTTAATTTGCACGAGAGGAAAAAGCTCTCAGAAGAAATGAATGGCCTTAACTTGTGCTAATCCTCTAGGTCAGTGGTTTTCAAACTGCTCGATGATACCCTGGGGTTCCATGATTGGTCATCAGAGCTTCTGCAAAGAGATGAGGGTAATGGCAGAGCAGGCCAGGAGGTAGTGCACCACCACTGCAGGGCTGGGGTGCCAGGACCGTGTGATCTAATGCAAAGCCATGGAGCCAGGGCTAGGGGTAGAAAAAGTCATATGAAGGGGTTGCAACCCTTTAAAAAGTTTGGAAACCACTGCTCTCGATAAAACTTGCTACTGTACAAAGACAGGTCTTCTCCCCCAGCATTATTGTGATGTTAGTGTTGGCATTCAGCTGGTACTTCATTGTGCTGAGTGGTTGATGAGAGCCTAGAATTCAGGTTGCATTCCCATAGCTGTACTGCTGCCTCCAAGCCCCACAAGAGTCAAAAGAAATGTGGTCAGTGGTGCCCCTGAACGGTTGTGCAAGTTTGAGGTGTGGAGAGTTGAAGCAATTCGCTTCTTTTTAAACTTTTCATCCTTTATCTGTTTAAAGAATAAGTACCTCGGGTTAGGGACTGCCTCTTATATGCGTGTACAATGTAGAATTGAAATTCAGACTTGGTCAGAAGCTCCAAATGTGACTGTAAGACAGTAACCGAAATGAACTACTTTAGCACCAAATAGCTGGGGTGGTGCAGGTGCTAAGCCACATGGTTGACAACCAAGCGGTTGTATGTTCAAGGCCATAGCAGAAGCACTTATGGTATGGCGAGGTGAGCTTCCAGTGAATCTGTAAATTTTGCTAATACCTTGTCACAAAAGTACAAGGAAGTGCTGAGCCCATGCACAGAGCAGAATGTGACCAGGAGGCAATATTTCAATATAGCTGCTTTGCAGCAGATACGATCCCAGCAGGGTCCCAGGGCCAATCAGCCTGTGTGGGGCCAGGATGCGAGGAAGCAGGGGTGATGAGCAGCCAGATGTGAAGGCGGTAGCAGCAGTGCGGAGTCACCAGCACTAGGCGGGACCTGCAGGAGGTGGCTACGGCTGCTCTGCCCGGCTCCATGGCGCCTCCATGTAAAGGTGCCCTGATTCACCCCTATGCCCCCCAGGGACTGCTTTGCAGAATAGAAATTGTTGCTGGCCACGATTGTTACCTATGCAAATTGTTGACACTGCTTTATCCAGTCTGTGGGGGCATGCTGGAAGCATGCCTTGCACCTGTCTGAAGTATGGGTGTTTAACTTGGGGGGTTTTTAGGACTTGGTCCTATGTGTAGCCTGCACCGAGCCATGTTGTTATGCTGGTGGGAGTTCCAGAGTAACCTAAGAGGAAACAACTCCAGGAATCAATGGGCATTGCACTCCTAGGTCACCTAGGCATGCTGTAAACCTTACTGAGTATATTTAGCAAAATCATCAGTGTATGCCCTAACCTTGTGTCATGGAAGATACATTCAAGCCAAGTGGTATTGTACTAGAGGTAAAAGTTGAAAACCAAGGAACAAAAGCTCTTTGCTGGGAAGAAGTGGGACCCTAACACTTTCAGTCTTGGGGCCAGTGTGTTTCAAAGTACTGGGGAAGCAGTGATCCTTATTTCCTGGCTGGAGCAATGGGACTGATTACAATGTTTCTGTTTAAAAAACAAAAAAAACCTCCCATGCAGGTTCAGGTCAGGGTCAAATACACGCTTCCTTATTTGCTTGATATCCCTTGAGAGCTCTAGTTCGGAGCTGTCATGACCTTCAAGAAGGTCAGTGCAATACCTGTGCCATAAGTCCTCAGTCTTATTTAGGGAAGGCCTGGAGCGAAAGGCAGCACGATGCAAGTCCTGAATCGTAGTGGAATAGTTTTATTTTTTAAATAGGTTACCTGGGAACAGCCTGTGTGCATGTTCCATGAGTAGCTGAAGATAAATGGCTTTGCCAAGAACTGTCTCCTTGATGTTTATAAAGGAGGAGTACCTGAAACCCAGGAAAATATGGTCCTTCTTCTTCGGCCATCCATGACATTCTCCACTCCAACAATTGGAGCAGGCGGTCGGACCCAGTGATCTGCCAGGTCCCTTCCAACCCTAGAAATCAATGAAATTACCAACAAATGACCTGTGGCAGGCATATGCCAACCTTTTTAAAAGTAGCTGCAGTCTTCCCAGCTGATTGTGGGTGCCTTTCAGAGGACTGATCCATATTTTAATGACCATGCAAGAAGGAGTAAATTTTGCTCGAAACTTTTTTGTTAAACAAAACTTTGTGCTGTGCCTGGTCCTCTGCTGCCTCAGACCCTGCATCCTGCTTGCTGAATCTCAAATGGGCATCATGCTTCTTACGATCCTCTTCAGGACAGTCTGAATTGAAATGGGTAGACATCATTGGGAGAGCTGCTCTCTTCACTGGCTGATTCCCTCTTGCCCAAATTAATTATTAGAGAGCTTTAATGCTCAGAGTGGGTCATTTTTAGACTTTGTATAATGGTACTGTCAGCTGAAGTATTCCAGATCATAAGATAGGCTTGAAAATTGTGTGATTTAAAAAATAAATGTCAGGGAGTGGGGAATCCTTGTCATTTCACCTGTGAACTTTTAAAACTCACTCATGCCATGGTTTAGTCTTTTGTCCACAAACATGAAGACAAAGGTTTACTTTTTAAAATTGAAACTCTCATGTAATCACTGGACTCAAGGAGCTGGGACTTAAAGAAAATCCACATAAACTTTGGACAAAACCATGCCAGTTGACATCACTTTGTGATTGTCTCTGAACATAGAGCCACAACTACAGTGTTCTGCTGTGGGAATCTGGGTGCGGACTGGTATTATAATATTAGTTAACGTGTGTTCTTGTTTAAAATACTTCAGAGATGTGATCCAATAAATCCAGCATATCATAACGCTAAAATATTACCCATGTTTTAGCAGTGAGGAAATGGAGAGTCTGTTGGGGGACTTGCTGAACAGCAACAGAGCTGGGGGCAGAGCTGAAATTACAATCCAGAAGCCCTTGATCTCCTCCCTTTTGCCGATACTGCTGCATCAGTGGTTTTGAACCTTTCTTCATTTGCAGACCTCTAAAAAAATTGTGAATGGAGGTGTGGACCCCTTTGAATTGTAAGGGTGGGTATTTACATACTTTTGATTTTTCACAGTCATCTTTTGCGGATCCCTTAGACGTAGTCTGCGGAGCCCCGGGGACCCCCAGACCCCAGGGGTCCGCAGACCACAGAGTGAAAACTACTGTGCTAGATAATGTGTTGCTGTATAGCAGCCATTATGAGTGCATCTGCATCTGCCATTAAGGCGACTTGATAAACTCTGGGGCAGTTTGTGCCAGTCAGCTGCTCCCAGGTTCAGCATCTGCACAAGTGCCTGGGACCACAGCAATTGGAGACAAGGTGGCCCGGACTGGCAGCAGGCTTGTGGGGGGGTCAGCCCCGAGCTTTGAGTGGTGACCTTGGGTGGTGGAGGGGCTGGTTGGGGCATCACAGTGCTAAAGTGCAGGGCTAAGCGGCAGGCAGCCTCGTGGCCTAGGCAGCTCCTGTCACCATCTACATGTGCGTTTCAGCACACCTAATTACTCTGCCATAGGATAACACTTTCCCCAACAGTACTATTCTATGGTGGAGTTAATTAATTTACTGAACCTTAATACTGGCGCATGTGTAGATGCTGCTGCTTTACTGTAGAACTAATTAGTCAGCTCTACAGTAAATTATATATGCAGATGCACCCTATCAGAGCTTCAAATGGAAGGGACTGTCGTGCATTCGTTCCTTTGCCACAGGGTCTCAGTACTGCTAAAATACTTGTTTTTGAGAATAATCCCAAAGAAGCAGGCCTGATAAATAAGGCTGTTGTTCTGTTTCCTGCACACCAACACTGCACTCTTTGGAGAGCAACCCCAAAATAACCATGGCACGTACCTCACAATGATAGCATGTTCCCACATGAAACTTCTGTTTGCACTGAATAGATGCTACGTTTATAATAAGTTGACTTTGATTTGGAAAGGTTCCCTTGACTCTTTTAAGTCACTTTCTAAAGTGAATATGAGGGATTGTGCCAGAATGAGTATACTGGAAAAAATCCCATGTGGTGGGGGTTTTGTGTATAGTGGGGTGTTGTTCCTTTCTTGCTGCTAGTAAAAGGTTGCATGCTTTAAGTGGGTAATGTTGTCAAAACAGGTGGAGCCAACAGATGTTAACTAGTCTGTATAGGCAGCAGAGATGGCCTCTGGTAAGATGGGATCACAGAAGATAAAAAGGAGGTGTGCAAGTGACACTTTGAAAAGGAAATAAGATGAATTGGAAGTACTTTATGATTTCTATGCATGTTAGAGTGTGATTGCACTGAAGTCTGAGATCAATTTTCATCCCTACACTTTTGCTTCTTTATATGTGATACCCACACACTCCCTTCCTCCTGCTTGTAGCATGGGGTCATTCAGTTCTGCATTTCCAATGGCATGGAACATGTCTGTAGTTTCTAGCTGCCATAAAATTTGACTCCCCATAAGCTGAACTCTTCCAGATAAAGATAAACAATTGCTCTGTTAGAAGGAATGAAAATGCTGCCAATAACTTCTGGCACAAGCTCCTGGCAACACTTTATTAAGGGGTGTGTGCGTGTGTGCATGCGTGTGTGTGATATGGGGGTTCTAATCACTGATGGAACAGAAGGTGTTATTCAGCCTTGTTTAGGGTTGACCTTTTTGCAAGTTGAGACGACTGCACACTAAGGTGCCAATAGAGATTGTAATCATAAAATCGTAGAAGTGTTACTCTTGCAAATACAAGATGCCAAATAATACTCAAACCACCGGAAGGTGCTCTGAGGCTACAGCGATATTAGGACTGCAGAGAGCACTTCAGGTTAGACCTTAGAAATATGACAAAAGTATGTTTCCAGACCTTAAACAAAATTAATAAAAATAAAAAACAATAAAAATTAAGAAATAATAAAAATAATGAAAAAAAATAAAAATACAAATAAAAAAAATAAAAATAATTTTAAAAAAGTGTGAATAAGTCTGAGTGGGGGACACTGTCTGCCCTCCATCGCTCACATGGGTTGTGCTTCTGGGAGCAGAGCTGGTGTGAACAGGGGCAGGGGCAGGGGCAGTTGCCCCCACTCTGCCCTTGGACTGGCTCACGCTGCCCCTGCCAGGAGCAAAGCTGGTCCAGGAGCAGAGTGGCAGTAGGAGCCACTATGACCACTAAGCGCTCTTGGGCTGTGGTGCTCACTGTGCCATAGGCATCCCAGCAGGCAAGACCCCACTGTGCCCTGGATTCCCCCTGTTGCCCACTGCCTCCTGGGATGCTGGAGGACTTCAATGTGGGCAGAAAAACTGTGGAGAGTGGCCCCAAATTGATGGAACAAGAGCAAAATTAGGTGGTTTAGAGATCATCGTGCCCTGGAATGGTGTAATTTTAAAATGATTAACTGGTGCTTAACTTGAAAGGTGTTAACATACAGCCAAGTCCAGGGGTTAAGAGCCCCAGAAGCTGCCTAAAGTTCCTGTGTAACAAGGCCCTTAGTCAGTCCTTACTTGTAACCCTTGCTTTTTAAATCTCTCTTTCCCTTTCTTCCTTCCCTCCCCCCAAAAATATGTTGAGCATCTGGCACTCAAGTGCTCTCTTATCTGTTTGATAAGCGTGGTATAAATCAATTGATATAGAAGTAGATGCAAATTGTAGCTTGTTTCTGGACTCCATCCCATGGCTTTTCCCAGTAGGGTAAATTTGCACTAAAACTGAGAGAGGAATGCCAGCTGTTGGCACGATGGCTGTTAAAGTGCAGAGAAGAGGGCAGCAATCTCACAGAAAGGGGTGGCTTGCATGTTTGCATAGTCTTTGCTTTGCTCCTAAAAGATTTACTTGGGCAGCAGAGTAGATGGACCATTTGCCCATCAACAAACTAATGCTGACAAGAAATATATCTCACTACACGTGGCAGATCTCCTGCACACTACCCACTCGCCTGAGCACTTTGCCTGTTACAGTATGGCTTGTTCCAGCTCATGCAGCACTGATGGCTTCAGCTGTGAATCTGATGGTTCAGATGAAGAGCATAAAACCCCAGGATGGCTCTTTCTCTGGAGGGAGAAGGGAGTCAGCTGCCTGCATGTGGGAGTTGAAAAAAAGGGATTCCCAGCAACCTTTGATTTCTTTGCCCTCCTTGTGCCTTCTCTTCTTGGGGGCTGGTTGTATAAATAGCATATCTGTAAGTGCATACAGACTCAGACAGCTACTAGGCACTTCTGGGTCTTGAGATGACAAAAAGAGCGTGTCTGTGCCGCAGTCTTGCAGTCAGCATTTGTAGACATGGACAAACTAGCTTTAAAGTGACTTGCTCAGGTACTGTTAGCCACTTAGTTGTAGTAAAGTGAAGTTTGGCACGGGTTAACAATCTGAGTATTTACATGGTTTCTCTGTCATATTTTGCAGCCCTACAAAGTTGGGGGCTAATACAGCCAAACTGCCAACAGTACCTAAGGTAGCTAGGTTAAAGCTAGCTCACGTCTGTTTACACTGTAGTCTAGGTGTATCCGAGAGCGTGAACATTGTTTCCTGTGGCTGTTTGTAAAGCCTTTGTCTCCTCCCCAGTGTTTTACAGGGGGATCTGTGAGAAGTCATTTCTCATTTTGCATTTGTAAACTATGAACAGTCATTTTAGTCCTGTAAAAATTGTTTGGAAACCCAACTGGTTACTTGTCAATAGGATTAGAGCTCTGAAGTTTTATGGTGGGCAATAATGGGGGCATCTGTTCAGAGCAATCTGTATTCATTATTTTTTGGGGAGAGGAGATTGAGAGGGGAAAGGGGAACAGGTCATTCATGCCTTGGAGAGCTTGAACCTTTTACCCACCAATTTTACCCAGTTGTTTCTAACTTGCCTGAGAAGGATGCAGATCAGAAATGTAGGGTTACACCGATAAAGATTTTCTTGGCCAATACTGATAGCCGGTTATCAACCAGCCGTATTGCTGCAGCTGTGTGCATCCATGTGACATTTATCGGTGACCTTATCAGCTACACCGACCAAAAAAGCCAGCGGCCAATTAATGCTAATTTCCTTTTATTGATGCTGATCTGACATGCGACCAATATATCAGTGCACCTCTACCAGAATGCTAAGGGCTTTTCTCCCTGTGGTGTTAAGGAAAACAGGGCAGGATGCCTCCCTCATGCTACTTCTAATTCTGCCACAAATTAGCTATTGGAAGGGGCAGGAGCCAGGAGGTCCGTGCCTGGAAAGTCGCAGAGCAGGACTTCTGATGAATTGCTGTTAACATGCAGCACTGCAAGCCCAAGCATCTGAAGACCTCAAATGAGGCCTTCAAACACCATAAGATTGTCAGTCTTAGACACTGTGAAATTTAAAAAAATAGCAGGTTTCTTTTTGTGTCTTCCATTATTTGCACATTTAACAGTTACATTTTTCTGGCTTTTCTCCATAGTTGTGAGAACTAGGAACCTTAAAAACTGAATGCAGAGATTCTGTCATAAGCTTATGACTCCAGTAGTTGCAGGTGTAAGGAGAAAGGAAAAACCCTTCTGCAGCATGCAAATATTGTACCAGGTTAGTGACAAAATTGGAAGAATGGTCTGGATTGGACCTTTAGGTCTGTTTCCAGCTCTGGCATTCAGCGGTGCGGTGGCCTTGGAAGCCACTGAACTCAAACTGCCTCTCTGTGCCTCAGTTCCCCTGTCTGGGACAGGGGAGTTGCATCACAGAGATCGTGCAAGGTATCTTGTGATTTTTTTTAATGCTTATTCAGTATGCATGAAAGGGAAATAGACTTTAATTAGTTAGACTTGCATGCATGGTCTCTGCATGTGTAACTAATATATTGTAAATACATTAACTCCAGAGGATCTCGTATCTGTAGTCATAACAGTTCCATTTATTCTCGCAGCTTGCCAGTGGTGTGTGTGGCTGATGTTGCCCTTGGGAGACAGAGGGGAAAGAAAGCAGTTAGGATAACTTGCGTTCATGCTGTAGGCAAAGTCCTGTGTTCAGCAAGAAATGTTCCCCCACTTTCAGCAGGGAGAGGAGAGAGAGAAAAAAACAAGCTGATCTTCACAAAATGTAGTTGTCTTGCCTCACTTTAATCCCTCTGAGTGTGTTTTTGTTTCATTTTATAGTCCTTTCAGGCCTTTACTTGCATTCCCAGAGGGCCAGGGCCGAAAGGGTAATGGGTTGTGATTGGAAACAGAGTAGAACTGGAAGGCAATTTAGATCAACAGGAGAGAATCCTGACCCGTGGACACTACAAACCTTGCTCCTTCCACCCTGC
This sequence comes from Caiman crocodilus, assembly GCA_030014935.1. NCBI lineage: Eukaryota > Metazoa > Chordata > Crocodylia > Alligatoridae > Caiman > Caiman crocodilus. Next base: position 11,623,927 of record JAGPOW010003310.1, read on the forward strand.
TCTGAAAAGTGTTTGATGCCAACTTACAACATGAGTGTCAAGTGTGCTGATAAAACAGAGCTCATCTTTTCATTCCCAACCCGTCACTGACTGTTTTCCATTGTTTCTTTAATACCAGCTTGTGAAGTTGCAAGGATATGACCAAAGCATAACCAGCAGCAGTGTGGAAACTTTGTGCTTGGCCCAGACACTCTCTGGGGCAGGTTAGGTCTCTTGGTTGTACACCACCACCCCGTACATTGCGTTAACAGTCCATGACTACTTCCCTAGATCAATGATTTTCAAACTTCCTGAAGTCACTGAACCCTTTCACGTCACTTCTGCTGCTGCTGCAGAAACCCTACATCTAACCTAAAGACTGATGCGGAGCCAGGCGGTCTGGCCTGGCAGTGGTGGTGCACTGCCTCCTGGTCTGTTCCACCAGGAACCTGGTCTGTTCCTCCTGGTCTGATTATCCCAATCAGTCTCTTTGCAGAACCCTTGATGACCTATCATGGAAACCTATTCTGAAACCTACTCCCCTTTATGGTACAATAAAACACCTAGTAAAAGGAATGGGTTTGTCCTGACTCCGCTTCCATGAAAGTCCGACCAATTGTGTCACTTATTTAACATTACAATCTATTTCACTCGTGAAATCTTTTGCATTGTCGATTGAGTTTTTCTCCTCTTTATTCACATGCAGTCTTGTCACGAGGGTGTTTGAGGGCTTGGCTGCTGGCCCTGAATAGCTATCTTTCTTTTTTACGGACTTAAAAAAATGCATTATTTTGGCATCAGCGGAGATGAAGGACACCCAGGAGAAAGGCCGTCAAGGTTATTTAGAGCTTAAATAACCTTGCTGTCATCATTTTTAGAAATAAGAATGAATTCTTCCCTCACCCTTCATCCATGTTCAGACTTTGGGATGGGTACAGTGGTTGTCTTTGTAAGCATCCATAGTACCAATCGTGTATCAGGCTTCATATCAAAGGTGATACTATTTAAATGTCCACTCTAAATGTAGGAAAAATACTAGCTCATCAATTGCAGATGGTGACTTGATAAGTTATTGATTTGTCAGAAGGATAGTTGTATGTATATATCAAATTCCTCAATTATTTGCCCCCTCTATAGTTAGGGACTTACCAAAATCAGTTTTGCAGATTTTACAGAGAATATGAAATCTAGCATTGCCCGTAAAAGCAAAGTCTGCAAAAACCGTAACAAAAGAATATTTACTGAAAAGAAAATACCAGCTTCTCAGAGGGAGCCAGCAGTCCTCATGGCGCTATGGACTGGCCCCGCGGCTGGCTGGGGAGCAAGGAAGGAGAGGGGGCTGCAGGTACACAGGGCATCCCAGATGGCTGCTGCACCACCTGATTGGCTGAGAGGGCTGCCTGTCATGAGACCCCACTCCTCTCCACCAGTGGGTGGCATAACAGAGCACTTGCAACCAGCCAGCAGTAAGGGGCAGGCCCATATGATGCATAGTCTTCACAGCCAATCAGCAGTGAGAGGCAGGGCCATTGAACCCTCAAGCCCAATCAGAGGCATGGGAGGGTCCCAGCCATGATAAGCACTTGAAAATGGCAGCTGGCCCCCCAGTTTGCCTGTTAAATTGACTCCTTGAGTTGGGTCGACCCCTTTCTATGGCATCCCTATGGCAGGGGAAAGAAAGGACTGAGCTGCAACGAAGGATATAAAAGGGCAGATGTTTTACGTCGACCCTGGCAGGTGCAGACAGATCCTCTGGTCCTCTGTGGTTTACAGACTGGCTCAGCCTTCTGCTGCATGTTGAGCTGCAAAGTCTCCCTAAGAGTTGACCTGGATTAAGCTGTTACGATTCCCCCTTTTCTTCCCCCATTTTTGCTTTTTGAACCAGAGTAGGAGCTTGCTGGTCTTTCTATTCCAAACTTCCAAAACAAGCAACAAGGCCATTGGGAAAGGTATTTATTCGGTACCCAGAAGAGATCTAAACGCTTCTGTGAAGTGGCTTGCATCCAAACAGAATTTCCCTGAAGATCCCAACAATTACATTTAGGAACGTCTCCTCGGTCTCTCTCTTTTTGGAGGGGAGGGAGGAGGGAAGAGGGCATCATTTACTGTTAAATTATTTAACAAATTAACATATTTTTTAATAGGACCTGCACAAAAATTCTTCAGTCTCTTCCTCCCCTGGAAAGACAGTTACCTCCCAAGTGCAACTCTCAAACCTCTCCCAGCATGCAGTTTGAATGACGATGTGAATTAAAGCATTCCCTGTCATTTTGGCTATTGTAGTGGAAATGAGGGGTATCCTGCAAAACAGTCCCAATTCCCCATCCCTCCTTGCATTCTCGAGCCAGAAAACATAGGCTGGAAAAGATCTATAAAGCCAAGCAGTGAAAGACTATTCCCTGTTATTGCTATTCTTGTGTTTTCTCCAGTCTAGTTTTAAAATCCAAGGGGCTTCCTCAGTTTCCTTGGGAATGAAACCACAGCTGCAGGTCAACCACTGGCTGGGTTACCTTCCTTGGGGCTGGCCTCCTGTTGCCACACTGAGTGCCTCTTCATGGGGGACTGTGTCAGTATTATCTCTGAGATATCAAGCACTTAAGTGAGTCGCTCTAGATCCCACAGTGAATCTGTGGCTGATCGAGGAATTAAACGTCCACTCTCAAGACTATTGAATCTCAAGATCATCCTTGGTCTCCCGCAGAACTGATTTGGGCACTGCATAACCAAGCCTCCTATGTTGTGGAATTTTATGGGGGGCTCCGAGCGTCTTCCTTAAGTAAGGTTTTGGTTTTTACTTGATCATCATTTTTGTCGTGTCTCTTTTGTTAGGGCCTGGAGGACCAGAGCCCCCATACGACCTGGGCAGGATAGCTCTGAAGCTTCCTCCACCCCAGGACAACAGGGAAAGCAGCAGCAGCAGGCAGAGGAGGGGAAGTGGAGGGGATGGGACGTGCCTTTGAGCACCGAGTGGAAGTGCGGAGGATTCTTATGTGCTTTTGGGACTCGAAGAAATTCCCCAGAGGCTCTCACTGTGTGGTCCAGTCTGAAAGCGGGGTGCAGCCACACCGCTGCACCCTGCTGAATCTGCCCCTGGTATTACTTTATACGGGGTTGAAACGTTTTGTGTCTTAGAGCAGAGTTTGTGGAACAAGGATTATTTTTCCTTGATATCAGATACAATGTGATGCTTAACATATTTCGGAAGACCTTGGAGGATTAAGCGGTTAGTTTTCTTTTAACAGGCCTTTTCCTTTCTGGCAGTCCAGAAGATTTCAATACTTCTAATTCTAAAGAGCTGGTTATATATTAAGTTAATGCATTGCCCACTTCAGTAGAGCTGGGATGAGATCAGTTTACATCATGAGGGTTTCAAGTAGAGAGACTATTTGTGGCCTGAAAGCGGCAAGGTACGTGGCTGAACATTATGGCTGATCCAGACATGCAGGCATGTGTGGTTTGTTGCGTGGCAAACCTCTTTACCACACCACAAACCTCATGAATCACCGTGCTGCTAATTTGCAAAATTTGCTACTAGGACTTCCTGGTAGCAAACCCTCCCCCTCCAAAAACAATTGGGAAGAAGCAGTGCAAATCATGCCAATGTAGGAGCGCCAGGACAAATGCAGAGATGGGGGAGCAGGCAGCCCTGGGCTGTCTGCTGTCTTGTCTCTGTGCACTGTGAACCCCCGGTACTGTGGCACCCTGCACAAGTAGTCAGTCCCCAGCTGGCTGGGGCACAGGGTGTCTTGAGACAGGGGAGCGTGCAGGCCAGGACTGCTGCTTCTGGGGGCTCCACTGCAGAGCCCCACACTGAGGCACATGAAGCCCCCGCACTGAAACACGCTGTGCTCCAGCCAGCTGCTCCCCGGCTGCCTGGGATGCAGTGTGCCTTAAGACAGGGGAGCAAGCAGTTTTTGACCTACGTCCATGAAATGCCAGTTTCTTTGCCTGTGAGAATTTTCTGTCAAATTATTTTGCAGAGAAGCGTGCATATTGGGACCTTCCAAGCAAGAAAAATTAACCTTTTTGCAAAGCTGGTAGAAAACACTGTGTTACTATCGGTATGCCTGTCTTATGAAAGTTGGGCTGGCTTTAGTGTGTGATGGATAGCTTGTCAGACAGGGCGGGCTGTAGAGCGGGCATGGAAGAATCTGCAGTTGTTCACCCAAGCCTCAAACTTTTTCTCATATTCTCCCCCTCCACTTCCCGATATCCCTGAGAACTGGGTTCTGGGGTGTAGACTCAAGACCATAAGAAAAGTGATCCAGATAAAGGTCAGTGATTAATAAGGACTGACTCTCCATGTGCCTCAGCACAGGGGTCTCTGCAATGAAGCCCCCGCACTGAGGCATGTGGAGACAGAGGTGCGGCCACAGCCAGCCCAAGGCTGCTTGCTCCCCTGTCTCAAGGCGCGCTGCGCACCAGCTAGCAAGGGAGCAGCTAACAGGGGCACAGGGTGTCTCAGCGTAGGGGCTCCGCAGCGCACGGAGTTGGGGGAGCAGGCAGCCCCCAGCTACCTACTTCCCCATCTCCACATGCCGCTCTGCAGCGCAGGGGTGGCTATCTCCCTCCCTGTGTCTCAGCCAGCCCTTGCCCTGCAGCACGTGGAGCTGAGGGACATTGTCCCGCTGCAAAGCATGTGGGCAGAGGTGTGTGCTGCAGCACAAAGTAGCGGCATAAATTTGGGCCACTATTTGTGCTGCTGCAAAGGCATTCCCCTGCACGTGTGGATGCAGCCTATCCGTGGTTTCTGCACTGGCGAGAAGCACTGCTGAATTCTTTGGGGTGCAAGAAGAGAAGGCTGATGGGCGCAAGTGGGATAGCACTGCAGTGGTGAGATTGCCGGAGAGATGACCGCACTTGCAGTGGGAGAGGAAAAATCTAAGGAATCTATACACACATTTTTCTCTTTTTGCTGTATTTTGAACTCGACTTTACCAGCATGGGTTAAAATAGCAGCAAAGATGAGGCAAATGGTAAAAAGTTACAGACAACAGGAAGGCCTGAGACTAATCCAGAGTTGCTAGCATAGTTTCATAGTTGGTAGGGTCGGAAGGGACCTGAGCAGATCATCAAGTCCGACCCCCTGCCATTGGTAGGAAAGAGTGCTGGGGTCAGAGCTGGATGGCTTTTTTCCTCCTAATAAATAGTCTTAATTTGCTGAAAAATGGAGTTTGGGAGTATGTCTAATTCCTCAAGTAGTTTCAGCCAAAAAACGGGGAGGAGGGATGTCAAAATGTTTTTATTTTAACATTTTCTAGATGAAACGTTTCATTTTAGAAATGCCAAAATGTTTCAACACTTCAAGAGGAAAAAAATAACTTTTTCGCTCTGTGCGCCAACACAGTATTGTTTTGTTTCAGATTTAACTTAAAATTTTAACTTTTGGAACTTGTCTTAATAAACCCTGAATGACACCGTTTTTTCATTCCACGTCACATGAAATAATAAACCCCCAGAGTCTGAACTACAGTGTGGTAAAACCCCTCCTGTGCCCCCCTGTGCTAATTCGCATTTGTCTTTGAGGCAGAGTCAAGAAGAAGTGTTGAATGCTGCCTTCTGTTTCTGATCAATGGGTTCCTTGAGGGAGTGATGAGAGATTAAGCCCCTTCTCCTTTGTGGTACAGTAATGACCTGGATCTGCTCAGTGGAGAGATGCTGAAATAGCTCTCTTTGGATCGGCAGGGCTGGAGAAGATTGTTTGCTGCACATGATATCTAAGACTGGTTCAGTTTCCTTTGGTCCAGTGCAACTGGGGTCTCCTCTGAATGCTAATTGTGTAAATTGGTGCAGTTTCATGCTAGATCTGATGCAGAGACCATTGGTATGGACTGTGCAGGGTTTTGGTTTCTCTGATCCTTTTCCTTGGCTCTCTCAAGTGTGTTTTAACAAACTACTGGACATACTTATTTCCAAGATGAGTTTTTTTTCCCTTTCAACATGGAAAAAAAAGCGCCTTATCTTGGATCTGAGTGCAAGGTGGAGGGGTGGTAGGCAGGCAGCTGCTGTAGCTCCCACTCTGCTCCAGGCCTGGGCTCCGGGTCAGAGCTGCAGCTGCTGGGCATCCACCTTCTCCCCTGAAGCCTCTGCCTCCTCTTTTCCCACACACTGCCGCTTCCCAATAGTCATACTCAGTAGGCAGGGGGGCAGAGTCTGTGGGTTGAGGGGGAGTCAGGTGCAAAGGGATGGGGTTAGGCCCCTTGCCCCTTACCCCTCTTATTGCCTGCACCCCTGCTGCTGCTTTTCCTGCTGTAGCAGTTTGGGGGGGTACAAATTTAAGATAAACCTCCAATAATTAGATTCTATGCATAGAAAATGATAATGAATTTATAAATGTTCCGCGTATAAAATCTAAGCATTGGGGGGGTCATCTTAAATTCAGAGTTGTCTTAGATTCAGGTTAATATAGTTTTTGCTGATCTTGCAGTGACAGGACACTGAACATGTCCCCATCCCCTGCTTTACCTGTGGCACGTTAGTGTCTTCTTGATGCCATAGGATACTGTGCTTGGTAGTTGTGAATGAGGGTTACTTGCACAAATTTAAGAATAGGTTGGACAAACACTTCTATAGGATAGTTTGAATAAGGATGATTCTGCCTTGGTCTAGATCAGCGGTTTTCAACGTGTGGTCCATGGACCCCTGGGGGTCCACAGACTAAGGGGTTTGCGAAAGATGACTATGATCAATCAATAGTATGCAAATACCAACACTAACAATTCAAAGGTGTCCACACCTCCATTAGAAATTATTTAGGGGTCCGCAAATTAAAAAAGGTTGAAAACTACTGCTCTAGGTGACTTTTTGAGGTCCCTTCCAACTCTTCTTTTCTATGATGCAGTGCCTTCCGGTTGAGAAATGTCCCAATTCCTGCAATGGTTTCATATGGCAATCTAAAGAAATTGCAGGCTCAAGGATTGAAAGTCGTAAAAATATGCTGCAGCCTGGAGTTCTTTGTTTGGTTGGTTTTTGGTTTTCTTGTAAGTAGTTACTCTTTATGGACACATCTACATGAGATGCTATGGTGCTGTAGCGTCACTGGGTATGAACCATGACAGCGACGCTACGGTGTAGTAGTCGTGAGCTAGTCTACAATAGCTCATTGCTACTGCACAGTAGCATCTAAAAAGAATAATGTGCAGCAATGGTACTGCACAGTAATGCTGGTTACTGTACAGCCATTTAGTACTTAGTTAAGCAAATACTAAATGACTGCATAGTAACAACTGCACAGTCCGCCGCTCATGTAAACACAGCCTATTTGCAGCTGCCAAGGTTACCCTCAAATGACGCCAGTCTTGACTTCAGTTGTCTTTTCTTGACTATACTGTACACCTATGTAGGTGCCTTTAATAGTATGGCAGTGGGTGAATGGGGCGTAAAAATGCAGCAAATATATTTTTTTTTCCTTCTGTCTCAATGTTTCTTGCATTAGATAGCAACCCAGCTGAGTAAAGAAAATTACAGTCTGTGTGGCTTTTGCTTTATTACTCTATTTATTTGCATGACCCTTGCTGAGGGACAGAGCAGCTGCTGGTCCAATAAACTGTATTTTCCATGTCATGACTGGTCCAAGTATAACAGAATACGAACAAGTTGTAGATGTTTTTGATAAAAAGGGGTATGTGCTACTGACGATCTGACAAGGATGGGGTATTTGTTTTTACGTTCGATGTCTCACAGAGTTGCTAGCAATTCGGAGGGAGCTAGTGTTTGGGGAAGCAGTGGTTGGTTGCATTGCTTTGCTTGCAAAGAAACTTGGAAGATTACAGCACTCTGATTAAAGGAAACTTTGGGTAGAAAAATCACCTTACAGTGAGAAATGAGCCAAGACTAGAGCTACAAAAATCTTTATAGAGAAAAAGTTTTGAGAATTCATGTAACTGGTGAAGATTGAAACCCTCAACAATTCAGTATTTTATGGAGGGAAGCTGGCAGCATTTTACTCTGGAATGAATCACAAATGTGCATGTTTTGCCTGAGGTGAATATTGGACTTTGCATTTGAATTTGACCTATGTCCATGAAATGCCAATTTCTTTGCCTGTGAGATTTTTCTGTCAATTTATTTTGTAGAGGAGAGGGCATATTGGGACATTCAAAGCAAGAAAAATGATCTTTTTTTTTTTTTTTGCAAAGCTGGTAGAAAACACTGTATTACTATCAGTATGCCTGTCTTATGAAAGTTGGGCCGGCTTTAGTGTGTGATGGATAGCTTGTCAGACATGGGGGGTGAAGAGGGGACGGAAGAATCTGCATTGTTTGCCCAAACTTCAGTTTTTTTCTCATATTCTCTCCCTTCTCTTCCCCATATTCCTGAGAACTGGGTTCTGGGGCATAGACTCAGGGCCACAAGAAATGTGATCCGGATAATGACCAGTGATGATTGATAAGGACTGAATCTAAACATAGAAACATGCAGCAGCAAGGCCAAATTCTGGGAGAGGAGAGGAAGAGATCTCCATAGTACTGTACTGCACACTATCCTTGACTGTAAAGGAAAGCTCTCCTTTGTCCTGTTTTAATTTAAATGCCTTGACACTTGATTCCAGTTTTAACTTTGGTGATTTGGTGTTGGGGACAGGCCCAGCAGAGTTAGCAGGAGTAAGTATTGTCTGAGAGGAGTTTGGAAGACACGATGTTAGAGACTTAACTCGTACTGACATATCTAGTTCCCTAGACTCATGGCTTTGGCGGGCGATGTGGGGTTATTCAGCACTGAACTCTATTTATTGGAAACAGAGAGTCTGTTCATCCCTTCCCTATGGAGTGGGAGCTTTGCCACTCAGCAGGGATATCCAGGTATCTTCCAAAGCAATTATGCACTGCAGCCTTAAATTGCTTTATTTTAGCTGACTAAGCTAGTTCACTTGGCCACCTGCGTTCAGATGCTTTCGTGAAAGGATTGACCTCTCCAAATGATTGTTTAAATACCGACGCTTCGAACAGTGCGTGTTCCCCGTCATATGTCCTGCATGGCCTATCTCAACCCCTTATATCCCAAGGGTATTAAGGCAGAGGGGAAACTGTGATTTAGCCCTTTTATAATAGCAGCAGTGACAACCCCACAAGCTCAAAGATCTTGAAGCAGGCCCTCTAAGTTAAGTGATTTTTTTTTAAAGACAAAATAAAAATTGTGTGTGTTGGCTCTTTTGCCTTGTGGTTTCTCAGCTTTCAGGGTCACATTGTTAAGCCTTTCCCTGCAGCCAAGAGGACAAGAAACTGGCTGTTTAAAATAAAAGCTGAGGTTCTCCTCTAATCGTGAAACACCCACGGCTTTAAGAAGAGCCCCAGATACTTCAAGCCTCACCAAATCACAGCAATTGGCAGGGCTGTAGTCATCATGTGGAAGCTGAAAAGGGTTCGTAGCAAGAGCTGTAGAAATTGTTGTCCTTCCTGTCATCACATGCTCTCCCCTAATTTGTGAGTCCTTCTAGGCAAAGAAAAAAAATCAAGATTTAATTGAAAAAATATGTATGCAGGCACGCACACGCAAGTACTGGGAGCGGGAGCTGGAAGAATGACATTTTATTGACTTACACACTTAAGTTCAGAGACATGTCAAGTTTGGTATCTCATCATCATGGTGAAGACCCTTCATCAACATTCACAGCCATCAGAAGTGCTCTCATGAGACTCTTTTAAACAGCACAAGGGAGACCCAAGCCCACAGCTGTGGCACACAGTATGTCCTGGGTCAGTTAATCGGCCCTTCTTATGGTTGGAAAAAAAGAACCATTTGAAATCAACCAGCCACCTTCATCTTCCAAGTTGCAGAGGAAAAGTTTATAATGCACTTTTGTCATAAATACGCTGGGACCTAAGAGCAGCCGGGGTACAGGACCTGGTCCTAATGGGAGGCCAATGGCTGTCCTGTATGGAGGAAGACTCTTGTTAAAATGATTAGTTTTGTGTGGGGCTGGGAAGGAAAGAATGGTAAATCTGCAAGGAGCTGCACTGCTTTGTTATAGTTCATCTCCTTTTAGAGGCAATAACTTACCTGTGCATCTCCACGGTCTTCCTCCTAATCGTGAGCTATCTCCTTACCACTCTGAACGTCCCTGCTTCCTGGGAATTCTCTGGTGCACTAATAAAATACCTGCCTTATGGTTTATTTGGAGATAGGAGTTCCTCGGTAGAATATTACCTAATAGGGTTATAATGCTTAGGTTTCAACTATCCCATAAAATGACTTCCATATTGATTTTGATTGTTATTGCTTTTATTTCTCCCTTGGGTACAGTGGAACGCTCCTGCTTCCATGTGTGTCTGCCTGAGTGCATGAGTAAGCTGTCTCTGCAGTCTTTTTTTCTTGTAGCAATTTACTTGCCATTGTTGATAAGAATAAGCTTTCCTTGCCCTCCTTCTCATCTTCTCTCTCTCTCTCCATCTAGCTGGGTTGATGAGACAGTTCAATTGCCCTGTGCCCCTTTGCTAAATGTGATCAGAATGTGCGGTGAATAATTAGAGTCAGTGCCTTATTACACATCTTGCAGACACAATAGGCAAGGTGAAGGGAGGCTGGTATTGCCAATGTAACTACCAGAGGTTTTGGCCTCTTGGGAAAGAAGGGCCCTGAGATTGATTTGTTTACCGTGACAGTATGTTGTTAATTAGTGCTCTAATGCTTAGCTCTGTGCATTGAGGATTGTTTTAATACCACCTTTGGGACAGCTAATGGGATTGCTCTTGACTTTTCAGTATACATGAAACTAAGATTACGTTGCAAGTCATACAGCCTCCAGCTTGGCTAGCACAAGGGGCTGAACTGGGGACATGAGCTTAAGAAGTCATGCTTTGTAACGGGCTTGCGTTTGGAAGAGAAGGAAATATAAAACACCGAGCACTGTTTTGCAAGGATACAGATATAGCCTGTCTCCCTTTTTTACGAGGTATTTATTCACTATGGTATTTGTATCTGAGTGTCTCTGGTCTTTAATGATTTTTTTTCTCCCCAGAAAACCTGAGGCAGGGCAGTGCTGTTATCCCCATTTTATAGATTGAGCACCCAGGCCAAGAGAAGTTAAGTGAATTGGCCAATGTCACGTGGAAAGTTGGTGGTGGAGGCAGATAATTGAAGCCCGGTATCCCAAACACCAAGCTGACACACTAATCACCAGACCATCCTTTCCTTTAGAGGGTGGTAGAATATACTGTATAGTGACTAAATTGTGTAACTGAAGCCGAACGGGTTGGGTTATGGAGAACGTAGTGACCATAGTCTGTTGGGGCTTAATTCAGACGTGTAACACTGAACTGGCCTTCTCCGGGAGACCTAGACCTGTGGCAGAGCAGAAGCCTGGGAACAAGGAGACTCTGGTTCTGTTCTTCTCCGTGCCTCAGGGCGACTGTGTCAGAAAAGCAGCCTGCTAATACCCAAGTCCTGTCGTGAGCTCCATAAAGGCAGGCTCTGGACATCAGCTGGGTGCTGTGCTGGTTAGGGGACTTTAACTGCAGGGCTTCATAACGAGGTAGGGACATCAAGACAGAACTGGGGAGTGAGTCTCCCTCGGTTTGTCCGCAAAATGGGGACGCTTCTAATTCGAAGGGGCATTCAGTGTGAATGTTCATTAAAGTCATTCACGCTGCAGGGTGTGAGTCAACATCTAGCGAATTATGCACCTGGGGACTCTTCAGTATCCTCTGGTCTTGGCCATTGTCAGAGATGAGCCAGGACGTGAGGGGCCAATGATCCGCCTGAGCGGGCAGCTCCTCTGTATTTAAGCCTATTTGTTAGAGATCCTTGATTTGAAGGAGAAGAGTAACATTTTCATCTTTTTATTCTTTTGGGGATAAATATGCTATTTTGGTGTAATGCTTCAATTTTAACTTGGCAAGTAAGAAACCTAGAAATCCCAAAGCGATGTTCTGTTTTTCTCTGGATAGCACATGTGGGTTCATACTTCACTAGTTTGTTTGCTGCCACCCAGTCCAATTATACGAGGTGCGTAACTTTTAAAGCTTTAAGAAGTTACCTGTAAACTCTAAGAATGCTGCTAGGCTCAGCCTAGCGAAGCCAATGTCTTCTGAAAAGAATGTGAGCAGGATAGCTTCAGAAGGAGATTCATTTTCTGTGTATGTTGAGAATTTTTTTTCCTGAAATGAATGGAGTTCCCAATAGAAACTCTCTAGCTATTTTTTAGAGCTTTACTCTCCCACTGCTGTGCATGTCTGCAGCAAAAGATAACATTAACCCCAGCCCGGTTTTGCTCTGTTGTTACTTGGGACAGTTTTCTACAAGAGATGTAATAACAGCCCAGACTGAGTCTCTTTCATGTTTTAAAATAGTTAGTCCAACACATAGTGAGGCTAACTAGAAATATTTGCAAAGCTGCACTTCTGGGAGGGAGAAAGCTAGATTATTTGATGAGATGTTGACATTTCCCACCAACACTGCTCTCTTTTTTGTTCTTTTCTAACCCCTGTCTGCTGATATTTATTTCCCCTCGTGATATGTTTCCACGGGGAGTGATTCAAGACCTTGGGTTGGTCCCTGGCCAAAGCTGACGCTCAGCTGATTGTCGGCCTGGCC
>JAGPOW010003310.1:11704577-11715736 GCA_030014935.1 Caiman crocodilus
CCAGTGCACTCTCTGTCCCCACTCCCCTCTTCCCAGTTCCACACATCCACTCTGGGAAAATGTCCAGAAGTATTAAGGGAAGGGGGAAGGGGGGGCAGTGTGGATTGGAAGCAGGTTTCAAAATCTCAGAAGTCAGCGGCACTTGGGTTTTGGTTCTTGTCTCTTGAAAAGAGCACTGAAGAATTTGGGCAGATAGGAGGGAAATGGAAACATTTGTCTTGCATTGCATCATAGAAATGCAGGGCTAGAAGGAACCTCAAAAGATGGATTAGTCCTTCCCCCTGCACCGAGGCAGGTTCAAGAAGGGGCTTTGCAGCAGAGTGGAATGAGGGTGGCACATGGTAGGAACCGTTTTAAGTGTAGGTCTGTCATAAATTTTCACATAGGTTTTTATTGCCTAATAATACTTGTAGAATTAGCATACAAATAGCGGAGGGATTGGATTAAGTGCCTTCTTTTTTTTAAAAGTAGCTCAGTAGAGGAAAACAGGGTTATGTTCACATTTGCAAAGAGGGGAAAGAAGGGAGGTGAAGAGCAGGCCTGAGAGCTAATTAGCTGATAGCTCTGATTTGCATTTGGATTTAGATTTGTGCTATCATGGAAAAGGAGGTTGAGGCTTGTGAAAGCAGAAGTGTCTGAAAGTCGGAATTTCCATTTTGCGGACGTGACAGGATTTTGAAAATAATTTTCATTCTGAATAAGATACCCCCAAAAGTTCTGTCCGTACTGTGTCAGTTGAGGGGAAAATGCAGTTTGATTTCAGAATGGAATTTTAATTTTCAAATATTTTTATTTCTTATCCTATAATGTTCAACAGTACGTAATGGGAGGGCATGTCATGTTACGCAGTACTAGGGACACAGCATGGCATGCAGTACAAATAACAGTTGTGGAAAAGGCAAGAAACTAAGCAAAAGTTTCATCTTGAAACTTCACATTTATTTTTTCTGAAAGTATTTTTTTTCAGAAAGGTCCTTTTTGCGTCCTTGTTTTTCACCGGCAGCATTTTCAGAATCAGTACTGTTTCATAAAAGAGCAATTTCATTCAAATGTCATTTTCTAGTTAAAAAAAAGAAAAGCCTGTTTCTGGACTTATAGGATGCTAAAGAAAAGAAAAGGCAGCATTTTGAGAAATGAATGCTGCTTCGAAATCTTTCAGCTTCCTCTGTGTTTAACATTGAAAGAGGTGACTTTCATACCTGGCTGGTTTGTCATAGTCAGCTAAGCAAGACATAAGGAGATGGGCTCCTTTGAGGCAACTAGAAAGAAAGAAAGAGGCAGCAGAGAATAAGAAATTAATCCTCAAATTATTTGTATGTGGTGCTATAGCCTAAGCAACAGCGAGGGGCTTAGCAAGAAAAAGAGGACAGCATGACTAAGAATGTTAATTATTGGGGGGTGTGCACAGATGCATGTATACCTGCCGGAAAAACTACATTTGAATGGTGTAACGGTTGCAGATTTCCATGTCAAAGTAATACATCCAAAGCTAAGGCTAATCAGGTTCATTAATCATTTTCTCTTCCATGTGCAGCACCCGTTTGGTTTCATTTAAGGGTTTTGCATAACCACCCATCACAGTGAATCCTTGGACCATCCATGTAAAATCAAGAAAAGGGTCTATAAAGGCTGATGTGTTCCCTTTCTGCAGTCAGCACTCAACTGAGAAGACACTTCTGTTTTCTTTGAAGGCAGGGTCAATATTGCTCAGGGTCTGGAAATTAAGGAAGCATGTTCTTGATCAGTCCTGACAGAAGGAGCCTATGGAAAAGTCTTTCAAATAAAGGCATCAGGCTCTGGTTTCCTTTGAAAATGCTTTTTATCTGTAGATCATGTCCCCTTGACTTCTCCACAGTGCGAGGTATGGAGGTGTTCTGGGGCAGGGCTGGCCAGGTGTTTTGACCTGTGGTTTTCTAAACCAGGGCTGTCCAACGTTGGAGTGGCACAATGCACAAGTCACAGGCCAGACTTCACACAGGCTGCAGGGGCTGCACGTGCTCCCCAGGACCTGTCCTGCGCAGGCAGTATGACCCACTCTCTCCCACCTACTGTGTAGGCCATCCCTCCCTGCCTGCTGCCATCCGGTCCTCCTGCCCCCACTATCATCTCGTGGATGATTTCCCTCCCTCCCCGTCTCTGCTGCCGAATAAGCCGCCTGCCAATGCTGTTCCCTGGGCAGTGAGCTCATGAGGCCTCCTGCTGTGCTGTCCTAAACCTGTCCTTAATTATGTTTCAAATTAGGATCAAGTCATTTAGTGGCTGGAAGCAAGTGGTTGGATTTGAGCACGTGCTAGAGCCATCTGGATGAGACAAGAAGCCAGATTCTGTACCAGCTTGGGCCTGTAACTTGCCTCCATGTTTAGTTGCATCTTTCTGGATAGATGAAGCACAGACTGTGCAATGCAAAAACTGATTTCAGGGGTAAGAAGCATGTATTGTTTTGGTTGGGTTTTCAGTTATGGCCCTTCACAGTGTAACTATCAGACCTGCTCAGTCTACATCAGCCTATATAGTTGTCCTGCTATCAATTCATTGCACATATGCTCCATCTATTTGGAAAACCTTATGGCTCCCATGGAGACACCAGACCCTGAAAATGCCCCAGTTACCGTGCAAGGCCCCAGAGAAGCTTTGCTTTAAGGGACAGGTGTGATTACCAAGCACATTACCCAAGAATAGGGGGAAACTATATGCTCCAATTGATTTGGAAACACACCTCTGCTGTCTCCAAGCTTCCAACCTATGCTAAGTTTGCAGTTCACATCCAGACTTTTGCAGTACTTCAGGAGGGGTTTTGACGTCTCATCTGCTTTGCATCAGTCATTGAATGAGGAGATTAGTGAGATGAAAGAAACATATGTGAGTAGAGGAAGTTGCGGTTCCTGATCTAGGGGGAGGATGGACAACTCCAGTTGTCTGTGGGCATTCAGACGCTTGGTCCAAATTTTACGTATGCATGCTCATGCACTGTCTCAAAGAGAGACAGTAGTGATTGCCTTTACATCTACCTCTCCTTCCCCTACACATCCCTAAAACAAATTAACAAATATTAGTAAAACAAACCCCTAAGTCCAAGCACAGTCTTTGTTCTCAAAATGGATGAATACTGGGATGTCCATGAAGTGCATTATGGACTTTGCTGTTGCTACTGAATTTTGCATGGAAGGTGCTCTCTGATGATAGTCTAAAACAGAGAGATGAAATTCTCATCTCAGCCACTGATGTGATGTATAATGTTCATTACATTGTTTTTCCTCTCTGTGTCTCTCTTCTCTCCCCCTCCACCACTGCCCTGCACCCTCCACCTCCACCCTTTATCCATATGCTCTCTTTAGATTGCAAGCTTTGAGGGATTTCATAATGTGGCATCCTATTCCTGTTTGAGGCATCAAAGTGATACTGCAACGCAAATTGTGAATAATACCGATGCTATACGTAAAGAAACTGGAAGTTGGCAGAATGAGATGCCCAAAGTCACTGAGTCTAGAATGAGAACCTAGGAGTCCTAGCTCCCAGCAGAGGGCTTTAACCCTGGAGTCAGGGGTGTAAATTGTACTGGCTGTCTTGCATATGTACTGCCCTCTGGCTGCCTTATTAGTCCATCCGGGAAGAGCATAGACCATCTGCAGATGCTTCCTCGGCTTGACAAAGGGTGTTTGTACCTGAAAGGTAGCAAAGAAGAATTTTTCCAACTATTTCAGTTGGTCTAATAAAAGATGCCCAATGAACCTTGTCTGTGTTAACCCTTAAATCACACTCCTCCTTCTGAATGCATGTAGACGTGTGAGGGATACTTCCCACAGCTACGGGGACTCAGAAAGTGACTGCAAGGACAAAGGGGAATTGTCCTTCTGGAGATGCAGCAAGTTCCCTCTCTCTGTCTTGCATGTTCAGTTGTCCTGTGTCTCCAGAGTGCCCTCACTGTCATTTCTTTTCTTTCCTGCTCTTGTATACTCTGACTTCCGCTTATTTCATTCCCAAGTCTTTGCTTCTAGGTATGTACATTCCTGATTCCTTGAGTAAATGGAGCAACTCAAGTTTCTCTTTCTTTTGGGAAAACTGGGAAGTCCCTTAACTTCCATTTAATGATGCGCACAGTCTGACATTTGGGTTCTGAAGTCTCAGTCTGCAGCTGGTCATTGAACTGATGAAATTGGAAAGTGGTGGGGTCTGCCCCATCAGCCGGCAGATTTAGTGCCTTCAGCAAGGCAGTAGAGCGCAACCTGGTTTGTGGACAGCGCTTGCTGCTGGTGCAGGAACCAAATTAACATGTGGTTTCCTATGCTAAGTGCTGGTGAGGATACCCATAGCAGGTTACACTGAAGTCTGTCTGCCTGACCAGTCCAATTTAGCTCTGCTTATTTAAATTCACAAGCATGTTTTGTGGACTTAAGCTGAACTCTGATGTGGGAGCATGTGGCATTAGAGGGCAGCGCGTTCTTCTGAAGAGGAAAGGCAGAAGCACAGTTCTAGTTTTCCCTAAGGAGTTATCCGTTGTTTCATGTCATGAGCAATTGCAATTGTGGGGCCAGTGTGAGAGATGAAGAAGCATGTTCCAGAGTGACACTGCGTATGATTTGCAGAGCAAAGTATGAATTTTCTTTTTTTAATAGATGCCTTGGATCAATTTTAATTTTCTATCCTGAAATGTTATAGCCTTTTAGTCCATTTTTCCTGGCACACTAAACCCATTTTTTTTCCTGCTTGGACTGATATAAACTTGAGAGGCATTTAGCTTTGAAGGGAAGAGAGATTTATGGTCTAGAATTGTAGCTGATGCCGTAGTGACTCTTGCATTTCGCAGTAACTGCCAAGTCTACCTCTCTTTTTACCCCTCACAAATCAGGACTAATATGTATTTGTCTGCAGGTTGTCCGGCCAGAGATGGCTTTTATATTGTGTATTTATGGAGATTATTCATTGATATGGGAGAGGAGATGCTGCTCTAACTAAGTCACTGTCCATCATAATGCAGAAAGATAGAGGATCTGAAATATAACAGCAGAGTGTGTAACATGGGACTATTAGTCAAAAGCATAGGAAAGGAATGATTTTTATGTGGATATACCAGCCCATTGTTATGACCTGAATATTATTAAAATTGCCATGTGTCTATTGTTTATATTTGGCCATACCTTAAGACCAGGGATCCGGGTTTTCAGTTTCCCACAGAAAAATGGGGGAAAAAATGTGTATTTTTCCCTTTAACTGAGAAAAACGCAGATTTCTCATTTTAACGGAGAAATACATGGATTTTCCACTGTTGCAAAGAGCCCTCTGCAGGTTGGCAGAGTGTCAGCCTGTGAGGGGCTGTGGGGAGCAAGAGGAGGGCAGTCAGCAGGGCGTGCCGTGTGGATGTGCACACGTGCACGCGTACGGCCACCAGGCAGCCTGGAGAGCAGCTTCCATAGGTAAGTCTGGCAGGAGGGGAAGCAGGAATTGAGGTCCCCATAGTGAGGGAGTGAGTTGGGCAGGACTGGGGCTGTTGCTGCTAAGCCAGGTGGTGCTTGAGGCTGCAATGCATGGCCGCAGGGCCCTGGCGGGGAGTGGGACAGGGCTGCAGGTGGCTCATATGGGGATGGGGGGGATGGGGCAGGCTCCCCACCACTGAGTGCACTCCTGGGGGAGGCATGGGGTGCTTTTCTGCAGAGCTGCTGCCCAGCCAGTCAGCCCCTAGGCTATACTGGTGTATGGGATTGTTCTGTCCTAAGTGCAGGACTTCGCACTTCTCCTTGTTGAACCTCGTGAGATTTCTTTTGACCCAATCCTCCAATTTGTCTAAGCAACTCTGAATCCTAGCCCTACCCTCGAACATATCTGTTACTCCTCTAGCTTGGTATCACCTGCACACTTGCTGAGGGTGCACTCCATCCCATCTTCCAGGTCATTGATGAAGACATTAAACAAAACCGGCCCCAGGACTCACCCCTGGGGCACTCCACTTGATACCGGCTGCCAACTACACATTGAGCCATGGTTATTGCTCTCTGAGCTCAGAGCTTCAGCCGGTTTTCTATCCACTTTACAGTCCATTCATCCAGCCTGTACTTCCTTAGCTTCCCTGCAAGAATGCTGTGGGAGACAGCATCAAAAGCCTTGCTAAAACGAAGGTACACCACATCCACTGGTCTCCCCATGTCCACAGAGCTGGTCATCTAATCACAGAAGGCAATCAGGTTGGTCAGGCATGACTTGCCCTTGATGAATCCGTGCTGACTATTCCTAATCACCTTCTTCTTCTCCAAGTGCTTCAAAATGGATTCCTTGAGGATCTTCTCCATGAATTTTCCAGGGAATGAGGTGAGGTGGACTGGTGTGTAGTTCCCTGGATCCTCCTTTTTCCCTTTCTTAAAATTGGGCATTATGTTTGTCCTTCTCCAGTCATCCAGGACCTCTCTGCTGATCACCATGAGTTTTTGAAGATGATGGCCTATGGCTCTGCAGTCACATTAGCCAACTCCCTCAGCACCCTCGGCTCCATCCGGTCCATTCCACGGATCTGTGCATGTCCAGCTTTTCAAAATAGTCCCTATCCTGTTCTTTCAAATAGTGTTGCTGCTCACATCCTCCCCAAACTGTGCTGCCTGGTGCAGTAGTCTGGGAGCTGACCTTGCCTGTGAAGACAGAGGCAAAAAAGGCACTGAGTACTTCAGCATCCTCTGTCACAAGGTTTCCTCTCCCATTCAGTAAGGGACCCACACTTTCCCTGATCCTCCTCTTACTACCAAGATACTTGTCAAAACCCTTCTTGTTACCCTTCACATCCCTTGCTAGCTACAACTCCAGTTGCACTTTAGCCTTCATCACTGCATGCCCAAGCAGTGCTCTTATGTTCTTCCTTAGTTATTTGTCCAAGTTTCCACTCCTTATAAACTTCCTTTTTGTGATTTAGTTTACTGTAGAGTTCCCTGCTAAGCCAAGCTGATCTGCTGCCATACTTGCTAGTCTTCCTGTGCATCAGGATGGTTCATTCCTGCACCTTCAGTTAGGTTTCTTTAAAATACAACCAGCTGTCCTAAACACCTTTCTCCCTCAGACTGGCCTCCCAAGGGATCCTGCCTATGAGTTCCCTGAACGAACTGAAGTCTGCTTTTCTGAAGTTTAGGATCCTTATTCTGCTGCTCTCCATCCTCTCTTTCCTCAGGATCCTGAACTCAGTCATCTTGTGGTCACTGCTGCCCAAGCTGCCGTCCACTACTACAATCCCCACCAATGCATCCCTGTTTGTGAGCAGCAGGTCAAGAAGAGCATGGCCTCTAGTTGGCTGCTCCAGCACTTGCACCAGGAAGTTGTCCCCAGTACTCTCCAAAAACTTTGTGGGTTGCCTGCGCACTGCTGTATTGC
This sequence comes from Caiman crocodilus, assembly GCA_030014935.1. Lineage (NCBI taxonomy): Eukaryota > Metazoa > Chordata > Crocodylia > Alligatoridae > Caiman > Caiman crocodilus. The sequence continues at coordinate 11,711,922 of JAGPOW010003310.1, forward strand.
CCTCCCAGCAGATGTCAGGGTGATTGAATTCCCCCATGAGAAACAGAGCTTGTGATTGGGAAAATTCTCCTAGCTGTTTGAAGAAAGCCTCGTTCACCACCTCCTCCCAGTCCGGTGGTCTATAGCAGACCCTCACCACAGCATCACTCATGTTTCTCTCCCCTCTGACTCCAACCCAGAGACTTTCAACAGGCCTGTCTCCAGTTCCATACTGGAGCTCCTGGCTGTTACTGGAAGGAACGTGCGAGCTGTGGTTTCCACAGCACCAAACCTGGACCTGGGTGGAAGCATCAATGATGAGCGGTCCTGCCTGGACAGAAACCTCACCGGTGCAAGCAGAGGCAGAGGCAGTGGCTCTGGCATTGTGACATCCTCCAGCCATTTCCCTGGGTCTCTTAATCTGCCTTCTCTTTTACTGCTCTTCTTCCAAGCACACCTTCCTTAGTGATCTCACCTGGAAGCTGGCCTGTTCATTGCTTGTTGGCCCCAAAGGATTTCTTTTTTTCCTGCTTCCTCATGCCAAGCTGAAAGGGGTACCCCTTGCCTATCAAAGGGGTAGGGGGCAGGAACTGGCCTGCAAACTGCTTACCCTGTTTGCAGCCCCTGTTTGCTGGCTCCCTGGTCACTGCCTGGGCCAAACTCCCTTCCCCCATGCAGCTGGAATGGGACTGGGCTGCCCCTCTGCATGGCCAGGTGGGGCCCTGCCGTGCCCACCCTGGGCACCGGATTGGGTCTATCAGCCATATCCAGCCTGCAGAGGGATTGGGAACTGCCCATCTAGCCCACTGGCTAAAAATGTTGAGCACCATTAGTCTAAGTTAAGCATATAATATTGGCCTCATTGCCCAGATACCATAGTTGTTGACACAATATACATGCTTATGCCCACAGCCAAGCACCCATCATTCTTACATATTTGAGCTTCTGTGCGGAGGTCTGTCTCTCCCAGGGGCTCTGTATGCACGGCTCATTAAATGGCCAACCAGCGCAAATAATCAGCAATGCTTGCTCATGCCAAAAGCTGTTAGGATTGGGAGTCTGCTGTGTTGCATTTGAAGAGCCCAAGGCTGTTTTCTGTTTTACCCACTCCAGTTCCCTTCAGTAACACCCAGCTCCTGAATGTCAGCCAGAAGTGTCCAATAGCACTTCAAGTCTCTTGCGTTTTCGAGAGGACTGAAGTCAAAGATAAACTCCCACAAGGTGGCTGTCATTCAGAACAAATGTGCACCATATGAATGTCACACTGTGCGTATGCCCAGAACGCCCAGCTTCAGGGAAACACAAAGCCTGGAACCGTTTTGTACTATTTTAAACACTGTTCCAGTACCGTATCCCAGATAATGGACTTGCCTTGAGAGTGACGTTTGAATTGTCTTTGTGCCAAAGCAGCTGCTCTGAAATGTAAGTGGTCAGTATAGATAGAGAAGTGTGGTAATTGTGGAATAGGTAAGTGTGGAATAGGTAATTTTCACTAATCTTGATGGTCCAGAGATGGATACTGGGGCAGTCTGGGCCTCTTTGGGCCTCGCTAGGGCTTTGTTACACCTTAAGCTGTAAGGTGAACAAATGTTAATCAGCTTAGTGTTGTTCGGCTTCGTGAAGCAGTTGCATTTTAAGTGAAAAACCATCCCTGACTGTCCTTCACCTGCACAGCTGTGGCTTGCCACTATGGACCGAATGAGCATGAGCAGGACTAGGAGCTAGGGGCAGGGCCCTCTCACTGCTCCTCCTGGACAGAGCGCGTGCTGCAGCTCTGGAGCACCCTGTGGACGCAGCATCTCCCACCGCTGCCTGGACTGGCTTGCTGCTTGGGCTCTGAGGGACCTGATCCTTTTTTTCTCTGGAGCCCTCTCCCCTCCGCTGCTTTGGTTGGGCTGCCAGCCAGCCAGGCACCACCTCAGCTCTGCCAAGGATTGGGCCCGTCAGGCAGTGATTAGCTAGCTGGCAAGTTACACCCCCCCATGCCACCTCTGCCCAGGCTGCTGGCCAGCTGTGCACTACCCGAGATCCCAAAACAATCGGACCCCTCAGAGCTCAGACAGTCCTCGGCTTCCAGCTGTGCAGGGGAAGGACAGTCGGAGATGGTTTTTTGCCTCAAGGTGTTACTGCTCCACTGAGGCAAACAGCACTAAGCTGATTAATATTTGCTTGACTTACAGTGTAAGGTGTAACAAGGCCCTTTGTTTCCTTTCCCACTCAGCAGGGCAGGAAACTGTCTGTATTTTTCCCTTTGGCTGATATCCCCCTTGTCAACAGCCCCCTCTAACTAAGCTGTCACGTCAAGTGAGTGTGGTGGCCTCTGTTCAGGACTTAGTAAAGCATGATTCACATCACAAAGCCACCATAACCTGGCCTGGCTTGAAGCTGTGCTCAGGAAGAATCCCCGGACCCAGTGTGCGCAGGTGCTGCTTGCCCTAGAGACCCAGGGTGCTGGCTTTCTGCCTTGATTGCTTTGACTAAACTCACACCTGTAGTAGTTCCTCACATTGCATGCACGTGTGCATTGGTTTGTTGTGGGATAGCTCCTCAACCATGGACACAGATCTGGTGATTTCAGTGGAGCTGTGCTGACTTACAGTGGCTAAAGATTTCACCTTGGATTTTCTTTGGCTAGACAATGGGATAGGAGGGCTTTTTTCATTAGGAAACAGAAAATGGAGGTGCAAGTCCCAATGGTTACTGCACTTCATTCTTTTTTATGGGCGAAAAAAAATCCAACAACACACAAAATCTTTTACGAATCACATCCTGGAACTATCAAAGGAAGATGGGAGGTAATGTTTTCAATGGCTCTAGAGTTATGTAGGAGCTAAAGTTTCATTTTCAAAAGTGATTTAGACTTTCAAGAGGAAAACATTTCTTTCTGTCCTGGTAATCCAGTATTAATGAGACAGATTCATAGACAGATCTGTGGAAGGCTTCTGAGCTTCCTAAAACATTTCTGAAATAGGATTTGGACTTCTAAGTCAATTAGGCCCCTGTGAAAATGGTGTCTATTGTCTGTTAAGCATCCAGATAATTCAGGACTAAAATAGCCTGATCTCCAGCTCCCAGGCTCACACACAGTATTCAAATAAAGCTGTTTACAAGCATGTGATACAGAGAAAGAACAATATAATTAGACCCAGCAAACATGCAATGAACTGGAGACAGAAATGAAAATGTGGTGTGCCAGGGGATGCGCCAGGACCAGAACCGTCCATTTCAACAAGACCTGCGGCTACACGGATCGATTGCTTTCTAGGTAGCTTTCTTTAAGAAATGCAGAGATCTCTAGGCATAATTTATTTCTGCAAAGAGAAATGGCTTGGGAATCCCTGAAGTAGAATCTATTTTTTGGTCAGAGAAAAAAAATCTGCTCATTTTGCTAAACCACTGAGAAAGGAACAACCACAAATGTCTAGACCCTGATCCAAACAACTGTCCAGCCATGTGGCTTGGACTGGGCTTTTTTTTTTCCTTTTTGGTCCCACCAATGCTGCATGTCTGATGTCTTGGCTCCATTTTCTTACTGAATGATAAAACGCTCGCAGCACAAAGATGCCCTGCTCACATCAGTTGACCAAATAGAAATTATTCTTTCATATGGAGGGAGTGGAATACAATTAGTTGCACTTTCTCTGTGCCATAGTATCCACCCCATGGGGTTTTGTGCATCATTCATGCTATTGGTTTTCTCTTAGCTGAGGAATCTCAGCCCTTCCAGGTGAGTTATTTGCTTTCTGGTCTTGGTTGGCAGTAGCTCTGCTCAGCAAACTGTGTTGGCTGACCCGCTTGGGGGCTCTCCACAAGTCAAGATGGTTCTTCCGTTCCAG
>JAGPOW010003310.1:11719101-11749760 GCA_030014935.1 Caiman crocodilus
ACCTTCTTAACAGATGTGTGTGGGGCAGGGAATACTAAGGCGAGACAGTGTGCTATATGCTCTGGTACATAGCTTTGATTTGCTATAACTTCGCTGGCAGACTTCCTGCAAGGGCTTCACCCAGAAACAGAGAGATGTGTTTTGCCAAACAGCAGGGACAGGAGCAGGGGCAGTTTTCCCCTTTCACAAGCCCAGGTTTCCAAAATACCCTGCCTTTAAATACATCTTTCAGCTTTGCTAAAGATCAAAGCTGAGAGGAGTGGCCGATGGGCTGCACTGGGATTCCTAATCTGTGGTTTTCTATTTCAAGCACTGGGTTGTTGTTTTTTTTTCATCCTAACCTACATTCAAGAGCTTTGCCATTAAGGGGGTGGGGGAAAGCAATCCTAATTAAAACCACATGGAGAGAAGAGCAGGCATGCTAAGGGGAAACATGTTCCAAGCCAGTGACAGTTCCAGTTGAAGCTGTCCTCGCATGAAATGGATTCAGTATGTTCTGTATTTATTACTTTTTCTTTATTAGGGTTGCACGCTGCCGCGACATAATGTTAGGAAAGGTATATTAAAAACCTTTGATGTTTTAATGCTTTTTAAAGCCGCATCGTATTCCCTGCTGGCTGTGATGCATACAGCTTGAATTGCTAGCCAGCGGTAACACATGTTGCTGTATCAGAGGCTATGGCAGCCCTTTTTTAATGCTGAGCTAGTGTTCCTAGATGCTTCGTGTAATGGCCACAATCTCTAATCTCAAGAGGTAGAACAATTACTGTAAACTTGGCTTTCCAATGAGGTCCCATCTTCTCTTTTCAGAGTGTGAAAATTTTAATTGTAACTCTGTGTTACAGATGGGGAGGCTGGAACCAAAGACTTTGCTGGAAGAAACAGGCCCCATGTCATGTTGGCAAATCAGTGGCAGAACCAGGAATAGGACTGTTAACACCTAAATAGTAGGCCTGTGCGAATAGGGAACTATTGGATTCGGGTTCGAATTTGGCTGATTCGGATGCCAGCAATTTGATTTGGAGGTCTGAATCAGTTCCCCCCTTCGTTTTGGCCAAATTGCCTCTGAAGCTTCGGCACCAATTCAGAGATTCGGCCATAGGATATAATGGGGAATCAATGAAATATCTATAACTGTGCTTTCTTTTGTCTGATATGGATGAAACTTGCAGGGATGGTAGCCTTTGCTGAGAGTATGAAGCCTGCCAAGTTTCAAGGAGATAGGTACAGGAGTTTGGGGGAAACCGCACCCCAAATTCTTGAAAACAAAACTCATGTCACGTGTATGTCTTAAGCCACAGTGGGGTCAAAACTACAGGGGTGGTAGCCCCTGGGGAGGCTACAGAGCCTGCCAAGTTTCAAGGAGATAGGTGCAGGGGTTTGGGGGGAACTGCATCTCAAGTTGCTGAAAGGCAAAACTCGTGACATAGATGATCCCGTATGTGTTAAGGCACAGCAGGGTGGAAACTGCAGGGATGGTAGCCCCTGCTATGGCCACAAAGTCTGCCAAGTTTCAAGAAGATAAGTGTAGGGGTCTGGGGGAAACTGTACCTCAAGCTGCGGACAAGCAAAACTCGTGACATGGGTGACACTGTATGTTAAGGCGCAGCGGGGTGACAGCCGCAGGGATGGTGGCCCCTGCTGAGGCCACGACGCCTGCCAGTTGTTGAGGAGATCAGTGCAGGGGGGCTCCAGGGCCCTGCACCCCTAGCTGCTGACAGACAGAGCTCATGCCGTGGGTGTTTGTGGGACTGACTGTCTCTGTCTTGGGGCGGTTAATTGTCTGTATTGATTATTTCCTCTCCTTAGTCTGTGGTTTTGTAGGTGATAATCCTTGCTTGTTAACTCATTATGTAGTAACTACTAGTAGCTAGCTACTGGTCCCTGAGTGAATCATGACTGATTGGTAACATAGTAGCCTAGCAGCCAGGCCTGCAGGAGTTACCCCCACCCCCAGCGCCCCAAGACAGATGCAGTCCCACAAGCGCCCGTGACATGAGTTTTGCTTGTCTGCAGCTTGAGATGCAGTTTCCCCCAAACCCCTGGATCTGTCTCCTTGAAACTTGGCAGGCTTTGTGGCCTCACCGGAGTCTAGCATCCCTGCAGTTTTGACCCTGCTGTGACTTAACACACACACATGCACACGACATGAGTTTTGCTTTCAAGAATTTGGGGTGCAACTTTCCGCAAACACCTGCACCGATCTTCTTGAAACTTGGCAGGCTTTGTGGTCTCAGTAAGAGCTACCATCCTTGCAGTTTTCACCCTCTTGTGGCTTAACACACACACGTGACATGAGTTTTGCTTTCAGAACTTTGGGGTGTAGTTTCCCAGAAACCCCTGCACCTATCACCTTGAAACATGGCGTGCATCACGCTCACAGCAGAGGCTACCATCCCTGCAAGTTTCATCTGAATCAGCCAAAAGACAACAAAGTTATAGATATTTCATTGATTCCCCATTACACCCTATGGCCGAATCTCTGGATCTTTTCCGAATCAATTCGGAAAGCCTAAAGGTTCCTGTGGTTCGATTTGGATTCATAGATTCGGCCTCCAAATCGTCTGAATCATCTCCTAATTTGAATCACGATCTGAAGCTTTGACAGCCCTACTAAATAGCTAAAGAAGCAAAGACATACTCATGTCCACTGATAACTGGCTGGAAGACTGGACCTTCTTTTCCCTAATTTAGACCTGGCCATGAAGATCCTACTCCTACCTAGAAATGAAGGCATACAGCCTGGAGAAGGCCCCAGTTGTATAAAATGTGGCAGCCCATCTGCTTAGTAATACTGGTTGTTGTGAAGGAATAACCCCGGTTCTCTAATCTCTTTCTTGAATATAGAGTCGAGAGCCAGATTGCTCTTCTTTTTTGGTAAAGCCTTTGGTGAAACTGGATTATCATTATCTGAGAGAATGGCTCTTTTTACATTACTGTGGTGTTTCCATAACAGCTGTGGATCTATGTGTTAAATGATATTGGAAGACTCATGGTTGCAAAGGACAGAATGTGCTGAGTAGTAGGACTGTAGGTCCCAAAAAGAGAAGGGGAAAAGTGGAGGTTCTTCAAAACTCATTATAAAATTTAACTCTAACTTAGTTTCCTCTTGGTTCTCTGTCATGAACACACACTGTAAGTATCTAAGCTATGTCTCATAGGTTGGGAGACAAGGTAGATAGTAGGGTTTTTATTGCAGTTTTTTCTTGGGAAGTAGTCAAATAGTCCTGTCATTGGCTCTATAAACAACCTAGATGTTCAGATGCAGAATTTTTCACTTAGTTTACCATCTCAATCATGCTACTCTGCATTCTCAGTGACCTCCAAACTCTCCTTTATATTCTGAATCTGATTGTGATGGACAACTATTTAAATATACTTAGGAGTCTAATGCCCACCAATATCTTTAGAGATCTGGGTTTAAATTCTGTGGAGCAGGGACTGTCTTTGTGTTTTATATTTGTACAGTACCTGGAAAGGGAATTTGATCTCTGACTTGTATTTCAATGGGCCACTGCAGTTCAAAAGAAAAATGATGATGGCAGCACTCAAGTTTAAAAGGCTCCAAACAGTATCTTGCCATGGTCTGGAAATGAATCTTTTTCCATGCTGCGCAACACTGCGGTGGTGACTAGTTGGCTACACATTTGAGGAGAAGGAAAGGGCAATGGTTTGGGTGACAGCAATGGTGCAATGGTTTGGGTAATAGGAGACTTGGGGTTTTTTTCCTGTTCTGCCTCCAACTCCTCTGTGACACTGGGCATGTCATACAGCTTCCCTATGCCCCAAGTCGCCCATGTGTAAAATGGGGATTATAGTATATCTCTGTCTCATGGAAGTGGTGTGAGGATAAATAGATTAAAGACTGAGAAGTGCTCAGGTACTAGAGAGTGTTGGGGCCATATAAGTATTTTAGATTGATTCCTCTGAAGAATTGTAATTGTTGACTGCAGACATGCATGGAGCAGTGGCCTGATATGGTAGGATTCATCCTGTGTTACAACAGCAGGCTAGGCACTAGGCAGGTGATTGCATAGGTCCCTCTTGAAGTGTAGGGTGCTATTGGAGTGTGTATTTTGGTGACTCCGTGACATGATTTCGCCATCTGTAAAGCTGATGTGATTTTTATTATTCAAACAGAGGGGGTGGGGGGCAATAGGAAGGGTTGAAGCAATTCAGGTTTTACAAGGCTTGCTTGTAGCAGAAGCCCTTCCTCATTGCCACCTCTGACTTTGTTGGCCATGGGCAAGTGTGCACCATAAAACCCGATGCTCTGGGTGCTGAAGAGGGACCAGAGCACACGTGGCTCAGGAATGCATATCTGAGCCTGATTGTGCAGGTTGTGCGGTTAGGTGCTCTTGTATATATTACTGAGGCAGAAGAGCACTTTTCCCCATGACAAAGAATATCGGTGGGGAAGGAATACTCTGGGAACCTGTGGCTGGAAAGGAGTAAGATTATGATCTGGGGATATACTAAGAAACTTGGAGGTTGTTAGGCAAAACTAGCTTGTACTTTTCTATTAGGAATGTGACAGTGGAGGAAGGGTGAGTGTTACTAGAGGGGGAAGGGATAAATATGCATGGGGGAGTGAGATGTAGAAGTGCAGGTATTTGGCAGGAGATAAGAAGGAAACCTTTAGGCTGTGAGTAGTGCCTTGTGTTGTTATTCATCATCAGCCAAGCTATCAAAGTGATTTTTCACATGTGACCTGTTTGACATGCTCAGCAGTGTTTCCAGCAGAGACATTATCAGATCTTTTGGGCCCAGCCCCTATACCAGTATCTGCTTTCCTACTACACTGTTCCACGGGTGGTGTCATTTGGGCACCCTGCAGAATGGGTCTGGTGAAACGGTTGAACTGCTCCACCGTTTGCTCCTGAGAAATGAAGTGTGTCCCTGTCATTCACTGCATGGCATCAAGATTCCTGCAAAAATCCAGATGTTCCAGTGTAACGCATTTGCACTGCATCTTGGGTGATGGAGAGAAGAGGGTTGTCATTGCAAGAAGTGGTCAGAATTGATCAGAAATCTAAGGAGTGGAGCACTTTTATCCCTAGTGTTTAGGACTAGCAATAATCTGTTACTAGTGGAGACAGAATTTTAATGTGTTACAAAGCCATCTTTGTGATGCAGTAGCTCTCTGTTTAAAGGTGAGATCAAACCTAAGATCTGGAACCTCTTCAAATTTCAGAGCGCTTTGGACACAAACCTGTCCCTTTGATCTTTGTGTCAGGTCAGATCAAAAAAGCCTAGGGATAGTGGGTACAAGCTCAAAATGTGCTTTTGGGAAAACTCCCATGCAACCATGTGATGAACCCTTTGTTCTCTCCTCATCTGCTGACAAACCTGGTAGCTTTCCCAAGGCTGCAAGCAGTGTTTGTGTTAGGATTAAAACACTGCCGGTGACACCTATTCTGTGCTCTGATCTGCTTTAAAGTTATGCTTTTCTCTTTCCTGCATCTTGTAACACTGCTTTTGTTCGGAGTCATTTTGTATGAAATTTCCTGCTTTAGCCTTGTACACGTGCATGCTGTCTAACATTCCTAAACCTTCACACCTGTACATATTGCCTGAAGCCATATTTCTTCCCAGTTTTTGTGAGCCTGAAGTAAATGTTGGTATTGTTATTGAAGGGAGTACACAGTATCTGTAACAGGTGTCTGGAGATTGGCTCTCAAGTGCTCTGTGGAAATAGTGTATAATGTTGCTTTGAGCCTTTTTAAAAAAAAAACCTAGGAGCCAGTGACTGGCCCAATGCTTTTAGATAATTGCAGATGAAAAAAAGCATCTGGGAAAGAGGAAGCTGGGTCCATGAAAGGCTTCTGCACTGATTGTACAGGCAAAAGAGAGCAAAAGTGTGGTAATACCATTGTTTTAGCTGTACTGTAAAGGAAGGAAATAACCCGTGCCGACATGCGTGCAAAATGCAATGATGCAGCCAAACTCCAGAACTGCAGGCCTCGTGTTTGCCAATCTCTCTATCCTGACAGGACGTAGAAATGTTCATTCCCCTTCAAGTCTTTTGCAGTGAACGCAGACGCTCCGCTCCTATTGGAGGATGGGGCCCAGCGCTCTTTGTGAGAGCATCTAAGCTCTCACCTAATTGGTTCTGAAAAGTGCTGTTGCTCAGCGTGAGAAAGAGAGAGGACCAGGGAGGCATAGTGAACAGCGTGATGTAGTCGTGGCTTTCAAGGTTTTGTTGACTTTTCGACTGGCCTTTTAAAGTTTCAGCCAAAAAGGCAGTATCTTTGGCCAGCCTGCTCAGCTACTGAATTGGCTTTTAAATCCCACGTTTGATTTTCTTTCAGATCATTGTTCCTTTCTGTTACTTGGCAAAAGAGGTTTTCCGCTATGTATGACAGCTTGGTGGACTCCCTTTGCTTATGTTTCTTCCTGGTTTTTTACACCTTTTCTTCACCCCTGAAGCTCCCATTGAGCCTCTGATTCCAAAGATTTGGACATAGCTCCTTTTGGATCCCGTGGAAGCATTAATTAAATTTAAGTGTTGAGAGTGAATGGCACAGCTCTGCAATGCTACCACTGCTGGACACTGTCTCCAGGCAGGCTGCAGCCCTGTGCCCGTGCCTGTGCCCTGCTGTCGGGACAGAAATCAAGAGGGGCACGTGCCCCCCCTGCCCCAATGCATTGTCAATGCTTAGAAACATGTTTTAGCCTCCTATGATGTGGCCTATGGTCATTTGCTGGTCAGTAGTTGAGAGGAATCAGGAGAATGGCAAAGACACATCCAGTGCTTCCAGCTGTGCGATGTGGTTGGGAAAACAGTGCAGCGCCGAGGAGCTGGCAACTAGAAACCTTAGCAGTCCTGCGGCGGGCGATCATGCAGAACACTTGTGACTAGGTTTTTGAACCCTCTCCTCTCTCATGCTCTCTCTCTCTCATTTTTTTCCAAGAGAAGCAACTGTTTCAATTTTTCTGGCATATGTTGACACTCAGCTTCTGATGAGTGTGTCAGTAAGCATACAAGGCTTGAATTATTTTCAAAAGGGATCCAGATGTCCTTGGTGGCCCAAAACAGCTTTCTGCTTGGACTGTCCCCAACCTTGCAGATAAGCATTCCCCTGTTGCAGTGGCAGCAGCTGTGAAAATCAAACTGGTTTCATGTTGGATCCACTAGTGCACAGTCTTCCTTGCTGGAGACTGAGTTGTCGTCTGTAAAGCAGCTTGCAGCAATCCAGAGCTGGAAGTGTAGGAGCTCACTTAATGAGTTCTGATAGTGCAGGATATTGCAGAAAAGCAATGGCTGCACAGAGCTCTCCTGTGATAAATGCAATGTGTTGCTCCCGCTGCCCATTTTTGAAAGCTGTTTTCTTCCAAAATAGTTGGTAGAACATGTGAGGGGCTTTTAGTCTGATCAAAATGTGCTGCAGAAATATATATTTGAATATAATTTGAACATAAATTGTTTCAAGATGACCATCCAGGACTCTGACTTTTAGCAGAATGGATGTTGGATGACTGCTGTGGTTTGGTTGGAGTGCTTTCCATTGAGTCTGTTGTGAGACTCATGAGAAAAATAAGTCACCATAGGGTAGGTGTTATTCTTCTCATGGACCAAAAACTGTGTAAGTATGGGCCTAGTGGCCACTGGGGAGTTGTGATGGAACGGTCCTTCTCACAATGTGACCTTACTCGCAGATATTTTCAAGGGTTGATGCTGGGACTGAATGCTGTTGATATTTAATAATGTTTTGGAAAAGGATGCTGGAGAAGTTTGCTGGAGCCTTGAAAGTCTCAAATACAGATGAAAAACCATTATGGACTGTGAAAAATTCCCAGTAGATTAAAATGCATCGATCAGCAGCGCAATGATGGATGGAAAGTGATATGGACAAGTCTAGCACGATGGCAAAAATGTTCTATAGGTAGCTATGCCCATAGTATCTGATCTTAGGCGAAGGCCAGTATAGCTGTAAGGGTGAGGATCTGAGAAGGCCATGGGTTAAGGTATCCACCAAAGAATGTACATCTGCAGCTGGCAAAGGAGACAGAGGACGTGTCCACACATGCAAGCACGTGTGCTTGCAGCAGCTAAAGTAGAAGCATTGCAAAATTCAGCTGGGGCTTTTTGCCTCAGTGCACGTGCTCAGATATGCACTTTGTTGTGGAGCAAATTGTGCCACTTGGGGCAAAATAACCCTGCCTGCCTCCTCCCGGATCTGCAGCCAGGGGGAGCTAGAGCCCTGGGTCAGTACCTGTGCTGTCCCCAGCAGTATAAAAAGCTGCCTTGTTCTGGCCCCAGCAGTACAAAAAGCTGCCCTGTCAAGTAGCTCAGGGCTACTCACTCGTAGGAGCTTCTGGGGCCCAGCCAGTTGGTACCTGGGGACACTACCCCTTGTGCCAGCTGGACTGCTGAAGCAGCCCTGAGAGTTTCCTTCCCCCATCTGCCCACTGCAGCAGTCTGGCAGTGGGGGCTGCTGCCTGGCTGTGACCTGCTACCCACCTGTCAGACCTGGATGAGGCATCTGCCCCTGTGGGCCAGCTGCTAGTGGGCTGTGGCTGCAGGGTTGGCCTTTGGGTGGCACTACTGCCATGTGTGCCCCCTGCCCAACTATCTGGGAAGCTATTTCCCGGAAGATGTTCTGGGTGCGGTGGCCTGCTTTGAACTGTCAAAGCATGTCCTCTTGGCCCCAGTTGGCCAGGAGGTTGGCCACAGCCAGCTGGGTCCAAAGTACCAGCTCTGAGCAGGCAGGGTCCTGCCACTGGCCTCCCTCGCAGGAATTCTGGTGTTCCCTGTTGGAAAACTGAAAAATCCCTGATAAAAAAATCCCAAAGTCACTTTTTAAAATACCCCCAAATCCATGTCCCTCCACGATTAAAACACAAGACCACTATAAAGAGAGAGAGAGTGAGTGAGACGGAGAGATAGTGATCAGCTGGGCAATGTTTTAGCGATATATCTACAGTGTTGAAGCAATTTGGAAAACTCCCAGTGTCGCTATCATAATACTAAAGTGAACTCTAAATACATGTTTCATGAATTCATGAATACATGTATATACCTTCTCCCTGTTCCCATACTCCAAACTCAGAAATACATGAAGGGGGGCTGCTCTGGGTGCTCCCTCTCCCTCTTTAGGGCCTCATTGTTTGATGTGCCTGGAAGCAGACACTGAAGGTGACCCTGGACTTTTCTCACCTGCTTATTTTGGGGTTTGGAGCAAAGGGGTGCAAGCAGGTGAGTGGGGTAGCTTGCGATAGTCCTAGCTGAAGCGTGCTGCTGCCATGTAACCTAAAGAGTTTTCCTACCCAGTGATAACCTGGAAAGAAAGTGTAGCTATATCACAACATGACTTCTAACTAGGGTTATTTAAATCAGTTCCTAATTCAGAATAAAGTGGCCTAGCTCAATTCACTTTGAAAGTACATAATGGTGACTGAATTATGGCCACTCTAATTTTGTGTAACAATATCCTCACAATATTTTATTTTTCCTTAACTAATCCCCTTTAAAAGCTCATTTAAAAGCTTGGAGTGCTATAAAACATGAGTAAAGGTGCTGAAAATTGGGCAAAATTATTATGGAAGCCAGTCAGCCCATAATTTTTGAACCATTCCCCATAACTAAAGGCAAGAGGTTGTGCTAGAAAGTGAACAGCTGGTAACTTTAGAACAAAAGACCACGTTGCTTCCCGCAAAGTATATTCTACCTTTAGGAATTTACTGCCAGGAAAAGGTCAGAGTCAAAGGCTCTTCTATACCAGCTACTTTTATGATTGTAATAACTTTTGTTAGTGGTGCAACCCGAGACAATGATGGAGTTAATCAAATCTCATGCCCCAGTGCATAAATTTTTCCTCAGAGAGGGAAGCAGCAGGGAGTGTTTGCTCCGGTGTTCAGTTGGGCTTTATTACAGCTAGGTAGATGCTGCAGATATATAGGCTGTAGCATATGTGTCTCTTGGCCATGAAGTATTGTATGCTGGCAGCTGCCAAAGGCAGGGTATAGGGGTCTGGGTCCGTTCCTGGGTGCCGTCTGATCGCTTGGTGTTCTCGTGAAGAGTGTCTAGACTAATTGCTCCTCTTAGCTGCTGACCACAGCCCCTCCAAGCAAAATGTCCTTATTTCCTTAAAATACAGAAAGCAATCAAGTGCTCTCTCCTCTTGGCTTTTGAGATAATTGGTCAAACTGAATTCAGGGTTCAGCTCCCCCTTCTTCTTCTTCTTTTTTTTTAAGTTTAATGAAATCAGCTCAAGCCCCGGGTGAACCCGAGCTCACCATTTCAAACGGCACCAGGCAGAAACCCTGGCTGCGCTCCAGCCATGTTGAAGCCCCTGAAAAGTTGTTCTGAATGAGTTTCTGAGGGAAATGAGTCTTGGCTGCGCAGGGGCCGCAGCCTACCTTTGACAGACTGTCAAGGATCTTGCGCATTTGCTCACATTAATCAATTTGGGATAAACTTGAAAGGAACCGAGATGCCTGGTGCAGCATTAGAGCCACTTAAATTTAGCCATCCGTCATCTATCAAAGAGCCCCACTTATTATTAGAAATATTTCCATCTGTTGAAAGACCTCTGTTTAGTTTTGTAAAAGAGTTCTCTTAGCTTTTTCCCCCTTTCCTCCCCTCCTGTATCAGAAGTATAATCTTTGCTGGGGAAAAGGTTTCCCACAGCTCTGAAGACTGGCCCTGGGTAAACAGCCCGGTGTTCAAATGAAAACCCTGTCCCGTGTCCTACCAATGAAGTTTGAAAAGTAATGCACGTTTTTGCCTTTGGGCTAGGCTAAGGTTGGAGGGGACCTCACTGTATCACCTGCTTGTCCTCACTGGAGACCAGTGCAAAGTGAGAATGGGTGGCATAGAAGAAGGGACTGACATCTTTCTGCTGTCATCTCTTGCCATTTGTATTGCTGAGATCACTTCAGCAAAACTGATGACTTGGGTAGATGTCCTAGAAACTGTTTCTGATGCTTCTCCAAACTTCCCTGAACCTTTCAAGAAGACTGGACTTAATGACTTTTTTAACATCTTTCTAAGTTGCAAATAGTGCGAGATCAGCTTCCAGCATTGGAGTTTGGTGCTTTTCTTTTGTGGTGTTTTGTCCTTTTTTCTCCAAATTGCTTGTATTTCACGTTCTTTAAAGGCAAAGGAGAGAGAGAACTAAATAGTGCAGGAACCCCTATGTGAGTGCCAGCAGAAGGAAAAGTTACTTACTAGTTTAGGTTTTGAGTGGAGCTGGTTGGAAAGCAGAATTGGTGTCACATGGGAAACTGATATTTCAGATCGTTGCGGTTTGGGTTTTTTTGCCTAAAAGAAGGTGCAAAGCTGAAATTTTTCACGAAACAGAAATTCTGAAACTTTCCATTTAAATGACCTTAATGAAATGTTTCCTTTTAGTGACAATACAAAACGAATGATAATCTAAAATGTAATATGCAATACAGAGTATTGTATATGTAATTATTACATTTCTATTCATCTAAGCCCAAAATGCCTTAATTTTGGTTTGTTCCACTGAAAATCGGTGTGTGTAGCAATGCTCTTGTGTGTGTTGTGCGTGTGCCCTGATCACTGTTGGAAAAATACATGGATCTTTCTGATGGACTCTCTTTTCTTCCCCTTTTAGCAATCTTCCTTTTACCAGCTTCTCTATGCAGGGTGGCCGGTGAGTATGTTGCTTACGTAAGTCTTTGTAGGAATGTCTTGCCTGAACTATTAAATCAAGACGAATATTTGTCTGAAAAAAAGGCTATGGCTCGAACCAGTTGTGGGTTTGACCCAGAAATTAGTGGGCGAGATTCTCTGTCCTGCGTTATACAGGAAGTCAGATTAGATAGTGTTTAATGAACCGATCTTTAAAAGTTGGAGCAACGCCAGAAAAGTGCATCACAGAAGGGTGAAGTGCCTCAGACTCCCCTGTGCATCATCGATAAGCCTCAGACTGAAGAATGAATGGAAGCAGGAAATGGACAACCCGGTGTTAAATATCATACAAGTTCTGTTCTCCAGTGCCTCTGCTGGGTCCCCCTTTTTTCATTTAGCTAGGAATTAATCTCCTTTTTATCGTCTTAAATGCTCTTTCTCTAACCATTTCATGGAGTTTATTTTCATCTTTCTCTCCATCTTCTAGCCACGTAGCACTGACCATTACTTAGCCACTTTTGAAATGAGACCCTTCTTCTCCAGAGCTTCTCTGCGTTGCATCCTGTACCATGTCTCAGTTAAAGCATATCTTTCCCTCTGTTCATTAACTCAGTGTGATGTTTCTGAATGGGACAGAAGGGTTTGAACCTGGAATCTCTATGTCTACAATCATGAACCCAGAGTAGCTGAACTAAAGAACCCAGGTTCTTTTGCTCCAAAGACTGTACCAATGTCATAAATCCCTATGCAAGGAATAGGTAGCAGATGATGATGAATCAACTTAGTGGGTTAGCATGGGTTACATTAATAGGAGTGAGAAATTCAAGAGCATGTTCTATTAACCTGTTTATAATTCTGTAGGTGCCTTCAAAACATTTTGGGATATATTACAATCAATGATCCTGTAACAGGACTTATGGGGATGGGGGTGGAGAGGGGCAGGATTTGAACAGAAAATTATAAAGAAGATGGTGATAAGATATTCTGCCTCCCTTCAGGGGACGGGACAATAAGTAATGGTTTGTAATTTCAGCATTGGAAATTTAGTTGGGTATTAGGAAGGACTTGCTATCTATGAGGAAAATTAAGCGCTGGAATAGATGACCTAGGGAGGCTCTATGGCATCTCCATTCCTGGAAGTGTTTATGTACAGATTGGACTAATACTTGAGCTGGAATGGTTTAAACAGAAAGTATCCTTCCATGAGTAGGGGGTTGAATTAGATAACCCCATGGAGGTCCCTTCCAGACCTGTTTTCCATGATTCTACCACAAAAACACAGGTCATATGTCATAAATCCTCCAAGAAAAACTTTCAGATTTCATCCGTGTGATTCTTTCTTTCCAGATAGTTTGATACCTGCACATATTTTACTACCTATTTTGTTCTAAATCCAGAGACAGCCGGGACCTTCTGGACCCCCAGGACATCCAGGAAAGCCAGGATTGACAGTAAGTAAGAGTGGGGGGGAAATCCTTTCACATTTTCCCAAGCCAGCTGAGTCCTCATAACTGTCCCCTCAGATGTTTCTGCTTTCACTGTATAAACTTGTTAAGGCATTGTATAGAAACTGCTTGAACAATTTAGGCCTCAAATTTGATTCCCCTATCTGGTTGGTTTGCATAAATTGGTTTGCATAAACTAATTTGCATAAATGTTTTCATAGCCATCTAAAAAAAAGAAAAGCCATAATGATATAGGTCCTACACAACCAGTCTTTGTGCTGACTCTGTGGCTGCAATTAGCAGGTAATACCCCAAAGGTTGTTGACCTATCTGATAATGCTAGCACACAGACAGGAAAGCAAGATAAGTGCTTTCAAATCAACTTGAATTAGAAATAGCGATAGGGAAGCAGATTGAGACTACATAAGAGGCAACTTCTGCCAGTGAAATGAAACAGGATAAAATTGGGGAAGAGGCATTTTATATACTAGCTTCCTGAAAGTATTATTAGCAGTAGAGGGAAGCTTTTAGCCTCTTGCCCCCGCCGGCGTACTGGATGGTGTCCTTGTCATAAAGTAGGTGAACACTGGCAGAGTAGCAAAGCACGGGCTGTCTCTGTAGAACATGCAAAGAGCTTTGATGCAGATCACTCTGTCATGAAGCCTTTGACTGAGGTTTCCAATGGTACCTTTGTGTATTGTTCATTGTTTACCCTGTAATGGTATCTTTAAATGAGGCTGAAAGGCCCAACATTCTTTCAGCACGGTAAATACTGCAACGTGATCCAGGCCTGGTGGGGGAAAGGCTAACTTGCATTGATTTCACCTGTGTGTGTGCAGGGTCCACCCGGATATCCTGGGGAGCCAGGTGAAAAAGGCCAGCTGGGGTACGTGGTAAGTGCAGGCTTCATAAATCTACAGGCATGAGTTTGTGTTGGCATGCTCAACGTCCAGGAGATTGCAAACTGTAGGGCAGTAAGACGCGTTCTGGTGTCGGGCTCCTCTGTACAAAGGACCCTATTCAGAGGTGCTGAACATATGCAGCTCGCACTACACTCACTGGAGTTTTGGGATCTTCTTAGGGGGAAAGACCCCATGGTCTCTATAAATGTATATGTTAGAGATATCTACAAGACACAGTCCATTCATGGAACCGAGACCTTAAACCTGGGTAGCAGACACCTATGTCTGGCCCACTCCACAGATCTCAGCTGAAAGTTTCTAAACTATCTAAGATGTGGATGTCTGATATTTGTTCAGATGGAAGGGAGCTGGGTGTGTGAGTCTCCTAGGCACCTTGAATTTCAACCCTCTCCCTTCCTCCCCACCACCACCTTATTTAATGTGTGCCTGCTTTGTGTAAAAGGGGCTGGTCTTTTCTGAGTTAGCAATACTGTTCTCTAAGTGACTTTTCCTCTCACCGCTCCTCAACTGCTTCCGATTCACCTTCTCCTGTGTAGTCTTCGCTTCCTTCTCCCAATGACCTGCCTCCTCCAATACACCCATTTGTCTCAACTGCTGCAAATCCAGTTTTTGTGTTCATATGCACCAGACTTTTTCCCAGAACTCATTGCTGCTTTCTGGCAATATGTCTAAGAGTGTAATTATGACCCCTGTTCTTATCTCCAGAGCTCTCCCTGTCCTCTGCAGTCTCTGCCCCCAGCGTTTCCAGTGACACCATCCAACCTACCCCTCACATGCCTTGTGGGAAGGGGCTTTGCTTCCTCATACCCTTTTTTCACTGCTATTCCATCTCCTCTTCTCTCAAAGGAATCAGTCTTCCCTTCCTTTTGCTTCTGCTTTGGAGATGAGGTATCTCCTCCAGCCTAAGTGTATGTAGGATAGAGAGGAGGGAGATATATTCTAAGCTTGGTGAACGTCAATTTAAATTGTTAGCTGATTGTCCATACAGAGCCATGAGGAGGAGCAGGCCTCTAGATATATTTTAATGTGGTGCTTGTCCTAATTTCTTTTGCATTGCTGAGTTTCACTTACTGAGTCAGGACTTACTGACCGTGTTTCAGACCACCGTGGAGATCAACAGGGAGCTCAGCCTGTCTCCAGTACAACCAGTGCATACATGGAGCACAAAGCTGATGTCCCACAGCTAAGCCCTAAATGTGATCTCTGAGTCTGAAAGAGGTGTCCAGACAAAGCTCTTGGGCTTGCAAATGTTGAGCCCAAAGTAAAAGGAGCATGAGATTGGCTGGTAGGGGAACGCTATCAAGATTTTGCTCAGATAAACCCTGTGAAATTTGATGGATCTGAACTACTAAACCCACCTGTGCTTGCAAACATTAGGGTGGTCACTATTTGCAGTACTGGTCCCTGACAGTTAGAGTCAGTGCAGGGAAAAGAGGGAGCCGAGTTTGTTTTCTTGACTCTCCATGGTACTGCTAGCAGCTGTGCAAAACCTCAGTTCAGCCCACAGAGGCACCCAGACAAGGAGCACAGAGACATCGCCAAAGCCTTTTGCAATAGGAGATTAGGTAGCAGAAAAGAAGGCTCTGTTTCTTTTTAAGCCCTTACCAAAGTGTGTTGTCACAGCTTTATCATGCCTTGCACTAGCTTTTGAGAGACAGGCTGGAAGAAATGAGCAAAAATATTTAATGCCTTGGCCCATTTGGGCTGGTGAAGAAAGGGCTCTAACGAAGTGACCAGCCGCTATTGGAATGGAAAATCAGAAATCGCTTTGTGGCAATGCACAGACCATGCGTGCAGCCTGCCTCAAGATGTCTCCTGCTTCAGGACAAGAGAGCAGGGCAGTGTTGGGGAATTCAGTAGTGATACACACGGTGTTGTGGCAGCATGTATTACCAGCTGACAACATCTGGAAGGTTTCACTGCTCACGCTAAGGAAGCAGAATATAAACATTTGTGTCTGTCAGTGTAACTTAATCAAAAGGCACCAAAAGTTATTCACCCATTTGTGTAAACAGGATTTGCAAGGGGGGTCAGCAATTCATGGAGGGATTAGTGCAGAAATGAAAAGGAACCTTCCCCCCTGCCTCTCTCTCTCAGTGCAGCTGTGTCCCTGATGTATTTTGGAAACAGGTCTATATCCTAGGGAGGGGAATGGGATAAGAGTAAGCTCCCAGCACTGGCTGTCTCTGAACAAGACCCAGCTTTGCAAGGGCAGCTAAGTTTTGAGTTGCAGAGATTTCAAAGGGAAACTAAGCTTTAGATTGCAGAGATTCAAATAAGCTGCTTTGTTTTGTACTGGCCTCACCTTCTCAGCTGCCGCCTTTATTTCTGAGTCCTCTATCTTTCAATCTGCTCTCCCCACACACATAGGGAATATACGGTGTTGTGTGCCACACATGTAGAAAAGACCTGTTCTTTGTCACTTCCCAGAGACACACGATTATTTTCCGGAGGCCTAGGCTCAACAGACTGAGGAAGCCTCAGTCAGGTCTGACTACATGGGACTAATCCTGAATTCCCTTGCCCTCCTCCCAGCAGCACGTCCATTGGTTTTGGGGAGTTCAGCAATATTTCCAACCTCTGGCAGTGGATTAGTGCCCCGGGGAATAAAATCTTGTACACGGACCATCTCGAACATGTTGCTATCGGACTGATCTTTACATGCGGACACACAGTATGTTGACTGCGGTAAAAGTGGAGACAGTGCATGATGTAAAGTCTTTTTGGGGGTGAAAGTCACTCCACTGTGGGACAAAGGTCCCCCTTGGCATGTGTGTAACCAGAGACCAAAGTAAATTATAGTGGCACACCAGTCATGTGCCTGCTTATCAAGCCAATGTCATCTCAGGGAAACCTTTTGCTTAATTCAAACACCTTTCCCTGCCACCTAGTAGCAGGTGCTGTAACAGTGCTTGGTTTGGGCAGCTTGGCTGGGGAGCTGATTTTACATCTGTTCCTTGTGACAGAGTAAATGTTACTGTGGAGCAAAATCTGGGGCATATTACTTCGTAATGATCCTGCCCTGTGCCCTTATCTTTTGGCTCTGCAGTTCTAAGGGGCAGAATCCTGTTGCCAACCCACGGCTCCAGTAGTCCGTACTGGACAGCACTAGTGGGAGACAGAGCTGCTGTGTTTGTATATAGCTGTGCAGGTACTTATCCATACTCATACCCTGCATGCTTTCCACAGTGGGGTTGCTCTTTCTGTTTTGTTTGTATACCCCTAACAAAGCAGAAACTTGGCCCATCGCTTGGGCTTCAAGGTGGTATCACAATGCAAGGCCGTAAAGAACTTCTTTGCTGAGGGAGTTGCCTGATAAGATTGCAGAGCCACTGGCCATCATCTTTGAAAACTCATGGCAATCAAGAGAGGTCCTGGATGATTGGAAAAGGGCAAACATAGTGCCCATATTCAAGAAAGAGAAAAAGGAGGATCCAGGAAACTACAGACCAGTCAGCCTTACTGCAGTCCCTGGAAAATTCATGGAGAAGATCCTCAAGGAATACATTTCTAAGCACTTGGAGGAGAAGAAGCTGATTTGGAGCAGTCAGCGTGGATTCACCAAGGGCAAGTCATGCCTGACCAACATGATTGCCTTCTGTGATTAGAGGATTGGTTCTGTGGACGTGGGGAGACCGGTGGATGTGGTATATCTTGATTTTAGCAAGGCTTTTGATGCGGTCTCCCACAGCATTCGCTCAGGCACGCTAAGGAAGTATGGGCTGGATGAATGGATTGTCAGGTGGATAGAAAACTGGCTGGAGCACTGGGCTCAGAGAATAGTAATCAATGGGTCAGTGTGTAGTTGGCAGCCAGTATCAAATTGTTTGCCCCAGGGATCAGTCCTGGGAACGATTTTGTTTAATATCGTCCTCAAAAACATGGATGACAGCATAGCGCGCACCCTCAGCAAGTTTGCAGATGACACCAAGCTGGGAGGGAGTAGTAGATACGCTGGAGGGTAGGGCTAGGATTCAGAGTGACCTAGACATATTGGAGGACTGGGCCAAAAGAAATCTCATGAAGTTCAGTAAGGACAAGTGTAAAGTCTTGGACTTAGGACAAAACAATCCCATGCATCCGTACATGTTTGGGGATGACTGGCTGGGCAGCAGCTCTGCAGAAAAGGACCTGTGGGTTACAGTGGACCATAAGCTAAAAATGAGCCTGCAGTCTGCCCTAGTTACCAAGAAGGCTAATGGCATACTGGGCTGCATTGGTAGGTGTGTTGCCAGCAGGTCAAGGGAAGTGATTATTTCCCTCTATTCAGCACTGGTAAGGCCGCATCTGGAGTACATGTCCAGTTTTGAGCCCTACCCGCTGCCCACTACGGAAAGGATGTGGACAAATTGCAGGGAGTCCAGTGGAGGGCAACAAAAATGGTGTGGGGCTGGGGGGCACTTATGAAGACAGGCTGAGTGAACTGGGCTTATTTAGTCTAGTGAAGAAAAAACTGAGGCGGGGGGGATTTAATAGCAGTCCTTCACTCCCCAATTTGCCCACCTGAAGGGTGAAGAGGATGGAGCTAGACTGTTTTCAGTGGTGGCAGATGACAGAACAAGGAGCAATGGTCTGAAGTTGCAGCAAGAGAAGTTTAGGTTAGATATTGGGAAGAGTTTTCTTACTAGGAGGGTAGTAAAACACTGGAACAGGTTGCTCAGACAGGTATTGGCATCTCCATCCCTGGAGGTTTGTAAGACCCAGCTACACAAAGCTTTGGCTGGTATGATCTAATTGGGGCTGGTCCCTTCCGACTCTCATTTTCTGTGATTCTGTGAAACACCCCAAATGTGTGTTAGCGATAGGCTATTCAACAGGGCATTGTGTCTACACTAGAACTTGACCCTTACATCTTGAAATCCAAATTACACCAAAAGAGAATCTCCATTCTCCTCTCTACACACTCCCTCCTGCTCTTTGTCCAGTGCCTACACACACACCTCTCTTCCCTGTGCCTTCTGTGCCGGGTGCAGTGTGTCTACCGTGTGTTCCAGCCCTTCTTCTATATGCAGGGTTCAGAGCATTAACTGTGTTGGAACAAGAAGACATCTCTATATGGCTTCCTCTCCAACTGCCTCACTTTCCCTGGGTGCACCACAGGCCAGCAGCTAGGCTGAGCAGATGACTCGGAGCAGCCCTGGGTACGCATCCCAGGGCCTCGTGCAGTTCATGTGTCTTGGAAAGCCTGAGAGCAGCATTGGGTTGGGCACTTGGGGCCACTCCTGAGCTGTCTACTCTGACAGTTGCCACCAGATTGGGACCAGTGAACAGGACTTTATTTTGTCAGCAGCAGACCCAGGGTCAGGAAGGAAGCCATGCAGACATGCCCAGAGGGATCTCAGGCTTGCTTGAGTTGAGGATCCTTGCGTTTATCTGCTTGTGGTTGGGGATGGGGGTGGACACTTGCCCACATACCTCAGAACTTGGAAAAGCTTGGGTTTGGTTTAGACTGGGCCTGTTTTTCATTTTGCCTGTTATTAGTTCACAGGTTCCTTGTCAGAGGGACCTTGAAGAAGATGTTGAGAAGGAGTGGTAGGTAGGCTGGCCCTGGGCCAGCTGCTCCAGGTGGTGAGGTAGTGGAGCTGTTGAGCTGACCTCTGAGAGATGCAGCCTGCACTACAGCCAAAACACTGCAGAGCCGACAGCAAGTGGGCTGAGCAGTCTGGCTCCGGCTCAGTTTTGACTGTCAAAGTTTAATAATGACGGGCGCCCAAATGACCCTGAAGCAAGCTCATTGGTGACGTCTCTCATCTTTCTTGCTGCTCTTTTGCTGTCCTTGCTTGCAGCGGTTTTTTTTGTCCGTCTTCAGAGCTGCTGACACATGTCTGATTTTTTTCATGGAAGCTGAACAGCTTGTTCTCATTCTAACTTTTCATTCCAAGTGACACCCCCTCCCCTTCTGTCCAGCACATGGGGAGCTGGACCAGGGACCTCCAAAGCTAAAGGCCTCGGCTGCTACAGCTGAAGCTTAAGAGTCAGGCCTTTCTAGCTGGGGGCTGTTACAACTCATATCCTCTATGCTCAAGTAGACCATACAGAGTCATACAAACCAATAGCAGAATCACAGCCAGACTTGGGGACCATTGGTTTTTATTGCTTCTGCTTGTAACATTTCTTTGGTTTTGATGATATTATTCTAAGTTGCAATAAGATCCACTGGACAGAGCCCTAGACTCAGAGTCAGGAGGCATCCATGTTTTTCCGTGCCCCACTATTGAGGAACTCATTTCACTCGTGCCTCCATTTCTTCTCACTACCCCCTGTCTCTCTTGTCTATTTGGGTTCCAGGTCTTTGGAGCTAGGTCAGTGCTGCACTTCTGTGTGTAACGTGTACAGCTCAGTGATTTCTGCTGAGGCCTTCCTTGAGCCACCAAAATAGAAATAGCACTCATTGCACCCCAGGATCAACATTTAAAAGCAGCATTGAATAAAATGTTTCAGTCAGACCTGCTTTCAGTGAGAAGAGCAAATTTAGCAGCAGCAAGATGTTTCCCAATTCCATATCGATTGTACTGAATTCTTTGTTTTGGGGAAGGGTAGAATCTGAAGAAAGGGAGATGTTTTGTCTTTTTTCTATGTGATGCATTTCACGTTTTTAAAAGGAAAGTTTTCCTGTTTCAAAATTTGCTCATGATTTTCTTTTTAAAAATATCACATTTTAAAAAACATTCAAGATCAAAGTGACGCATTTTGTTTTGGGCGAGACCAAATGTTTTGCTTTGATTTGCAATTCCTTAAAAAATGTGGGGGGAAAAAACTAATTTTGGCTTGACCTATTTTTTTTCTCCAGGTTTTCCAGCCAACTGTAAAATCATTTTAGTTGTCTATATCTAGTTAACAGAAACAAGGTCAGAGAGTTTGCATAGAGCGCTGCATGTATTAGAGAGCCTCTAAGTTCAGTGCCTGGGATCAGAAACAGATGTACAAGGCTTTTGCTTGCCTTTCTTCTAATGTATTTCTACTTCTTCTTTTATCATGTGGCTTCTGCTTTTTTGGTTTAATATATCAGTTTTGAGAGGGACTGTGGACTTCTGTGTATTTTAAAGTTCTCTCACTGGCTAATGGATAGAAGCACTGTGGAAACACCTTGCTGTCACCACTTGGGTGCAAGTTTCCAAACACTTTGCACCACTGCTTTGGCACTTGTGTATGCTCCTGCTGAGTGCTGTGCACCAGTGTGGGGTTGGAATACACGCACTAAGTTAATGGACTCCAACCTTAACAGCATCATGAGGACCATCACCAGATGCCTATGCCAGCTCCCGGTGACTGCTTGCCAGTCCTCTCCCTGACATCTGGAGACAAGCTACTACCAAGGCCCTAGGCCTCAAAGCCCAAGATCTGGACCATTCTTTGCACTCCAGCCTAGTAGCCACAAGCCAGAAAATCAACTACCACCTGAAGTCTCAGAGCCTGTTCTCCACTCAGGCTGATAAGCTCAGCAGATCTGCAGATGGCATGTCACCTACAGCATAGACCTCCCATCAGCAGAGCAGACAATATGCTGCACAAGAACTGTAGCTACAGAACGTCATTCCCAATACCAGATTACACGCCTCGGGCTGGCAGCTGCCCTGCAGGGCCTGGACTGTTCTTAACCCTCTCGAACATATGCTGGACAGGTGGATGGATGGATAAGGTGAATGGATAAGGCTGAATGGATAAGGTGAATCCATTCTTGGGGCCTCTCCAATGATGCTGGCTGCAGCTGTGCTGCTCAAACTCAGATGACTGACCTCACCACCTATGAATGGCCTTATGGCCCTCATTCGGATGCCCAAGGTCTTATTGACATTGAGCAGTCTACCTGTTGCTGGCTTTCTGACCTTTATGCTTCTGACATATGAGTGTGTGGCAACATTCGTTTCATCATCATCACTGTGCAAGTGCTGAAATCTATCACCGCATATGGTAGTGTGCAGGGCTTTTCCATCTCCATGGTACAAAAAGACAGGGAAATCTCAGCATTTGGCTTATGAGCTTTATAATGATTTGCATTCTTGTTAACCTTTTTACTCCATCCCTGTTTCCTAATCCCTTCAGTCCCTTCATTCTTAACCATGCATGTAGTGGAAATAAAACTCCTTTGACTCCCTGGATGCAGCTGATTTCCTCCATTTACACACAGATCTTATTGCCAAGTCCCAGGGTAGCACTGAATGACCAAGTGGAACTATACCACTTTGCTTGGAACATTTCTCTGTCTCCTCTCATTGATTCACCTGCTTCTTTCTCTGCAGGGGGAGCCTGGACTCCAGGGATTTCCAGGAAGGGCTGGTTACCCTGGTTCAGATGGGCTTTCTGGCATGGATGGAAAGCCTGGTCCATACGGATTACCGGGAGAGCAGGTGAGAACATGGCCTTGTGGTGAGAGGATGAGTCTGTTATTCATGAGGAGGAATTAGATGCAAAAACATCTAGCACAAATGGACTGAGAAGGCAGCAAGAGCCAGTGCATTGTAGTCAGCAGCTGCTGGGAGTTGTGGACTGACTTCTTGCTTAATAAGAGATCTTTGCAGCCAAGAGGTAAAGTGGCTGCCCCAGTGTCCCAGCTGGAGGTGTCTGTCCAGCCAGGAAGCAAAGACTGCTTAGCCTTCCTTCATCAAAGGATCCCCAGCCTATCAACCATAGACAGAGCGGCTAGGAGAGGCTCATAGGCACAACTGGAATAATTATGCCACACGGCAATTCAAAAGGGAAAGAGAAATAAAAATGCTTTTTCTCTTGCACAGCAGGCCAGAACTGGTATTGCTGGAACGTCCTGAACTCACTCTGGGAATTTCTCCGGTATTGAGGGCTTGAGCTTACCACTGCATAGTATCCAGGGGCTTTTGCACTTAGTTTCCTAGGTGATTTTTATAGGAGGGATACAGGAAAAATATGAGAGAGAAACTGTATTTCATGTATTTGTCTTTTTCTGTGGAGCTTATGAGTTATGTGAGTTGACAGCCCTGCCCTTAGCTAACCATATGCAAAGTGTGGCATGTCCTCAGACAGAAGTGTATGACCTATGAGTTAGGGTCTTGTAAGAGATGAAAAGGAGAAGGATATAAAATTGTACGATTCTGGCAGCTCCATATGAGCACAGTAAGATCCCTACTTATACCTTTTGGAGGTGTATTGGCGGGGGGGCATGTTGAGGTTCTGCGTTAATTCAAGAATATATTTAGGCTCAGCCCAAATGAGACCGCTCTTAAATGCCCCATTGTTCAGGGAAAGCAGAAAAGGGGGGATTGTTTGGACTTGCATCATTTGGCCTGTGAAAAGCAGAGAGCCACCAAGAAGGTGGACAGTGGGTTGGTTTTGGTGCTGCACAGGGAGGAAACCAGAAGGTAGCTACTTTTGGGCAGAGGGTTGATGGAGAGCAACATGGAAATGTTGACTAGGGACCTTGTCTCCTGCTATTCTCATGGTGTTTGAGGAAACAAAAGATGCCAGCAGAGCTTGCACACGTTCTTTGTAAACAGGATTTTACCCAAGAAATGCCTGACTCTAGGCTCAGTGTCACGTAATAAAAACAGCCCCCATGGTTCAAAATATTTGGTTACCCATTCAAGCCAAATAGGACAGCTGTATCATTCAATTATATTGCAAACAGGTTCTCTGGGTTGTAACTGGAATGGCATCAATGTAAGAGCGTGACTTGGTTGTGACTTTCTGCAGTGTAAGCCTCGTTAGAAACTCACAGCAGGGGAGATACCAGGTGGTGTGCACAGTATAAAGGCCCAGACGCATAGAGGAAGGGGGTAATAAAGTACTAGGGATATGGAGAAGGCTCAGACTGAGGGCTCCCTAAAAACTTGTGCATCATCAGCAGGCATTGCAAGGGCTCCTTCTGAGCTGAATGATTTTTGTGCATGGAGGCACTGCTTTCAAGTGTATTGTAGGCTAAGCTTTCAGGCACTTAGTCCTTAGATATAAACCGCCTACAGATAAAAAGCGCAGCTCAGCTTTTCTCACTGCTGACTGATTGCAAGGCCTTTGAATTCAGAGCAGTTGGGCTGCTGTGACTGCAGGCTGGAGAAAGCACTGGGCTCATAAAATTGGCCCTTGGCTTCTGTGAGTGCGAGAAACTTGGGAGAGTCAGCATGTTGCACCTGCTTGCAGCAGGCTTTAATTGGGTCCCGTGAGTGTAGCCGCAGCAGTCTGCGAGTTGCTGTCTTGTTCTGCCACACGGGGTGTGTCAGACGTGTTCGGTGCGTGATAAGCCTGTCTTTCATGTCTTCCATTCTTCCTCTGTTGTTACCAGGGTCCTCAGGGATTTAAGGGCGACCAGGGGCCAGCTGGAGAAAAAGGAGAGGAGGTGAGTTCGCTGCAATGCTCTGGGGCCGGTAGGGAAGGTGAGAGCTAATCTCTTGAGGGATTTTACTTATCTGGAATATGAGAGTCAGGCCTCAGTAGAAGCCAGAATTAATCTCTTCCCTGCCACCACCCACACGCTCTCTCATTAGAGGAGATGTCAGGTTCAAATAACAAGCTCCCCTGGAAGCGGAGTCTCTGTGGTCTTTCGGGTGCTTGTTTCTCTTGTTTTCCCATGTGCCTGCCTGCCTGTGCCTGCAGGTGTGAGCTTGGGATGGGCAGGGAGACAGCATGCACCTGGATATACAGGGAGGTTGGTTTGCACGTGGCTCGTGGACCATGTGTGTTTATTTCATGCTGGCATTTTGGTGTCTGTTACCACCTCCTTTCCAGCTCTCCCCTCTGGCAGTCTTCCACAGGTTTCAAGTGCATGCTCCATTAAGAGTGGTGTTTATAAAGGGCTTTGAAATGATGGAGATGTTACATGCATATAACACACAGGGGTAGCGTGTGTAATAGAAAGCTATAAGCCCATCAGTAGAGTGCATAGAAGATGCAGTTATAATGAACTTGCTGGGCTCTCTGGTAGTCTGTAAGACGATTACCCCTTTATTAAAGCACATATTCATCATTTATTGAATGTACCTCTAATACAAGGTCTGCGATGGTTTCTCTGCATCCCTCCCCCTTGGCTCTCTCCTTTTCTTAGTCCCTTTCCCTGAGCCCCCTTTGT
The DNA here is from genome assembly GCA_030014935.1 of Caiman crocodilus. NCBI lineage: Eukaryota > Metazoa > Chordata > Crocodylia > Alligatoridae > Caiman > Caiman crocodilus. The sequence continues at coordinate 11,744,104 of JAGPOW010003310.1, forward strand.
GTGACCCCTGGCTGGCCCCCTGGAGCTCATGGGCAAAGGGCAGTGGGTGCTTAAAGCAAGGAGGACCCATCTGAGCACAGTGCTGAGCTCCCTTCGGGAGCTTCAAGCAGAACAAGGGACCTACTTAGAAGCTGTTAGGAGTTGTTACAGATTGTCATGGTGATGTTGGTGAGCAGGGATCCTACATCATGGCACTAATTGATGGCCTGTCTCTTCCCCTGACTTTGTCACCTTGGGCAAGTCCAGTGGCATAACCAACTTAGTTTGGAGGCATGATAAAAAAATAGCTGCAACTGGAAGGCACCACTGCCCGTGTGTGTGGCAGCTGTCCCAGGCATCCAGCTGTGTTGTTACACCTCTGGGCCAGTCACTTGGGCCTCAAAATTTTCCCAAGTGTCATTTAATATGGGATGTCTCCACTTGTGGGAGTCAGACAGGAGACGCCCGGTGCTGAATGCTCTTGGTGCCCATTGGCTTCTCCTGGAGGTCAGCGCTCAGCATCTCAGATCATCAGGCCTGTTAAGGTGCCTCAGGTCCCCCACATGGAAGATGAGCTACCCAGAGTCAGCAGCGACTTCTGACTACGTTGGCACTAATTTCTTTGAGCTAGTGTCCCCAGCTGTATGAGAGCCGTGCTGTTTTCCTACCTAGGGCTTGCAAATGTTATTTATTTAATTATCTTGAAGGATTTTCACTGCTATAGCTCAAAGATACTGGATTAGAGTCTTGAAAGTGCTCCACATCCACAGCAGAGGCAGATTTTCCTAAGCACCCAGCACAGTGGGTGAACACTGTCTGCTAATCGCTTCTGAAAATGTGAACCCAGTTGTGGGTGCTGAGTACCTGAGAAAAATCAGGAAGGAGCAGAGTTTGAAGGGTTTGGTAGCACTTGTGCAGCACTGAGATATAGGAGGTGCTTTTCTGGGCCATTTGCATAAACCACAGGGGCCATTAACTAAGGAAGTTGTTGCCAAAACCAGTGCAGCACACCGACTGCTATCTCATCTATTTAGAAACTCATATACACACAGTTGCAGGTGGTTTCTGGCGGATGAGGCACTGCATTGCACTGCTTATGCTGACCTTATGTTTTCAAATACACTGCAGCTGCTAATGCGGGGAGAAGCTGCGTCCTCTCATGGACCAGCTTTGAGTCCTGTCTACTGCCATCAAACTACCAGCCCTCAGTCAGAGGACTGATCATCTCCAAGGGGCTCTGCTGTGGTTTTCATGTGTTCCATGTACCTGTTTCAGGGGTTTGTGGGTGACCCTGGACCACCTGGGGAAAAAGGAGAAAAGGGGGCCAAGGTGAGTAAATTTGTTCTGAGCTATAAAAAGGGGATGTCACAGGGCTTAGGTCAGGGCAAGAAATATTGCTAACTGCTGTGGTGCTGACTCTGTTTCAAGCCTAACCTTCCAGCATCCTCCTTGACCGACATACCTACTGCCAGGCTGCACAGACGTTTTTGCTCCTCTCTCATCTAGTCATTTTGCTCCTCTCTCACCTTGTCAAAGCCAGCCCTGGATCCCCTTCTCATGCAGCCCACAAGCTTGATTCTTGCCTTGTATTGTCATGTTTGTGCATCCCATATGTCCTGAACTAGCTCATTGTCATGATAGAGACCCTATTGGATCTTCGTGGCTTCCCTCACCACTGTCCTCCCTACGTATCCCACCTGCAGTGCCCATCTTTCTCTACTTCTATAATGGGGGATGACGCTGGAAAAGGGGGAATTGTAGCTACTTCTCACTGCAAGGAACTTAAATCAGAGGAGGTGCTGGGCAGGCATGAAGGATGGGTAGTAAACTGTCTCTCAGGCATGCCCGAGTTTGAAGGCTGCAGGTCATATCTTTGCCACTGAGTGACTCAGAAAACACCCAAAAAAGAGTGAGCACTGTTTTCTCACTGCTCAGAGCTCTCTGGCCCAGTTCAAGCCAGCAACAGGCAGGAGACATCCCTTCCAGGTTAGCCCTCTTTTCTGCTGTGTGCCTTGTGTTTATTGAGCTGCTCTTGTGTTGCTCAGTCACCGTTTGTACTGTCTGCTGTTCCAGGGGGTGAAAGGAGAAAATGGCCTTCTGGGGCCCGCTGGACCTCAGGTAAGTCAGCCGAGAAAGTGGCTTATCTCTTTTGAGATATCTACCAAGATTGTTTCCCTCTCTTCGTTCTCTTCCCCACAACCTTCTCCCCACCTGCTTGCTGGTTTCTGCAGCCTGTTTTGCTCTGTGTTCCCACCTTGCTTGAAACATATTAAATGAAAGGAGGCTTTCACAGGCCACATCTACTTGCCAAATTTATCGCATCGGACTTTGGTAGTGTTAGAGTGATGTTGTAGCCATGATGGTCTAGGAGTTCGGCAAGTGGCAAGGATTTTTGTGGGGAATGTCTTTTATTGGACCAAATGCATGGTTTGGGATAGTTAGACAAACTTTCGAATGGAAGATATTCTTCATTGGGTCTGTGCCACTTCATCTTTGGGGCCCTCAGGCATGCCATGCAGCTACACACAGGCTTGCTTCCAACCTGGAAGCATTGCCATTGCTGTGTGTGAATGTGGTGCTTCGTGATGACTAATTAGTGCAGCTGAGTGATACTGCAACTCTTCTCTTTTCTTCAGTATGTTGATTTCTCTTTCTCTCCTAGGGGATGATGGGTGTGAAGGGTGCACCAGGATTTCAAGGCCCTCCAGGGCCTCAGGTGAGTGATTTGCAATTTTCTCAGTTGATTCCCATGTTTGTGTGCCCTGATCTTCCTGAGGCCACCTGAGGTGCAAACACCCCAAGGAATAATGAGTCATGCAATGCAGGACATTTATGCAGCTCATCTTTTTATATCAACACCTTCATGCTTCCTTTGAAGAAACAACTAAACTACTTTGTCTTGGTCCATGCTTTGCTATTGTATTTTTAAGTTGGGCTATACCTGGCTTCAGTGGCGACACGTAGGGGGTGCACGGAGCGCTGGTGCACCCCCTGAGAGCCATGCTCCCTGCTTAGATGACAGGCAGGGGGGGCAGGCGGGGGCACAGGTGCCCTCCCTGCGAGCCCTGGCTGGGGAGTGGGAGCGCTGGATGAAGTGCCACAGCCGCTTCCCCTGTCAGCGTGACTGGCCGCGGCGGGGACTTCCCCAGTTGGTGAGACTGGCTACGGGGGCCCTCTCCCCACCAGTCAGTGACTGGTCTCTGGGAGGGGGGGCACGTGCCCCACCCAACTAAGGTGACACCAGTTACCCATGCCTGGCTTTTCCTGATATGAATGCTATTCTGGTATAGTCATGCCCTTTTCATCTGCTGGAATGAGAGGTCCTTATGTCCTAGTGTCCATAATAGGATTCCTTCCTTAATTTTCTTTTGTGAGTATAAAGCTGGCAGAGAAACCCCAGTCTGTCTGGCCTGCTCCATGGCTTTGCAAACGTTTATGCAAAACCAATGGGCAGTTTGGGAGAAAGCATGGAGATGCATGTCTGAAAATACAATGAGCACGAAACAGAGCCTGGCATCATGGGTCAACTGGAGAAACTCAACAGAGAATAAGAATTGGTAGATAGAGTAGGATGTGGTACAAAGTGCCTTGAGTGTGAAGAGAAGCAGCTTAGAGTGAAGTGATGGAGAAGGAGAGCCAGTGGAAGGGCACAAAGAAAGGGATAATAGGGTCAAAGCAGCAGTCTAGAAAAATAGTCTTGGTCTCTTGGGTGTCTCTCTATCTTGTTCCAGGGAGGAACGGGCTCAACAGGTTCATCAGGGCCAGCTGGACCCGTGGTAAGTTCTCAATAATTTTTCAATATGATATAATCCATGTTTTGAAGTACCTGGAATGCCATTTCTTGGCTGACTCAGGTGCTGACTGTTGGTTACCCCCACGCTGTGCTGATGGGAAAAATTTGGAGGCTGTGCTTTTCCATCAAGATCTGGCATTTAACTGAATTTGAAACATTCTTCAGGCATGTGTCAGTTTTGGTTAAAACTGTGTTTCGCATCACTCCTTTGGTAGTCGTTGGCTATAGGATTTAGTGTCTGAACCTTGTTGGCCTGATGGGCCATGCAAGCCTGTGGTGATCCTCTGAGCTTTTTACTATGTTGTGTCAATGTGAAATATTGTTTATTATTTGTATTGCTATAGCAGTACAGAGCTGTAGTCACAAAGCAAGGCCCCATTGGGCCAGGTTACTCTACAGACCCAGGAAAAAATAGGCGATCCCATGAAAAAGTTTGTGGTCCCGTCTCTAGAGGTTTACAGCTGTATTCAGCTGTGGGAAATGATGGCAATCCCCTCTAGTTTTCTGCAGGAACACTCAATTCATAGGTTTTAAGGCCACACAGGGCCTCTGTCCGGCCTCCTGTTTAACACAAGACAAAAGTGTTCACCCCATAGCTCCTGTATTATGGAGCCTAGTAACTTATGTTTGACGAAGGCATTAGTGTTAGACAAAATGACCACCTAAGTTTCTAGTCAACATTGCTTTAAGCAAGTGCCCAACTCTTCAGGGTGAAACTCATTGATGAGTAACAGTCAGGGAGCCTACTGTGAAACAATTATTATTCAAAAACTAATTTTCAGAAACTATTATTCAGAAATTAATTGACCTGTGCTGCTCTGTTGTAGGGAGAGCCAGGGCAGCCGGGGCCAGTTGGATTACAAGGAGTCAATGGCTCTCGGGTGAGTCTGTATTGGACAACCTCAGGAAAAGTCACGTGATTTATGCTATTTTATACCTCTCTTTCTTTTGCCTCCTGTGCTGCTTGTATGAATCTGTGTATTTTTGCTTTGTCTGTAGGGAGAAATGGGCCCTTCTGGCTTGCCAGGCCCACAGGGGCCCAAGGTATGTTGTCAACATTTCTCCTTCCAAGTTAAAATCTTGCCTTGTAACAAAAGCAGTTGCTGTGGAGGCCTTTGTGAAAAGAATTTAGTGGTGTACCCAGTAATGAAACCCTGCACTCGCAGTACAAAATCCACCAGCATAGTTGGCGCTAATCAGTAGCCAAGAAAGTGCATTGAAGGGTGGGATGCAAAGAGTTAATGGCTTTTAACTACCCATCTCAGTATTGCAACTTCAACCCATGCCATGAGCACTTCTGTTCATCTCCTGAAAGCCCAAATTACAACATGCATTGTAGATTTTATCAGATGGTGGGAATTAGAGCTCATCAAGGAAGAGTTTTCCTCTAATCCAGACTTGATGGGATTTCAAGTATTTTTCATATTTCACCTTGGGGCAAAACAGAAGCCTCTCAAAGTTTGTCCCAAAAATACATAGAGCGAGATCCATGCCTCCAGTACAGATCCAGGACTTAACCTGGGTTTCCCATATCTGAGGTGAGACCCTGACTGGCTAAATTGGGGTGCAGAGATGTGGTCTCTCTCTCTCTCCTGGTTTGGGCAGAAATTCCATCTTGGACCCAAGCAAATTGGCTTGACGGGAGTTTGATTGAAACTGGTATATTGAAAAATTTCAGATTCAGTAATTTTCCAATGAAAACCTCCTCTTTCCTGGAAACTCCCAAAATGGATTTCAGGGTTTTTAATGCAACTGAGTGATGTTATGCTGATTGTCACCTGCCATCATCCTGCCCTCTTTCTGTAGGGACCACAAGGTCTGCAAGGGAGACGTGGACCCCCAGGGCCTAGAGGTTCACAGGTAAAACTTTCTTTGTTGACCTCCT
>JAGPOW010003310.1:11781445-11798586 GCA_030014935.1 Caiman crocodilus
AGGTCTGGAACGGGCTCCCAAGGGAGGTGGTGCTCTCCCCTACCCTGGGGGTCTTCAAGAGGAGGTTGGATATGCATCTAGCTGGGGTCATCTGAACCCGCACTCTTTCCTGCCTATGCAAGGGGTCAGACTCGATGATCTATTGAGGTCCCTTCCAAGCCTAACATCTATGAATCTATGAATCTGGCATATTGGGTGCTCTGTATGGGGCAGTGATATTTTTTAATAGGCCTCCTAATTGATTGCAACAAGAAGAAGCAGGCCAGGGGGATGAGCCCAAATTGAAGAGTGATGAATGTAGATACATGAGACCCTAAACCAAAGCAGAAGCCTGGCTCTTCCTTTTAGCTGGCAGGCTGTGCAGCATGTTCTGTCATTGTTCCCATAGGCAACCTTTGGGAGTGGAAGAAAGTCTGAATAAGAATGTCTTTGCTAAGTTAGTTCATCCTCTTACAGGGTCGGGAAGGTCCAGCTGGACCTGAGGGACCTTTGGGTGAGAAAGGAGAGAAGGTAAGGAAATGAAATGGGGACTTGGCTCTACATCCATTTAATTGCATGGGCAGAAATGCACAGCCAATAACTACACTATTTTTGGCATGTTATTAGTGAAGTCTATATGCAGACAGACTTGGTATATTCTCCCTTATAACAGTAAATTGAATCATTGGGGCTGCGTGAGGAACAGGAATTTTGCTTGTATCATATGCGTCCTCTCCCATGTTGGGATGCTTTCCTTCCACAGTCAACAGATGGCATGCTCTGTGAGTGGACAACATAGAGGAAAGTGGTACACAGTAGGCAAAATTGGATTATGGAGACAGAAAAGGTTGAGGGTGAGCTCTGGCATTCAGGAATGCCCTGCAGCCTTACTCCACTAACACTGCAAACATGAGACCTTTGGTTTTGGTTGATTTATCCACATGCAATACACTCAGACGAGCCAGCATGCAGAATCCCCACCTTCCTTTAAAGAACTGCATCCTTCACAGTCACCTTTGAGCCCAGACTGCCTGCATGTGACCCTGGAGCGCCTTATTTTCCTTGCTTCCATCAACAGCCTCGAAATCCCAAAGAGCAGCTGCTCTTCCTTCTCACCACTGGCGGGGACCTTATCAGGCTGGGAACTTCTGTATTGCCCCATCCTGTGTAGTGAAAATGCCACTCTCTTTGGAGGATGGGGCTCTTAACATGAAGGGAAGAGGGCATTGAGCATCTGGTGGGAAGTCGAATATTGCAAACTCTCCTGACATGTCTGTGACAAAATATGACAGCCCTACTGTAGCTGATCAGAGACTGATATTGCCAGAGCTTGGAGGATGGGGCTTCCTCAGTGTCAGTCCTCCCACGTGGTATTCTAGTTTCGGTTGATTGTCCTGGTTTCTCTAGGGTGAAGCAGGAGATCCTGGAGGAGCTGGCATCAGTGGTCTAGATGGAGAGCAGGTATGCTAGGTGCCAGAGGAAATCCTGATTCCCATCCCCATTTCACTCCTTCTCAGGGGCCCTGGGGAGAGAAGGAGGCTTGGGACAGCTTGTGCTGAACTGAAATGGGAAGGTCCACGTTGGCACACATTGTTTCAAGCAAGTGCTTTGTCCTGCTTTGGGAAGGGCCTCAGACAGATACAATTTGGGTCAGACAGGATTTGGCAACCTTCCTCAAGAAAGCATAGCTGGCACGGGCACTCTGTAGCTGTTGAGGAACTTCTTGGATGGTCCATCCGTCTCTGGTCCTGGCCCTGCTAAGTCACAAGTGTGTTGTTGGCCAATGCGTAGAGCCAGAGGGTGTGTAAATTCTTTCAAGTGTTGATGAGTTAATCTGTTCTTTCATTTCTAGGGTCTTCCAGGACTGCCAGGAGTGGAAGGTCAGCCCGGTGTCAAAGGGGAACAGGTCAGTCTGTAGGCTCAGTTCTGAAGTTTGAGTCATGTTTAATACTTGCCTAACGAAGTGACACATGGAATGGAGAAGCCAACAGGCTGCATTGGCTGCCTAGGTTTGGGAAAGGAATACTCATTCTTAACATACATTTACAGGCCCGACGCCTGTACAGCACTCCCCCAGGGACACCTTGGGACTGGGCTTTCTGTGGAAGTGAATGCACATATTTCTGTGGCCAGACATGGACCCTTATGCTCTGTCTTCATCTGTGGATCGAATGGGTGCAGAAAATAGAACTTAAAGGGAGACCTGCACCCCTTTTTGATAATAGTTCATTTAAAAAAGAAATGCTGCCACCCATGTTACCAGGTCCCTTTCATGCTGCTTCCACAACAAATGCAGGCAAATGTGTTTCACTTTCAGATTTGCACACTCAGCATATGGAGCTGTCACACCACAAGGTGGGCATATGCTGGTTCTTTAAGGCCAGTTTGCAGATTTGTAGTGTTTGGGATAACAGCAAAACCTCCCAACCCCTTGAGATTTAACTGTTGTTACTGTCATTACTGCAGGATTAGGTTTGCAGAAGTGCCTGGGGAGCTAGGTACCCAATTCCCTTTGACTCTCAATGGGGGTCAGGCGCTTCAGTGCTTGAAAAGCTTTTGCATATCCCAAACCACAAGTTACAGTCACTCCTGGGATGTTTCATCAATTTGTTACTTCATATTATAGCAAGGTGTGTGACAGCTTTGGAATCCCACAGGGTTTTAGCATATAACACCTATGCAGAAGAATATGTCTTTTGATGAGAAGGTAATAATTTATAATGAAAAACTGTATGGAGTGCATCTAGCGCTGGCTAGATCATACTAAATGCCTGGCATTTTCCTCCTTTCCAGGGAGAAGTTGGACTCCTAGGAGATCCAGGTGTCAAAGGAAGCTCTGGAGAACCAGGAGATGAAGGGCCAGAGGGGCATCCTGGGAGACCTGGGAAGCTAGGAAAAGAGGTACACTTGTAGATGGTCCCTGCCTTATGGGCCACTACCAAGGTAGTCATTGCATTGCAACCAACTCAAGGCAGAGTATGTGTCTGATTCTTGCCAGAAGCTGAAAATAGGGTGGAGTATAGAGGCAGAGACGATTCAGGTAGTTGCAGTTAGTAGACCAATCCAAGCAAAAAGAGGGCTCTGAGTTATGAAATTGGGTGGAGAGTGTCAAGGTCAAGAGTACAGTCGCCCTTTCTGATTGGCATCTTTTGACGCTTTATTTTCACAGTGGTTTTTTGCTCTTTTGGGGGCAAGATGTTATCCATGGAGGCATCAAGAAAAGTTTAGACCTTAGAAGGGGAGAATTAGGGCTCATTAGGGACATACTAATGTGATGAATGGCAGCAGAAAAGCTTGAGAGAGAGGCCATCAGGACTCATAATAGAGTTGGTATCTTTTATTAGACCAACGAGACTTTTGTAAAAAAAAGTTCTTTAATTGCAAGCTTTCAGGCACAAACACCCTTCATCAGGCATAGGAGAGATATTCATCAGGCATATGAAAGAGAGCATAAATGTGGAGTGGTCGCATTAGGAACAGGATCCATACATATGCTCTTCAGGTTAAAAAAATGGTACATGGAGCTGATTGAAAATTACTGGGTATGTGCTGGTGTTGCATATTTTGACTTTGCACTGAACTGCCCCTTTCCTGCCTGCCAGCCTAATTTGTTTTTTCATAATGCTGTGGCTAGAAAGTATCCAAAATTGGGAGAAGGGGGAAAGCATGTCCAGCCCCACAGTTTTGGTTTTCAGGTTTATTGTCCAGTTTGTTTTTGGTTTGGTTGGGGTTGGTGTGGGGGAAGAAGTTAGGGAAGAACTAGAGACTCTCTGATTTTTTTTGGTTATGTTGAAAACATATTTCCTCCTCAAAGAAAGGACCTTTAGCTGAAACAATTTCGATCCAGCCCAAGCATCATAGGCAGGTTGGACTTGACTTCTGCTTTCCAAACTCATTTGGTATGACAGTACTCTCCATTTCCTGGTCAGGGGTTGTTGCTTCATACCTTTGAGCTGCCATCCCTTCTGTGGGTCCCTGTGTTCTGGCTTCAGAGTATGTTCCCTAATTGGAAATTGCCAAACACTTTCTGTTCCCTGTCCAGCCTGATTCTGCTCTAAGTACTGTATCAAAACTACCTCTCTGCCTGTCCCTTGGATACGATAGTACTGGAAATAAATCTCAGTAGACAGTCCCAACTATAAAACCCTAAAAATAAGTGCAATTCTTTGGTGCAACAGGGACAGACCTGGGAATATGAGATCTCCCTTTCATGGGTCAGAGGATAGAGTTTGCCCCTCGACATGTGCTAATAACTCAAGCTGGCATTGCTAGAAATTTACCTGTGCAATGCACAGATTCTCTGCCAGAGATTCAAAAATTCCTTGCCAGGGATTTAAATCCATTGGGAGTCCATGTAAGAGGCTTCAAACATCTGGGACTACCTGGGATGGAGAAGAGAGGACCTGCCAGGTAGAGGACCTGAATGATTGATCACTGTAAATCTGTGCTTAAGAAATTGCTTCTCCTTCACAGGGTGATGTCGGTGACCCTGGAGATCCGGGTGAGCCAGGCCTCAAGGGAGAAAAGGTGAAGAGCGTCTCTTCCTTGATTTCCCTTTTGGCACCTAGGTTGCCACATGTGAGGTGCTCAGCCCATCCTTTGTGATGTGGTCCCCCAGGGAAGATGCTAGTGGTAGGCCTGGGTTGTGGATGGGCCTTTATAGACCCAGTGTTAAGGTTGAGATTTACAAATAACACAGGGATTATACACCTCTTTGCATATTAATGCTGCAGGACCAGATATTCAGGGTGCATTTAAAATTACTCGGAGCATTAGCTTAGAAGCCTGTGAATTGCTGTCTCATTTTCTTTGTGTTTTTTTTAACCTTCGTTCAGCTCTTTATCAGAGTTCCTTTGTTTCAATGAATGTTCAGGGTGACACTGGCTCCTGGGGTCCTCCAGGAGTGCCTGGATCAGGTGCCAGTACGGGGAATATTGGCGAAAAAGGACCCAAAGGAGATAAGGGACAAGAAGGTTTGCTGGCAAGTACTTTGAGGAGACCTCCTCTCACATGTCATCCTGAGCCCTGGTAGGAAACCTAGTGGGACCCATGAGGATGGGAGGTCAGGCCTAAGTGTGAATGTGGGAGACTCCCCAGTGGAGTTGTAATGAAGTCAGAACCCTTCCAACGAGGGTTTTTCACTGCATCAGAAGTGTCTAATTTTGCACAAAAGCAGTGTTGCATTTCTTTGGCTGAAAAGGCTCCTATTTATCAGCACAAAAAAGCGCTGTAAAACACAATACGGTGCATCACTAATTGTCCAGAAAAAAATGTGCCTTTTGACAAATATCAGCTTCTGTGCTGTTTTTCAAATGCTCACATCACACAAGATTTTATCCAAAAAAGTTTGTTGTTTTTTTTTAAGTAACCCCCCCTCCCCAAAAGGCAAACAAAAAAACCAACCAAAAACCAAAGCCTGTCTATAAAACATCCAGCCTCTGAGCCAGAGAGAGACGCTATGCTAAGGGTTTCTTCATAGCTTTTCACCTCAGTTAATTTTCAAGTTTCACCCTAAGTTTGAGACTCTCTCTGTCTAGCCAGTTGAGTTCCTAGGGTTCCTTACTGATTTTAGGAGTGTGATTTGTCCAAGCGTGTTCCTTGTACCTGGTTAAAAATAACTTGACCATAAATCTCTCTTTCCTTTTGCTATGTGTGAGATGTTGGGGGCTGTGCTTTAGGATGAGTGAATTCATTTGCCTAATGTTTTGGAGCCCCATGAGAAATGTTGGTGTTTTCCATTAGGGAGTAGCATGGGTCTGTTCCTGTACATGTGACTTTCTTATTCCCTGGCAATCCTCGGGCATGGGTTTTCAAAGTCACATTGGTTGTCTCGCATGAATTCATTTTCTCAGGCTGCTGGCATAGGGAAAACAGCTTTGAATGCAGTTGCTGCTGTGGTTGGCAGTACAGGTTCATGCTAGGCTCAGTCAGGTGAGACTCCAGGATTAGTTTTCTGGGGGTTTTCCAGACTCCAATAACCAAAACTTTTCTCCCCTTTCCAGGGCCAGGTTGGTGTGATCGGCCTTGCAGGAGCAATTGGAGTCAGAGGACGAACCGTATGTCAGCCTTTGTACCATTCTTCTTTGCAGATGACAGTGTTTCTGATGTAGTAATGTAGAGTTTGGCCATGTTACTGTTGTAGAGGCTGAGTAGTTCCTCTGCATAAGCAATTGCTTGCCTGACTGTGTGCAACCTTTTCTTTTATTCTTTACAGGGAGAAGCCGGTCTCCAAGGTCTACCTGGTTTAGACGGTCCTGAGGGAGAGAAGGTACTGAAAAGAAGTTATCCAATGTGAAATAACCTTCCCTGTTGTAATAGTGTGCCATGGGTGATGGGAAAACTGGAGTTATCCAACATGTGGTGGAGAGTTGTCTTTGGCTGGGTGACTAGCAAGGCGCTTACCTGCCGCCATGGGTCTGGGATCTCGGAGAGCTTTGGCAACCACTGCAATGCAAATCCCCTTCTTGTAATGGAGAGAAGTCAGTGAAAAGCCCATAGGATTGAAGATTTAGCTGTTGTATTCATTTCCCAAACCCAAGTTTCTAGTAGGTTACTTATGTGCTATAGTACAAAGAGGTAGCCCTATGCTGTAAGCAGAGTTTCCTCTGCAGATGCCATGTAGCCAGTCACAAGGGAAAAACTGTTACTGGGATAGTACTCCAAAAGGAGAGGGAGTTGTCAATGGCAAGGCCTGTAACACAATAAATTATGCTAGAGTCTAACCTTCGTCCTTTGTATGCGGAAGTGCAGTGAAGAGGAGGAGCTTGTTAGGTGCGTTTAGGGGCTTGGAGACCCAGAGTATAATCGATCCCACGTATTCCCCCCCAGGGAGATCAAGGACCACCTGGAGTGATTGGACCATCTGGTGTTGCTGGATTAGAGGTATGTGGCATTAGTGTTGTGGAGAGCCACTCATGGGTCTTTGCTAAGGAGCACTTTGTCCTCTTTGTATGTGAAACTCGGTCAGAAGAATTTTCCTTATAGTCCTGGAGCAGGGTGTGATGAAGTGACTAACGGTTGTGGATATCTCAGTTCTTGGGTGTCCATCGCAGGCATTTTCGGGAAGTGCTGGCAGTCGCTCTCTGAAAATTGAAACAGATAAGGTGTCTCGACTTCAGCACCCAAAATCACCAGTCCCTAGATGTATTTGGTGGAGCGTTGCCTTTGAAAAGCGCATCTTAGTTTACTTGTAACATGGCAGCTGGGAGACAGCGTCTCTCTGTTCCAAGATGTATCCGGGAGACTTGTACAGCGGGGGGGAGTAACAGTGAAACCCTCCATCTGGTGGGGACAGAACTCAGTGACATTTTTCAATTCCAAATCTTTAGGTAAAAAATGCAGATTTAGCAACAGCAACATTTCATAAATTAGTGTCACTAACCCCCCAAAACCATAACATGATTAAATGTCTGAAACTTTTGTGGTGGGAACTCACATTTTTTTGGAAAGTGACCTTAGTTTTAGCTTAAAAAAAAAAAAAGTGTGGCGGGGAGGGGGGCAGTTTCTGAAAGCTCTTCGGGAGCAATGCAGAATGTGCCCTTTGGCCCACGGTGAAAAGGTTTTCAACTTTTTCATCTGTTGATTTTTTTTTTTTAATCTTTTTTTTTGTAGCAGATCAACCCAAAACAAAAAAAGGGGTGTACACCAGCCCCAAAACTGCCAACAAGCAAAATCAATGGGTTCTTACAGCGATCTAGTCAGGGATCATCTGTGGGAAGGACAGAGTAGTTAGTTCCCTGTGATCTAGGCTTCCCAAGAAAACTGGGTCTCCATAGCCCAGGACTTGGATATCACTGTAAGGCCAGATTTTGCACTGTGTGTATATCAGAAGATATGGGTGGGTGATTACAAGAGAATTTAAGGACGTATCCTGTAGGAGAGACCGATTCACAAGAATTCCTAAATGTTCCTGCAGGGAGCCCCAGGAGAGGATGGCATAAAGGGGGACCAAGGCAAGCCGGGTCCTAGCGTAAGTACCAGCTGCAGTGACTGAACAATTGCTGAGGACCATGCAAAATAATTTCAAACCAGGTTTTTAAAGAGACCGCTCTTTTAGTCAGCTTTTTCAGTACTCTATTCCTTTTCTTCTTTCAATGTATTAGCACCGCTGATGGTTCAGCAAGGGCAGTGATGCTGCAAACCAGGCAGAATCGCACAACACCAGACTTTGTCACAAATGGGACACAGGCATCTGTAGTTCCATGCAGGCTGGAAATACCGCAAAGAATGGCCTTTCTCGGAGGGATTTGATGCTTTTGCCTGTAGTCTGGGTGGGAGCTGAAAAGTACACGGGGACAAACGGGGTGCAGATAGGAATTGACAGAAAGTTTACCAGCCTTGGGGGCAGCGATTCCAGGATGAGAAGAGTACCCGAGTCCAGACATCCCTGAGCCTTGCATGTCGCAGAATCTGAATCCAGCTAGTGCATTATCTCTCTGGACAGAATGATGGTAATGCCTTTACATAATTGCTTAAAGTAGCATACGGGCAGTGCAGAAGGAAATTCAGGAAGGAATCAATCTAGATAAATGCTTTCCAATCAAGTCATTATTTTCTGGTTTGCTTTAAACTTGTAGTCTATAGTAAGCATTTTAAGTGCAGTTGTTAACTAGACATGTGGCTAAGTATAGCTGTCAATGTGCAATTAGGATTCAGTTACCGGCTCTTTTTGTGGTTAATTTTTTTGGTTTTGTAGAACAGTTGTGAGTGAATCATTAAGACCTGGAAGCTCACCAGAAATGTGCCTCACTGATGGCCCGTGGCATGTCACGTTCCTAAAAAGGCCTATCCATTAGGTCTAAAATTATAGGGGAAAATGACTCACTCGCTTCCAACTGTGCAGTGCCCGGCGACTGGCCACACTGCAGTGACAGTCTGTGATGGCCGTGCTGACATGTACAGAGCTCTGCAGAGGTATTAATGATGCTGCACGACTTAATTGAAGAAATAAATCTTGTCTGGATCCTGATTGTTACATTTTCAAAGATGACAGCTCATTTCCTCTGGCCACAATTACTTTATGACTTCAGTAGATTCTATTTGCAACGAGAAGATGGAAAGCAGAAGAAACTCTAGCAGTACTTTAAAAAAGCCTGGAAGGTGCCTGGTGCTTAGTCATGGGTAAAGAATCAAAAATGCCTGGAGCAGGACATTATTGGGCAGCAAGGCAAGGGTTAGGGTTGTGCTTTTAAAATGGGCACAGTCAAAAAAAAAAAAATGAGCTGGGTGTGTCAGAAGACAAGCTCGAGCTGACCGTTTTAGGTCCAAAGCTAGCCATCCACTTAGGTCATGAAGGGTTGGATCATTTATCTAATTTGGGCCCCTAGCTCTCTTCTCTGGGCATCCCATGTCTGGTAGTAAGTTGTTTGCAGCCATTATTATGTAGACAAAGTAGTTCCCTAGAGGTTTTTCCACTGTTAATGCTTCCAAATCCTATGGAGAATGACTCTTCGTGCACTTGTGCAATACACTTACAGTGAAAAAGGGTTTTGGGTAGGTATTAGAAGACATGTCCTGGCTCTAAGATTAGGCAAGCATTTGAGCAAGCTGCCTTGGGAGGTTGTGGATATTGTTTAAGTGAAAACTTTAAGAGTTGTTATACAACAAAACTCTGTCGTGAATGGTTGAGATGGGCAGGGATTGTCGTCTCACAGCAGGCAGGTGGCCTATATTGACCTCTTGAGGTCCTCTGCAGCCTGTGCTATGAATGACATTCCTAAGGCTGTTGCATCTCCCTTTTCCTCCATACACTCTAGGGTGCACCAGGTTCAAGCGGGGAAAAAGGCATCCAAGGATTCAAGGGTTTGTTCGGGTCAGAAGGACCCAAAGGAGATACTGGCGAGAAGGGAAAGACTGGCCAACAGGTAAAATTATTTTTCCTGCTCTGCTCCACTCCCATCCCTCGCTTACGGAAATCCCATATGAGAGCAGACTCCCTGCCAGCACCCCCTCTGTAGGCACCTCTGGACCTATATGGTTCGTGAATACATGCACATTTGGCCTAGCCCCCTGTTCCCCTGTCCCTGCAAGGGCAGATGCATGATTCAGGCTGATGCCAGTACAGAAAGGGTATGCTCTCTGAATCATCCCAACCTCAGTAGGTTGGTCTGGGTTTTCAATGTGTGCTTTGAGCACCCACAAGTTGGTTACTGACAACACTTCCATAGGCACCCTCAGTCTGTTGTTACCAGCAGGCAAGGTAATGAGTGAATGTCAATTGTTTTGTCCTTTCCCCCACCCCAAAATGAATTCAGGGGTTGCACGGGTCACCTGGCGAAACAGGAGCACCAGGACCACTTGGCAGCGAAGTGAGTAGACTGCATTTACTGCATTTTTTTAATAAACGCAGGGCACATGGGTTGAATCTGCCTTCATGGCGAGGAGTCTGAGCAGGTAGTACATGTGGGGACGGCAGATGGCTGAGACTGCATCAGATCCCATAGGTTAGGGGGGTGAAGTGAATGGAATACAATAAACGTAGATTGCACCACTTGATTGCACAGAATTCTGGTTTTCAGCAAGGTATTTACCACAGCAGGAGTAATTGGACATGAAACCTTTCATTTGGAAAATCATAAAGTGTTGCTCAGTTTTTACAACCTGACGTGGATTATATTACACAAAAGCCAACATGAAAAGAACAGTAATAAGGTTGCAAACTAAGACCCCAGCCTTGTTCTGTGTCCCAGATTGACTGCGCTTGTTTAATGAGCTTCTATTTAATATCTTTCTAATGGCTGACCCTAAACCTTATTTCTGCTCTTCAGACAGAATTTATCACTTCCTTGTGCGCTGTTTCAGCGGTGCTTATCACTGTAATAGCCGAGCGCGGCACAAGTGAGACCTTTCGCCTTCCGCAGCCCCCCATGGCAGTAAGAGAGTCTCATTCCCATCTGAAGAGGAGGAATTGGGCTCTGAGGACTAATTCCAAACCATTAGGCACCTGGCCCCACAGTGTGCAGTTCCTGCATTCCCTGCTTAGTGCATGGGGAGATTTAGGTACCCCATATCCAAAATAAACCATGTACCAAGTTCCTTAGTAGTAGTCAGTAGACAGTGCTAAGCACAGGGGGGTATCTAACAGGCCACACCTCTCTGGAAGTTACTATCTGCACTCCTCCTGTCACTACCCACAGTATTCAGTGCCACCCTCAGCTTCACTGAAGAAGCAGAGCACATAGGTCATGAAGCATGGGCAAGGAAGGGACCAGCTATTGTATGGGCCAAAGTGGCTAATAGGAGGTCTCAAGTGTTCACTTATGTCTGCTGGCAGCAGAAGCCGTCTTTTTGTTGGAGGGGTGACCTTACTCTGCCAACAGAAAGAAAGGGGTCTGCTTCTCTTGGGGAGCGCTGAATGTGGACACGCACAAAGTTGTGCTGGGAAAGGTAGATAGTGCTAGTGTAAAATGTCGATAGGATAAAGGGGTCTCTGTAGTCAGGTCACCTCAATATGCGATTTAGAGAGATGTGTGTGTCATGGATTGATCATCTGTTTTGTATTTGGGTTTTTTTCTCCCACTAGGGCCTGGCAGGCAAGAAAGGGGACCCGGGTGAGCCTGGAGAGCCGGGGCAAACGGTGAGGGCATGGAGAAACAGGCAAGCCACACATCAGCTCTGGGTGCATCAGATCCCCTCTTCCTGATCACTTATACTTCCTCTCTTCTAGCTCCTCGTGTCCGTAAAGTGTACTTCCAACGCCCAGCCTTAGAGCAGGGCTTTAAAATTTGGCCTTGTCAAGAATCCCTGAGCTATCAGATACTCTTTCCCCTATCTGAATACCAGCTTTTTTCCTGTTTTTTTTTTAAGATCTTGTAGAAACAGGGAGAAGCTGAGTCACGGGGTTAGCAGAATGGGGGTGTGAGCGAGAGGGTGGGAACAGAACCCAGGGCAGGGGCAGTCGGGACCTGTGCTAAACTAACCTCCATCCTGGGTAACCTGCTGCCACATCTGCATCATTTTGATGAAGATAATTCCTTCTTCCTGTCGATTTCAGGGGCCTCAAGGGCAGTCGGGTACAGAAGGACACAAAGGTCAGAAAGGAGAAAAGGTAACGTCAGAAGTTTTTCTCGTATGATCATTCACATGGGGAAATGAGGTATCCTCCAAAAGGATAGAGAGGGTTTCTATTATACGGTAAAGTGGACATAGCGTGCATTAGGTGCTCAGTGTCAGGGGCAGTTCCCTGCAAGCAGTCATGAACCTTATGTCACCGTTATCTGTCAGTAACAGTTTTCACGTGTGTGGCTCCTTTCATCCTCAACGAAAAGTTGGTGCTTTGTAAGCAGTGTTGGAACGGCTATATGCTGTAGGGAACCCTGCACAGGAACCTGCCAGGGGCAAGAAATACCATATCTGGGTGAGGTAGCAATGGGAAACTGGGTGGGCAGGAGAGCACTGTGCCAACTCTCATTGCACCTTTCCTGCTGTCACAAAAGAAATGGGTAAAAATGGTGGAGTGACACTTCTTGCTTGGAGTGTAAAGTAAATGCAAATCTGACCTGCAGCCAGGTGTCCTGAGCCAGAGAGGCCCAAGAGCCAGAAGTTTAAGGCCACCTTAGCAGCTGAAGAGAGCAAAGAGGAGCCTAGTGAGAAATTTGAGAAGCATCTAGATGCCTAATTTTTACTGAAAGTAATGTGAGAAGGAGGGGCTGAAATACATTTGTACTAGTGACCCTAAAATATGAATCTCAGCAGCACATTTGGAAACCCCACTGGACACCTTTCTCTGCGTCTAGGCACCTAACCGGGCCTAAGAATGTGGCCACGTGCCCTGGAGTAGGGTATCCTCATGGCTACGGCAACCTAGGACTCGAGCAGCTCCAGTCCGTGCCTGCTTTTGCCACAGAGTCCTGATGGGAATTTGGGCAGGGAGGGCCTGCGGACTCTCTGGCCATGCATCTCTCTCTCCCATGGTGACCCATGCTTTGATGCTGCTCCTTCTGCTTCCTCCTGCCCCCTGCTGCCTTTTGGGAGGGGTGTAGTGAATGTTGCAGGTCAGTCTTCCCTGGAGGCTTCTGGGCATTGAGGTTCATGTTACAACATCCCAGTACATTACCGCTGCTTCCCTCTCATCCCTTGGGATTTTCTGTTCCCAGGTTCCTTTGTGTAGAAAGCAGTCAGTCCTTCCCCCTCTTTTAGCTCTCTGATGTCATCTGCTGTCTGAATGATGTCTCTGTTTCCTTAGGGGGACATTGGGCGTGATGGGGACGCTGGCTTCCCTGGCAATCCTGGCAGAAGGGTAAAGTGGCACCGTAATCCTGGAGGCCAGTCCAGCACCACTTTCTAAAGGCTTTTTTAAGCTACTGGCTAAAGCTAGCCCAGGCATACTGGTCTGAGTGTAGCTAAGCGGTGGTCGTGCAGCATGACTGGGGAGGTGCTGGGGTGCTCTGGAGAAGGGTGGCGGGTGCCTGGGAGCTGTAGCCAAGGGAAGGGGAGAGCACAGCAGGACTGGAGGTGGCAACGTGGGGGCAGCCTCAGGGGAGGGTAACAAGGAGGGTAGCACGACAGCTCCAGAGGTAGTCCTGGGATATTGTGGTGCTGCGGAGGGAAGCACAGGTTTACTGAGAGCCTGAAATGGGGATGTGAGCAGGGAACTGGGACTTGGATAACTCTGGGTTGCCTGGATTGCCAGGAATCCTTATTCTTTACCCTTGTCCAGGGCAAGCGAGGCAGAGCTGGACATCGGCCCCCAAGAGGCCCCAGCGGCCCCAAGGTAGGAAAACCCACTTCTCCAGTGGGTGTACCATCCTGTCTAGTGCCCGAGTCCTGTACTGTTTGTCCATACCCTGTACACGCTTGCCTGGGCTGTCTGAGCCTCTGTCACTGCTGAGCTAATGTGGACCCTTCTGTTCTGAGTGCCACACACAGCCAATCTGCAACACATTGCTGTCAGATGTGTGGGTTTGTGGCTAGTGTGGGTTAGAGGTCTCACTAGACATAAAGGCAGGCCAGGGCCCCTTCCCATCTCTCTAGCACTTGTTCTTCTTTCCCAGCTTTCTGTTTTTCTACGGGCAAAAAGTGCACCAGGAGGTGTTCCCATCTCACTGGTACACTGACCCACCTGAGAAAGGTCTCTTCCGCTTGTACCTTCCAGGGCTCTCAAGGTGAACAGGGGCCAGAGGGACCAAAGGGACCACAAGGAACACATGTGAGTATTAAGCCCAAAATTGGCCAGGCAGAACCAGGACCGGGCCAGGGCAGGGGCTTTTTCTAAGCCTGCTTTTACAAGGTGCAGATTGTAAAATACTGACAAACTTGCTAGCAGAGAGGAGCGGTCTTGTGAGGAAGGCACTTGGAAGAATGAGGGTCGTATCTTGGCTCTGATGGAACCATTTTCTTAGCATCTGTGCATTTTCATTTTCCCCCTAAAATATGATGGATTCTGATGTCCAGCAAATAACATAGCCTTCAAGTAATTCTGCGTGGCTGGCCCTGTGATGGTGATGGTAATTCAGAAATGGTCACCTTCATTCACACCGTGGATGTAATAGCAGGTGGAGCAAAAAAGCCTGCCACTTTTTGTTTTAAATGCAGATGTGTACATTTTTTTTCTACCTTTTCTGTCCTCAAATGGCAACCAAACTGAAATACCAACAGCATGTTCTCATCACCGCCCTCTGCTCTTGTCCTCTGTAAAGAAAAGGGTTGGAAAAAAATATTTCAAGGCCCGATCAAACTTTTGGTGGAAAGTGTCACCTCCAAAAGGAGGTAGTTGTGTGAGATTCCTGGGGGTCACAGACCTTGCTGATGGTCTCTCTCTCTGTCCAGCAAAGAGCTCTTCGGTAGGGAATGAGCAAGTCTACTATAGGCGGAGTGCAGCAGCGGATGGGAGTTTTGCAGATAAAACCTTCTGGTTTGGTTTTTTTGGTTTTCTTTTCCCTCACAGGGCATTCCTGGACTGAAGGGAGTGAAGGGAGACCGAGGTCCAAAAGGCTTAAGGGTACGTAGCCTTCTGCTCCATCAGTCCCTTAGTCCCAGTGACGGCTTTGTCCTCTGAATGTGATGCTGGGTACGGTCACTTATTCTTTCCTTCCTCCAAGCCTGTCCGGTTGAGTTGTCTCACTTCTTCCTTTGTTGACATAACTGCTGCCATGACCCAGTGGAGATTCATGTATCAGACTCCTCCTTTTCTCTCCATTAGCTCTTTCCACCCCACTCTGCCCACGAGGTGAGTCGTGTCCCAGCCGAGGCTAGAAACCAGGCCCTGGGGGTGTTGGGTCATGTAATATCTATGTTGTCCCTGCCCATTATGCCTCATGACTTTCAAATGCATGCACATGCACGTGCACGCTTTGTGCGCTAATCAGGTACAGTACACAGAACTGGCAAATGTACCCTGGCACCAGTCAGTCATGTGCAGCCCTCAGGAACATGAACCTTGCAGTAAAGAAATTGTTTCAGTATATCATAATTTTATTGAACAAGGGCTGTCCTCATCAAGTCCAGGGCAGTCAGCCCATCCATGGGAAGGCAGTTCCAGCAGATATGGGGTCATTCATCCTTTGCTTGCTGCAGCAGGAGAAGCAGTGCCTGTAAGCCAGGTTGGGAAATCCTGGTTTCAGTGTAGCCAGGGTGAGCAAACCAGAATTTCCCTTTCTGTTTGCATAAACACGTCTCCTGGAAATGTGCCCAAGTGTAATCCAGAAGCCAGAACAGCTGGTGTTTTGCTTTTGGACCCGAAATTCTTTTGCATTTCCACTTGCTGGAGGAAACTGAAAACATGCCTTGCCCTGTCAAATCTGTCAGTTGAAAAAAGAAAAAAAATGCAGAAGCAGAAATAAAGAAAAACAAGTTTTCCAGTTTGCTGTAACTGGCAACAGCACAGCAGGGCTTTTGTTTTTATCATGGTGGCAACAGTCTCCCTCTGCATGGTGAGCTTGTGATAAATGCATGGTTTTAGCAGAAGCTTTCTGCTGCGTTCTTAGCTAGACTTCTCACCGATGACCTGGTGAGTATGAACTAACAGGCTAGAGAAGGTGCCCCAGAGGTAGGCAAGTGGAATAAGTAGACTCACTCTCAATGTAGCTTCCCCCCTTGCAGAGTTAAAGTGGAAAGAACGTGTATATGAGTAGTTTATAGATTTCGTAAGCATTCGGGGCTGGAAGGGACCTCATGAGATCATTGAGTCTAGCCCCCACCCTGCCATGGGCAGGAAGTCTGCAGGGATCAGATGATCCCAGCAAGATAAACATCCAAATGCCCTACGAGTCCAGAGTAGGTGCTTGTACCATCTCTTGGGGGACTCTCTTCCAGACTTTGGATGCTCGGACTGTAAAGAAATGTTTCCTTATATCGAGTCTGAATCAGCCTCCTACAAGTTTGTGGCCGTTAGACTTAGTTTTCGCTTGGGGTGCCCTGGGAACAACTGTTCTCCCAGATCCTGATGCACCCTCCCTTATATACTTATAGACAGCCACCAAGTCCCCCCGAGCCTTCTTTTCGCCAGGCTGAAGAGTCCCATGTCCCTCAGCCTCTCCATGTAAGCCTTGCTCTCTTGGCCCTTGATCATACAGGTGGCTCTCCTCTGGACTCTCTCAAGCTTGAAACATTTTGAGGCTCTGAGCCCTCTCTGAAGATAATGGCTGCATACAGACCTGTATCTATTGACACCGCATAATGTAAATGTACATCAATCTCTATGTCCCTGATGGTTAGGGTGGATGCTTTTGGTCCAAGAATCCCTTATCTCAGCAGCTAGCAAAACCTCCAGATCTGTCTGCTGTAGCGAGGTACAAGAGCTGATATTTGCAGGGCTCTACGTGTCTTCTTTTCACCTTCCTTAAAGTGATTATTAAAGGGGATGCGGCAACATGGATACCATGTGACACGTCAGTGTAGGAGCTGGGGGCTGGGGTGACGCGGGCACTAAGATGCATGCCTGACAGCCCAGAGGTTGCAAGTTTGAGGCCGTAGCATAATTCATTCCATCCAGGAGGAGCACGCACCGACTGCTGAAGCTTCCTTAGCCTGTCGAAGGGTTTTTGAACCCGAAAGCTTGCTTAATAACTATTCTCCAACCATCTGGGTTGGTCTAACAAAAGCTATCAAATTCACCCGAGGAACCTTGTCAGGCCATAGCAGAAGCACTTGCAGCACGGCCTGTCAGATCCCAGCGAAATCTGTGAATTCTGCTAAATACCTTTACCAGGATGTGGAAAAAAAAA
>JAGPOW010003310.1:11798686-11812661 GCA_030014935.1 Caiman crocodilus
AAAAAAAAAGAAGTGGAGGGGTTGCTGAGGCTTTTGTTGCATCTTCTAATCCTGATTTCCAACCTTGGCTGGTCTTTCTAGGGAGAGAAAGGCAGTGTGGGATTTCTGGGGCTGCAAGGAGATGATGGATTCAAGGTGCGTAAGAGGGTTTTTTTCCTTTCCTTCCTCACTCGGCCTGTTCCATATCCTGGAGTGTTCATGTGGTGCCCTTCGCTTCTCTCAGGGCAAGCCAGGACCCTCAGGCCCTCCAGGGAGGCCAGGACCCAAGGGAGACCAGGTAAGATTGCTACATCCCCACCTACCCTGGTTGGGTAGGTGGTTTGTGGTCATGCAGCACTGTCCCTTGTCAGGCTGTGTGGCCCCTGTCAGGCACTAGATCACAGTTCCCATGGCGGGTGGAGGAGGTTGATGCCTCAGGGAGGCCATGAAGCAATCAGAAGTGGGGAGTAATTGTCATGAGAAAAATGTAGATTGCCTGCCTTGGAAGGAGGGATATTATGTATGCAGGCAAAAGCAGCCATATCAGAAGGAACAAAATGTAACGTACAGCTCTTCCTTTGGGTGTTATTAGAAGAAGGGTCTCTTCCCTGCAAAATGCGTCGAGATGAATAGGGAAATGAGGCATGGTGCTAGCTGTGTGCTACAGAATCTGGGCCTCAGTGGTAGCAACTTGTTGAGGAGTCTCCAGGAGACTCCCAGTCCCTCGGCTCTGCTCAATCAGGAGTCCTGACAGCCGACAGCAGCTTACCAAGTGGTCTGGGCAAGCTGCGGACCCTTCTGAACCCCGAGGCAGTCTAACTCTGCAAGCAGAGGTGCCCAGTACGTGGGGACCCACTTGGAAAGAGGGCTGTCACCTAAAATGCGTAAAACTTTCCACACGTCCATTAATAGGCACGTCCCTCCACGACAAAAATAAAAGCCAGCACCTGTGACTCCAAGCAGTAATAAGAGCAGCCTTAGAGGGGGGTGCCAAGGTCTGAGTGCTTAGCAGGAGAGGGCCAAAGAAGAACCAAGGAGTGTAAGGTTTCTTTCTTGACCGGGGGGAAGGAGGGACGAGAGAACCCCTCCGTGGCTCAAAGGTACAAGACCTGACCCCCCCCAGGGTTGCATTGGGGAGGGAGGGAGCGACTCCGCAGAGGGTTCGTAGAACTACAGCGGGGACCCCGCACGGGGTTAATGCAGTGTCCTGCAGCAAGGGAGTGTGTGCTCTTTTTGCAGGGTGACATTGGCCTGTCAGGCCCGCAGGGATTCCCTGGGCTCCCTGGGACCCCGGTAAGTTTTCCTCATCCTCCTAAGGAGGGAGGGAGCGGGCAGGGATGGCAGCATGTGGTAGATGGGCTAGTGGTCTCTTGTCCTGAGACAGGTGCCCGACATCCCAGCAGGAGTAGCAGGAGTAGCAGGCCTGTCTGCAGAATAACTGCAGCAGCCCTTAGCTCTGTTGTCACTTTGGAGCTGTTAAAACCCAGCAGCCTCTAGGCTGGAGGGCATCCAAGCCCAACCACTAAAAACACATTATGCTTTCTCCCAACATTAGCCTCTCTTAGTTTTCTGTAATTTCTCATGCTTTGCAGAGAGGTTGTGCCTGCTAGGGGCAGAGTGGGGGGGAGTTGGGATGCCCTATCCTACATAGTTTTTGTGCCAACTCCTGAGTCCTTTGGCAGTTTCTGGAGCACTCCTTGTTGCATTGCTACAGGGGGTCACACTCTCTTTCAAGGAGGCATGGGTTTGTTCATCCCAGGCTGTGTTTATTCTTATTTCTGTCTTTCTCTTCCAGGGCTTCTTTGGACAAAAAGTAAGTGGGGCATATTGTTGGACTGGCTCCTCAGTCCTGTCTTTAACTGTTTTCTCCCCTCCCTGACAGAAGTTGAGTGCCCATGTCCCCTGTTCATCCCGTGCCATGCTGTGCACAGTGCAGGGGCAGTGTTGCCCATGTTCAGAGATGCTATTGCTGCCTGTGGAAAGAAGAGGGGGAAAGTGGGAGCAACCGCTTGGGTGTGCCCCAAGAGGTCCCGATGGCTTCATCTTCTCTGCTCATAGACTTCATCAACATTAGGGCTGGAAGGATCATTGGGTCCAGTCCCCTTCTGAATGCTGCAGTTGGCCCTAGGGAGCCTTGTGTCCCAAGGAGTGGAAGGCTGGCTTTATGGAGGTGCCACGATTTAACCCAAGCGTCTGCCACTGACTGCCTGTGTGGGCACATGGAAGGCTGTCTGGGCCCATTGGCCCTGCTGTGGTAGATAGTTTGAGTGCATAGGGAGCCGGCCAGAGCTCTGAAGCTGAAAAGGGGCAGAGTGGTGTTGCCCAGACCACTGCCTTTAGTGCCGTGGTCAGGGCTGCACAGTTTCCCCAGCCAGCAGGGTCTATGGGGAAGGGCAAGGCTGGCAGGAGTGAGGAAGTTGCAACAGAAAAAGCCACTGACCGTGGGAGCACTATTCCCACCAAGTCACCGTGGAAGCAGTTGTCCAGTGGTTCCTGTGAGCTTCCCCACATGTGGCAGGAGGATTTGGGAAAGGCAAGAAGGCTGAAGGGATAAGGAAACACCCAGTCCTCCTCCAGCTGCTTCCTTGCACTATGGGGGCAGCAGTACTCATAGTGCATCCCAGGCTGCTGCTGCCTTCTCGATGCACATCAAAGGATCAGGTCAAGAGCACAGAAGTGCAAGTCCTCCTGGCTTCTGGTGATGTAAAGCCAGGGCCTAACCCCATAGGCCTGTCTCCAGCCTGTGACACCTGGCCCCCAAGGAGGGATTGCAGCCAGCACTGCACTGTGCCTCAGTGATGTCCTCCTGTCTGGTATGGTGATGCCCAGCCTCTCCATCACCCCCTGAAGATCTTGCCATGCAGGCTCTCACCCTGGGAAGGATTGAGAGTGGGCACTGAATACTGGGGGGGTCTGAGCTGGTGGGCAGGACACTACAGCGGGGACCCCGCATGGGGTTAATGCAGTGAATAGGATCAGCAGGGGTCATAAGTGTTTCTGCAAGGCTGTCCCCAGCAGCAGAGCACCTTGCTGAGGATTTCTTTTTTTCCCATCCTTCATAATGGCAGGGGCTGAAAGGGTTGCAAGGCCTCCCAGGATATAAAGGCAAGCCAGGCCTGCCGGTAAGTTGAGCTGTTTTGGGGGGTTGGTTTTTTGTTTTGTTTTTTACGTTGTCTCCTGCCCGTTGGTTTCCCAAGCAAAGGAGAAGTGACACCAAGCTGCTGACAGCGTGCTAGGAGGGTTGTAACATTGGTGGTGGTGTTTTGTAGGGTTCACCTGGCCTTCCTGGTCCACGTGGACCAGCCCTAAACCTCTCCAGGGAGGAACTGAAGGTGAGTAGAGTTGGTCGAGCCTGTGATAACCAGACATGATGGGGGCTATTTCCTTTGGTGGGAAATGTCTGCGTCCTCTCCCAGTACACTCCTCAGGCTGGGGTCTGTAGGAGGCCAAAGCTTGCGGTAAGCCAGGCGGACCTGTCAGTGCAGTAAGCGGTACCTAACAGTGACGTGCTGCTCTCAACCCCCAGCTCGGACCCTTTTTGCTTCAGGGGTACGTGCAGTGTAGGAAGGGTTAAGCGGAGCTTGCAGGTAATACAGAAGTGGGAGAACAGAGGCTGCCACGTGACCAAGAGCCTCCACTTTCCTGTATTTGCGTGACAGATCCCAGAGCATGGGGATCCCCTCCAAACCCTCCCTTTTGGTTTCCCAAACACGGCAGAAAAGCTATAAACCAGGCTCTGCTTTGGGCATCACGGGGTTTCCTCAATGAAGAACCTCCATGGAGAAAGCAGCTGAGCTTGGTAGTGCTGTGGCAATAGGACAGAATAAGCAACAGCTGTTGGGGTAATGTGCCAAGACCTGTGATTGTATTAGGGAGGTAGTAGGGCAGCAGATGTTTTGGAGAACAGCACTCCCCTCCATCCCCCTGAAATCGGGGCCCCGTTGTGCTGCGTGTTGCTCCAGCCCATGGCCAGTGACAGTCCCTACACTTAAAGCCTAACTAGACAACCGCAGTGGCAGCATATGGGGCGGTTGGTGGCTGGAAGGAGGGCAAGGGTAGGGTAGGTGGAAATCTTTCATTTTGTGTCACCTTTTAGCACCTGATTTATTCCTCCAACAAACTGAACTACGACACGGTCTGGGCTCTTATGGGCAACCTGAGCCATGAGTTGAAGCTGCTCGTCGACCACCCAAATGGCACCAAGGACAACCCAGCAACCACTTGCAAGGAGCTGCTCTTGGCCCAGCCTCACCTCCCGGACGGTACGGGAACAATCTCTTCTCCTCGGGGCAGGAGAGAAGAGTTGGGACCCAATATGGAAGAAGTTGTGAGGAAAATGGGCTCCATCTGGCCCTCAGGAAACTTGGCTTATGCTGCAGAGTTGTATTATTCGCTGGTGTGTAGCCCATGATGCAGCCAGTCAAGAATCGGATCTAGAGAGGGGCAGGATCTGCAGAGGGTGTCTCTGAGCTTGGTTCCAGGCAGAGTGGTCAGTCCCGTATTTCCTTGAGCACTGAATTTTGCTGCTGTAAGTGGGGGAGCTCTGCCCTGCCCATCCTGCCCTCCTAAGGGGAGGGTAATGGCAGAGCATGCAAACAGCCGGGGGTCACCACAAAACTGTTTTCCTTCTGGACAGAGGGGCTGTTGGCTGTACTGGTCAGAAAATCTCTCTGAGCATATTATTCCTACACGTGCAGTCGCTGCATCTCTTCCCAGTCCTCTGCCCTGGCATCAGCAGGGCCCACTTAGAGATATCTTTGTTGGTCCTGATATATTTTGGATGCCAGGGAAGTCTAGCATGGGGCATGGAGGTGTCCAGGTCATCCCGTCAGACTCAACAGGCCTGTGATCTCCAAGGCTGTGGTCACACAACAGGTGTCAGTGATGATAATTGCTGTAGGGTTTGTACCCTGATATCATTTGCAAGAGGCTGGGGACAGACAGTGAGCCAGATTACAGGGTATTGAGCAGCAGGGCAGGATTGACCCTTTAGCGGGCCCTAGGCAAACAAACTCGTGGGCCCCAGGCAAGTCGAAACCCCGCTCCCCACCCCAGCGCTGCCGCCTGCAGGGAGCGGGGCTCAGGGCCACTACTAGGAAGCAGCTCCGCAGAGGGTAGGGGAAGGGAAAGGGAAGCGGATGGGGCCATTCGCACTGCCACTGCAGAGGGAAGGACCGGGCCCCTGTGCAGCTCAGGTCCCTAAGCATATGCCTAGCTTACCTGTGCATTAATCTGGCCCTGTTGATCAGCTCCTAGTCAGGAAGTGGCAGAGAGCAGGAAACAGGCTGAGCAAAAGGCTACCCTGGGATAGCCAGCAATGTGGATTAAAGCTGACTGCACCTAGTACATATGCCACGTCCCACTCATACATGGGAACTATGGGGGTTATCAGGACAGTCACTATACACAGGTGTTAGATTGTCCTACAGCAGCATAGGGTGACTATGATGCCAGTGGAAGGCCAACTAGGCTTGCATAGATGTGTCACCTGTCACGGCTCCAGTCACAGGACAGGGGAGGGTGAATGCAGCACAAGTTGCCCATGGAAACCGAGCCCGACTTGTTTGAGAGAAATGGTGTGGGGAACAAAGGCAACCTCACCAGAGGTGCCTTGGGAACGAGTGCCCCAGGTGTCAAGCTGTGAAGCTGACCTAGGTAACATGTTGTCTCTCCTTTCTGTTAGGGTATTACTACATAGACCCCAACCAAGGCAGCCCCCAGGACGCTCTGCTGGCTTTTTGCAACTTCACAGCTGGGGGAGAGACTTGCATCTCTCCAGTGCACAATCAGGTAGGACACGTGGCTTACAGCAGGAGGCAGAGCGGCTGCTTGATGCAGGGCTCAAGCGTAAGGAACAGGCAGGAGCAGAGCCTGGCAGGATGAGTGCAAGGACCTGAAATGGGGGCAGGAGAGGGGAAGCAAAAACTAGAGAGGAGGCTCGGGAATTTGGAAGGAGAAGAGAAGCGAGTGGAGGGTACAGGCTGGAGAGCTGGCTCGAGGGAAGGATAAACGATCCTTGAACCAAAGTCTCGAGCATCCAAGACTAATGCCACGCCAATCTTTGTCTCCTGTTACCCTTCGTGTGGTGGGCAGGCAAAACTAGAGCAGCCAAACCCACAATTTAGTCTTGAGGACCTGATTTGCTGAGGGGAGAGACATGAGGAAGAGTAAGGAGCAGCAGCTCTTCATCCCGACAGGGTGGTACCTAAGGGGGACAAATAATCTTGTATTCGTGCTCTAGCATCCAGGACATACCATAGGATGAGTTAGGTAGAGGCCCTTTGAAGTGCAACTGATACGGCCCATGTGGGGACCAAAAGTTGCATTACAGGGAGGGAAAGGCAGGCTGGGCTTTGCAGTCAGTGATAGGGTTTTTGCCCATTGCACTACAAGTCCAGCTGTGTAAACCTAGATGCAGGCATGATCAGAAGTCCAGAGCAGTGAGGCCTTCTTCTCACTCGCTGAGCGACTGGCAACACTCTGCGCTTGCCCTTAGGTGCCCATCCAGGCCTGGCTGAAAGCATACGCCTCTGAGGAGACCTTTGAGTGGTTCAGTTCCCTGCCTGGGGGCTTTCTGGTAAGGTTTCCCATGCAGCTGCAGAGATGTGGGGATGGTGCCCACACATCTCACGGTCACGGTGGTGGCATGGCTGTGTGGAGCAGGGCTTCCAGTGGGAACGTGCAGGGATGTTCTGGAGAAGGAAGTGGCAGGATCCCAGGTGATGGGATCAGCTGCTGCAGGGGTGGAGGTAGCAGAAGTGTTCAGGGGGAACCTGCAAATCCCCTTGCTCTTGTGTATGTGACTAAGTGGGAAGGGACTGTTTGGGTAGCAGGGACTAGCATGTAGTCAGTCCCTCTCTCTCTGGTGAAATAAAATGCCAGCACCTCGAGAAAACCAAGGCTACACAGTCATGTAGGTGTATTGCAGTGCTCCTGGCTATTCAGCTGGAGTGAAGCAAGGACATATTCCCTCCAGCTGATTATTTCAAGGTGGATTAAATCTGGTCCTGGAAAAAGTATCTCAGTCTGAACTGTCTGGCTCCGAGAGGGTTGGACTCTGCAACACGCTATGCAATCGGTAGGCCATTGAGGTGTGCGCCATTGGCTCCCCCACACCAAGACAAATGGTGCTTACTCTTTGGTTGCAGCTGGAATACCAGGGTGCTGGCACAGTGCAGCTTCGCTTCCTGAAGCTGCACAGCAGCGTTGCCACGCAGAAGGTGTCGTACTCCTGCAGGCCCGAGGGCGACAAGGATGAGCCCCAGCCAGAGAAGGAAATTAAATTCCTGGCAGATTCGCGGGACCAGAGCTACCTAGCCACCCTGCAGGGCTGCGTGGTAAGTGGAGCACGAGGGCAAAGTTAGCCGTGCTAGGGGAGGTTTGAGGCAGCAGGGCTGAGCAGGGCACATCTAGTGTCCCTTGAATTGTGGGTCAGGCTCCTTTGGATTGCAGATATTTTTTTTCTCCTTGGTGGCTGAACCAAGCAAAGGCTGAAAGGGCAAAGGCAGAATAGGTGACACTCCCAGGCTGAGTCTCAGGATGAAAGCAGCCACAATGGACCTTTTGGGAAGAGTACAGGGGGCTTCCCAGATGTGGGGTGCCAAGGATAAGGCACGGCAGGACAGGGGGGCTCAGTTCCAAAAGCCTTGGGGCCAGAGGCCAGACACCAAGGTGACTGGTGCCAGACGGATGCAGAGGCAGTTGTGTGCAGCAGCTGGAGGTCTTGGTTTTGCCAAGAACCAATTCTGCTGGAAGCGGCTGTGTGAAATGCAGCTGCAGTGAGTCCTGCCCTCCCACTTGTGAGGAAATTGTTCGTCCTTAACTCAGAGAATCATCCTAATGTGCAGTGGAAAGAGGCGATGGCCAAGTCGTGGTGGTGAAAACTTTTTACCCCAGGGCAGCCAAGTGCCTCCAGGGGCAAGCAGGTCTGAGGAATCACTCTGGAATTGCTGGGAATCGATCTGTGCCAGCGCATGTCAGTGCTAACACTGTCTTGTGCTCAGGAGGATTTTACCCAGCACTACGTACCACCTATGAGCTTAATAGCAAGTGATAATGCAACCTGCTTTTCAGTGTGTGGCTACTAGCCACGTAGCATGCAGCCCAGAGCATGGCTACATGGCATGCATCTCTGCATGTTGCAGCTAGATAATGAGTCGTCGATCACGGACACGATATTCCAGTTTTCCACGGAGGAGCTGGACCTCCTGCCTCTGCGCGACCTGGCCGTGTTTCACAATGGAGATGCCTCCCACCAATTTGGATTCACTGTGGGACCAGTGTGCTTTGCCTGACAATGGCAGCTGTTGCCAACCTGCTACTTTTCCAGGAAACCAAAGTGCTGAGGGGACAGTGTTTGTTGTTGCAACCTCTGGCCTCTGCCTGTGGAGCACGGTACAGCTGGCGATAGCTGTCAGATCTATTTATGACATGTTTAGAGCTGCCTTATGCCATGGACTACACCTCCTCCTGAAGGAGAGTAATGTTTACAAAAGCAAGTCTCTATAAATTATATATATATATGTGTGTATGTATATGAAAAGGTGCTAATTTAACAAGAGATGGAAGAATTGTCATGTAATTACATTCCAGCAGGGTCTGTTTAAAACAATCCAAGCCTCTGGATATGATTCTGCGTCTGGTCTGAGCAGACAAGACATTGCAAGCCATTGTCTGCCAGAGAATAAATAGATATCCAGGACCAGAATCCATCAGCACAAGTGAATAGCATGGCTGGTGGGGGCTGTGGGGCATGTGTCCGACAAGAGCAGCTGCAGGGTACTAGGATGCTGGCCTCAGGAAGTAGTGGCAGGTGAAGACCGCCAAGTGTCTGGAAAAATGGTCCAGGCTGCAGAGGGGGCGGTGTCCATTTCACCGTGAGAGTCACTGGCACGGTGCAAAACACTTGGTGTCTTTTATCCAGCAGTCTGCCGGATTTGTAAGTAGGGCTGAAATCCTCTCGGTGCACTGCAGAATGGCCCATCTGCACAGCTCCTGCCTAGGAGTGCCTAGGTAAAGAAAGGCCTGCCTCTTTGATAGTACAGCAGGGCCAAAAAGTAGGTGCAACCCCCACTGTACTGGCCAGATTGACAGCCTTAGGAATGGTACATGGATGGGCCAAAGGACAAGTCAAGTCACAGTGGGCGGCAGATCCACATTGATAATGGTTGTTGGTTTTGTGCCATTGTTGGAAGATGTCTTCAAGGCTGCAGGTATTTCAGTGGAAAGTGCTCTTAAGTGGGTGGTGGGCTGAGGGAACAGCACTAGTTGTGCTGGTGAGACAAGGAGATGGAGGGTCCTGGCCACATAAGTCTTCTATTGCTGGGAGAGGTTGTGGGGAGGAGTAGGTCTTGTTCTTCTGTGCTTCAAGTGACCAGGCAAGCAGGATGCAGGAGAGGTGGCTGTAAGAGAGGATGTTTCTGTCTGAGACTTTTTGTCATGCTGCCTTGCCACAGCTTCAGGGCAAGGTTTCCCATTCCTGTCCAGAGGAAGGTGGCAACATTGTGAACTGGGATGAGCTGGTGCCTGTCTGGTGTCCCATCCTTCTGAGAGCATGGTGGTTGAGT
The DNA here is from genome assembly GCA_030014935.1 of Caiman crocodilus. NCBI lineage: Eukaryota > Metazoa > Chordata > Crocodylia > Alligatoridae > Caiman > Caiman crocodilus. Next base: position 11,808,232 of record JAGPOW010003310.1, read on the forward strand.
AGCTAAGCTATCTTGCCAGGGGGACAAGTTGTGCTCCTGACTCCATGAGGGCCATCACCACTGGATACAGCCATAAATTGGTATAGAGGGAGCAATGGGGCATGGCATGTAAAGGCCATGGCCAGTGGCAAATGATACAGTTCTTGTGCGTTGCCTACTGACACACACTCTAACTTATGTGCATCATTCCAGTAGGGTGGAGGACAGAGTGGCATGAAGTACTTGACTCAGCGCTGAGATGTAAAAGGTTGCTAGTTTCCTTTGCAGAAACCCCCAAGTAATGTATGCAGGGAGGAGGCTACAGTGGGGATGCATGCTGACATGCACCCAGGCCCCCTGACTCCCTGGGGTGGTGCCACCTTTCAGCAGGTCACCTCTTTGAGATGAGTGCATGTGGCTGCACCACCATAGGGGAGCTGCTGCTGCACCACAGGGGAACAGCAGTGAGATGTCAGCCAGCTTGCTGTCCAGGCAGTGTGTTTGGAAGGCTATTGCTATGCATCCTGCAGTGTTTGTGAGCCTTCCTACTTGTGCACGTGTGATGAGATGGCCCAGTATTGTGGTGTGCAGAGCAGGGGCAAAGAACTAGGGGAATAACATTGGGCTTGGGACAGACTGCAGGGGAACACTGGTAGAAGGTGCCTGCTCTTAAGATAGATGCATGAACAAGGACCCCAGAGCACTGCTGGGAAATCAGGAAAGAGGTGGCAGTGGGGGAAGCCCTAGCCCTGTTGTCAGGGCACAGCAATGAGGCAGTCACCTCAAATGTGTATACAATAAGATGACAAGGGCGGGGAGTTGTAAGCATACCCAAGAAATGAGGATGTGCTTGGGTGAAGACCTAGTGGGATAAGGCAGAGGACTAAATACTGTCACAGGCACACATGGTTCTGGAAGGTGTGCCCTAAAAGATATGAGGTATGTCTGGTCTGAGGAGTAGTACAAAGTAGGCAGTGGGACTGCCTATGGGATGGGGCTGGAGGAAGGACAATAGCTAAGCATGGATCCTGGTCCTGAAAGAAGCAGACTGCCACAAACTCAGGGATGTGGCTAGCAAAATCCCCTGCAAGGCACATTTCAGGGGAAAACAACTGCAGGAGCAGGGGGTATGTAGCAAAGGCTTGGGGTGCTAGGATGGGCAGGAACAAACTATCCTGAGGCAGAGGGAATGGAGTGCCTGGGCTGAACAGAGCCTTGCTGGGCGACGCAGACGTGAACTGGAGCGGTGTGATTGGGAAGCGCATAGGAACTAGTCTTGCTGGGGTGGGCAGGGGGAAAAGCAGGGATGGTAAGGCTTGTGGCTTGCTCAGGGAGTGGAAAGGCCACAAAAGGAGGAGGGAGAGAGAAGGAAGATGAAGGATGGATGGTGCTGGGACTTTGTGGAAAAGCTAATACACGCCTCCACTACCTTTCTATTAATCATGCACACAGGCAGGTCCCAGATGAGGAGTGCTGGAAGCAGGCCTAAGGGAGGACAAGGCAAAAGACTCTGAGGTGCCAAGTAGTGTGGGGATGGGACAGTGGTCAGCACAAAGCTGGATAGGGGCAGGGCTGGCCACACTGTAGCATAGTAGGCAAGGGCTTGTAGGTAATAGTGAGGTGTAGCGAGTAACTGGACTGTAAGGGTAGGGGCCTCTTGTGTCCACATCCTCAAAGCCTAGTGAAATGAGAGAAAACGAAGGTGGTTTAGCTTGGAGCAGCAGAGATATATCACAGGGGCTGGCAACCAGTGTGCAAACGCTGCTGTATCATGGCAACAGGCGAGAGACTGGCCTGTGGCAGCAGGGGATGATCCAAGGAGCAATGGCAGTAACAAGTAGTGTGAGGAAAAGGAGTATGGCTGTGAGGACAGATTTGACTTGTGCAGCAGGAGTTGGCAATGAGGGGATGGAAAACAGGCCACCCCATTCACAATGCCAGGAATATGGGTCATGCCATGCTGCTCCTCCATAGCCAGACACCCAGGACCTACTCCACTTGGGTGGGTAGAGTCCCTGTGTTGGGATTGCCTCTCTCTCTCCCAGGTCTGCTTGGAAACACGTCCTGGACTCCAGGTCTCTTTCCCCCTCAAACTCCCACCCCCACAAGCCACACAGGGTGGTAGAGGCTCCTTGCCTCCATGTGGCCCCACCTGGCCCTGGAGCTTCCTGACCCGTCAGGCACTCTGGAGCACTGGCCAGGCTCAACCCATGTGACTTGTCCTCCAGATTCCCTTGCCTCACCTCTGCCCTCCCGCACCAGGCTGTTGCACAGACTGCTCTCAGACAGACCAGCACAAGCACCATGGGCTCTCCATTTGTGCAGGCCCTCTGTCACCCACCCACCACCAAGCCACCCTTCCTCCAGGCTGCCAGACACCTGCTACAAGCCTCAAGCACAGGATGGCTCAGAACAGATGCCCAGCTCTGTGGCCAGCACTCCCTCCCGTGGCCATGTGGCACACTGTGCAGCAGCAGAACCACCACCATCCAGGAGAGCAACCCACAGGGGCACAGGTCCCAGCTGGCACGCTGCTGCACCTGGGCTGCCCCCATCCCCTCTGTGGACCAGATGGATCCTGCCCAGGCCCTAAGATTGGACACAATGTACCTGCTCACTGCCCCACTCCCAGCAAGACACACACTTAGCTACAGGCATCATCAAACCCAGCCAGGATCCAGCCAGTGACTGGGCCTCCCTCCAGAAACTGCTGCAGATCTCCAAGGACAGGTGCCACAGTGATGTCACACAGGTGACTATCATCACTCAGTTTAGGGGGGCACTGATAAGAAATGGCAATGGCCGATAGTGGTGGTCAATTCGTAGGGAAGCGTATCAGCCGATACTCATCTGATTTCCAGTACAGCTGCAGCCACCTGATAAGTCTGTTGTGGTGAAGGGGCAGGGTGGGCATTGGATGCAGCTCTGTGTGTGGGGGAGGGCAGCAGCACCACTGGGAGGGGGCTACAGGGAAATCTGGGGTTGCTACATCCTCCCTCCCAGTGCCACTGCCACTGACCCCAAGCTCAGTGCTGCCCAGCTCCCACTCAAACTGGGAAGAGGCCCAGCCCAGCCCAGCCCACTCTGTGCAGATGTGGGGGGACAAGCCCTGCCCCACCATGCCCCCTGCACCTCCCAAATGAGCTGTGGCTCTGTCCCACGCCCTGCCCCAGCTGGACAGCCTCAGCCCAAGCTGCGCTCCCTCCCCTCACTGCAGGGGGCATTGAGCTGCACCTCTCACCCCCTCCCTATCCACCACAACAGATTTACCACAGGCACATAGCTCTGCAAGCTGCTGGGCTGTGCTCCTTCCTGCTTGCGTGTTGCACTATGGCTGTGCGCATGCACTGGCATTTAATCGGCTAAATTATCAGCTACTTCAGGCTGATTTCCAATGCAGTCAATTTTCTTTATATCAGTACCAATCCAATATCAGACCGATGCATTGGTGTACTTCTACTCTAGTTGGGCCCAACCCTCAACAGAACATGAGCCTGACACCTTGGGGCATTTGTAGGCAACACTTTAAAGCAGGTTTAAAGAATGTTAAATGCCTTTTGCACTGCTTTAATGGCATTGCTGTTCACACATTCAGCAGCATATTGTGTCTTAAATGACTTTGGGGAGCTGCAAACTAGAACACCTCTGAGGAGTTTTAGTTTCCTACCTTACAGGCGCAGAGAAAGAGTGCTGGGTCTAGATGACCCCAGCTAGATGCTTATCTAACCTCCTCTTGAAGACCCCCAGGGTAGGGGAGAGCACCACCTCCCTTGGGAACCCATTCCAGACCTCGGCCACTCTAACTGTGAAGTTCTTCCTAATGTCCAATCTAAACCTGCTCTCTGCTAGCTTGTGGTCATTATTTCTTGTAACCCCCAGGGGCACCTTGGTGAATAAATACTCACCAATTCCCTTCTGTGCCCCTGTGATGAACTTATAGGCATCCACAAGGTCACCTCAACCTTCTCTTGCGGAGGCTGAAAAGGTCCAGTTTCTCTAGTCTCTCCTCATAGGGCTTGGTCTGCAAGCCCTTAACCATACAAGTGGCCCTTCTCTGGATCCGCTCCAGGTTATCCACATCCCTCTTGAAGTGCGGTGCCCAGAATTGCACACAGTACTCCAACTGCGGCCTGACCAGCGCCCGATAGAGGGGAAGTATCACCTCCTTGGATCTATTCATCATGCATTTGCTGATGCACAATAAAGTGCCATTGGCTTTTCTGATGGCTTCGTCACACTGCCGGCTCATGTTCATCTTGGAGTCCACTAGGACTCCAAGATCCCACTGCACTTCCGTGCCACCCAGCAGGTCATTCCCTAGGCTGTAGGCGTGCTGGACACTTTTCCTCCGTAGGTGCAGCACTTTGCATTTCTCCTTGTTGAATTGCATTCTGTTGTTTTCTGCCCACTTGTCCAACCTGTCCAGGTCTGCTTGCAGCTGTTCCCTGCTC
>JAGPOW010003310.1:11812761-11825571 GCA_030014935.1 Caiman crocodilus
GGTGCAGCACTTTGCATTTCTCCTTGTTGAATTGCATTCTGTTGTTTTCTGCCCACTTGTCCAACCTGTCCAGGTCTGCTTGCAGCTGTTCCCTGCTCTAGTCTTCTACTCTAGTTGGGCCCAACCCTCAACAGAACACAAGCCTGACACCTTGGGGCATTTGTAGGCAACACTTTACAGCTGTCGAAACCGACCCATCCACCACGACTCTCTGGGTGCAACCCTGTAGCCATTTCACCACCCACTGGACTGTGTAGTCATCCAAGTCACAGCCTCTTAATTTGTTCACCAGTATGGGGTGGGATACCATATCAAAGGCCTTCCTGAAATCTAAGTATATGACATCCACCCCTCCTCCTGCGTCCAGGCATTTCGTAACCTGGTCATAAAAAGAGACTAGATTAGTCAGGCACGATCTGCCTGCCACAAACCCGTGCTGGTTTCCCCTCAGCATAATTTGTCCTGCCCGGCTCTCGCAAATATGAGCCTTGATAATTTTTTTCAAAGATTTTGCCTAGGATGGAGGTGAGACTGACTGGCCTGTAGTTGCCCAGGTCCTCCTTCCTCCCCTTCTTGAAAACGGGGACCACAGTGACCCTTTTCCAGTCCTTCGGGACTTGGCCCGTGCACCACGAGCATTCAAATAGTCCCGCGCCACAGAAGGAAAACAAAAAAAAAGCAGCAAGCCTGATCTTTTTCCCCCTCCCCATCCCTGAAGTCCTGAAGCCTGCCTTCCTGGCTGAGCTGCACAAGAGCCTGGTGCTTTACTCCATGGCTGTGGTGCCCCCAGGACTGCCCAAGTTGGCTGCCTGAGGGCAGGAGCTGCCTGGGGGTTGGAAGGCTGCCGCTGCTGCGGAGGGAAGCACCAGCCCCACCTTTCAGCTCAGGGATCACTCTGCTCAACAGGTCCCTCTCCCCTCCCCACCACTGGAGAGGCAGGTAAGGATTGGGCGGACATGGGTGTACACAACACAGGGGTTAACTTGGTCCTAAATTGAAGTGGTGTTTTTAAAAATCCACCACTTCAATTTAGAGAGAATTAAACCCCTGTGTCATGCACAAATGCCCTATTTAGTTACCTACTTAGGAAGATAGCCCTTTTGCACATATCATCTGGCCACCTCCTGACATCCTGAACATAGGAGCGCTTCCACCTCTATCTCCTGTCACAGTCAACAGCTCACTGCGCCACACGGCGCTTGCTTCAACAGCTCTGCAGGAGCCAGCAGCCACCCATCACCTCCCAGCGACATTTGGAATTGCCTACAGACCATCCTCCCTGACAGCATACTTACAGGTCAGAGAGCGTAAATGCTGCTGGTGACCCATGTCCAGTCAGGCCCCTTATGGCAAAATTAAGGGCCTCCCCCATTGCCACAGGTAGTCAAGCTTTGTGCCCTTGCAGGCACCCGTAGGGAAGTGCCCACCAAACTACCCTGGAGGGAGCTCCGCATTGAGGATGGCCGCCCACAACACAAACTCTTATCTTCTGTGAGCTGATACATTCCTCACTGCTCCCCTAATCAATCACCCACTCTCCCCTGACCACCCTCACTGCCCCCTGCTCCATGACACTGGGACTTCCCTGGTGGAGGTTGCTACCTTCTGCATCACAGTCACACCACACCTCTGAGCAACACCTGGAATGAGAGCACCAGAGCCCCCACCCTGCAAGGCCACAACCCCCATGTCCCACTAAACACGACTCGGCAGTCAGGACCTCGGTCCGCCTCTGTTCCTGTCCCCATCACTAAACCACAATACAGGGATAGAAGTTCCCACACCACAGAAAGCAAGGTGGCTACCTCATTTTGTGATTGACACTTAAACTGCACCTATTTCCCTTGGGCATCTTCAAGATGCTTATGCCAGCCATACTCCACTGAGACAGGCAGACACTCCCTCCCTGTGTGCTTTCATTCACAATCTCCATCCATTTCAAAGTTCCACAGGACTAACAACTGCAAAAGTGGTAGACAGCCCACTTAAGGACCACCTGCTTGTCTCATCCCAGAGCAAACACTGATAAGGGGCTTGCAGACAGTATTGACAGGCAGGTTCCTGCTTAGTGTCACCAGGTGCTAAAAAGGCTTGGGACCGTTCCTGGAGATCAGTTCCCTTTGGAGCCTTTTCACAGTGCAAACCAGGTCATGTCCCTGCCACTCTGCCATCAGAAAGGTTGCAACAGGTGACAGATCACTGCACCTAGACCCCTTGCATAGATTCACCCCTCCAGCACCTGCTATGTGCCTATCAGATGCAGGATCCAAGGCCACACAGGTTGCCCCAGCACTGCCCTTGCTTCTACTTGTTACCTTTGCCTTTCCCATTCCCCCCCCCCCCCGAGTTCTTCAGCCCACCCCTCAAGCTCCCATGACATACCACCCCAGACTGAAGGCTGACCCCCAGCCACTTGGGTCCAAACGATGACTTCCCCCACCCCACTCCTTGTTTTCCATGAGCGATATACTATGACACACACAGAGATCTCTTTGCAGGTTATGTGCATCTTTGCAGGTTATGTGCATATCTCACCAGCAAATAGATTGGCACATCTTCTGCTTTTATACTAAATAAATAAAACTGCTATCATTGTGCCTTTCCCTTCCCTCTTACCCTCACAGCCATGACAAACACCAGGGGAATAAAAAACCTATGTCCTTCTCCAACATGTGCAACAGCCACCTCCTCAGGGTCTTCCCCGTCCTCTTCTCCAGTCCTTCAGCACAACCCCTTCCCCCCACACAGGCCATCCCCCACACCTTCACACAAATTTGCATACATAAAAGTTCCTGAGGTTGTAAGTGGCTAGGTTCCCAACCTTGCCAACGCCAACTTCTGGCTGCATGGCCAGCTTGTGGTCATGTGGCACCATTGTTCTGAGTTCTCAGCATCCCTGGTCTGGGCGGCGGCCAATGGCTAGGCCAGTTCAGTGCTCCTGGGGCACAGGTACTGGCTGCCAGCTATCATCTGGGGCACTGAGAGAGGCCGCCTCCATGACTGCTTGGTCCCAGCCACCTCGAAAGCATCTCTCTTGCTCAACGTGCGGCAACTCCGAGGCATCTTTTTGAGATGCAGGACTCTCTTCTTTGCCTACAAAGTTGAAATAGCCACTAGGTGAGCACTCTTGAATGCATATAAAAGGAGCTGACTCATTTTGCATGCATCAGTCATTCTCACTTGAAAGTCAAAGCTGGCATTTGCCTGCTTTCCTGTACCTTGTCTCCCACACTACCTGACCCTTTATTTCCTGGCATCATGCCAGCCACAAAGGGGTTGTGCCAGAGCTCCTCACAGAAAGACATTACAGTCTTGGGTACAAGTCAATCCCATGCAGGAGAAAGTTTTCCCCTTTTGCCATGCATCATTCCAGCTTGCTTCCCCCTACACTGCGTAGGTCAATGTTTTTGCCACTCTGGCTTCCCACTTGAAAGTTGAGGATTTATTTTGTATTCATACCCAAATACTTGTATACTTCACAGTGCTACTACTGAGTGGCACCCTTACCCTATCTTATGACACCCTGGTTGAGTATCTCTCCAGTGGTGTTGTTCCCCACCCCCTGGCCAGCCTTGGCTTCTCCGTCTTCTACCTACCTTCCCCAAGCAAGAAGAGTTTGGCACCCAACACCACTTCCACATTGCGATGATGGGCCAAGGCATCCAGGAGGGTTTGGCCCTCCTTCCAAAAGAGGAAGACGAGGGGAATGAGAATGTCGTCAGTGCTGCCATCTCCCGCCATTTGGAAAGGCACCATGTCCTCGCTGCGGCTGCCTTCCGCATCATCTACAGAGACGGGAATGGCTTTTCAGGGTCCGAGCTGGAAACACTTCACCTCACCCCCACCCACACATGCTGTCTCCCATGCTAGTTTAGACCAAAACCCCACAACTTGGGGCACTATTCCCTGCCCGCTCTAGATGCATTATTGATGGGGACAACAGACAAAAAATGCTATTCCTATTCTGACCCCTTCTGACTCTCTGGCTTAGGGCTTCTGGGGTGCACAAGACCAGAAGCTCTCCCCTTTCCACTGGAGACTAGCTATGTTTGCCACTTGGGCTACATTTCCCCTTTATTTCCTGAGCCTGCAGGAAAATACTTTTTAGTGACAAGGGCTGGAAGAGCCAACTGGGTACACTGTGTCCCATACCAGTGAAAGGCTACGCCAGGTGATCCCTGTTCACCTGACCCAACATCTAGCATTCACTTTACCCTTTCCCTTTCTGTAAAAAAAATGCCCCACCTACTTACCAGCACCCACCCTCTTACCCTGCCTCCTCCCGTCCATACTGCACATTGCCCCAATAAACAGCACACCACTAACACACATATGCTTTGGGAGGCTCTATCTGTCAGCTAGTGACAGCTCCAGACACTCACCAATAAAAATCACTCCCGAGGCACCCACTCCCTGCAGGTTCCTGGCTTTGGCAGCAAACATGCACCCCCCTCGCTGGGCCAGCACAATTTTGCCTTGCACTTCCTCCTGGTTGGCAATTGTGGAACAGGCCTGATATGGTTCGCTCTGGACCAAGCTTCCCTTTACCTGCGGCAAGACACATGTCAGCATGCTCTTGGGGACAGTGACCCTCCTTTCCTCGTGCAATGCTTTATGCTGTCATAGCTTTGGCCCCCCTGTTTCTGATCCCAGGTGTTTCTGTAGGTTCAGGTGCATGGAGTGCATATAACTAAGCCTCTGTAATGTGGTACCACTACAATCACTTTACATTTCCTATGGCTGTTACACCTTCTCTCTGCTGTAAGCACACACAGGTCAGTTTGCCTCTTAGGGCCCCATCCTGGCAAACAACAGGACTCTTGCATCACAGGGTAACAGATAGCCTCAGTGCTTTGGATCACTGACAGCATCCAAGCACCACAAAGGGCACAGTCCCTGCCACAGCACAGGTTCCAGCCAGGCAGCTCAGACTTGGTAAGTGCTGCAGACATGGACCATGTGGGCCACTTAAATTTGCTCAGAGCAGCTCTCCATCTCCCACCCCAGGGGGCTTATGTAGCTCCATTTGGCATGAATGCTGCTTAGTTCAGACATGTCATAAGACTTCTGGACTGAATGTACAATCCACTTGAAAAAAACCCAGACAAACCAAACCAAGCCCACAGGCACCTGCCATCACATTAGTAGACTTCAAGCTAGGCTTCTTAAGTTTCTACCCAGAAGTCCTGAGGAGTCACCACAAGAAACATTTTACCACCCCACCAACCTGCAGGCTGAAACACTACCCAGCAAATCCTCTCAACACAGCTTTAGAGGAGGATCACCTGACTATGGGTGCATAAGCAAAGAGACAACGCTGTCCTCATTCACTTAGGCACAACCACTATCACATCCCCCGCAGCCCAAGGTAGAGAGGCATCACTGCTCTCTCAGACACTCTGCCTACCCTGTTCCAGAGGTCAAATTGCTGACAAACAGCACTCACCCCATGCTCCTCTTTGGTCAGGTCCATGCCGAACTGGGCTGGCCCAGCAGTGAGTACCATTCTCCCTAAAAATGGGGGGGAAATGACTTGGACAGCAAGTGGGGAAAGGCCTGGAGGCTCTTTTGAAGGAGGGCTGACCAGTTCGGCGATGAACTTCAGGGTGAACACCCCCACAGGAGGCACTTCATGCTGCAGAAAAAGGAATGCACTTTTTGCTCTGAGGCCATCAGCAGCTAAGCCTTGGCACTTAGGTATTATAGCACCTGTTTGTTGTGGGTGCCTCCAGCAGCAAAAGTTAAGGCTCTTGTCACCTAATCCATTGTGGAACATGATGCCAACACAGGACTGTGGGCAGGGAGGGAGCCAGAGCACATACTAGGGACTGTGATGTTGAATTATTCTGCTCTGTGGCAGCTCCCCAGCCTACCAACTGCAGGTAATATGCCTGTTCTCCCCGCCCCTCCTCGGGTCTGTCTCTGACATGACTTGATTACCAAATCTCCTTGTAGCTTACATGGCTTCAGGTACAAGCCAAGTGCTCAGGAACATGTCTTCAGTAACTGCCCAAGAGCTGTGATTGCTTGGCAGGCCACCGTCTCTAGACATCATGCAAAATGATAACAGCCCATGACACAGCCCTCGGCACTGCTGTGGGAAGCCTGTCTGTCAGCAGAGGCCTCAGGACAGGCTCTTACCAGCTGCCCATAGTAACATGGCACTCTTGAAAAGGCTGAAAATAAGTATGCACAGCCATGCAGGGAACTCTTGGTTCTCACCTTGTGCTGGGCACCGACCAGATGCACACTCCCATCACCCAGGGGAATGAGGGTGAGTCCCAGGTGCTTCAGAATCTCCAAGGGCTCCGCCCTGGTGTCATGAAGAGGAAGCTCAATCCCGCTGAGGGAACACAAAGGTCAACAGTCAGGGCTACTAAAACAGAGGGTGCAGTGCCACAGCACAGGCCCTAGTGACAGCCTGTGGGACTGCTGCTCACCTGAACAGCGTAAGGCGCTCCGTCCCCAGTGATGGCAGGTGCTTGTGGCTGTCACGTATGGTGTAAGGGAAGGTTGGGTTATTGGGGAAGAGGGTCTGAGCGCTGGGGCATGATCGGGTAAAGATCTCCTCTTCCTCAGCAAGGCCCTCGTGAAGCATCTGCAGGGAAATATGCACCTCCATTCCCATTGCTCCCGAGGACGGTACACACATGGTGCTGTGGAATGGGTCTTATTCTCACACAAACTACAGCAAACTACAGAGCCCAGGGGGTCCCATCACCAAGCCACAGGCACACAGTTAATGGGCATGTGTGCATTTGTACACCACAAAAAGCAAAGGCTAAACTTCAGCAAAGCTCTGCTGTCCCTGAAGGAGAGCTAAGGCACGATGCTTTACCTTCTTAGGCAGGAGCAGGCACAAAAGAAATTACTGCTGTGCAATGGACACACAGCAAATCTCTCTGCTTTCTAGTTTGCTGTAATTTGTCTGTCCATACTAACAATCTTACCCAAACCCTGCGATGGTAATGCCACATCCCTTCCCTCCACACTGTTCCACTGACTGTCAACCCAGGCCTGAGGCAACTGTGCCACAGGACAATACTCTAGATGTTACCAGCACCTTCCACCATAGTACCACCACACTTCCCTGTCTCTGCTGAAAAGCCCCAGCCAAAAACATCCCAGAAGTCCACGAGACTTATTCTACAGCACCTCACACAGGAAGCTCACAGCCCTATCACAACCTACCTGCATGTGCCCATGGCACACTGCTCTGAAAGAACCCCTGCCGGTGACTTTCAGCTGTGAAGATATTCACAGCTCCAAACTCTGGAAAGCTGCTCTTCAGGCCACAGCATGGTCCAAGGAACAGCACAATGGAGAGACTACTCAACTTTTTGCCCTGCTAGGTGACTTTGCCTACCACACTTCACATCTTGGTGCCTCATTGGTGGGGCAGGGAAGTTTCTGATGTGTATAAACTGCTTTCTTTGCATGCAAGCTTCATGGCAACACAAGCCAATTGTGCCATGGAACTACATGGTTAAGCTGCAGTTTTCATGGATGACTAGAGCCCTTTAGAGAGCCAAGCTCACACAACTCTCACTCTGCCCCAAGTTCCAAACCTATACTGACTTCCTCCCCTGAAGACAGTCCCGTGCACAGGGCATGCTGGACTCAACCATAAGCTGCAGCAAACCTAACTGTGCCCCTGCTGCCTTGCTGAGCCCGAGGCCGACGTACGGTCGCATTCCTTGGGCAGGGGGGCCGGGTGGTGGAGAGAGACAAGGGCAGCAGGTGGGCTTCTGTGGTAAAGATGTAATCGTCAATGTCTAGAGGCAGATCTCGCTTCTCTGTGAAAAGCAAGTAGAGGTACTTAAACATCTCGGCCAGGAAAAAGGAGTCCATCCTGCATGACAAACAGACATGGTGGTTAGAGGCAGCATCTGCCGCAACCAAGGAGACGAGAATGTGTGCACCCACAAAGGTTTATCTGTAGCCCCACGGGTCTCTGCAGAGGACAGTGCTCCCCATTTCAACGTTTACTATGCCCCATCATGACACGGGAAACATGAGAAACACATGAAATACTGAGGCCTCTGTGATCTCCCTCTGCCTTCACGCCTCGCCCATCTTCCGATTTCATACAGAAGAACCACCAGTAAAGAAGGCTGTGCCACTCCATCCCCTCCAGACAGAATGTACAAGGAGAGGGACTGCTGCTTCTTTCTCCATCACCTAATACCACTCACCCTGCCCAAGGACAACTTAGGTCCAAGAGAGTCAGACACTATTGTTATGCTTGTCCTATCCTTCTGTTGGCTCTCCCATGTCAGCCAGGGCTCAGGAGAGCAGGGGGGCATAGATTCTAGATACCGCTAGACTCATGCAAGTCACAGTGCTAGAAAAGGCTGTTAAGTTAGGGAGTTCCAACCCCATAGCATTGTTTTCAGGAGCAGGATGGCAATTACAACTTTCACCTCACTCTGTCAGGCTCTAGAGGATGAACCTACTTTTAATCACCTCAGTGCCTCTGCCCGCCAGGACAGAACAGGTGCATTTACAGCACCGTCCTCTCTAGACACAGTTTGCAATGCTCCTAATGCAATACTAATGTGTGGTCATTGGCAAGAGCATGGAGAGGCTGGTAAACCCTTCTCATTTTGGCATCCTACAGTGCGCTGAACCCTGGGAACAAGTTGGAACAGCTGACCATGTGTGCCTGGGTGGCTTTACTACTCGCCTGCCAGGCTGGTGCAGCAAATGCCTGGCATCCTGAGTCAGGAAGAACTGTGTATACTCATATGCCTGGCCTGCCTTAAGGAGAACTCTCATCCCCTCTTTACCTAATGACAGAAAGGAAAGCCCAGAGAACTGCATGGGCAAACCCCACCCCACCCATCTAATGGGCACTGGCTGCAGGCACCACCCATGCATGTCTATTTAGTCCATTCCCAGTACAAGTACCAGTGGTTTACCCAACCCCAGGACTGTGCAAGTGCTGGGCCTCTCCTGACAGATACCAGCCATGTGCCCATCCATATATATGCCCCAGATCCATCCTACTGCTACTCCATATCACCCAGGGTGGGACAAGGTTTACCTATCCTCATGTCGGCCCGTCCGCACGTCCTGCACTGCCGCAAAGCCGCACTCTACCCGGGCATGCCTGTTCAGGCTCTCTATGATGGATTTGCCCACATGGAGGTAGTAGGGGTCCCGAGTAGCCTTTGAAAGGAAGTAGAGGAAGATATTCCACACCACCCAAGTTGTTCTGCCCACACTAAAGTACCACCACACAGGCGTTCTGGGTAAGGAAAGAGGATGGTACGGCACGCTTACAAAGGGGACAAGAGGAGTTCCGTTTGTAAAGGGAGTCCAGCCACGCTCCCTTCCCCACTCCTCAAGGCTGAAGGAACTTAGCAGACCTTCCCCATCTCCAACACTCATGCAGGAATCTTGGGTGTTTAAAAAACACGACCAAATCCCATTCCACAAGCACCCCAATACAAACCTGGCACCTCCCTGTCCACCCTTAGCTGATAGGCTGCTACCAAAGGCTGATGCTCCCTCCAGCCTTTAGTCCTTAATGAGAGCACCGAGCCCTCTGGTCTAAGTCTTCCTTCCCTCTTTGCAGGCACTGCAAGGGTGTCATCTTGTCAACAGTTAGGCTGACTCATGGGAAGGGACTAACCTTGTACAGGAAGTAGGTGCTTTCTGCAAACTCTGGCCTCAAAGGATGCTGGGCCCAGTACACAGCAAAGTCTGATGTGAATGCCTTTGACAGATGAGAGAGAAAGCATGCTAAGATACAAGTCGCCAGTGCCACACCAGACAGCCTGCCATTAAGGAAGATGCAGGAGGTAGTCTCTGAGGCTCAAAGCCATGGTCTAGAGAAGAACACTGCCCTGGGACACAGGTATCTGAGTTATACCCGCAGCTCTGCCACAGGCATGCCAGGCTGCCTTTAGCAAGCCACTTTGCTGCTCTGTGCCTCCATGTCCACCTCCATACAGTACAGGCACTATTTACCTGCCTTTGTAAAGTGCTTGGAAACATGTTATGTGAAACAGCAAGGCAGAATTATATTATTATTACCCAATCTCCCTCTCCACCCCTCTTACTTCTGGAAAACAAAACAATTTTGTATTCAAATCATGCTTCACATGTTCCCAGAGTTGCATAACCACCCCCCCACCTCTGCCCCATCACCATCTGGCATGGTGTTTTTGCAATGTTAGTTGCCTATGGAATCCACCTGGGCTTGTTCTGTACCAATGAGAATGAAAATTATACCCATATCAGATTTAATTCCTCTAAATCTTCCCCCAACTTGTAAAGGATTTCAGACCACACAACCCAGGAGGAATAGGCAAAGAAAGTAAAGGTGAGAGGAGATTTAACCAAAGTGGGAAGAAAGGGGAAGAAACGCAGGCCAAGGCTGGTCACAGTAAAGGCAGATGAGAAGGGAGAGGTTTGTCTCTCACTTCCTTTTTTCATTTAAGAGACAAGGGGAAATATGCACATACCTTTCAGTACTAAATCCCACATGGATACTGAGAGAGAACAGCATGCCCCCATCACATCTCTAGCCAAGATGTCGGCCTTCTTCAAGGCACAGTAATTTTTCTGAGAACAGCATGTCAGTTTATCCAAAAAAAGGGTCAGCACTAGTGGGCACTTTGCAGCCCTGCAAACCTTGTCTAGCAAGGGCCAGGTGACAGGTTGGTTTATCAGGGAGGTACATCAGCCCAGTCACTCCAAATGTATTGGCCAGTCTTGATCCAGTTCCTTTACCTCAGCTTCCTCTCTTCCCCTGAACTTAGTTTCTGAGCCCTTCAGTTATGGACTGTCTTTCTCTCACTGTGCATATATATACAGTGCCTCCCCAGTGGGGCCCCCATCTCAGTTGGGAGCCACACAGCCCCAGTCAAATATATATGCCATTGCTCAGGCAGCCCTATTGTATAGTTTTGGTGTAGGTATAATAGTCTGCCTCCACTTTATGCCTAAGTCCTCCAATCCTCTCCACTTCCTACATAGGGCAATCTTATCTTTGCTGTAGAAAGCTGGAATGTAGGAAACAGAGACAGTCAAGGACCCAGAAGGTCAGCGGTCCCATTACAATATCTCCCTCTCATAATGATATTGATCCTGCAGGCCCTCCTACCCCTTCCTTTCTCAGCAAGGCTATGCCCCGCCTGTCTTTCCCTAGGAGGCCTGCATCCCAGAACCTGGGAGCACCCTTCAGACACTTCAATCCTGGAGACACAAGGAGGGTGTTAGGAGTCCCGCTCAGATGGTACAACAGTTAAAAGCACAAACAAGACCCATGGATCCCCTGCTACACAAAGGGATTCCTCTACACCCACTAAGGTCAGTGGTAGTCTGTGCTCATCAGTGGACTGGGGATCTTGTTTCTAACCCTTTTTAAGGTAGCTGAAGAGATGATGAAAGTTCAAGAGCCTGAGCCATGGGCCACTGGCACCCAGAGGGAGCTGGAATACCATGCCTGTTTTCCTTCCCATCTGGCTGTCTCCTGGGGGTTCATAATCCTTTCACAGCCTTCATCAGCCAAGCCAGTCACTCACTCCACATGGCAGAAAGGAAATGTCTGGGTTACAACATTAGAACACAGGGAAAGATGCCTCCCCTGGGGTAGGTACGGTTGGCCAGAACGCTGAACACCACAGACCAAAGGCAGAACAGACTTGTGGCGCTGCTCACATGCTCACCTCAGGGAGGAACTTGTGCTGCTTGGTGACCTGGTATAGCATCTCATGCGTCTCGATAGCAGGCTTCAAATCCCCTCTCAGCACCTAGGAGACAAGCCCTTTTCTCACCATGCACACAGAGACAGACATAAGAATATTCTCAGAGGAAACAGAGGTCTCAGAAATGCTTCTGGGTCATAGCAGGTGCAGTCTATGTCCCACAGGTGCACAGGATCTACCCTATGAAGCACCTTTACCACAGGGACCAACTTGCCATATTTTGGTCCAGCATTTGCTTGATGCCCGGAACTATAGGTTCCTGTTCTATGACTTGGGGCTCCTTGGCACTCAAGTAATGCACCTAAAAATAATCCACCAGTCCACAAGCTTCCTAGCAATTTTAGCAATGGCAGAAGATATGCCACACAAGTCACTATCAGCAGCTCATCAACTGTGTGCATTGCTCATCTACAGCAAGACAATGTTTCCCTGAAAGGACCAGTGTGAGGAGGAGACACTCAAAGGCCTCCAGTGTTGACCCACCATTTCTTGGGACCCCAAACCTCCCTCTCATAGGTCAAAAGAAAGGGGGGCGGTCAGGCGCAAGGCACTGGGCACATGGCACAGAGGGCAGGGTTTGTGATGCAAACCCTCATCTACAAGAAGCTAGCTCAACACCCCAGCAACTCATTTCCCCTCAGTATTCTCAGTGTCCCACAGATCAGACTCAGGATGCCCACAGCTGTGTCCCAGCCAAAGCTGCACATTATTTTTCCTCCTCACCATGATCAGAGGGTCACAATCACATCCTCACCCCAAAGTGAGGTATTTTTATAATCAAACCATCGTTGCCAGTCTTATTTCTGCCCTTTCTCTGTGCCAGTCAAAGTGAAACCCATGAAACATCTGAACAGAGCCCTGTCAGAGTCAGCAGTTTGTCTTTACCTGGCAAAACCCCACACTGCACAGTATAAACCCACCTGCCATACCCACGGCATTACCTGGAGCCCAGGGAAGAAAGCCAAGAGGGAGTCCATCCAACTCCGAATGCTGACAGTGGGGTTGTGCATATGGACATTGAGCAGGAGCGGAGGCTGGCTGATGTACTTCATTATGGCCACGTAATGCTGTTGAGACACATGCGCGCACGCAC
>JAGPOW010003310.1:11825671-11838871 GCA_030014935.1 Caiman crocodilus
CACACACACACTCTGCATTAGCTGAACAGCAGGAATGAACTCTTTATCAGTCCACCAAGAGTCAGCAGGGTACTGAAAGGTTTACAAATTCCATATACAAATAATTAGTTACGAATGCAACTGCTCAGCTAGGTGCACCACTAATTTCCAAGAACTAAGTGACGATTCCCCCTGGAGTCTCATTTCCGTTATGCAGGCAAGCATGTCAGGCACAGGACACACTGGGGGCACCTCCAGGCATTTCTCTCACTCCTCAAAATGACCTTAGTTGAACAGACCAGGGAGCACCTGCCTCCTAGTAAACATCTTCACCTTTGGGCCCACTGCCACACACAGTTCATTTCAGTCCCCACGTAGTTATTAACCAATGGAGGAGAGTTTGCTGGCAGCCGCAGACTAATACACACAAAGGACTATCAATGCTGCACAAATCTCCCTGCCATTTATCTCACAGAGAATGTCAAGCTCTCTCTCCTGTCAACCAGCCATGCAGGCCCTGAAAAGGCATTCACTAGAAAGCAAGCAGCTATAAATCTGTGGGAGACTGGAGAAGGAAGAAACGATGCACTTCCCCCAGACCTGGCCACAAGTTTCTACCAGCAGAGATGGATGAGGAGGTGCCCGCCTGGGGGGAGCGGGGGAGGCGGGCTGGCCAACTCTCACCCCCTGCTGTGTCCCTGGAACACTGCCACCTTTGCTTCCTGCCTGCTGCAGAGCACAAGCAAATGGATTCATCCCATGTCCCCTACTGGCAGCAGGCATTCATGTGAAAGGCAGGCGCTGCAGATGGGCTGTACTGCAATGGGATTTTCATACCTGGGTCAGGCTGGCTTCATGCCCCAAGACTAGACTTCCCAATCAGAACAGGCAGATGGCAGGGCAAGGGCAAGACTCCACAGGGAGCAAAAAAAACCCCACAACTAGTAGGCTGTGTACTTACTGCATTGAACCTGTCCAGATAGGTGTCATCTCCAAGTAGGATATACGCCTTCATGAGGTACTCATAGTATGAGTCTATCCCAGCACCGACCCCACTTTCTAAGGGAAAAACATCACATTACGCAGAATAGGGGTCCCTTACCCAGAACTGCTTCCTCTGCCAAGTATCACCCAGCTAGCCAGCTGGCAGTGTGAAGAGTAGGATGTTATCCGAAAGGGTTAATTTTCCTCCAGGAGGGGAGGGTCTTTATGCATTATCCCATGCTCCCCTGACCCCCAAAGAGAAGCCCACAGCCTACAGAGCAGAGGTAAGTGACAGTGGTCAGTACATCTCTGCTCCAGGAAGGTCCAGGAGCCTGGAATCATTTGAGCATCCAGCCCCAAGCCTGTGATTTGCTTACCCCTCCGGACCCAGTCTCCGTTGTGAATGTTGATGACCGTGCCTACTAGGTTGTTCCCTTTCTGGCGCTTCTCCCAGAGGACATCCAGAGCTCTCCGGGCAGTGTCCTGAAAACAGGGCCGAAGGAATGGACACAGAGAGAGAATTCACTCACTTCATGTGCAGGTGACAAGTCGCTCTCTCCACTTCTCACCTCCTCCCGTCATACAACACATCAGGGACAGAACGACTGAAACATTTCTAACACCTTCAAATCAACTTGCCTTTTGAGCCATTCCAAAAGCAGCTGAAGTGCTCCAAAATGACACCTCCTTAAATTAGGTGCTATTTTAAAGCATTTCAACTCCTGTCGTGTATGTAGGGCAAAAATGGGCAAAATGGCAGATCCAGCAGGTAACTGGACTCCTCCCAGCAGTCTCTGCCTACACTGCTGCGACCAGGGTTTCCACAGAGACTGGCCCCAGCATCACTGGCGGGGTGCGGAGCTGTTGCAGACCAGGGCTGGGATCTTGCAGTGGATCCTGCTTCAGGCCTGGGGCTTGTGAGCAGTGGATCACAGCTCTGCCCTGGCCCGGGACCATGCTATCACAGTCCCAAGATCCCAGCCCTGGAACATGCCCTGCCAGTGCTGCTGAAACCCTGGCCCCATGCTATCACCACACTGCCTCTTCTCCATGGAAATTGGCTGCAGCAATATGATCAGGGGCTGCTGGGAAATGGAGTCCACCATGAGCCCAATCTGGCCCGTGGGCTAGACTTTGTCCACTCATGATATAGGAGCACCGGGGACTCATAGATGCTCCACAATCCCAGTCCTCCACACTCCCTCCCTCTCTGTGCCTGGAGAGGCAGCAGAGAGTTAGCAGATTGAGTGGCAGCTGCAGATTTCATAGCCACAGGTCCCAGCTGCTCCAGCAACTGGGGTCCACCACCACCACTGGTATCAGGCTCTTCAGTCCCAGTCTCCTCTACCTCACTTCTCCAGTGAAAGGTGGAGAAGTTAGGTACAGAGGACTAGGGCTGGAGTGCCAAAATCCTGACGTGTCCACTGCTAACCCCTCCCCTTCTCCCTCTGCCCCAGCTGACATTTCCAGAGATGTCCTCCACCTCTCCTAGCAGCCCCCTGCTGTAAAGCTGTGGTTTCAATTTTGAAAGGTTCCAGCTGGGGCACCTGGGGTGGGGGAAAGAACAGCCTGCACAAGAGCTGCAATGTTCCCTTTTTTATGGATTTCCAAAACACATTTCACTGGGAAATGTCTCAAACATCATTTCTGTCCACATCCAGGGGGTCATATTACTCACGGAATCAGGCCATTGGGCAGGAAGGACAGACCAAGGGGTGCCAGCCTAGACCTGACAAACTCAGTGCAACCCCTTGCCCTGCCACTGACATCCTGCAAGACCCCGAGCAAGTCACTTAGGGCAGGATTCCCTTTCCCTTGGCACACCTTAATGGCAGCCTTCCAGCTGAGCAAACCTATTTCCCCTTCACCGTGGAGGAGTACACAAGTGGGGGCAGACTGGGTAGGTACAATAAACTGGCTGGCAGTTACACACCTATATCTACATGCCCATTCCAAACACACAAGTGCACCCAATTTGTGTAACCACACAGCAGGCCAGAAACCTAACAACTAAACAGATGTTAGATGCTGGAGGAGGACGCCAAGTTGTAGCCTCAACTGCTGAGTGAGAAACGCACTTGCCCAGGAAGCAGGAGACCCAAGATCTAGGCCCACCCTCCCCAGTGGGAGATTGACCCTGCATTTCTCCCACTTACCAGCAAAGCGCTCTAAACCAGCAGCACATGGATCAGGCATTCTCTGGTGTTTGTTTGAAGCTAGCTGCTTAGTCAGCCAAGAGAGGGAGACTATGTGGGGCCAGAAAGGAGAGAGCAAGCCAGAGAGTGTGCAGCTCAGTGAAATGGCTGTTGTCTTAGATGGACAGACTGGCAGCTATCAGTCTTTCATTGTACACATTTTGCCTTTGAGAGACTCTGGGGGAAGGGAATTGCGGAGCTGATTCAGGCAGGATTCTATCAACAATTAATTGGCACAGCAGCACTAACTCTGCCCTGCCTGATGCAGAAAGGATGGCTGCAAGACATGGAAATGGGACACGAGAAAATGTATCAAGTCCAATCCAGACAACACAGAGCAAAAGGCTGCAGTAGCACCTGGGGGGGTGGGCTACCAGTGTAGTGTCCACTCCCTTAGGGGTATCACAGCCTTTGCTCACATTCAGGTGAACCAGTGCCCAGCATGGCCTCTGAAGAGGCACTGCTGATCCTGTGCAAAGGACCTGCAAGGGCTCCCCGGGTTCTCCATAATAACTTGGGAATCAAATGCGATTCATTTTTCCCCACTCCAAATCACTTACTTCAAACACTGTCTCTTGCGTCAGGCGGCTGAGGGCAGCAAACTCCAAAATCATGGTGCCAGCACAGGCCGTGCAGGTGTCCAGCTCTGTGCCTGTCCGGGAATTTGGACTCAGGACTCCATACCTCAGGTTCACCTGGTTGGGAAGACATTCCATGCATTCACTGTTACTAGATGCTCTCATTCACACCATCCCACACATAGCAACCAGCTTACTTCCCTTGCCCAGCATCTTCCTTTCTGTGGTACTCTACAAAGTCCCTGCATGCAGCACTGCCAAATCACAGGCACCTCTGGGGCAGAGGACACCCAACAGCCAGCCAGAGGCATGTGCATCCTAGCAAGATCTGGAGCACCTGCTCACCTCAAGGGACCTCCATCACCCACACAGGGCAGAAAGGCTTTGAGTAAGTACAGTTATCTGAAAGTCCCCCCACAAGGAGCAAATGTTACATATTGCAGCAAGGATTTGAAGTGCCTAACACCTGATGCAATACTCAAAGCACCACAGGGCTGAAAGGAGGACTTTGATCTCCTTTCACTCACACAGGGAATGCTGTAATTTCCAGACTGCTGGGAGAGGTCAACACCATTCCCCGACTTCTCACTCACAAAGCCAGTTTGTCAAGGGTGGTAACATTCAGCCTGAAACTCCGGAGCACAGCCTCTGGGGCCCCACACAGGGCTCCGGATGCTGTAGGCCTTAGCAATGGGTCACTCTGTGCAAAGCCTCAGCCCCAAACATGCCAGTTAAGACCATCCAATCCACCTTACCCTGGGGTAGGGCAGTCCACTGGTGGTGTTGAAAGCAGGCAAGAGACGGTACCCCAGGTCCCGAGCCAAGTGCAAGAGCTCATCTTTATACCACTGCAGTCGTTCACCTTGCACCTTCAACATGTCAGCCATGATGTGACCCCCTAGGAGACCCCTGCAGGGAAAGGGGGAAAAGGTCAGGTAAGGCTTTTTAGAGGTTCTTGCAAACATTGCAGTAAGAAAGCCCATTTGTGAACCAGTTGGGCCTCCTTGGTGCCCAGAATGTCTGTCCCTGCTCCCAATCTCCTGTATATCCACCCATCACTAGACTATTTCTTACACAGCAAACAACCTTCACTCTGCCCTCAGTGGCCTTTTCTTGGCCCCCAGATACCACCCACTCAGAGCATTCATGGAACACAGTCCCACTAGACATCCAGCACAGTCCCTGAGCTGAAGGAGTTTAGGGGTGAAAAGGGGGGGGGGGGGCAAGAAGCTATTTGGGGACCCAAGGCACTGGAACAATATTCTAAAGGATGAATGAAGCAGGAGGGAAGACACCTGACATGTACCATTTCCAATGGCACTGAGCAATAGGTCTTTACTTTGCCCATCCAATGCCCACATTCACCCCAGCACGCGGATGTTAGTTTCAAACACAGAGACAACCACGTCATTGTCCAGCCGCACGTCCAGCACCACCTTCCGCACGGCATCCTCAAACTCGTCCAGCTTGTTAAGGACCTGGGTGGGGAAGGGTTGAGACTCAGGTCAGTGATCTGAGGCTTTTTCACTGCCTATCACCCCCATAAGTGCTGCACCAACCCCTTTGTCCTATATTCTGCTAAACCCTGTATACCATTATGACTGGCCAGTCTTCCTGCTGAAATCTCTCAAGCACTAGCCCATCTGTTGTTCCCCCTCAGCCCTGACTGACCAACAGCCCATATGTCACTGGCTGCTCACTACTTCTCTTGCCTGAATGATAGCTATTTAGACTGCAAGGTCTTAAGGGAGAGAAGTTGATCTTGTTATGCCTGTAACACCCTTAGCACACTGTCAAGGAGAATGCAAATAACGTCAGAAGAGCAATTCACAATTCACTCCTGACTAAGCTTGCTTGCTTTGCAATATGCCCATTTCAGGCAGAGCTGGGTCCTTCCTTAATCCAGCAAATTAATCTCTCTAGTTTAAAAACTGATGTGGCCTTCATTACTTGATCTTTTCTGCACTTATCCTCCTGCCAACCTTGGGAAGGAGAAGCGTGCTATCACCTGCATGGTACAGATGGGCGACTAAAGCCCAGAGAGACCAGGCACCCTGCACAAGCTCATAAAGGAAATCTGTGTCTGTCTGAGCAAGACTTTATTCTATGTCTTGCAATCCTTAGGTGACTACTTTAGCCCTCTCCTGGGTGTTAAGAAAGTTTAAACACCTGAACCAGCTATTCCTTAAAAGGCTCAAAGCCAGCTCCTACTTGTTACCCTCATAAACATAATTGGTTGGCAGTAAATTATTATGAATGCTAACAGCGATTATGCAGCAAAGGTTAATACCAGCAATACAATAAGGCAGCTCAGTTAACTAGGACCATGGCAAACAACCAATAGGATGAGGAATAAACGGGAAATGAGGGGAGAAACAAAAGGTTCCAGAAAAGCAGTGGCACAGGAGGGAAAACGTGTCACGCATTCCTCTCTAATGTGTCCATCAACCTAGCATCTGGATCCCATGAGGCAGCAGAAGGAACATCTGAGAGAGCAAGTGTTAACTGAACAAGAAACATAAAGATGGTAAACTACTGCAAGGAGAAAGACTGCCTAAAGAAGGTGCAACAAAGAAGAAAGAAACAACAAGACAAATGAAGGTGTTACTGAAGATGCGTGTCAGGATTATTATTTGTAAGCCCAAAATTCTCACAGTGCAGGGTACTGCATATACTGCGAGACAGCCCCCGCCCTGAGAAGCCTAAGATGTCTATGGAAAGGCACCCCCTACCACCAGCCAGAATTCTACATATTAAAATAAAAGGTTATTTGGCTTTAGCTGCAGTGCTTTTGAACACACAGCTCACTTACATGTATCCCCCTGCAGCCATACAAAGGTCAGAATTCTACAAATCGATCATATTCATCATCCCTACTTTTCCAGCAAGGAAAACCAAAGTAAAAGGAACTTGCCTGAGGATCTACAGGCAGCAGCTGAGCCATAACCAAGGAGTTCTGGCCCATATGAAGGTGCTGTAACCCTATGATTCTGAGTTTTGGTACAATCTGGTGGCTTGGGACCAGTTAGGGCTCAGGCTCCAGTGTTTTTAGACAAGCTACAGCCACAAGCTGGTCTCAAAAGAAATCTGATTAAAGCTTGTGTGCAGATTCCATTACCTCTATCAAGAGCTGTTTTATCACCAAAACCTCAAGACAAAACAAACCATGAAAGCAGAGGACACTCAACAACACTTTCACTGCTAAGCACATTTTATTCATGCTTAAACCCCAAGGTCTCCCACAACGGAGATGAGGAAGGTCCTGTAACTTTACAGGCACATTTCAGCCCATTTGTAAAAAGCCAGAACAGCAGAGAGAAACGTACAGTCCATTGCACAGGCACAACTGTAAACCCTGTGCATTAGGAACCCAATCCTGATCTTGACAGATATTGCTGTCTAAATGCAAACATCACCCCCACCTTGCTCAACAGCTCTGACACAAGAAGGAGATCACTGACTTACCACAAGAGTATCCAAGGTGTCAATCAGCGTGAGGGAAAACCTACAGATTTAAATGCAGAGCAGAAGGTATACTTTGAATCACGATGAAAATTAGATCATGGAAAGCGGATCTTGGAGACTTAATGGATCACACTAAGGGAGATTTTCAGACCCTGGCACTTGCTCCCTAAAATAGAAGTGCTTGTGTCCATGCGCATTTATTTGCATAGTTGCTGCCACTACACACCACTGCGTGCATAAGAGGCCATCTCTGTGTGCAGCCACAAAGGCCAGAGTCAAAAGCACTGGGTGCTTCTCTGAGTTGCACAAATATTCGAAGAGTTTTGCAAATCTGGCCCTTGCCATCCTAGAAAGAGCAGGTTGCCATTTTTTCCTTGATTGAAAACAACCTCTTTCATGCACTGCAGCTATTGCTTAGGAA
This sequence comes from Caiman crocodilus, assembly GCA_030014935.1. NCBI lineage: Eukaryota > Metazoa > Chordata > Crocodylia > Alligatoridae > Caiman > Caiman crocodilus. The sequence continues at coordinate 11,833,294 of JAGPOW010003310.1, forward strand.
GCGCCCATTTTCAGCAAAGCTTTCGGATCTTAGATGGAAGAAATAAAGAAGAAAACCGTAATGTTTTGACCAAACCCTCAAACAGTTGCCCAAACCTGAAGTTTGGTTTATGGTTTTCCATTAAACATTTTGAGAGCCACTGTCACATTAAATAAGGCACATTTTCATTTTTGGTGCAATTCTTCATGTAAAACCCAGTATTATGACCAAACCAGCTCTGATTCTCCAGCTCTTCAGTCATGAGGAAAATGCACTTTATGACAAGCGACATTACAACTGGCACCTCTGCTGCCCACTTTGTGAGACCTCTTCAACAGCTGAGCTCAAAGCAATTTGCAAATATATGGGATTCCAGCCTCACTGTACTCAAGAAAAGCAAATGTCACCCCTTGTTTGACAGATGCAGAAACAGGCACAGAAAAGTGCAGTGCCTTGGGTCTTGGAGTCATGACAACAAGCTCTAGCACATGAGCTTGATGTGGAATCCTGCAGCCTTAATTTGAAGGCTGCTATCCTAATTGATTACCTAGAGCAGGGGTGCCAAACCCCTGCTCTATTCAGCCCCATGGGTTGGATGAGGGGCATGGCGCCAGTCTGCAGGCTGAAGCAGACAAACAGACAAGCTCCAGACACCCGAGCCAGCTCACAGGGCTGGTCCAGAGAAAGCACCTCATGCAACGTGCACTGGCCCTGGTCTGGGGCTTGCACATACAGCTGGCCTGCGAGCTGGCTCTGGTGTGTGGGAATGGTCTGAGTCCTCTTAGTGTGATCTAGATGCAGTACATGCTCCAGACTGGCTCCCTGTGCTGCGAACAGCACCCACAGCACTGGGTGCAGTACATGCCAGACTGGCTCCATTTGCTGCATGGAACACATGGCCATTTGCTCCAAGGAGCCAGCCCATACCACATGCAGCATGCAGGGGTGACCTGAGACCCACAGGCTGGATCACAGAGCTCCACAAGCCAGATCCAGCCTGTGAGCTGTATCTGTGACACCCATAAGCTAGACCATGACAGACTTACCCAGGAGACCACAGAAACTTTCCTAGTGGCCTAGGAACGGGAGGACGACTGTAGGTCTGCATATTTATTTAGCACGTCCTGCCCCTAATAGCCACTCTCTGGCCTGCAGGGCAAATAGAAGATCTGGGGAGAGCCGTCTTGCACACTCACTTGCCAAGAGCATCATCGATATCTCCACGACTTGGCTCCAGGCCCCGCACTCGACCCCGACAGCTCAAAGGCATCAGCTCATCTGCAGGATATGCATACTTCTGCAGAAAAGAGGGGAATGAGCACAAAAGAAAGATTCAACTGAAAACTGCTGACAGCTCCTTCAGGACCAGGAAATGTTTGACAAAAAGAGTAAACACTGAGCTTCTGATTTCTAAAATTGGCCACTTTTGAAGTTAACTAGGCTTCTTGCCAGTCCTGTTCCAAATGAAATGCATCTTGCCTTAGAACAGAGGTTCCTAAACTGTGAAATGCGTACCCCTGGGCGTATGCAAAAATCTCTGGGTGGTACAATTTCTGGAGAAATTGTGTAATGGCAGATTTAATTTTCATTATAGTCATTGGCATTTAAGGCGTTAAAATATAAAACGTATGCTCATAGGGGTACACAGGCAGCTGTTAAATCTGGAAGGGGGTTCACGATAAGAAAAAGTTTGGGAACCTCTGCCTTAGAGCACGGAAAAAATAGCTTACATATTCCTTCTCAACTTCTGTCTGCTGTACACAAAGCAATGCAAACAACCAGCTAGATCAGCCAAACATTCATTCCTCTCTAGTAAAAGTGTGGCTCTAGGATCAGCCTTCCTGGCCTTCAACAAAGACTCATTTACAACCACTCACTTTACCCGTGGGAGTGATCGTGCTCAACCATGAGGGATCACCATCCCCAATAAGGTCTAGGCCAGTGGCTCCCAACCTCAGGGTGTGACCCAAATCAGGGTCACAGGAGGGTCTGCCCCTCCTGCCTGCGGGTTTCTTTCGCGGCACAGTCTATGCAGCTCTCCCTGCCACTGCCCACTGTGATCCCAGCCCGGACTCTGCTGGCACTGCTGGGCATGAATGAATTGGCGGCAGGGGTGGGGGTCATGACCCCGGAATTAGGATCACAAAAAAAAGGTTGGGAACCACTGGTTTAGACCCTAGAGAACACTACTGGGAAAATTCAAAAGCACTTGCCAACAAGGCTCTCAAGGACTTTGCAAACATGTGTTGGGGCCCAATGTTCCTACATCAATGGGATTTAGCCTAAGTTGGGCATTAGGTGTCAAGATTTCTCGATTTTGGCCCTTTAGCTCATACCGTTTGTATCCCCAAAAGCAGCTAAGAAACACACGGCCAGTTAGCAGCAGAGCTAGAAGAATGCAATTCATCTGACTCCCAGTTCTGCTTGCTGACCAAAATACATACATATCAAAACAATGGGCACAGCCAAAAAAAGGGCTCAGTAAGAATTGTGATCAGAATCCCCCCCACACACACCCACCCCACCAACCATTTTGACTGGGAAAACTCACATGACTAGTAAGTTCTCCCTTGCTCAGGGGGAGAGTTGTACCACAGCCTGCTGGCCCATATTGTAAACACAGCATGACAGAATGGCTCCCTGCTCTGCTTGGAAGTCTGCTGGGGTGGCATGCAGTGTAGCCAGAGCCAGCATAGTGGCCAAGGCTGTTTCCATGCAGGATTTTCCTTGGTAGTCTTAGCATTCATTTACAGAATGAGGAAAAAGGGCAGCTATTTTGGTTATTACGTTCATGAAGGAAACACTCAAAGGTGGAATACAAACAGCCAGATAAGCAGAAGCTGCTTGGAGGATCTGAGGAGCCTGCCAATTTATGCCAGGCACACAGTCTTCAGCCCTTGCCCTGCACTTTTCTGTGCCTGTTTCTGCATCTGTCAAACAAGGGGTGACATTTGCTTTACCAGCACTGGGGCTGCGACTGAATGTTCCCAGCTAGCCCTGGTAGGAAACTAAAACCAGCGCAGAAAGGGTGCCTCAGTGAGGTTTCTTGAGCTCTCACTTTGCAGGGATCGTTTTCTTGTCACACACAGACTGCCAAATTGTTTTTATTCTCACCCCCTCCCTACAGCTGTGGAACAGTCTCAGCCCCATGACAAGTTGGCGAAAAGAGAGACCTCACATAAAAACTGATTTCGTACAGAATCAAGAGTTGCCCCCATGGACGCATGAATAAGGGCAGAAGACAAACTACATACCATGTAGCTGCCATATGCATGGTCAAACATCTCCACGACCTGGTCCCTGGAAAGAGAACAGCAGAATGACACCAGGAAGCCAAAGGTGCAAAACTACTTAAAGCAGCAGCCGGGGATCTACTGTTCAACCTATTTAATGAAACTCCTCTGATCCCTGCTCCAAGAAACAGGATAATAAATATCCAGCAGCAAACACGGCCCCATATTCAGAGCAGTTTATTAAGCTGGTGCTGAGGTACTGACCCCCTGCCCAACTAGTCATAGACTAGAAAGGCAATCTAGACAGAAGTGTGCTTTACGTGTGGCAGGTTAGGGTTTTAGGTCTATGTTGCATCAGGGCTGACGGCAGCATCACACAAAACTTAGGTTATGGTTGTCTGAGATGGTCTGGACAGGGCTGATTCTGCCTCAGGCAGGGGGGCTTGGACTAGATGCTCGGTGACCTCTGGAGATCCCTTCCAGCCCAACTTCTCTGACTCCACCAGCAACAAATATATAGGATGTCACTGCGCCAGACAAAACATGCCGCTCAACAGACACAGCCATGCCGCTCTGTACATTTTTAGAGCCGACGCACTGCAAACTTTTTATTTTTCACCATGGGCATTTGGAAATGGACTGCACAGAGGATGGGGGGGGGGGGGTGTAGAGGGGACAGATGCTGGAAAAAGGAGTGGAGACTGAATGGTCAGGGTGCCTAACTTCCAGGACCCGAGTTATTTGAGATCGGTGGTTCCCAAACTCTGACAGGTCATAAAACAACACGACCTTAAATACTGCTGGCAAACTTTTCAGTGCAACCTTGAGTTTCAGTGCCACCTGGAGCACCACCAGCTCCACAAAATGATCGTCTGGTAAAGTACCAATAATACATCTGTTACCACGTGCCACTGACAGGTTGCCCGTGCACCAGCGGTGGTGGCCGTGCGGCACGACGGGGAACCGCCGCATTGGATTATTCAGACTTTAAGCTCTTTGGGGCACACGCCATCCCGCCAGGCTGTGCTCGTCCAGCACCTCATGCAACGAGGCATCAGGTCACAGCCTGGGCTCCCAAACGCCACGAAACCGTGCTGGGGCGACGCACTATAATCGCCGCAGGGATGGACGTGAAGTGACGGTGCGGTCCCGGGAAGGCGCAACAGCGCGTGCAGCCTGCTCCCGCGTGCCGCTCTGGGCTGGGGACGTTTCCAGGGGTATCCCCTCGCACGAGAAACACGCACTCACGTGCGAGCAGGCGCACACGCGCGTGCACACACGAGGCCGGCTCGCGCCCAGGCCCCGGCCCCGGCCCCGGCCCGGGGGGCTCCGCTCCTACCTGAGCTGCCGCTTCTCCGCCGCGCCCATGGCCGCGCCCCCCGCCGGCAGCAGCAGCAGCAGCAGGCCGCCGCCCATGGCCCCGCGCTACCGGCCCCGCGGGCCCCCCCCGGCCCCGCATCCGGCCGCCCTCCCGCCCCGCTGCGCGCGGCACTGTGGGACAGCAGATCCCGCGCCGAGTATGCCGGGATGTGCAGTTCCACCCAAACCTTGCTACTGCGCAGCCGCAAGTGTGAAATACGTCTCCCGCCCCTTGGCCTGCACCAATCCCGTGCGTGGGAGGAAGACTCCAGCCAATCAGCACCTGCTCCTGCTCTTTCCGGAGGAGGTCCGGCCTGGTGTCCAGTCAGGCGTGGGGGGGTTATCACGTGCCCGCCCTGGCTCTGCCCTGCTGCGAGTCCCGTCACACGTGACGCGTACCACGCAGTTGAGTGGTGGATGGTACTGTAGATGCAGGCCTTCCTCACAGCCTTCACTAGTGAATTGGGTAATATGTGTGAGCTCGGCTAGGCGTGCAAAGCACTGAATTGTGCAAGAAATGTCGCTCCGGTTGCTAGTGCAAAGTTTCTCACACTGCTTACTGGTGAATTGTGCAAGAAATGTAGCCCTGGCCACTTGTGCAAAGTATTTCTCGCATCAGTCATCACTGAAGTGTGCAATAATGTAGCTTCAGCCACACGTGCAAAGCATTTCTCATCACTAACTGGTAAAGTGTGCAACAAATGTGGATCCAACAGGATGTGCAAAGTATTTCACACCACTCACTAGCAAATTGTGCAATAAATGTAGATCCAGCTGCATATGCAAAGTATTTCTCACACCACTTACTGGTGAATTGTGCAATAAATGTAGATCTGACCGCATGTGCACAGTATTTCTCACACCACTTACTGGTGAATTGTGCAATAAATATAGATCTGACCGCATGCGCACAGTATTTCACACCACTTACTGGCAAATTGTGCAATAAATGTAGATCTGACCACATGTACACAGTATTTCACACCACTTACTGGTGAATTGTGCAA
>JAGPOW010003310.1:11838971-11858986 GCA_030014935.1 Caiman crocodilus
TTCACACCACTTACTGGCAAATTGTGCAATAAATGTAGATCTGACCACATGTACACAGTATTTCACACCACTTACTGGTGAATTGTGCAATAAATGTAGCCCCGGCTGCATGTGCAAAGTATTTCTCACTCCACTTACTAGTGAATATTGCAATAAATGTAGCGCTGGCCAAAAGTGCAAAGTCATTCTCACACCACTCACTAGCTAGTGAATGTTTCTAGCTAGTGAATGTTTCTAGCTCGTTCCAGTGGAGCCTCCCGTGACTCTGTCCTGATCCCCGCCCCAGGGCACCAGACACCACCCTGGCTGGGCAGCATCCCTAGCCCCAGGCCCTGCCCCACTTCCTTGCTCACCATGAGGGCCTCAATATGTTGCCCCCCCCCACACCCAAATGTCTTCTCTGCCCCCACCCATAGACTTACTTGCAGGGAGCTGCTTTCTCCACCTCTTTCCCAGCCACATGCATGTGTGAGGGTGCACATGTCCACTTGGCACCCCCGAGTCCTGCTCCCGGCAGCCCCAAGCAGCCCCTTGCTGGCTGGAACACTGCCTGCCTGCAAGGGGAAACCCAGATCCTTGCACAATGCTGTGAATCGCTGTCCCCAGGTCATGCAGCCCAGGACCAGGACTTGATGATCCCATCCTGGGGCTGTACTGCCCAATTAGTGATGGGTGGCCACCCTAGTTGCAGTGTGGCACAGCCACACCCACCTTACCTCTCCCGTTGGACAACAAAGGCAGTGAAGCGGGTTGGGCAGACTGCCCGGACTAGCCTGTACTTACTTGGGGCCCCTGGTAGGTTGGCACAGCCCAAGCCAAGCTTTACACCCTGCTTTCACAGCTCCTTTTGCTGGGCCTCTGCATTAGAGCCAAGACTGTGGGTCTCCATAGGGCTTGCCATGCTGCCCCAGGACTGCAGAATAGAGGCACCCACTTGTTTTAAACACTTGCTTAGGGGCCTTTGCTAGTAGGCCAGCACCTCCCTTGGGCTTCAACCCTGGGATGTCCCTCCCTAGTCACCTCCCGCTTTGCAATGCCCCAACAAAAGACTTCCAGAGAGATGGGGCTGCAGTTGGCTCCTCATTCCCAGTTCCACATTTCTGGTTCCCAGGTCCTTACTTCAGGGGAGAGTCTCCCCCTGACATCGCCGTGTGGTGTAGGCTGACCTGAAAAGGATTCTCACCCATCATCCCAGCCCCAAATCAGCTCTTTCTGCAGGGCAATGTACACCGCACGCAGGGCCTGGCACAGCAAAACCAAGCTCCAGGTTGAGCAGCAGCTTCTTCGGGAGAGTCTCCTTGTGGCAGTGCGGTTGGGGCTGACCCGAAAAGGATGTTGTCCCATAATCCCAGCCTACTTCAGCTCCTCCTAGGCTAAATGCCTGATGCATGAGCTTTATCTGACGTGTGACTGTTAGCAATTCAACGCCGCTGATGAAATGCTGCCAGTTTAGCAGGTCTCACCCACTGCACCGACCTGGGATTGTGGCCGGAGCTGCTTAAAAAAAGGACTGGGAAGAAAGGAGCGAGCGCAGCCACATCGCAGAGAGCCGGGAGCATCCCTGCCCGGGGCGGGGCGGGGTGGGGCTGGCCCGGCAGAGACACGAGCTCGAGCCGCTTCCCCGAGCGGCTCCGGGGATGCCCGGCTGTGCCCGCGCGCCGCACTACAAGTCCCAGGCGCCCGCGCCCCGCACGTGATCGCATCTGGCTTGCAAGGGACCTGGATGGGAGCAGGCAGCGGAGCGGCTCAGCCAGTGCCCCGGGCGGTCCCGGTGCAGCCCCTGCGGCGAGATGATGGCAGTGAGTACCCTGCCCAGCCGCCCCCGCTGCGGGGCAGGGGCCCCTCTTCTTGGCACAGGGGGCGGGTAGTGCCAGGCTCTGCTGCTGCGTCCCTCGTGGCAGCACCCCAGGGAGATTTCCCCCGGCTGGGTGGGAGAGGATCAGACCCCTGGCAGCCAGCTCTGCTCCGTGCCTTGCAGCGGATCAGTCCTAGGGAGGCTTTCCGAAGGCAGCAAGCGGGGTGGAAAAGAAAGTTCTGTGCTGCAACAGGTGGGGCTGCCCCTGTCACTGTCACTCCGCTCGGCTGCTGCGCCAAGCTCTTTCTTTCGCAAGACAAATCCTCCCTGATGTTGCCTGGAGCTTCCTGCGGGGTCTGGCTCCCTTCTCCATCCCTTGCCCTTTCTCTTATGGGTGGCCCCTTGCATCCTGAATTTTATCCCAGAGAAACTGCGGGAAAAGAGATGAGAGTTCGAGAACTGCTATCCTGGTGAAGACCGTTTCCAGGACTCTTGCCTCTGGGTCTCTCCCCCCACCCTCCAGTTGCCAATTTTCATTTTTGTGCAGTCACAAGTTGCATTTCCAGTTGTTAAACTGAAATATAAACAGCCTCCCACACATCAGTCATCATTTTTAAGCCATCTCTAAGATGTGTGATACTTCCTTGAATGCAATACTAAATTACAGCTCTCTGTCTGGCCTGCTTAGATTATTCATAGATCGTGAGGCTGGAAGGGACCTCAGAAGATCATTGGATCTAGGCCCCTCAACCAGGCAGGAAAGACAGCCGAGGCCGGGTGACCCCAGCAAGGTGACCATCTCCTCTTGAAGATTTCCAGGGTAGGCGATTGCACCACCTCTGGAGGGAGCTTATTGCAGTCTGGACACCTTAGTTGTTAGTTGTGTGGTAGTTTTGCTTAATGTTGAGCCTGAAATGGTCTTCCAGGAGTTTATGGCCAGGCTTTCCCCACAGGTGCCCTAGTGAACAGCTGTTCACTGAGCCCTTGATGTACTACCTTGCTGTAGCAGTAAGTCGCTAACAAGTCTCCTCTCAGCCTTCTCTTTTTCAGGCTGAAGAGTCCCAAGTCCCTCATTATAAACTGTTCAGGACAGGGGCTCTCTCTTACAGTGAGTATGCACAGGGAGTGACACAGCAGGGCCTGGCTCTCAAAATAACCATACCAGAGATGACAGTATCAGTCAGGAGTGCTACATAGTGATGGTTTTCTGGATTAGGGGCTGATTGGATCTAATCCCCACATGTTAAGAATGGGAAGAATTTTCCTGCATGCAGAATTGCCTCTTAAAAAAAAAAGTCTAAAGCTATTACATCTACTAATAGACTCTTGCTGTTATTTCACTCGTGTTCTCACACTTGTGGATACGGAATAATTCAGTCCCAGACTGTAGCCAGGGAAATCTCAGGAATATGAGTTTGAGCAGGACTACTGTATAATTTGGCTATTTCTGTTGCATTTCTTTTAAAGATACAGCTCTCCACAAGGTGTAACCATAGCAATAACCTGAGATTATCACTCTGTTTATTTGCTGGCAGCAGTTCAGAAAGTGACGTCTTTGCGCACTAAGGAATAAATGACTTTGGAGATAAGATTATCTACCAGTTCAGATTTGTTCCCTCCAACCTGCTGAACACCCCTATTTCTTTCACTGAGAGAATGATCTTTGGGATCAGGCATCTTGCGCTTCCTCTGGCCAAGCATTAGCAGTTTTCTTGGGCTCTAGTTTATTGGATACATTCTCCTCAGTAAGACAAGGTTCCTTGGGTGATTTGATATCTTTTATTAGACCAACCCAAATAGTTGGAGAATATTTATTAAGCAAGCTTTCGGGTTCAAAAACCCTTTGTCAGGCTAAGGAAGTTTCAGAAAAGACTCAGTAATACATTTAATCAACTTTGTGGGCACTGTAACAACAGCCTTGACTACAGGTCTGATTCAGTGCCCCCTGAAGACTGTTTAACAATTCCACCTGATATCAGTGAGATTTGGATCAGACCTTATGTGACTGAAGCCCAGAATGAGATGCAACAGCAGCATGTAACACTCTAAACAGTAAATTCATGTATCAACAAAGTGAAGTTATTAATTTAATCCACGGCGATGGAAGGTGCAAAGTTTTGCAGTTTCACTGGTCTAGCAAATAAGGCTGCTGTTTGGCACCATGTTCAAAATGCTGCCTTTCAACATTGTTTCCAAGAAATCTTGTTAATTTTAAATTTAATTTTGCCTTGCTGATTTGATCATCTGTTTCTTAAGGACTGATTTGCTTGCCGGATAATTTGATTGAAATTAGAGGCAGACATTTAAAAAGCAGAGGGGAAAACCAGGTGGTGCAGTTCAGAACCCAGACCTAAGCTGAGCTTTCACAAATGGCAAGGCATGCTTGGATCCAGAGCTCTGGGTTTGGGCTCTTCTCTAACCAAGAGACAGCCAAAGTCACTCAACTGGTTCCTCCATGACTCTTCTTTTTAGAAGTTAGTGAAGCTTGGGGCACTAGCCTTCCCTCCATGCAGCTGGAATCTTGTGTAGGGTTTCATGACAACCTAGGGAGGCAGGTCATTAGTCCAGGCTATTGCATCATAAAACGTAATGATCAGACTCAGTTCCTGTATGGTGCTTTTCATTTATAGATCTTACAGTGTTTCGAAAAGCAGGCATACTTTGACCCAATTTACATATGACGACACTGAGGCACAGGGAGGCTGCACTTCAGGGGATGGCTAAGCCAGGAATAAGACTCATCTGTCTCCTGATTCCTAGTCAAGTGCTTTATCCAGCAGACTGTGGCACCCCCTCAATTGGTTGACATGGAACCAAAGAGATAAGTCTGTTTTCTCTAAACCTTCCTTAGCAGTCTGTCTGCCACTTCATTTCTAGACCGGATGGTGCACTGGTCCCAAACTGCAGTCCACAAGGCCATGGTAAGTGTTCCATGGATCACAGTGGCTCATCCTCCTTTCAATTAAATGTTTGATGAGAAATTGCTGAGTCTAGGTCATTCGCTAATCCATTGCCCCCCCAGAATTTGGGAACCTGTTTTACTGACTTGCTGCCTGACCTTTGGCACATCACCTACCCTGTACCTGTTTACTCAGATGCACACTGGGGATGTTGCTATCTTCCTTACCAGCTTTATGTGTAAATCAGTCCACTATCTTAATGTTCTTTGAGGTTTGCAGGTGAAAAGTATTATATAAACGCAAGGTATCACTTAACAGCTGGAGAGCTTTGACTTGCAACTCCTGGCCGTGTCACTTGTGCATTTTCCCAAGACAAACACAGTGCAGAAAGATCTGTCTTGCTAGTTCTTTTTTCACCATGTGATCAGTCTTCCTGTTTTGATGGTAAGTCTGGAGATGACTTGTAAACAGAACTAGTTTTGCTTTCAGGAACTGGAACGCACTTGTTATTCTGTTATTTATTCCACTTCTTGTACCCACTAATTGTTAACTTCCCACGCCTCAAACACCCATGAGGTGAGTCAACTAGTATGCATGATGCAGTTTAGGGAACTTGAGCTCACTATATCAGTTGGTCCATGGTAGAAAATTTGTACTGTGAAACAAAGACGATTGAAAGCAGTTAAAATGATCCTTAAGGCTCCTTAGCTTAACATTACTACATTAAGGGAGAGTTTACACATGTCACTCTGGCAACATTAGTACTGTGCCATGATTTAGTACTTCCTTTTGTACTAAATCACGGTGCAGTAATGGCCCATACTGTGATGCATGCGTGGCGCATGGTAATTTTTAGCAGTTGCATCACTATGGCGAAGTAGCTGCTGGTCACCTGTAGATTCCCATGGACACTACGTTACCATAGAGCGTTGCTACAATGCCATGGCATCACATGTAAACATGCCCCAAGACTGGTATATTCTGGATCAGTTTTGAACTGACATGGTTAAGTTGGTGCAATGGTATCTAGGTTGTACTCTCCATGGGTTTGTCTTTGTTGTGACCCTTACATTACATTCCAACTCATGTGTTAACCCTGTCTCAAGCCTTTTCTGTTGGTAAGCACCCCTAACTTGAATGTGGACATGCTTTTAACTTGAGCTGTTTGTTCCCTTAAGGGCATAGACCGCAGCCCCAGCAAGAACTCTTAGCTGCAGATGACCATTTTGTAACATGGGCAAAGGCTATCTCCATCCTAGTAGTACTAATCATCTGATGTCTTCCTACCCCACTCCTTCCCTTGATACCCAGAAAGACAAATTCTCCTGCATTTTACTGGAACGTATAAAGCAGCTCAACTTCTAGCAACCCAAAGAGCTATGAGACACATCCCCAGAAAACTCAGCATGCACACAAGTAAATGCAGCACCAAATTATGGTATAGCATGGCCATTATTGTTCATGGCAGGCTTCCTTAAGAGCAATGAGCAGAGCACGTGGCACTCAAATTAACTTTGCAGTGGAGAGGTACATAGTACTGTACCTATTTACCTATGCCAGTTGAGTTAAATGGGTGCTACCGTGTGCATGGACATTTAACCTACTTCTGTTTAGAGTGGCTTGCTTGGCAAAGGTAAACTAACTTATATTTGCAAGCTAAACCAATAAAACTAGCCTTAAAACAGACAGAGGCATCCTCAGGAAGCCGGCCATAGGGCTTCAGCCAACTGTTATTAATTAACTGTAATTAATTTGTTGTTTGTGAAATGGAGGCCATGTGCATGTGTGTAAACAAACCTGTAGATTATGGTCCTTTGAATCTTAGAATCATAGAAAATAGTGGTTGGCAGGGACATCAGGAGGTCACCTCGTCCAACCCCTTGCTCAGACCAGAACCATCCCCAACCAGATCATCCCAGCCAAGGCTTTGTTTAGCCAGATCTTAAAAACCTCCAAGGACAGAGATTTCAACACATCTCTGGGTAGCCTGTTCCAGTGTTTTACTGCCCTCTTAGAAGAAACTTTTCCCATAAAATATAACCTAAATTTCTCTTGCTGCAACTTGAAACCATTGCTCCTTCTTCTCTCATCTGCCACCACTGAGAACAGTCCAGCTCCATCCTCTTTGAAACCCCCCTACAGGTAGTTGAAAACTGTTATTTAATCCCTTCTCAGTCTTCTCTTCTTCAGACTAAATAAGACCGGTTCAAAACTGGGCACAGTACTCCAGATGTGGCCTCACCAGTGCCAAATACAGAGGCATAATCCCTCCCCTTGTTCTGCTGGCAACAATTCTACTAATGCAGCTCACTATGCCATTAGCCTTCATTGCAACAAGGGCACACTGTTTGCTCTGGTGTTATTCCTGCTTTTATTTCCATGGCTTGCTTTTGTAGAAAGGTAGAAACTGCTTTTTGGTTCAGCCCAATAGTATCCTGGTCAATGAATAGGGCTCAGAGGTGTGGCAGCACTGCAAATAATAATGTGGGATGTTGCATACCCAATCTCTGGGCTAAATTCAGCCCCACAGGACTGTTTCTCTTTTGCTCGTGGGTTTATGTCCAAGTGTACACTGTCGGCTCACTGGGTCAGGGATCCTGGACAGTGTGTGCGCGCGTATAATCATCAGTTTGGGGGTTGGCATAAACACAGCTATTTGTGGTAACTGGAACACTTCAGCTGGGTTATTTTCATCACCATCCTCCTGCACCAAGATACCTAACACATTAACTCCCTCTCTTGGAAAGGGTCCCAAGGCTTGTTGTTGCTGCTAAAAAAAGCCGTCTGTTCTGTTTTGGGGTAGCTAATGCTCTTCCCATATCTGAGCTCTACCACAAAGTAAACTCAGCAAGGTCAGTTTTAGACCCCCTGCCTGGGCCTGTCTTGTTTTTGCTGCAGTTGTTATCTCAAGACGGGAGACTTGTGTTAGTGACCTCAAAAAAGAACACGTGGCTTTTTTTCTTTCAGCAGAGAAGACAAGCCCGTGCACCTTGCAGCTTGTCTTGTGTTGACACCAGAATTGGCCATGAGAGGGCCTAACAAAAACAGTAATATAATGAAGTTGTATGCGCAGAGCGGCTGCTGATACCTGGCGTTAGGCAGGTTGTGTAGGACATCCTCCACTTCTAGGTGAGGTAGGGGTCTCAGACACAAAACCTAGCGAAACATGATAATCAATCAAGAAAGGGGAACTCAACATCTATTGCCCCTTACCAAAATTCCTTGATCTGTGCTCTCATCTAATGCTATGTTGCTCTGGCAGGTTATTTTTACTCCTGGAGAGAGACAGAGAGAGAGGGGGAGAATATTTCCGGAGCCCATCCCTAGGGTTAGTGAACATCTCTGTTCTGCCCGTGACTGGGGATCGTAGGTGCTAACTCACAAGAAATAAATAATGTCGTGACATCTCAGCAACAGTGTAAGAATTCCTAGTCACAGCCCTCACTGCTTTAGTGCCATATTATCTCAGATTACTAGACAATAATGAATTAAGCCTCATTACAGCCCTGTGAAATAGGAAAGTATTATCCCATTTTGCATCAAAATTAAGTGGCTTGCACAGTGTCACACTGGAAGGAAATGACATAGATCAGAATCCAGATATTCTGGTCCTGTGCAATAACCCCATGACTCTCTCCCTTCTGCTTCCTCATGGCAACAGCAGCACAAGTACTGATGCCTCACTGAAGCAATGGCCTTTTTATTGTTGCCTTCAAGTGGCAAAAGACAAGTGTCCCACATTTCTGTGTGTCCCAGGGTGTCTTTAGTGCCATAGCCAGCATAAAGTACTTTATACAGTCTCTGACAGGAGCCCCTATTCAAGAAGTGTCAGGGAAGGGAGGTTTCCTGGCAGGAGTGTTCCTACACCCTGGCAGCCAAGAATAGTTGGAGCAGACTGTAAGGGCCTTTGGTACGTACAGCAGTCCTCTATCCTGAGTTAGGAAATTTCTCACACAGAGGAGGTGCAAAGTTAACTTGACCCAAGAAACACAGTCCTGCCCTTATAGACTTCCATAGCTTATATAGAACATCTTCTTCAGGGATGTGGATATCCAGTTTGTCATGATGAAGTGTGCTCAAAAGAGAAGACCGGTGTACTGGCAAAATTCAGTCTTGTTCCCAGGCAGGGCTTACAACCCTAATCCTTCAAATGAGAACCGCTAGCCCCAGAACAATAAGGGCTGCCCAGGGAGCTGCAGTCACCAGTGGGACTTGTGTCTCTCTCAATCTGCTCTGGGAATTGAACACTGGGAGAGGAGATGTGATTAACAAACCCGAAAGTAGGGATGAGAGTCAAGACAGTTGCCTGGCATGTCACAGCCAAGATTTGAAAGCAAGTCAATGTTTTCTCCTCAATTTTTCCTACTTGTAATGGGCAAATGATGCCACAAGTATGGTGAAGCATTTGAAATTTATGGGGTAAGTGTGCCAAATATAAATATATTCTCATTTAACCACTATTAATTGTAAACCTGCTGCCAATGAAAACTGAAAAGAATGAACCAATTACAGGAGACAATGTACTTTAGGCAGTGCAGCGTGAGTATATCATTAGATCCTCTTCATCGGATGAATACATATATTTAGGCAATGTTTCTGAGTGAAGCAGGCTGCTTCAGATGTACAGTTGAGATTGCTGTCCAAATATATCATCCACTCCTGCCAGAAACACTGCAGTGTGTGTGGCATATAATAGATAAGGCAAAAGCATCTTCACTACACAAAGAGGTACAGACAAGGCAGTTTCCCCTTGATGTAACTAGTTGAGGTCAATTCCAAGTGTGGGGAGTAGAGTGGACTTTAACAAGATCTGCGCAGGGAAGAACATTTCTGCTGTGACACCAGTAGCTATCCAAC
Source organism: Caiman crocodilus (assembly GCA_030014935.1). Classification (NCBI taxonomy): domain Eukaryota; kingdom Metazoa; phylum Chordata; order Crocodylia; family Alligatoridae; genus Caiman; species Caiman crocodilus. Next base: position 11,848,524 of record JAGPOW010003310.1, read on the forward strand.
TATAAAAATGCACTTCTTGACAGTCAAGCCAGAGAAAACCATAAACCAAGCAGTTAAGGCACTAGATGCATGGAAAGATCGCTGCACTAGACAAGAGAGGCATGCATCGGCATTTTAAACATCCACTTCCTGCATGATAAAGTTTCTTTTGCTACAGGAAACACCAGCACTTAAAAAACAGGCATGTAAGTTAGACTTGTGGCTTCCAGGGAGTGGGACTTTGTAGTATTGGGGATAAAGAGTCCAGTTTTATAGACAGTCCACAAAGGTGCAGGAATGGAAAGCAGAACAGCAGCCACACATTTATTTGTAGGCAAATAAATATAGACAGACCTTACTGTGCTGTAATACTTGCTGCCTAATCCTTCCCTTGCTAGCAAAAAAGCCTTACACTTTCTTACACGAGCATGCTCTGGGCTCAGATGAGCAGCACATCTCCATTTCTGGACTGGATGAAGTGTCTTGCCCATGGTGCTACAGAAAAATAAAGTCTCATTACTGGCAATAGAGACCTGGGAGAACCCTGTGTCAGATCTTATGCACTTTTATCCATACAACTATTTTGCTAAAGGCCCCAGAAAAGGAATCATGCATCCCCTTCTACAAACCTTACCACAGGAGCTGCCTGCATGTATTGTGCTGAAGTCACAGTCCCCGTTACAGCTCTGGTGGAGCAGATTTTGGCCTTGTCTAGATTAGAAAGAAAAGTTTTCATAGTACAGAGAGTCTAGGATTCTTCTGGGCCTGATTTGACCTCCTAAATGTGTTAAACTGGAATAATACTAATAAACTGGAGAGCAGGCTATACAAGGAGAGGCTGAAAGACATGAGGCTGTTCAGCCTGGAAAAGAGAGGACTTAGAGGGGACTTCACAGTAGCACATACTCAGGGTCAGAAGGGACCTAAACAGATCATCAGGTTGGACCCCCTGCTGCAGGCAGGAACAGGTGCCGGGATCATATCACCCCAGCCACATATCTGTCCAGCCTCCTCTTGAAGACCCCCAAAGTAGGAGAGAGCAGCACCTTCCTTGGGAGCCTAATCCAGAGCCTGGCAGCCCTTACTGTAAAGTAGTGTCTCCTGGTGTCCAGCCTGAACCTCCTCTCTTAACATTTGTGGCCGTTATTCCTAGTAACCCCAGGTGATGGCCGGGGAGAACAGAGCCTCCCCCAATTCCTGCTGGGACCCCTGGTGAGTTTGTAAACATCCACCAGATCCCCTCTCAGCCTTCTCTTGTGGAGGCTGAACAGATTCAGGCCCTTCAGCCTCTCTTCTTAGGGCCTGCCCTGCTGCCCCTTGACCATGCGAGTGGCCCTCCTCTGGACCCTCCTGAAGTGCGGTGCCCAGAACTGGATGCAGTACTCCAACTCTGGCCTGACCAGCACTGCATAGAGAGGAAGGGTCACCTCCCTGGACCTGCCTGTGATGCATCTGTAGATGCACGACAAGGTGTGCTTAGCCTTATTGACCACTTCCTTGCATTGATGGCTCATGTTCATCCTGGAGTCAACGATGACTCCAAGATCTCTTTCTGCCACCGTGTTGACAAGAAGAGTGTTCCCAGCCTGTAGGTGTGTTGCAGGTTCCTTCTCCCTAGATGCAGCACCTTGCGCTTGTCTGCGTTGAATGCCATCCTAGTCTCGTCCGCCCACCTCTGTAACCTGTCTGGATCTAGCTGGATTCTGTCCCTCCCCTCCAGCGTACCCACCTCGCCCCACAACTTGGTGTCGTCAGCGAATTTGGACAGCATGCTTTCCACACCTACATCCAGATTGCTGATAAAGTTGTTGAACAGTACAGGCCCCAGGACCGAGCCCAGGGGGACTCCACTGCCCACATCCCTCCAAGTCGAAAACGGCCCATCCACCACCGCTCTCTGGGTGCAACCATGTAGCCAATTTGCCACCCATCTGACTGTGTAGGCATCAATGTCGCAGTCACTTAGTTTTTTTAAGAGAATGTGGTAGGAAACAAGTGTCAAAGGCCGCCTTAATGTCCAGGAAGACCACATCCACCCTAACACCCTTGTCCAGGGACTTTGTGACCTGATCATAAAAAGAAACTAGGTTAGTCAGGCAGGATCTGCCCTCAATGAACCCATGTTGGTTGTCCCTGAGCATTACCTCCCTTGCTAGGCTCTTGGAGATGTGTTCCTTGATAATTCTCTCCAAGGACCATGGTAAGACTGACTGGCCTATAATTGCCAGGGTCCTCTTTTCTCCCCTTCTTGTAAATGGGAACCACATGGGCCCTTTTCCAATCCTTTGGTACCTGGCCAGTGCCCCATGACTGCTCATAGAGCCATGCCAGGGGCCCCTCTATGACCCCCACCAATTCTCTCAGCACCCTTAGATGAAGAGCATCTGGACCTACTGATTTAAACATGTCCAGCCCCTCCAGAAGTTCCCTAACTAGGTCATGCCTGACCCTAGGCATGGTGGTGCCTCCCTGGGTCCATCCTCAGTTCTAGTGGAGGAGATGTCCTGGTGTCTGTTCAGGAATACGGAGGCAAAGAATTCATTAAAGACTTGGTGGCAGCCTATAAGTATATAAGGGGTGCACATCAGGGCCTGGGGGAGCATCTGTTCACTAAGCCACCCCAAGAGAAGACAAGGAATAATGGTCATAAATTGCTAGACGATCACTTAAGATTGGACATAAGGAGAAACTTCTTTATGGTTTGGCTGCCCAGGGTCTGGAACAGACTCCCCCAGAGGTGGTACAATCACCTACTGTGGAAATCTTCAAAAAACATCTGGACGCTCACCTGGCTGGTGTCACCTGACCTCAGCAGTCTTTCCTGCCCAAATGTAGGGAGGCTGGACCTGATGATCTCGTGAGGTCTCTTCTAGCCCTCGACATCTATGAAAATTGACCAATGGCTCACATCGGAAAAAAAGCTCTTCTCCCACTGTAATCTGAACAAGTCCATAGACTAGCCTGCATATAATAACATTTAAAGTCACATATTGTATTGCAAATGTCTTAAAAAGGATCTGTTTTGATCAGGGGACCTTCATAAGTTAATATAAACACAGACCATCACCCTTCATATCCCTCTGTACTTGCACTTCATCCCTGGTTCTAGATTCCAGCACCTTGCTGTGATAGTCTATGCCAACCTATCATTTTCTCTTGCTTTTTGAGGAGCCTGGTATAACTCCTACCATCAGTAGGTTGTCCCTAGCAGTGTTTGCACATCACTGTACAAACCTCCACCCATCCTCTCAGAGAAAAGATTCTTCTCAAATCTTACTGTCCAAAAGGAAGTACAGTTGAGAGCATTAAAAAGGCAGCTTCCTGTAAATGCAGTACAACCACTTGACCCTACTGAGAAAAGAAACTGTCTTCAACATCCTCTTCTAAAGCAGGACTTCATTGCCTAAGCAGCTGATTCCCCACAACCAGCTCATGCTGGCCAACTGAGTGCAGGGTAGAGTCATGGTGCATGTCCACTGAGGGTTGTATTGTGAGAGGCACAAAAGAGCACATTAACACTGTCCTCAGTCGGTGCCAAGGGATGCTGCAGCAGAGACTGCCAGGCCTTTCCACATACTGATTCTTGAAACCAGCGTAACATATCTGCTTTAGAGGGGTCCCACAAAGTGTGCCCCAGGTACAATGCTGTAGGGTGGCAACTTTTCAGCCGTTTAGGCCCATCTAATGGAAAGTGGGTGTGCTGTGCTTCACTGTACATTTGCAGTAAGCATGGTCTGTAGGCCAGGGAAATGTGCCTAGGGGATGATGAACTGTTAGGCCAGGACTACATTTCTGAGCTCACACTCAGAAATACTGATATAAATCCAGTCGACCACCATGAAAGCCAATGAAGTTACACCAGTGTGAGGGAGCAGGAGCAGGCCTTTAGAGGCAGTGTCTTCTAGTGGAGAGTTGCAAACTAGTCCTTAGGAATTTTTTATTTCATATTGTCAGGCAAGTTGCTTCCTCTCTCTGACATCAGTATCATCATTGTGTTACACGTGGGAAAACTGACCTTTTCTGCAAAGCACTTAGGGACTACAGAGTTCAAGTGCTTCACGATCGAGTATTATGCTATACCAACCCCTGGACTCCTGGGTTCCAGTTTGAATTCAGTGTGTGATCACAGTCTTGCTTTTTTAACTTCTCTGGCCCTCGGTTTATTTACACCATATCACTCATCTAAAGTCCCACCTCTCATCACGGACCCATGAGACTCTATTCAGGCTCACAAAGAGCCTCTGAAATCTTTGGATAGTATTTGCTGGAAGTGCAAGGGTGTACCATGCACCAGGCTCTCTTAGCTTGCAACATAAGGGATGATTTTGATCTGGCTCTTAAGTGGCTTTAAGCACCCTATTGACTTCACTGGGAGTTGGGGATGTTCAGTGGTTCCAGAAAATCAGCTCTTGCCCCATCGCCCCCCTACCCGCTCCCCACTCAGTTCTCTTCTGCCTTCAGTTCTTCTTTGTGCAAGGTGAATTTCCAGTCCGAGATGCTATCAAAGAAAGCAGGGAGCTTAAACAAACAGTGCTGAAGCAAATGGAATTTGCCCTTTGAAGTGAAGAGCCAGTACATTCATGAGCTCCAAAAAGGCAAAAACGTGCTCAAAGCCTTTTGTTTTGATTCTGCCAAGTTATGCAGTTATAGGCGGTCTCTTTAATCCAGGGATGTAGCTGTAAATGAAGAGGAAAGCCGTCTAGGACACCAAATCCCTTGAGAGGTAGAAATCATCCATCCATGACACTTCTCCGAGCAAAGGGGCTCTAGAGAAATGGAGACAGAACAGAGGCTCACTTTCTAGTCTGGAGCTATCGTGGGTTCAGGTCTCTAAGAAAGCTTTTCCTTGTTGATTGAAGCATCTTGCTTTTCTACAAATCATAGCAGTGGATTTTACCAAAGGTTCTGGCAATTAGATGAAAACGGAGGCTGAGGGATTGAAAAGAGCAGAATGGAGGAGACCTAGATGGCAGCCAGGGAACATGAATAGAGAGTTGATGGCAACCACCTAAATAATGACAAAGGTGACATCCTTTGGCTGTCTGAAGGCCTGTGAAGCAGGTGTTACTGGATCAAAGTCAACTTCTATCAGATCAATTGACCTGTCATACAACCAAAGAGGTGTTGGTACTATCAGAAAAAAAGCCAAGAACCACTTACTTCCAGAGGGCAACTTCCTAACCCTGTCTGGAGCACCAGTGGTTAGTATCTGGGGTATCTATTTTGTATTTAAGTAGGACCTTGCTTTCCACTGTCAGCCAGCCAACCAGCACTACACTTATTTTAAACAAAAGAGGATTCTGCCGTTCTTGTATCCTAGTCTCTGGTGCAGTGGAGCAGGGCTGAGCTAAGCAGGAAGCAGTGCTGCTGTCTCCACATTGCCCAACATCCGTCCAGCTCCGATTTTTCACCTTTGCTTTGATTCTCTTCCAGATGTATTTTGTCTTCTCCGACAAGGTGGTACTTTTGTTTGACTTCTGGAATGTCCACAGCCCGGCAGGTAAGAAAAGCCACTTCTGGCTCCCAATCATAACCAAATGGCTGCTGCTCAGCACAGCTGATTCACATGAGGTTCATAAACAAGTCTGTGCATAGGGGGCTGGAAAGAGCTTTAAAGAGTCTGTGGATCAGAATCTCTTCAGTTAGTTCTGCATAACTTCTCTCTGTCACAGCCTCTCTCAGCAGGATTACCTGTCAGTAAGTCTCTCTAGCAAAAAGGGAGTGATAAAGGGAGCATGGTGGGTGAGAAAGACTTCTGTTTTGGTTAAAAAAACCCAGGGGTTTACCCTCCTTCAACACTGGTTGAAGGTATAAGGGCCCCTACCTCTGGAAAGGTTTGTATAGAATAGTATCTACACCCATCTATATAGACAGATTCCCTTTTGACATTTCCTGCATGTCCCAGGATATGCTCCTAAATTATCCCAACATCTTCTCCAGGACTATATAAGAGAGAAAGCCACTTGTTTACTTACTTGTATGCTCAAGGGACTATATAAGAGAGAAGGCCACTTGTTTTGGCCAAGTAAGCAAGTGACTTGGACCTAGCATCACACTGATTCTTAGATCAGGTTCGAGAGCCTGAGAATCAGATTCTTCCCCAAAAGGAGAGAAGTCTCGAAGATGAAACAAACCTGGGCTTGCAGAGTCCTGAATGCACTTTGGGAGCTAACCACCAGGGAATCATGTGTTGTGCTACAGCAAACTAAGTCTTAATCAAGCCAGTGTCAGGACTTCCTGGGGTGACGTGAGCTAGTTTTCTTTACCAGTCTTGAGGGTGTCTATACATGTGCAGTGAGGCTGGCCCAATTACAGTGCAGCAGAGCAGATGCGATTAATTGCGTCTGCTGGAGCGTGCTAATGACTGCTTCAGCAGACTCTAGTGTCATGTGTATCAGCATCCCTATGCTGAAAAATGGTGGCAGGTGGCGCTTTAACTAAAGCTCATTAGACAAGCCCCCGCCACCATTTTTCAGTGTGGGGACATTGATACACGTGATGCTCCAAGCACTTTAATTAGAGCAGCTCTCAGAGTCACTCTAATTAAAGCACTTCGCCTCCTCCCCTTCCTGGAGCACATCTATAAACACCTGCAGCTGTCTAGCGTCTCCCAGACTCTGTGAAACCGGCCCCTCTCCAGGTTGTGCTCAGTGACATGCATAGTGTGAATGCCGGAGGACTGCCCTGCCCACAGGACCCAGCAAATGGCTTTAGACAAAAAGACGTTTGCAGCCTGGCATGTTGTTGAAGTCCAGCCAGTCCCTGTGGTGGGATGAACTGCTGGAGACTGAGACTCCAAACTAGCCATTTGTAGACTAGTACCCAGAAGCCGCCTGCACCTAACAAGGGGCTAACCCCCACCTCCCTGCTTCTTGCTGAGTCACAGCATACTTAGAAGAAAGCTGTAAACTGCAGCGTGTGAAAGGAAGGACCTCCTCCCTGGAACATGTCATTAAGCTCCAGCCTGACCGGAGAAACTATTATTTTTAGATCCCTGAACTAGCTAGATTTTGGGGCAGAGTTCTTAAGAGAGGCTAATTAGGGATGGCTGATAGCCAGATTCATTCATAACAGCTAGCAGAGGCCATGGCCTGTGCTGCTTGGGTGATAATTGAAGAGGGGGATTAAAGGCAGCTCCTGCATATACTTATTTTACCTCTCTATCTAGCTGTAGAGGAGGGAGGCACACAAGATGACAGGAATTCCAGGTGCAAAATACCTGAATCCTCAGGAACTTGCTGTAGAGAATGTATCCTCCTGCGTGCTTTCTGTTCCTGGTCTTGAAAGAGCATGAAAAGCCCTATTACCCCATTAGGAAATTTCTGACTACCCCACCCACCTGCCACTGGCATACCATTGCAGGCAAAGATTACTACAGTGGCGTAGCCCAGGCTGATCATCAGTCAGCTGATTGAGTTACCACAGCTGGTCGTCTCTGTTCCAGAGAGGCCCAAGATTAGGACAGCAGGGGGAAGCTGCAGCCACAGAGTGAGGTTTCTTGGAGGAAGCAAGACATAGGGTACTTTTTTATAATATGCCTGTTTTGCACACTGTAACAGTTATACAAGCACTAGATCCATGCATCAAACTGCAAGACTAAGTGGTGCAGGAAGGGCAAGCAGAAGAGTGGTGAAACTCTGCCTAACTCTCTTACAGCACAAGAGGATCATCGATAGTTTTTATCATGGCCTGGGGAATGGGTCAGTGAATCATGCAGTGCTCTGCTGTTGCTCCCATGCCCCAGATCTGTATTAAAATTAATTTTGTACCTCATTTCCCAAGTTCACTTCTTTCATTTGGATGAGGCTAGAGTGAGCCTCTTGCAAGATAAGTTGAGCAGAAGACATAAAGAAGGTCCACAGGCATTGCTAGAGTCAGATGCCACAAGAAGCACCATTTAATTCCTATTGGACTGGATCTTAGCAGCCTGATTCTTACCTGGAAAAGACAGGGATAGGATGGGGGTGGGGAGGGAATAAAAGAGGCAGGGGTCAAACTTGGGCCAAGAGCCAGGTGTTGTGTGCTTAAGATGATGCTCTTTCAGTTCCTTATACTTGAACTCAGCCTTCAAGTCTTCCATGCATCACTTGCTACTGAGGCTTGGTCACGGCTTGGGTTAAGTGGCACTTAATGTTGTGCAGGGATGGCTCCATCTGAGCAGGTTGCAGGCCCTCTGAGCAGTGTTTGCCTTGCAGGGATGGCACTGTCGGTGGTGGTGATCCTGCTGCTGGCAGCATTGTACGAAGTCATCAAGGTCACCAAAGGCAAACTGCTTCATCGGACAGTGTTGTCTGTCCCCACCAGCATCAGTCAGGAGTCATTAGCAGAACAAGACAGGGCATCTGTCAACTCAGAGCGAGATCAGCAAACCTCCACCCAAAAAAGGTAATCCAAGCTCAGTTGCAGGCTCTCACAAAAGCTGTCCAAGAGACACTAGCTAAAATCTTTCTGCTTTATGGGCTTCCCAAAATAGACTGCTTGGCCTGTATAGTTATTAGAGCAGGGCTGACTCCCATCCCGTTCTCACCTAGTTTTCCCTCACTAAATGCCCATTCCACAAATGACGTGGCTGCTCTTCTGGCCCCAGGGAAGCCTTTCTTGCTGGTCCCAGGTGCAGTAGCTATCCTTAACATCAGAGGAGATTTCTCATTCACATGTGCATGATTAAAACCAGCAGGACTAGGAATGAATCATCTCTTTGTCACAATGTCAGTACAGAGTGTTCTCCCCTCAGCTTCCCCTGCAGCAGTGAATGGGGAATCTGTTTGATCAGGCAGGCTTGGCCAATGTGATCAGTGTCCTTCTCTGGCCCGGGTGGGAGGTGATGGAATTTGGTTTATATAGCAAAACCTGTTCAGATAGCCCTTTGCCTGCTGGAGGCAAGCATAAGGAAGCATTTATCATGTTCATTGGGAAGCTGTTTCCAGTCAAGCAATATCTGCCTTCAGTTAAGACTAGTTTCACTGTAGTTTTCTGGAGACCATATGTTTTCCACAAATACCCAAATACTATTCATAGAACATCAGATGAAAACATACAAATAGCAGCCAAAATGCTTGAGAAGTAGTACATGAGACCAGAGTTTCCACCTATGGGCCTGTGTCTTCCACATGACTACAAAAAGCCAGAGAAACCCAAGCAGCAGAGGCAACATATAATGCAAGAGGATGATGTGATTGTGAGCCAGTCAGGATCATGCCTTGCCTCTCCTGTTCTGCATGGCTGCCTGTTTCTCACACGATCGATCCAGTGTGATGATGGGAGATGGGAAAGAAGATCCACATTATGGGTTTGAGACTACCTAATACAAGCCAACCAGCTGGAGTGCTGAGATCACTGCTGCCTAGAATATCTCACTGTTTCCAGGTGTAATGCCATCATTTTGCATATACCAAGGGCTGCACAGGGCTCATTGGCAAGGCTTGGGCTCTCCATCTCTTTCCTTGCTTTTCTTTTTTGCACAGGTGGTTTCTGTACCATATCAGCCAGACACTGCTCCATGTGATCCAGGTGGTGATTGGTTATCTGGTGATGCTGGCTGTGATGTCCTACAACACCTGGATCTTCCTGGGTGTGATTGTGGGCTCCACAGTGGGTTACTATATGGCCTACCCAATGTTCAATGTGCGGTAGAAGCTCCTGGACCTGCTGCATTCAAGGATGCTGTTGCACGGACGAGGGCAGCATCTCCCATGGGAGGATGGTGACTGATTTTCCACTGGAGAAACTACTCATGGCCTCTAATGCTGGAAAGATGCCCAGGGTGGGAATTTCCCACTTCTTTCATTGCATTTTGGCTTATACTGTTATAAAAAAATCTACATATATTTTTAAAGTTACATTTGAACTATTTCTGCTGGGCCTGCCCTCCTCCCACTTGCTGTGCAGGCAATGGCTCCAAAGAGGACCTAGGTTGGGTCCAGGACTGTTTCCTGGTCTGTGGCCACCATTATCCCCACTGCCACTCTCCAGCGTGGGAGCTGCCCTCAGCAGAAAAGCAATTAACACTGACTTTGAATCCACCCTCAAGTCTCACTCAGGAATCCCAGGAACCTTTTCCCATTGACCAGGGTTAGCGTAGAGGTTTGTGCTCTTGTCAGCATTGCTTTGGTTTGGTTCCAAGCTGAGCCAGCAAGTGGGTGACAGACTGTATTTAAATCAAGGATGTGGATGTGATGGAAACAACACTGGCATGACTTTATCCTCCCTCTCATATGTCCGTTCAGGATTCTGCCCGGTCCCATTCACTTTTCCTTACTGCTTGTGGTCGGGGGGAAGGAGCAGAGTTAGAAAGAGGTGGTATAACCCTAAGGTTATCTCTTATCCTTCAAGGGTTTCTTTACAAACCCTGCCCTGTGCCACCCTGTGCCCTTCACCACACATGGTGCCTTCCGTGTTCCTGTAGCACTACCCGTGACTGAGCATATCATGGCATGGAGAGGTGGATTTAGTGCAAGCCGCTCTCGCATTGGTTTCCAGAATCT
>JAGPOW010003310.1:11859502-11882184 GCA_030014935.1 Caiman crocodilus
ATCTCTGGGTAGATGTGATGTGCTTTATTAGACCAACTAAAAAGTTGGAAAGAAGTTGAAAAAACCTGCCTGACATCTGACACCCCAGGTAACCTGTCTACAAATGACCACTTGCCTTCCTTCACACATTTCCCTACCTTCCCCTCCTCCCCTCACCCATGGTCTTCCTCACTTCCACTTATTTGCATTTTCACAGGCAAGCTTCTTGTACATTTGCTTCTTCTCTACCGTGGAGAACACAAAACATCAGCAGCGTCTCCCTGGGCCTGATGAAGAGTGTTTGTGCCTGAAAGCTTGCAATGTCCTTTTTTCCAACTTTTTAGTGGGTCTAATAAAAGATATCACATCTACCGAAAGACCCTTGCCTGGCCCGTGTAGGCATATGCACTTCTGCCAACAGAGCAGTGAGCAAACAGGGGCAGCAAACAGGGCAAGCAGTTCATTGGGAGTACGGGGAAGGGGAAGAGGAGGCTGGCATGAAGTACCAGATCCTGCTTTGGAAAGGTAAGTGAGCCAGGGCTGCCTGTGTGTTTGGCTCCTGCCTATTTGTTTGGTGGGCTGTGTGTGTTTGAGGCGTGTGCTCTGAAAAACTGGGAGGGCCACTAGCTGAATGATTGCTAAGTGATTGCTGGGTGATTGATGTCCCTGTCTGACAAAAGCCCAGCTTGGCTTAGCAGGGAGCATGCCAGTCAGCTGAAATACAAAAAGGAAGATTATAAGAGCTGGAAACTTGGACAAACAACAAGGGAAAACTAAAAGAGCATTGCTCTGGCACGCAGGGATGAAGGCCAAAGTGCAATTGGAGTTGCAGCTAGCAAGGGATGTGAAGGGTAACAAGACGGGTTTCTAGAAGTATGTTGGTAACAAGAGGAGGATAGGGAAAAGTGTGAGCCCCTTACTGAACAGGGGAGGCAACCAAGGATGCAGAAAAGGTTGAAGTGCTCAATGCCTTTCTTACTTCAGTCCTCACAGGCAAGATCAGCTCCCAGACTATTGTACCTGGCAGCACAGTTTGGGGGAGGTGAGCAGCCAACAGTGGCCAAAGGACGGGTTAGGGATTGTTTAGAAGAGCTAGACCGGAAGTACCCAAGGTTGCTGAGGGAGTTGGAGTTGGGATCTGGGTTTTCAGTTTCCCGTGGGAAAATGGAGAAAAACATGGGTTTCCCCCTTTGCCTGAAGGAAACATGGATTTCTCATTTTGACAGAGAAACCCATGGATTTTGCACTTTTGCACAGAGCTCTCTGCAGGCTGGCACAGTTGCAGCCTGGAAGGGCTGGGGGGAGCAGGAGGAGGGCAGTCAGGCAGGGACTGCCATGTTCACCCATCTGACGGCCAAGCAGCTGGGAGAGGAGCTCCTGCAGATAAGTTGGGGTGGTGTGGGGATTGAGACCCCCCATGGGGAGGGGCAGGGGAACCTGTGCCCCCAGATCTGTGTGCAGGGCAGGGGCAGGCACATGCTTCCTGCTGTGGGCTCGGGCCCCCTGCTCTGCTGCCATCCCTTGGGGGCCTCCACAGCCCCATAGGTCAGACGCGGCGGGTCAAGGCAGGGCGGGAAAGCTCCTTGCCTCTGCAAGCTCCACGTTGCCTTGGCGAGGTGTCCCTTGGACTGCACTGCCACCCCTACAGCTCCTTGTGGCTGCCCCTACCCGCCCCAGTCCTGCTGCCTGGGCACCCATTGCTGGGGGGCAGAGCTGGGTGGCTGGGATGGGGCCAGGAGTGAGATGGGTAGGTGGAACTGGGGGGACCTGGGGTCTGGTGGCGGTGACAGCATGGGGTGGGACTGGGGCAGAACTGCAATCCTCTGCCCACGTCTCTGTGACGAGCGCAGGTTGCGTGGGCAGGGGTGTGCAGGCAGCAGATCATGGCTCTGCCTCGGTTCTGGTCCTGCGCTGTCACCACCACAACATCCAGGTCTTCCCTGCCCTGGAGTAGTTCCCTGCCCAGCTGGGGAGACCCCGGGAACGGGGGGCACTGACAGCACAAGGCCGTGGCAGCGCAGGACTGGGGCTGGGGTACAGCCCTGGTTCTGTGGCCCCACACAGTTAAAGCTCTGTGCTGTCACAGCCCCCTCGTTCCCGGGGTCTCCATTAAGACTGCCAGGAGCTGTGCAGGCAGCTGTTGGGAAATGGAGTACAGCTGCTGACCAGATCCACCATTTTGCCCACCCCTGAGCTAGATGGTTGTCAGCGGTGGCAGATGACATAACAAGGAGCAAGGGTCTCACGTTGCAACAAGGGAAGTTTAGGTTAGATATTAGGAAAAACCTTCTCAGTAGGAGTGTAGGAGAGAGGTTGTGGAGTTTCCATCCTTGGAGGTTTTTAAGGCTAGACAAAGCCTTGGCTGAGATGATCTAGCTGGGGTGGTCCTGCTTTGAGCAGGGGTTGGACTAGATGTGACCTCCTGAGGTCCCTGCCAACCCCCCTGTTCTGTGATTCTATGAACACACGGAGCTGGGGCCACCTGCTGTAGTACATCTGGCCTCTTCATCATTTGGGCAGTGGAAAGGACCAGATCATAGCTATAAATGGCTAGCAGGAGACTCCCTTGATGCATGAGAACTCTTCAACAATATACAGCTGACCAAGTTAACGCCAGCTACGCCTTTCTGGCCAGTGGGGCACAGATGATCATTGTTCCACTGTATTTATTCTCCTCCGCAATGCAGTCCATTCTGGTTCTTTCTATTGCTGTAACAATGCCTGAGCCAGACCAGGTCTTGACCTCAATATCCAAACAGTGTGTAGCCCCCAGACAGAACTGTCTTTGGCATGGATGTTCCCTGGATCTTAGTTTTAATGCAACCCTTAGAGCTGCTAAGAACTTGCACTCACGGAAATGGCTGCAGACATGTAGATAACCCAGCCATCCTCGTTCCAAGCTCACAATCTTGATGCAATATAAGAAATAACCCTCCTTAAAAAAAAGTTGTTCATGTTTTATCTGGCTGGCTCCCCAGACTGTTGGAGGGCCACCTGGGACATACTGCCCCGACACATACCTCTCCTCAGGAATCAGAGCGATGTGGCTTTGCTTCTTTTGAATGGCAAGACTTGCTACTCTCATAAGTAGTCAGTCCATGCTACATTAGGGCACAGCATAACATGCCAGGCTGGTTTTTCCATCCAAACTGTTCTATTAGTTTGTCCTTTGCTCTCAGTACTTTCTACCCCAGGATTTTATTGCAAAGTGAGTATTATCCTCCATTTTACAGATGGACTCAAGCACTGAACTGCCCCATGCTTAAAGCCATGCAGCTGGTCAGGAACACAAAGATTCATTTCCAGCTCTTGAGGTATTTCCTCCTCCTGCATACATGGGACTTCCCATAGTCGGGTGCCATGCCGCAAGGGATAAAGGGCTCTCGGCAGCCACTAATCAAATGGATGCTTGGGGAAATTACTATCCCCCTTCCACACACACCCCATAACGTCTGAAGTACCTGAGCTAGCTCAGGCATCTTTGCCTGGCACTGTGTCTTGCAGCATAGACACATATCTAGAATGACTTAGAGCTCATTATTTTCATCCCCAGAGCAATAGGAAGGTGGTCTGGGTTTAGAGTACCAAACTGGGACACACACATTTGGCCACAGGTTTCTTGTGCAAGCTCAGTCAGGTCACATTGTCTTGCTATACTCCAATTCCCTATATCCCCCCTTCCTCGTGCTCTTTCTTGGTTCATCTTACATGCTTAGCATAAGAAGAGATGGCCCCAGTCTCCCAAAATCCTATTGCTTGTATTGCACAATGCCTAAGCCACTGGAGTGCAGACGTGGTGGCCTGGGTCTCTCAATGCAAATAGAATACAAGTAAAATCAGATATAAGCCACAAACCCTGACACATGACAGGCTCTCTAGGACAGTGCCAGCTCAGTGCAGTCCCAGCCACCATTTGCATGTTACCACAATATATACTCGCTAAAGCAACCTCTTAGCTGACCCCAGACTCCATGCCACATTGAAGCAATGCACTAGTTCTCAACGTAGAGCTTCAATTCCAATTCAATTCCGGACCCAACCATTTTGGCTCAGTCTGCTCCACTCCCGAACCTTCATGTATAAGGTCTCCCAGTCTTTTGGGAAGCACTTGTCCGAGAATGATGGTGAATCAATCAGGAACGAGACTCTCGACTGGCTTTAAATAAGGCTGATTTTTATTTAATTCTTCTAAGCATATTTGAAACATTTGTATAACATTCTCAATGTATTGCGAAAGAGACAAGGTTTTTAATCCCCAATGCAAGGCACTTGTTGGGAGAGCCCAAGTTGTTTAGACTGGGCATTCCCCAGTTAAAAAAGAAACAATGGCATTTAAAATATACACGGAAGTTGGAATGTCTTTGTAGATGAGGAAAGGGCCTTCCTTTCCATTTGTGTTGTAAGAAGAACTGTCCTAGTCCGGTGACTTGACAAGTCATGTCAACCATATGCCACATTTTAAATATAGGAACATGTCATTTGTCTGCTGAAATCCTTCCCACAACCCAAGTCCCACCAGCTACATGCTCCCAGATTCTCTTAACATTAGGCATCTGAAACACACCTATCACCTTGAGGCCGCAGGTGTCCCATTGCATACTGGGCTATACTACCACAGTGCTCGGCGCAGTGCCCAGCTGAACCTCAGCTGCTCTCCCAGTGCAGCTATCCTCTGATTGCTGGAGTGCACCAGAGATGCCCAGGAAAGCTTTGGGGAAACCTGTTCTGGGAGTGCTGCCTTTTCCTATACTTGGCAAGAGAATGTATTTGTCTCATGTCTGACATACTGAAAATGGTGCAGAGTGTGCCCACATGGAGGAGTCATTTGTCCAGCACACATAAAAGCACCTGGTTAACTCCATGTGGGCTAACAACACGCCCTTTGGTTACCATTACCAACACTGCCAGATTCATGTGCCCATTCCCATCAGGCTTGCCTTTGACTGAAAGGCCACAGGGTTCCCATGGCCCTCACACTTGGTGCAAAGGTGGCGGCATTTGTCTATGGTCATGGGAATGCCCTCCCGCGTCTAAGAATTTGTTCTAAACTTACTGAAACCAGGGGCATGACCTATTTGCACCAAAGACACAGCAGGGGGAGGTAGCATGTTGGGAAAGTCACCTCTCTCGTGATAGGCATTTCCAGAAGACCTTAAGCCCTGCAGTTTAATAAGAGTGAAACCCAAAGGGCACAAAGCCACTCGACTCATTGTTAAAAGACTCATTTGCCATGATATTTCTCATTGGGAGTCTTATTACCCCAACCGGGTCAAACACCTCCATGGAACTGATGTAAATTTACCTGGATTGCATGGACAGCACAGCCTCATCGCAGGAGATTGACCAAAGTAAGAGGGGAGAGCTAATCCCAGCCCATGGGCTGTTTGGGAAGAGCTGAGCATGTTGGCACAACTTTCCAGGTGAGTCAGGCAGTAATGAGGAAATGATGAGGAACAGCTATGAATTCAGCAGGTAAAGGTAAGGAAATGGCCTCCATCCCACCCCAAGAGGTTTTCTGAGGGGCTAGAAAGAGTCTTTCCTTAAGGTCAGTTTGTCTCTATCCATTCCTCCCTTGCTCTGAAAAGGCCCAAGAGTCACCCCTGGGCTGCCTGCTCAGAGCTATATGTGTCTACATAAATATCCTTGTCTGCTTGTCTCTCTCAGGATTAGGAATTTCACAAAGCATCCCCCAGCTGACCGCAAGCCACCTCCTACCCATGGGCAATTCAGCCATCTCTAAAAACAAGCACAATGAAAATAAGAGCTCTAAATGAACGTGTGCCACATGCAGAAGGGAGATGCTAGTTAGCAGCAAGCCAAAGTCCTACAGCTTCAGCGAGTCAGACTCTTGCCCCACCTCCCCCCCGCCCCACCCCGTGCCTCTTTTGCCACCCAGCAGCTGCACCAGCTCCAGAAACTCTGTTTACCCAAGACAAAAGCTTTAAACTTTGCATAAGTCAGTTATGTCCCACACGGTTCTCTCTCCAAACTACGCCATCTACATGTCTGGCTTGCTTTGGCCTCCCTTTGCTCTCTGCAAAGCCAACTTCCTCTGCCCATCCAACTTAAAAGCCTTTAAAAAACACCTATTTCCTCCCCATTTCACCTACCACAGCCATCCTTCCAGGGCTCCATTCCATCCCTCTGCTCCCTCCTCAAGTTTGTAAGAAAGGGCAGGAGACCTGCTATGAAACATACTCTTGTGAACATTAGTATTTAAAAGCCACCAGCTAAGCTTGTTTTGGTGCTCTCTGGGAATAACACTGCTGGGTGGTAGAAGTCTTGGAAGGAAAAGAAAGTGTGGCAGAGTCACCACTCATAGGGACATAATAGAACCCCCCTCTTTGTTTCTGGCCAATAATATCGATTTAAAAGTGGCTGATTTTAGACCTCTGAGATGTATCAATAACTATTTTCAACCAGGAAAGACAATCAGACATCTACCCAAGTGTCCCAGGAGCACCATGACACTGGCTGATACGTTTAGACCAACCATGCTCTGCTTCCTCCTTCCAAGCACAGCAAACACAAGCTTTCTTCACTGTCTTACCCTGCATGTACAGACAGGGTAGGAGGGATGTAGCGGCAGCAGTAGTTAATTGATTTGAAAATATGCTGGCTCCTTCCATTCCCATACCAGTCCTACAAAAGACAACTGCTTTGGCACCATGAGTAGACCCTACAGTCCAAACAGTGCACACAAGAAGCCACTAGCAAAAGAATTAAGGTGCTGCCCAACCTTCTTTGTATTCAGGATAGTTCTGCTTCTGCCTCAGTCTCTGTGATGTGGGAATCAGACATCCATGAGCTCAGAACTGTGTGAGCAGCAATCCCATCCTCTTCTTCTTTGGAGCCAATCAGGAAAGAAGGATTCCAGTTCAATTTTAAGTTCATCTTGGAGAAAGTTATTCCTCCTTGTGCCAGAGAAGATGGAAAGACCCACATTAAATTCATGGCCCTGGCTTTAACAGTATATATCCAGGCATATAAAGGGGCCTCGTCATTTGTTTGGAGAAAGGGGTGCCAGTGTTGAACATTCACAGAGTAGAGGGGATGTCCACAGCCTAGCTCATCTGGGTTCCTGAATGCAGGTTCATGGACAATAGGTACAGGCGGTGGGCCTCACACTGCATTCGACATCCTTGGCATTGTGTGCCAGAATGACCTCTTTGGTTAGAGCAAGAGTAACAGGTTAAAGGAACAGCCAGATGGTCGTAATGGTTATAGAAATCCCTAAAAACTCCAGACCTCCCCTGATGTCGATGTACAAGACTGCTGCTCTCTAGTGGCTACTCCAGGCATTTGCAAACTTATTTTGAAGTAAAGTGTCTTCAGTAAGAAGGAAAAACAAAAGACGTGGCTAAGTGCAGGGGGGTGGGGAGGAATGCCCTACATGAAGAGGCAGAGCCCTGGGAGGCTGCTGGGTTTGGACCAGTACTGAACTGCTGCACCCATCAGCAGAGCATTCTTCCCCAAGCAGGGCTGTGATTTAGGAGATACTGCATCTCGGTGGTTCTCCCCACCCCCTTCCCCAAAACGATGGAGTCCGAACCCAGGAATGTAACAGCTTCTAATGCTGTGGCTGGACCAGCCTATGAGTCCCCCCCACCCGAGTCCCATGGTGTCCTTGACTCCAGTTTGCCTTTGGCACACAGTGTACATGCTTGACAGGAATCCTGAGAGGGCAGCTGACCTAAAACTCAGTCTGCATCCCCTCACTGGTCTCTGTGGTCCCCATGCTGGTCTCTGTGGTCCCCACGCTGGTCTCTGGGGCCCCCACGCTGGTCTCTGGGGCCCCCACGCTGGTCTCTGGGGTACCCACGCTGGTCTCTGGGACCCCCACGCTGGTCTCTGGGACCCCCACGCTGGTCTCTGGGGCTGTCTGGGCTGGCTCCACGTTCTCCACACAGGCCTGGGTGGACACCTCCTCCCCTGTCTCCTTGTCACTAGGTTTGCAGCTGTTTGCTTCTGCTGTCTCCTCAGCAGGTGACAGGGCAACTCCCAGGGAAGGTGGCTTGACTGGAGAGGCAGGTGCTGTTGGTCCAGCTTTTGGTGCCTGTGCCCCCTCGCTGACTGGGCTCTGGCAACCTGCATCGTGGTGGGCAGTGAGTTCTAAGGGGGCCGGGCAGTCGGCCTTCTGGGCAGCTCCCTCCGCCACGCCACTCTCCTGCACTATTGTACCATTCGTCAGGTGTTCTTTCGCCTCGTCCTCAGCAGGGACAGGGATCTCCATTTGGACCTCTGTCACCAGCATCTCCCGTATTTCTTTCACGTCGTCAGAAGACCCTGGTGTTCCAGGAGCAGAGCAGGTCTCCAGCTCTGCTGACTCTGTCTCCTCCTGGGAGCTCTGATGCATCAGCCTCTCTGCACCAGACTCAAAGGACAGGGCTCCCTCGTCATCATGGATGACCGACACCACTTGCTTGGCTCGGCGCCGCTTCTCGGCAGATGGATCTGCATCTGGCTCGTTGCCATACTCTTCTCCCCAGTCGATGGGCGCGCCCTCTCCCAGCAGGTGGAGATTCGGATCACTGTTGTGCATGACCATGCTGTCACGGTACAGGTTGTGCTTCCTCTGAACTGCTGCTTCTTTCACAGCTGCAATGGCATAGATAAGGAGGTCAGGATGGATCCAGTGATAATGGAGGAGCACCTACAGAACCCATTCTAGATCAGGACTGCACTGTGCTTTGTACCAGGTGAGGAAGTAACCAGGCCTCTCCAAGGTTTCCCAAGACTCAGGGCAAATGACATGCAACATGCATGGGGACACGGGGTTATGAGCAACTCTACCCTCTACTAAAGGTGTCATGTGCACACAAGAAATGCTGCATCCTGTGCACCCCTCAGTTCTAACTGAGTCAGAAGCCTGTAGCTGGGAAACAGATGGACAAGCAGGTAAAGGGGAGGACAGAATTGCAAAGAAAAGGACAAAGAGTTTGAACCTGAAGCAGTGGAGAAGATGGAGATGATGGGGATTCAGAGAGTGGGGCAATGTGGTCAGCTGAATGAGTTTGGAAAACCATTTTGACAGATGTTTTTTGCATGGCCAGAAAGGGGCGATAGGCAGTGTTGAGAAAGCCAGTGAGATGGCTTTTATGATAATCAAGAAGAAAGATTATGCAAGGCCTGGACAGAGGGAAAGGATGGATCCAAGGAAAGTTAGAAAGGACTAGGTAGTTGGATTTGAAGCCAGTTCGGATGTATAGTACAAGAAGGGTGAAAGCAAGAGGGAGTTCCTACATAATGGAACTGAGTGACATGGAGGAAGGTGGTTTGAGCTGAGTCACAGAATGGGATGGAGAGTGCATGGACACCTTTCTCTACCATGAAACAGCAGCAGCAGCAGTGTGGATCCTGAGCTCAGCCAAGTTCTGCTTTCAGAGACTACAGGGACCAGCTGCATCACTAGACATTTCATATACCACTCCTCAACCAAAACAGTGCAGTGCTGAGTGAGTACACAACCCATCACCCTTCCACACCTCTCCCTTGCTTACCTTGCATGATATCTTTCATGACTGACTGCAGCACAACCTCTTCGTACGTGTTCTCCACCAAGATGAAGCTGGCAAAGTCCTCAAAGATCAGTTCCTGGAACTTGGGTAATTCCTACCACACGGAAAAAAAATAGACAGGATGCTCATGTGGCCTTCAAAAGACATCATGCCTCAAGCAATTGAGATTTTCCCCTTCCCACAAAAGCCACGGGCATCACTAGGGCCACTGAGCCAGTATCTGGAAAAACCTAGGCCCAAGGTTGCCAGGATATTCAAGACCAGGCATTACAAAGGTCATTGGTTAGAAGTGATTTGTACATGGGTGGGCACCAAGTTCCAGTTACACCAAAGCCTTTGATGTCACTCTAGCACTGCATCGCATTTGCTCTTTCCTTAACAATGGCAAAGTGGGATAAAAGGGTCTCAATAGTAGTGAAAACTGGATCTGTGTTCTAGTATTGCGAGCAATGGATAAGGAGGATATTTGTTCATGGCAGCACATGATCGAGTCCATTACTCAACAGGAGTTTCTCAAACATGGCACTACCCTGTGCCAGCAGGACTCAGCCCCTTACCCCCTTGCAGGTTGGCGCCAGTTTTTTCAGCAGGAAGGGGACAGTGATCTGCAGCAGAGCCTCCCTGAAGAACTTCTTCCGCACGGTGCTGCTGTCGTAGTCAAACTTCTATAGATAGAGGAAGAGAGAAAGTGGTCTGGTTACGTGTTTGGCAACTCATATGAAGAGAGAAGAAAGAGAAGTGCGACAATTAAGAGGAATAGGGTCCTTGTAACTTTCCTTTCATGTTTAATTCAGCCTTCAAGAGGGTTACGTAAATGCACTTAAGTATATATTTTTTCGATACCTCTTAGCAGAGGTAGGGATGCAGTGTGGTCTAGTAGAAAGTCTGAAGACCCACGTGCTATCACTAGCCTTATTAATTTGAACAAGTCACTTGCCTTCACTTCCTCTGCTTTGCCTTCACATAGATTGTAAGCTCTTTGGGCTGGACCAACTAATCACTGGGTTACACCTAGGGTGGCAGGATCCCACCATGCTGTTACCATTTTATCATAACATAAAGCAGTACCAGTATTATTGTCTCTTCAGGGTCACAAGTGTCCAGTATCATTCTATACAGGGGGTTCAATCATGCCCCACTGCAAATACACATCACTCCTGAGCACTGAGGGAATTCTCAAGTTCTCCTCCTAGGCAGAGACGTCTCATCTGGAACTGGATGCAGTATGGAGAAGCCAAAGCTGAGTGCCTTCCAGTTGGAAAGCCAGCTGATTCAGCAGGCCCGATCCTGCCAGGAACCTTGGCTTTGCAGTCTCCAGTAGGTGTGTTTAAAAGTATGGAAGCTTTTCAATTGTGGGTGAAGCCTTTGCATGCCACAAACTAACAGCTCAGTCTAAAACACACTGAAGTCATAGTACAAGGGGATTTGGCTACAAATATGGAAATGGCTAGAAATAACAGAGTCTCCTTATGCTCACCCAGCACACAGCACTTCCAGCTGAAGGGAGGCATTTCTATTTCCCAAACAATTTGTGTGACTTGTTTTGGAGTGAGGGAATGTCTGTAAGTTTACTAAAACTGAATATTTTGTCTCTCACTCACTCCCTCCGCTTCTAAATATTTTCAAACACACCCCTGCTACAGAAGGGACAAAACACAAACAATTTCACCACAAGCAATAGGAAAATAAAAATAAGTTTTAAAAATGTTTAAAAAACAATGAAAATCTCACAAAAAAGTCAGTTTTGGTCAAACTCCTTTTGCTGGAGAATATATTTACTGAGACTTTTGCACCAGCTTTCACGGTTTTGTGCAATCGGTTCATAGAATCACAGAAAATTAGGGTTGGCAGAGACCTCAGGAAATCATTGAGTCAAATTTCCTGCTCAAAGCAGGACCATCCATCCCCAACTAGACTGTCACAGGCTGATTGTGAGATCAGAGGAGGTGAAGCTTCTCCTCATTTGTAACATCAGGTATCCGCCACTGCCATAAGCTGGGCACCAGATGAGATGAGCCAACTGTCCAGATGAGCCAACTGTCCAGGCTCACAAGACAACCTATTCAATGGCTTTGCTGGCTGCCTTACCTTGAGCACCCTTTCAAGGATGCGCTGGATTGATTTGCACAAGTCCTCTTTGCCCAGCATCTTCCCCAGCTCTTGATGCAGGAGGGTCTCAAAGGTATACACCGCATCATCCATTTGCTACAAATGAGAAGCACACCATCAGAAAACAGTTGCCAAGGGAGACCAAGGCAGAGCCTCCTGTACCACCTCTGCACCAGCAGCAGACTGGAAGAACCAGATGCCCCATCTACTGCACCATCATAGTCCCTCTTTACCTTACATTAGGGTTTTAATAGCCCACACTAAGTTCATAAAGAGCTTTTGTCGCTGCCTCCGCTAGGGGGCATTGGTAGTATGATTCCTGAAAACATGATTGCAGTGGTGCCTGGTTGTACAGCCCTTGCCTCCTGCCATGTACGTCTGTGGATGGCTTCTCCCCAGTAGCCCCTAGAGGAAGACACAAGGCTCCTAACGCTTGCCGCACCAGGAGACGGAAATGGAGTGCTTCATCTATAGGTGCAGGGGTTTAGGTTGTAGCCTAAGGTGTTGGTCTAAGGACATAGGCAGACAAGGCTCCTTGGGTGAGTGTGCATCAACTCTTCTTGGGCTCCCCATAAAAACCAAACTCATGCAATCAATCTGCCCTCATACCCATCCCATGCATCCTGCTCATCTGTTCTACGGGCTTGCTCTATCAGTGGCAGGATTCATGGACCAGATGCACCTACGCTGAAGCCCAGACTGCCCAGTATACATGACAACAATGCAACAGGCAGCTGTCAGCAGCAGGACTTTGAGCAGTCCACTTACTACTGCCACAGGGCACTCCTTGGCACGTTCAAACAGGGCCAGGGCTGCTCTCCATGGGGCAGTGAAAGTGAGGGTTCACTGCCAGCAGAGCCTAGCCATCAGTGCCTTACCTGTCTCATATGGATCTGAGCCCTCTGCTTGAACACAGAGGGACTGGAGACATCAAATCTCTGCTGCAGCCCCTCCAGTTTCAGCTGGTCCATCTTCTCATAGCAGGACTGCATCTTGACAGGGTGGAAGGCCAGCTGAGAGAGCTTCTCCATGTACTGAAAAAAGAGTCAGACAGCTCAATGTCTGTAGAGAGACAGTTCCAATTTCCCAGTCCTACAGCGACATGGCATCAAAATACACAAGGACAATGTGGCTTCTCCTTACTGAGAGCAAAAAATCCAGACATCTGAATCCATTCTCTACAATTCAGAATACAAGGACATTTCCAAGTGTCCCTGGGTTCCCTCACAGCCAAAATGCCCACAAGTATCTGGGAACCAGACATGAAAAAATCTGAAATCTGTCCCAGAATCAAACTGGGAGCTCTACCTGTAAGTGTAATGTTTGAGCACTTGAGGCTGCCGAGTCCTAACTGCATGTGGAAATTTGATGCCATGTGCCAGATACTGCCCCAGTGGCCTGGACTGAGGCACAGCAGCTGGGAATTCATTTCCTACTCAGCTGAATGCTCTAGCTTTTGCTGGCAGAATAATGGAGCCTACAGTCCCCCTGGGACTGTAGCTAGTGTGTCCAAGCCAGCCTTCGGCTCCAGGCCACCTAGGATATCTGGTTTCCAATTACAGGAGAGCAGACACCCTCCAGGTCAGACCTAAACAGATCGGGGTGGGCTCATGGGTTTTTTCTCATCATTCAGCTTCAGGTGTTAGTAGTAGTACATGTTTTATGCCAGGGCAGCTGGAAATGGAAGCCACACTCCTCTCCACTAGGCTTTCCCAGGATCTCCCAAGCCCAGTGCTCTGTATCTCCCGTGTTTCAGGAAGGGTTGCAGAAGCTTCAGTTCAAGTGGCATAGTCTCATAGCGTATTGCCCTCCACCCACGGCACTTCCAGCCTATGGTGGCCAAAATATCCACTCCTCTCTGCTTCCCTGGCTAGCCTATTAGACCCCGAGCAGCATTTTCACCAGGTCTTACCTCTCCCAACTTCTCCAT
The DNA here is from genome assembly GCA_030014935.1 of Caiman crocodilus. Classification (NCBI taxonomy): domain Eukaryota; kingdom Metazoa; phylum Chordata; order Crocodylia; family Alligatoridae; genus Caiman; species Caiman crocodilus. The sequence continues at coordinate 11,873,039 of JAGPOW010003310.1, forward strand.
CCCGCCCTCATTCACAATGTTCATGTTCATATCCGTAACCTCCTTGAAGAACACTTCCCGCACCTCAGCAAAGCCCTTGCTTGTAGGAGACATCAGCGCCTCCAGGATGGAGGAGATGTAGGGCTGGATATGGTTTCGGACACAGATCTCCGCTTTGGGAAAGACAGAGGCTGGACAAGAGACAAACAGTGAGGATGGGATGGCTCCGACAGCTCATTTCCATCTCAACTGACTCTGAGCTATGGAGGAGGGTGTGATCAATTCGGCTCTGTGCTCTCATTCCCCAGCTCCACCATGAAAAAGGCAAATCAGCAACTCTACCTTGCCTCTCTTAGGCCAGGACCAAGATCAGCCCTCGGTCACAGACTCTATTTGCCAAAGCCAGCAGTATTTGGATGGCAGTTTTCCAAGGCCAGGAAACATGGGGTGCTGCAGAAAGTGCTACAGACCATTCGGTAGGTGGCACTGTTGAGTCAGTATGAAACCTGTTACAGCCCTGTCAGGGTGTGGGGAGTCACCGTGCTGGGCAAGGCACCAGCTATTGCAGAAAAGGTCACAGGATTTTGTGTAGTTCTAGACTTGAAGAGCAGGATGACTAATCCCAAAGCTCTGGTCAAAATGTAAGTTTGGATAACTACAATCTAGTGTTCAAAACCCTGCACCTCTGCTTTCAAGAGTGCGTGCACGGCTTTCCATAGCGCCTGACCTGCAATGCTGTACATTAATTAACTGAAGCTGCCCTCCACCCCGGAAGCAGGCATGTTTTGCCAGATGATGACTTGTATCACACTTGGGACTCCTGCAACATGAAGGCACTATGTATACTATGGAAGGACTACTCCAACTCTTGGCCTCCTAACACCCATATCAGGAGCCCAGTTCACAGCCCTAGTAAGTGCTGTTAACTCAAACTATCAGGGTTTTGACGAACAGTGGCAGGCACCGGAGCCCACTTCTGCTTCCACACCACACAGGAGAGGAGGTTTGAACCCCCAGCCAGAGGCTCCAAGAGGCTATACATCCTGTACCTCGTATTTTGCTGGCCAAGTGCTCCTTTGACGTGATGATCTGGTCCATGTCTGTGCGGATGGTGCTTGCCATCCTGGGCTGCTCCAACTCACACTTGGTCACAACTGCGTCATAGTGTGCCTTTGTCTGTTCGAAGACCATCCTGTAGACTGCATCTGAGATCTAGCAGGAAGGAAAAGAGCATCTCCAACACTCTGCTCTTAGACAGCATCTGGCCAGGGTCTGATAGCACAGTCTCAGTCCTCCCAGGAACTTCTGCCAACTCTTTACAAGACAGGTGACTGAGTGCTCCCCATTCCCTAGCCATGGAAAGGCAGGAATGTCCAGTAATATGTTTTCACTGAATGCAAGGAGGGCAAAAAAATTTACAAGCACCATTAAATCCCTTCTTATGAAGGAACCTGGTCTATTTGAGAGCAGCTGCAGAGTAAGTCTTGTAAAAGCCAGCCTGTGCTGCCACATCCCTATATCATCCCCTATCTCCACCTCCATCCAGTCCTGACTTCTACTTTGAGTGAAGCTTTCTTTAAAAGACAGGCTCCACCTCCACATTTTTGGGTTCTAGCATAGCTTTGCAGTATAATTTCCTATAGCTCTGATCTTACATTGAACCGATGCAGGTGCCTGCAGATCTCCACTAAATCCATTTGCAGGGACCCACTAGCCTGTAATAGCCCACTTCAGTACAGGATCAGTGTCTGGGACAGTGGCCCAGCAGTTCATGAACTCTGAGCTTTAATATGCCATCAGGCTGCTCCGTGCACAAGGTCAATGTTATTAGTTTGCCATCTAGGGACTGGGTGAGCCAGTTGGAGATGTCACTCTACTATGTAACCCCTTTTCATCCTGGAGGACTTTTTAGGATGTCAAATTGGGCCTCCAAATATCAGCAGTTACTATTGTGGACCTAAGTGACTGGCCCCAGAAATGAAAGAAAGAAATGAATCCAAATCTTTTCAGTTTGACCCTATTATCTTGGCCAAGAGACCATCCTCCCTCACCCACTCTTTCTTCATCTCCCAATCCACTTCCCAAAATTTCAAGGCCAAAATTTCAAGGCCACTCATACCCTTTTCTCCAAGAAGCAGCCCACACTCTTCCCAAGACCATCTCCACCTTCACTCTTTTCTATTTTAACCACCTAAGAATTTGATGCATTTCCCCACTATTGATGCTGGAAGTCTGCCATCTCCAGCCGAGCCAAGGGAGACAGACTGGTTCCCAGTCTCGTTTCTTTCTAAGCTCACAGACATTAGGGCAGGGCTGCAGCGTTCAGCGGGCCGATACTCTAGGGCAATGTTTGTTTCAGAGAGGTTTCAGCTGGCATCTTGCTGTGAGCCTTGTGGAAACAGCTCTACTGGTTTTCAAATTCTATGAGAAATATTGTTTTTACAAAACCAAAGTTTAGGGGCCAGATTTAGCCTGTGGTGGTCTAAAAATGAACAGCTAAATATAGCTTAAGTGAGCTGTGTTGCTGGCAGAGCCCTGGATTTGTGTTTTCTAGTGTTGGCTTCCCCCCCAACCAGGCGGAGAAATCGCTGGTGTGGCAGAATTTGCATGTTGTGGACTCGCACATAAGCGACAGAAGAGCAGTGGGAGCGGCGCTGGAAGAAGCTGTTTACACTGACATGACAAGGAGCTCTGAGAAGGCGGCAGCCAGGAATAAGGAAGGCTTGTTTCCACAAAGCCTCGGGGGGATGGCACGGAGGAGGGTGTGACTCTGAGTCACACATGCCAGCAGAAAGCGCCTGGGCTCCAGACAGCAGGCTCAGGGGATCCGTCTCCAAAGCTGACTGAAAATTCCTGGGAGCCGGTGCTAACGTGTCAATAGAAATGGGCCAGAAAACTTGAAGACCAGCAGCAGCCGGAGCTGGAAGTTGAGAGATACAACCTGATCCCAACAGTCCCTCAACCCAGGGTTTCCACCAAGCATATCTGCATGCTGCTTCCTGACAGCAATGCCCCAATGCTGCAGCCTTCCAGTCCCTTCTCTGTCCCCTCTGGGACCTCTGCTCTCCGCACACACGCTCACCTGGATCCAGATTCTTTGTCGCTCCTGGGACTTGCCCTTTAGCCTGGGTCCAATCGTGCTCTTCAGGTCAGGGACCAGCTCCTCCATCACAAGATTGCTTAGGATCTGGATAGGTAGAGTGTGGAAGCAGTCATTTACTAGATCTCACATACCCCTTCACCAGATTTCCACCAGATCTTTTGCTCTCCCATGATTCTCCCCGACTGTAGGCACAGCTCTGAAAAGTTTCCTTATTATGAGCTGTTACAGACCCTTCCTTTAAAATCTGCCCTTTGCAAAGGGCTCCACACACATATTGCTCCCACAGAAGGCCAAAATGCCCGTCTAGAGCATGAGCCAATCCCCCAGCAAGTGCTAATATTTCCGGAGTTTGGAAGGCTGCAATGTCCAAGAGCTCAGAGGAGCCTGTGCACTCTGTGCCCCTTATTTCCTACTGACCTTTTGAGCCCCGAAGCTTTTCCCCAGTGCCTGAGTGGCGTCTGTTCCATCAGCCCCAAGAGAGCAGCAAGGGCAGGTTTAGCAAGCTGAATGGGTCTGACACTCGAACCACCTACACCTTGTCTCTCATGACCCAGGAGGCAACCCCTATAATGCTCATACATGGGTTAGAAAAGATCAGGCTCTTGTTGCTACTTGGGTGCATTTCTTCTTACCCCCAAGACAGGTAACAGGTCTCCTCAGCAGACTCCCTGGAGGTATCTGCAGGTGCACTGATCCTGCACATCTGCTGAGAAGGGGCTGGCTGGATATATTTGTGCCCTGAACAATGCTTGTGCAGGAAGAAGTATTCTTCACCCCATCCCACCACTAGACACTGTCCAAAACCCAACTGGGGAGGACTTGGCATCCTGGACAGCCAGAGGCCAGCACCCTCCTCTCTGCCTCCCATCCTCTCTTCTGTTGCAACTCTTGGGGAGTGACAACCCCTTTGTATGGGGGAGCAGGTATTTACTGAGCAAGCAAGGACATCCTGCCCCAGAGATCCTATTTCACACACATCCATCTCTCCCCCACAGGTTTTTCTTGCCCTTCCTTTGCCCATCCCCTCCTTGTTACAGCCTCCTACTTCCTTGCCCCTATTCCACTCCTTAAAAAAAAAAGGCAAGGGTATCACATTAAAATGCACCAAGCAAGCCAGCGAGGCCACCTCCTTGACATTCGAGCTACAATGCAGAACAGCCTGCCAACACCGCCAGGCAGCCCCCACAGGAGATTCCAGTGCTGGCGTGAACACCTCCCTTCCCCCACAGGAGAAGGGAGACTCCACTGAGCCCCGGCAGGCAGGAGGAGGGAGGAAACATCCCCTCCTGTTGGTGCTTGCTCCTGGATGGGGGCTCTGGTATGTGCAGAGGCCAGGCGAGTTCCCAGAGCTCTAGCCAGCTGTGACCTGAACTCCAGTCTGGACACAGCAGCCTAATCCAGACTGAACTGCAGTTGCCAGGAGGGGTGGATGTGATGGCTTTAAGTAAGTTAGGAAACAACAAACAAGACAGGCAGAAGTGGGTGCCCGTGTGTTTGGAGAGGTGACACAGGGCTATAAGCAGAGGATCTTGGGAGGGAGGTGGGGGGAAGGGGAAGGAGGAGAGGGCAGAAGTGCTTGAGGTACAAATCCCAGCCTTGTGCTTGCTTGCATGCATCCAACTCTCCCTCCCTGAGCTTTGTCTTTCCTGCTTGCTCAGCCATAGGAGGCTAATGCAAGCCACATCCTCAGTTAAAAATCAGAGGTGGCACCTGAACAGAAGAACATCTGGGGGGAAAGACGAACAAGACGGCATTGGCATGCCTCCTCCCTCCCAAGTGGGCACCCCCTCCACCTCTCCAGTGCTCAGTCAGGGTGAAGACACGCCATACAAGGTGTGAAGGGATAGGGGAGAAGGAGCAGGAGAAGGTAGAACTAGGACTGCAGCAAGCAGCTTCATCTATGGAAGATCTTGAGTTTTCTAAGAAACATTCAGGGTCAGGGGGTAGGTGGTGCGGAGAAATCTTCCTCCCTCACTTGAGAAGTTCTCCGGTCAGAGCCATCCTTCCTTCCCATACCCATGTAAAACACTAACCAGCCTACGAAGGGCAAGAGACAACTCCATGCCACGCTTCTGAGAAAGGGGAACCTTGCTCCTTCTTGCCGTGCAACAGGCAGAGGGGGGAAGGTGGACAGGTAGCTGCCAAGAAGTCCATCGGCAATACACAGCTGGTGTCTGATGCAGCACGACCCACCTCTGAACCTTTCACACAATGTTGCTTGAACATTAGCTGTTTATCCTGGGCTGGAGGGTTAGGAGGCTTGACTGAGCCGGATTATCCCAAGAAACTAACTGCCAGAGCAGAGAGACAATGGGTTTATCCCTCAGGGAAGCACAGGTGATGGGACACACTCTGCCAACCAGCCCAGCCCAGCCCAGCCCAGCAGCTTAACAGCAGCTAACCCATGAACGCTGGTAGCAGGAATGCCAGTTCCAGTTCTCCAGCTGCCGATTAGTCACCAGTTGCAGTTAATCCTAGTTAATCTGTCAGAGAGGCTGCTTTGGCCACTTCCCCTTTCAGCTGGAATCTGGCTATTTTGGATGCAGCAACCTCCCAGCCCAAGGTGGCCCCTACCCTCACCTGGATTTCATTGCCGCAGAGCATGTCCCAGGTGCCGTACTGCTCCTTTGACTGGCGGTACATGCGGACAGCATCTGTAAAGGCTGGGGCTTCCACCTTGGAGTCCTCAGGGATCCCTGAAGGACAAAGAGAGTTATTTTCACTTGGAGTTGGGAGAGAGGCAAAACCACAGCAGATTTTCCTGTTATGAACTTCGGCAAAAATTTTGTAATCTGCATTAGTTCCACATTTTCTTCATCTGTGGTGAGTCAGGCTGGCTGGACCTGGAAAAGCTGGATGAAGAGCTGGTCAAGAAGTTGTGTTTTTTCTTTGGAGAACAATTGTTAAAGATTATTCTTGGGAATGTGCCAATTTGGAGGCTTTTGCTAGGAAACGCCTTATAACCCCAGGATGGAATTGCTGGTCGAAACCGAAGGCCTGTCTCAGAAAGCCCAAGAACCTAGTGTTAGGGCACTCGCCTGGGAAGTGGGTTTAGGGAGCTGGGTTGAAACACCTGGTCTGCCCTGGGCAGAGCAGGGAACTGAATCTGTGACTCCTACTTCCCAGGTAAGTCCTAAACACTGGATGGACAGACCAGGTCTCTGGCTTTCCATGGGCAATCATCCGAAGGTCTGAGGTTCATCCTGATGTGGAACAGGGATGTGTTTGAACCCTCAAGTTTTCACAGCTGCTGGGAAGCTCTTGCCAATGGTCCCACACCACTCCTGAGTATGACCCTTGCTGGCTGAGTAAAGGGTGGCTGCTGCAACCATTGCCCCAGTCACAGGCTAATTATTTAGAGAGGAGCTTGAACCTGAACCCTAGAGGCTTTGGGACCTGCCAAACACGGATCCCAAACTTGTGGTTCTTCCCTCTAGTGCCATTAGTTCACAGAAGAGGATCCTATTTGCACCACCATCATTTGGACAAGGGCAATCTCACAGTAAACACAGAATGGGCCGCTCTGGATGGGTTTTTTCTGTTCTTAGAAAATGATGCAGGTCCACTTTCTTTGAAACCCAAAGACGGGTGCTAAGTGGCCCAGACTGTTCCAGAAGAGCTTCTCCAGAGGCTCAGGAAGCTGGGCTTGGTTTCTGGAACCAAGGGGAGCACACGTCCCAGGTATTGTGGTCTGCAGGAAGTTGCCAAATCTAAAGCAAGAAGCAGTGCGGGGGGGAATGGAGTGGGGAGAAAGTGGTTAAAATTAAGGCAGTGGATGAGTCATGGGAAACACAGTTCCCAGAGCCAAATACTGCACGGGGATCTGCACTGTGCTGCAGCCAGCTCCACTCCCACCGAGATTTCACTGACATGATTCACAGCAGCACGAGTCATGGCTCAAGACCACAGAAAGCAAAGGAACTAATTGACAAGGAAGGAGAGCTTTTGCTCCCTAAAAAACCTAGCAGGCTCCGCTGAACCTGGTGGTTAACATAAGGGCCAGGCCGTGACCGCAGCTGTGTGCGGATTAGGCAGGGGTAACAGCAGGATACAGCTTGGCTTTGGGAGGTACCAGGCTGGGGGCAGAAAGATTTAGAGTTCTGGGAACCAGTCTGCATAACCCATTGCAACATTCAAGAGACACAATACAAGGAGGAGGGTTGGCGGGAGGAGAAGGCGGGGCTAACCTTTCCAGAGCTATTGAAGGGGATGCTAAAATTCAAGCTGAATAGGCAACAGGGTATTGGAAAGAGTTGCTGCCAAGGCTTCACCCCTAATATAGAGGTCCTGTTAACTCTTTCCACCTCCAGCTTCTCTGCATAGGGATACAGCTGAGAAAGCATACGCAGAAGAGGCCAGAGGGACAAGCTGGGTAGTAGAGATGCCAGCTGCCTGAGGCCTTAGAGTGTGCATTTCCCTTCTGGCAGCTTTGACCAGCAGGACGAGAAATGCGAGATGTGACTGGGACTCTAAGCACTAAAGTCTGGGGCTCGGCAGCCTCCAGCCAGGCAGGGCTGAGCCTCCAGAAGCTGCAAGCCAGCTCTGTCTGGGTGAAATCCTGAGGGCAGTGTCCTTCCCACTCCATCCCTCTGCATCCCTGCAAGGCAGTGAAGTGTGCAAATCACAGACTCCAGAGCACAGGCTCTGGGCAGTCAGACGCAACAAAGGGATTATGGCAGCACCATGCCTGGGGCAGGACCAGAGGCCACAAATGGGGAACAGCTGAAGGAGAGACACAGCAGCTACTTTCACTAGTGCTACCTGGGTAAACTGCTCCTGCATAGAAAAAGGAAGGTCAATGTGTCATCAGTATCTTATACAACATCTCTCTACCATGAGCATGCACGCACACACTCACAAATGGGCATACACCCCTCCAGGTGACAACAGAACTAGCCAAGATCTGCTGCCTAGATATATTTCATAGACAATAAGGCTGGAAGGGCCCTCAGAAGATCATCGAGTCCGGCTCCCTGCCCCAGTGGCAGAAAGTCAGTTAGGGTTAAAGGATCCCAGCAACATAGGCATCCAAATGTTTCTTAAGAGAGTCCAGAGTAGGTGCTTGCACCACTTCTGGAGGTAGTCTATTCCAGGCCTTGGGGGCTCGGACAGGAAAGTTTTTCCTTATGTCCAGCCTGAAATGGTCTTGGAGGAGTTTGTGACCGTTTGACCTTGTCATCCCTTGGGGCGCTCTGTTGAACAGGCGTTCGGCCAGATCCTGACGCAGACCTCTGATGTACTTATAGGCAGACACCAGATCCCCCCTGAGCCTGACTTTTCCAGGCTGAAGAGTCCCATGGCTCTCAGCCTCTCATCATAGGGCCTGTTCTCCTGCCCTGTGATCATGCACGTGACTCTCCTCTGGACTTTCTCAAGCTTTTCCACATCTTTTTTAAATTGTCGAGTCCAGAATTGGATGCAGTACTCCAGCTGCGGCCTCACCAAAGCCAAGTGCAGCGGAAGGATGATATCCTGGGATCTGCTTGATCATCCATCACCTATGGATGCAAGCCAGAGTTCTGGTTGCTTTTCCAGCTGCAACATCGCATTGGTGGCTCATATTTATCTTGTGGTCAATCGTGACCCCCCAAGTCCCTTTTGGCCGTGGTGCTAGCAAGCATGGCACTGCTGAGCCTATAACTGTGCTGCAGGTTTCCCACCCCACCCCCAAGGTGGAGTACCTTGCATTTTTCAGCGTTGAATGTCATCGGGTTTTCTGAACCTGTCAAGGTTGGCCTGGATCAGCAGCCTATCCTCAGGTGTGGACACTTTACCCCAAAGTTTGGTGTTACTGGTGAACTTGGCCAGCCTGCTTCTGATTGATATAGACCTGGGCAGTATCTCTCCAAGTGATAGAAGAGACAGCTGGACCTGGGCCGGAAGGCTGAGCAGCCCTCAGTATTACCAAATTAGAGGTGTCACACCAGATCTCGCACAGCCTAGCAAGCTACCATGAAATCCTGGGTCCATCAAAGTCATGGGAGTTTTGCCTTTGACTTCAAAAGACCTAGGATTTCTCTGCCTGAAGGAAATTACTGTACTAGTGACTTAATCTGGGTCAATA
>JAGPOW010003310.1:11882623-11895126 GCA_030014935.1 Caiman crocodilus
CTCCCTAGAAGTACAGGCGTCTGTACATCTTAATGGGTTGTGGTGGTTCCAGAGGTCATCTCCACACTTAACCAAGACACTTCTGCCCTGGATACACGGCGTGTCCAAACACAGTTTCTCAAGATATTTCAGAGCAGTGTAATGAGCTTCACTGCGGTACTCACAGACCTGGCTTTGGAACAGACTGTACAAGACAGACATGAATTTCAGACCCTCCAACATGATACTGTACAGTGAATAACAATCTAAACAAGGGAAGCCCCTTTTGGGGGGCTCTGTTGAATCCAGCTGTGCTTTTAAAGACTAACGCTTATCCTCAGAATAAAGTGGTCGAGCCCCACAAGTGCTCATTTAGGTTTCATTCAGTCAGGCCTCCACAACAGTGTCCGGGAGGCATAGAGTGAAGGTAGGTGAATAAATGGATTTTTGGGGTACAGTGGGCAAAGTAACCACCCCCCCTCTTCCCTCCCCTGTATTTTTTATTTGATTGATTAATTGATTATGGGCAAACCAAAGTGTATTTGGGGGCTTTTTTTTTTTTTTTTAACTAATAAAAGTCTGAAACACTTCATCTTGGATCTACTGAAAAAACGGTATGTTTTTTAAAGGGAAAATGCCATTTTGAAACAAAAAAAAATAGCTGATCATCTTTTTCCTTCTCAGTCAAAAGCTTTGCTGAATATGATCCAAATAGCCTCAGTCCCTGCAGAATACTCTTTCCCTGTCTTTGAACAAGCTATTATTCCTAATAAAATTTTCTCCCAGTTCTTATAAAGACATCAGCCAAGGCGCTTCCTCCATCCCAGCTGAGTGTCTCCAGCCTGACTAAGTTCCCGAGCGCTGTGAGAGGCTGGGAACTTAGCCCGGTTGGAGGAGGCGCTTCCCCCAGCTGGGCTCGGTTCTGCTGCGCTGGGCCCCAGGTGGCAGAAGCAGTGACCTGTGATCCAGCAGGCAGATTGGGGACCTACCTGCACCCCCGGTAGGGCTGTGGGGGCCCTGCTGGACTCCCCCCAGGGGTGCGGCCCCCTGATCTGCCTGCCGGATCACAGGATCCTACTCTTGCTCCCCAGCTCCTGCCTGAAACTTGGCAAGCTTCATGCCGTCCTCAGCACCAATCTCCTTGAAACTTGGCAGGATTCACGCCCTAAGAAGGGGGCTACCATTCCTGCAAGTTTCATTGGGATCGGGCAAGAAACAACAAAGTTATAGGCCGTTTCGTGCTTCCCCATTATAGCCTATGGGCAAAACGTTGAAACAGTATTGAAAAAGCGAAACCGTTTCAACGAAACGGAACAGAACAGTGCTTTCGAAACAAAACACAACTCAAAATGAAACACTGTCCCATCCAAATGGAAGTTGAAGCAGAATGCTGCTGTTCCACACAGCCCAACTGGGCAGCATCCTCACATACACAGATGTGGCCCATGGTTTTGTCCACGGTCCCTGCTAAAGTGGAAGAAACCTAAAAAGTTATTCAGAAAAAAAACCTCCTACATTTACTGCAACTGTTGCTAAGGAAATTAGATTCATTTCTATTTAAAGTTCTTCTAGGAACAACACATTTTATAAAAAAACACCTGCTTGGTGTCAAATTAGCAGCAAAAAACCCTAAAACTGAAGTTAGACATCATCACTCTTTACCGCTTCAAAAATGTGAGTTTAAATCAGTGTCATTATAGCTCTGGTGAATCAAGCCACATGTTTAGACCAGCTCATGCATCAGCAACATTAACTGTCAACTCTGCAGCTCTTTGTACAATTTCTATTGAAGTACGCAAAACAACAGAGAACCCGCTTAGTCATTCACCCCTCAGGATGCTAGGCTAGTAGGCTAACATATAAGTGAACAAGTTCTTTTTGCTGCTGTGCTGAGCACTTGTTATGTCCATATAGAAAAGGATGCAAGGTCATGAGAAATCAGAGCTGTTTTGTATTTTTTTTACAGTGTGCATTTCAAAATATAGACTGTTAAAATGCAGCTGATAAATTCAAAGGCCAGAGCAGACCTTTATCGATCATCTAGTCTGACCTCTTGCATAGCACTGGTTGAAGGATTTCATGAAGGCTAGGGGCAGAAATTACACGTAAATTGGTATCAGTGATCAGAAACCAGTTCAAATCTGTAACACAACTTAAGTACAGCACACTTGAACTGCTTTCAAAATGGCTGAAACCAGTTTAAGATAAACCTGGATGGGTGTAGTGTCAGACTTAACTGATTTAGGTTAAATCGGTTTATTGAACTTTTGTCCCAGATCCCCTCCACATTCAACCTGTCTGTTCCAGCTGAGCAGGAAGGTGTGCTCTAGCACCCCCCAGCTTCTGGCCTGAGCCACTGCAGGCATGTGCTGCATTTCCAGAATCAAAAGTGAATGCCTGTTCACTTGTTATCAGTTCAATCTACGCAGCGCAGACTAACCTGCAAAGACTGAATCGATTCAGCCTCGGACTTTTTGACTGTCTGTACTTAGCTTAAGTGGGCATTTATACACGTATGTTTGTCTGCTCCAATGTGCTGGAGATCCAGTGCATCGGAGCAGACTCAGTTATCGAGTCTGCTCCGCGTGCAAGCTGATGCGCCTGGCACTGTTTCGCATCCAATTGTATAGATGGTGAAATCCGTGTCAGTTCTGAGAAAATGGCGGCGCCGCATTTTTAAACCAAAACACCTTTGATGTGTTTTAGTTCAAATGTGCACCACTGCCATTTTCTCAGCACTAACACACATTTTGCCATTCACACAAATGCATGCGCTGCAGTGCTGGGTGCTTTCACCCAGTGCTGCAGTAAAAACATATGTACAATGTCTGCAATAAAGCCAGGTAAACAACACAGAAGTAGGATCCTTATATCCAAGCCTCTTTAACAAATGTCTCTCACAGCAGGGACTCCCTAAAATCCAGTCTGGAGAAGGTTTAAGGAGGCATGGATGTGGGTGCAAAGCTAGCCACTGCTATAACTCCAAACAGGTATGTCCGACACTGCATTCAAGGGTAAACATGGCAACTTGAAACTACAGCCTCTCCCTTCAGGGGCTTCAGCATCAAGGCAACCTAGCTGGGCATCTGTCTAGTTGCTCAGCCAGGATCCTGCCATGGTATTGATGCACACTAACACTAGTAGCAATCTTATTGGGACAGCAATACCCAAAGACCCTGTGCATCAGAAATTCAGGGCACGTTACAGAACAGTGTACAACACTCATCTATAATATGCCTTTGATGCAACTGTCCTCACCTCTCCAGGCAAAGTTTGCTACCTTTACCCCAAAGAATGATGCACAGAGGCAATTGCTTTCCAACCATCTCGCTCTCACCTCCAGGTAAAACCCATTTCATGTGCAAGTTAATTCTGTAATCAGATAGTAGGCCCTCTCCTCCAGTCCATGGTCTGGAAATAACCTTTGTGATGTTGAACATCAGTGGCATGTCTGACAGTGATAGAGATAAATAGAGACAAAAGGGTCCTCATCTCACGTATGCTGGATTTTGAACAATGTTCAGCCCCATTTGGGACAAAGTAAAATAAATAAATAAATAAAGATTTGTTGCAAATGCCAAGTTATATGGTTGATATCAAAGGGTGGGGCATTCAGATTTTGGTTATTTAAATATATATAAAGCCAGAGAGCCAAATCAATCAACCACTCAGTCAGTCAATCTATCCATCTAGCTAGCTAGCTATCATTTTGTTTGCTTGTTTAAATCTCAAAGCCAAGTTTTCACCAATAAAACTAGAGCTTCTTATTTGGTACATGCCCAACAAGTCTGCTTTGTTCATTTTGAAGTATTTCTAAGAATTCTTTTTTTTTTTAATTAAAAATTGATCAAAAACAATGCTTTTCCAAAGGAACAAATCCCTTCCAGTAAGCTTGGCTCTCCAATGGAAAGACTGTTTCCTGCCAGCTGAAGAAATAAACAATGCCAGCACCCTCTCTTCTACCAAGCAAGTCAGGCTTTCGCTGCTAGATGCTTTGCAGCACAGATGTCTCTCTTTCTCTCATTAAAGAATGCCTGAGTGAGGGAGAAGGGGGAACAAAACCAACACACACCGCTCATCCTGTTGGTAATGGGGAGCAGCTTTTTTGTTAGCAGCTGCTAAATTAGGGGGCTCAGCCTCTCTTCACTTATGCAGCGCCTACATGGCTCCCCCCCCACTAAAATCAAGGACATAAGCAGAGTTCAAGAGTGTGTACACGCAACTGGGAAATGCATGCAAACCAGGAGAAGCAGAGGGAAGAGAGAAAACTCAGATCCGTGTCAGTCTTTTAAACATGTCACGTGGGCTAAACAGAGCAGGCTTCAATGTGGAAAAACACCCTGTGGTTGACCCCATAACCGAAAGCTTAGTGAAGTTAAAAGCCTGGATCAAATTAACAGCAGCTGCAGTGATCCACTGCCCAGATCATAAACATATTAGCATCGTTGGATCTCCAAGCACCATGCCCCTCTCCTATGAAGCGGGCCACACTCATCAGCCCCAAGACGGAGCTGCTGGCTCTTGACCCCTGCCACCACCTCAGCTGCCCTGGAAATTCTCCAGTGGCAATGAGACAGGCAGACAGCAATAAGGCAGCCGTGTGAACACAGCAACCCACAGACCTTGATTCTGGAGACAGCACCGCACCCGGGAAATAAGGCCCCACGGTCCCTCCTTGCCCTTCTATTTCTGCCTTGGCTCAGAGCACCAAGTTCTCCCGGCACGGCCGAGAACACCAACGGTGCCCTGCTGAGCAGGGAGGAGTGTGCGGCACAGTGCTGGGTGGGAAAGAAATTTCACCGTGGGGAGCTGGCAGTGGTGAGGAAGGGGGCTGATCGATAGCCTTGCCCTCGCAGAGCCAGTTAACAAGCTCCCCTGTGCAGCAAATTTCAGCCAGGCCACAGGAGGAAACTCTCCGACCGAGGAAAGCTTAGAGCAGGATGGGCGAGGAGAGATGCATGCAAATGCCACTGCGCTGCCTGTGCCAGCAGGGCCTCGCCCTCGGTGCTGCCATGCAGGCTGGGACTGGAGAGCTGGCTGGGGCCAGGGAGAGGGCTCTGTCTTGCAGGGACCTGTCAGGGCGTGCAGAGGCAAAGGAGGCGCCCCGGAGGAGGCTGCTGCTGAGTCGAGGAGGGAGGAGGAGCAGGAGCAAGAGCGTCTGCTGCAGCTCCGAGCGCCTCTGTTCCCAGGTTATCAGAAGCAGATGCCAGCAAGGACTGCAGAGGCTAAAACCAGAAGCCCAATGTCTTAAAGGGAGCAGAGCCAATGCTGCTTGCTAGGCGATCTGTCATTTTATTATTTACATCCCGGTAGCACCTCAAACCTTTGAGAGACTTCTTTCCTCTCTGGCACCTTCAAAGCTTTACAAGAGGCAGGATCATTACCCTGCTTCCAGGGAGGGAAACTGAGGCACTGAGGGTCATTGATTTGTCTAACGTCACCCAACAGGCCGGTGTCCAAAGCAGGACTGCAACGTAGGCTCTCCTAAGTTTCTGTCCGGTGCAATATTCACTAGGCCACAATGCCTCCTTGCAATCAGGCCCGTATCCTCGGTGCTGGACCAGACCCACGTCCTACACGACCCTGCAGTCTAGAGGCACAGAAAGATGAAGGAGGGACATGACTAGGGTTACCGAGCAAACTAATGACTGAACTGGGAATAGGACCAGGTCTCCCAACACCCAGACTGCTCCTCCCTTCCCACTCCTTTCTGTGACAAGGTGTGGAGCAGGATGGAGCAGGTATGTTTCCTTGGCTTTCCCAGAAGAACCACCGACTGGCCAAACCAGCATCTGCAGAGCCATTCGGACAATACCGTGTACTCAAAGTTACCTACCACTAATCCCCTTAGTACCTAGGTGGCAGATACATAAGGGACAGCTATTTTCAGGAGTCCTAGAGGAAGGGGAGTCTCCCTGCAAATATAGGATGCAGTTTGCAGCCAGTAGTAACTCCACCCTCAGACAGAGCTGTACCATGAAAAGACTAGTGTTCCTTGGACCGTAAGCACTGTGCAATAGGCAGCGGCTTGCATAGACAGCCCCTAGACTGCAGATGGCTCTGTACAGAGTTGCATGTGAACTAATTTATGTTACAGGCCAAGTGCATGTGATATGAGAGACAGAGACCATGGTCATTAAAGAGTCCATAAAATTTATGAGTAGGGGCCATTATTCTTAGCGGGACTCTTGTCTGCTGGACACGGTGATTATGTTCTGCCTCCTGAAACCTATCCTCTCACTCCAACCATATGAAGCGCAGCTTTCTTTACTATCCCACCGCCCTCACTGGCACTGTTACAACAGCCACATTACGGTGGCGGGGCTCCGCTGACGTTAATCCCAGTTTTTGTCTAAATCGCAGGGCTGTGAAGTGCTTCAGGGCTTGCAGAAGGCACGTGAGCTGCTATTAAAGCAGCTAATTCAATTAGGATGGCAGCGCCAATTCTCAGCCGGCCCTTCCTGTCTCCCTAGCCCATTCCTGGGTCTCTCAGATGGCCGGACCACCCAGCTCATCTCTCGCTAAGTCATCAAGTGCCACAAAAAACCTGTAGGAGGATGGAGGCAGCTTTAGGGGGTCACCAGGGGGTGGGAATGATAGGAGAGTGGCTCTGAGTTTTGATCAGTTTAATTACAAAATATTTTTTGCCCTCTGGGGTAGAAAATAGTAATTACATCTCCATGTGCTGGATGGCTCTTAACAAGCATGATCCAAGCTGGATTAAACAACGCATACTACTGAAATACTTGGTAGTTTTTAAAGTGACAGCCCATAATTAAAGCAGGAGGGCGGCTGCTTTGGAGTCAGACACCAGGCTGCCTGGAGACAGCTGAGCTGGCAGGCTGAGCGCGAGGCTTGTACGCCAAGCTAAGCACAAAGAGCTTGGACAAGTAAGCAGAGCCCGAGCAAATCTTGCCAGATTCAGCCAGAGCAGCAGCTCTGCCAGAGCCAACCTGCTAAGACCCCTTCACGGTGCGCTGTGGCTGCTCTGGGCTGGCTCCCCTGCCCGGAAGCTCAAGGGCGACAGCAGAGAGCCAGATGGGGCTCCACGCCAACTCTCCCAGGCCACAGGCCAAGGACGTCAGCTTGTCCCCCCCATCGCCGGGCAGCCAGGCTCTCTCGTCTTGCTCGTTCACCTTTCCCTCAGGATCTGGAGTCCCGTGATTGCAAGCAGGGCTGAAAGAGTACTATATGGACTGACCAAATCTTCCATATGGGGCTTATACCCTCCCCACTGCTAGTTTTGTTCTGGAGGAGGACCAGGGAAATGGACAGGTATCTTTACTTATGTCCCTCCAATCCAAAAGTCACTCACTGAATCCTTCTTCCCGAGTCCTAAACAAATATGGCATGACCCAAATATGAAATGGGATGAATCTCTCACCACTCAACCTGGAGCCCAGACTTTGACAAGCCAGTTATGCTTGCTTCCTCAGCCGACTCTCACTTTCTCCATAAGTTTTAAGGTTAGCTTTCAAGGAAGGAGAGTTTCTCTACAACACACTGCAGACTTCAGTGCATTGGTTAAGCACAGAACAGAGCTGGAACCGAGTCCCGTCACATCCCAGTACCACTGCAGCTGCCCCAGACTGCAGAGGTCTTAGTAGTGGGCAAGATGCCCCAGAGTGGCTGCCAACATACTAGTGGGAAGGGGTGCAAAAGGGCACCCTTCCTATTTCTGCCCCTGCTGTCCAGATCTCAGCTGCCACATGGATTTCTGGACCTTTACAGAATATTTAAAACACTGAGGGTTCTCTGTCATTGTGTCTCCTTGCAGATGAAAGCTGTTAAGCGAAAGAGGCAGAGACCCAAGACACATACTGGGCCCTTTCCAGCACAAACACAATGAGAGGTTCTGCTGTCTGAATACTGTTAGTCATTCAGAGGATGCTTAAGTCACGCTAGAAGCTGGCCCCGCTTGCAGAGGAAGGCTGACTACATAGAGCACATGGGAGAGTGAAGCAGTTAAAAGCCTTCCACGTGCACCGACTTTATTCTCTATCAATAAACCTCCCAGCCTGTCTTATTCTTTATCAATTGTGTCAGCAGAGATGACTTTTAATACACTCTGGGCACAAGATGCTACTGTGCAGTAGTTACTGTGCATTTATTTAGTACTTATATAAGCAAGTACTAAATGAATGCGCAGTAACTGGAGTTATTGCAGAGTTGCACCAGCAAACATCTTTTAAGTGATGCTACTGTGCAGTAGCCTAATAATACTGCCCAGGAGTGCATTAGTGCCGTCCACACTATGACAGGCTACCACGCAGTGAGTGTCTTGTGTAGATGCACATAGTGAGACTGAGCAGTTGGGCAACAAAGGAACATTTTCAGAGTCCCTGCTTAGACCGGAGCCATGAGTTCAGGCTTATTTCCACAATCAAAGCCAGCAAATTGTCCTCTTAAACCTGAATGCAAGAGGGCTACCCCGTGGAACAGTCAGCAGACCAGATGGGCAGTGCCTGGTCTGTCTGTGGGCTGGATCCAGCTGGTGGCCCTGATCCAGCAACCAGGACAGCAATAGTCGAGCCCCATCTAGCCACGGGGAGGGGAACAAAGGTATCTTGGCCCCAAGGAAGGAAAGGGGACATGGCCTGGCTTTACAGGGGGAAGGAGATGTGGCCCAGCCCCATGAAGAAAAGAGGGCTTCACCTGGCCCTGGGGGCAAGGGGTTATGGCCCAACCCTGCAGAGGGAAGAGAGAATACTCCAGCCCCAACCTGGCCACATACAGGGAATGGGCATATCCCAGTTCTCACCTGCCGCAGTGTTTAGGATTTGGGAATCTGACAGCTGAGGAGGGTGGTCGCATTACTTGCCCCTGCTCTGCAGACTGCATTTGGTCCACAAGTCAGAAGTTGACCACTCCTAACTTAGAAGAATTAGGGAATGCAGCTGTTTGCTGGTGTTGATACACTGAGAGCTTTAGAAGGCACCATATCTTCTACAGAAGGATGCTGGGCAGCTTTCCAACACATTTCCTCCTTTTGGAAGTCTAATCTATAGTTACTATGGTAGGTACCACGTCTCAGGATGACACAGGAAGCAAAACAAACTAAAGTGCTCCCCGGCTAAGGAGTGTTTGCGTGTGCAGACAACATGTCTTAAACACCAGCAGCATACCAGCAAAATCATTTTCTTTTGCCCACAGTTTGCTCCCCGGCTGTAACTCAGGTCACTCTGCCCATTTGCCCAGTCACTTTCTCCCCCTGCTAATGACACAGGACCCAGGCACCTATGGAACAAGCTCCCTTTCCCATTTTGACCCCAATGTCACATCCAAGTACATTCTCAGACTCCACAATGCACTCTATGGCCTTGGCCATTAGGTGGGGATTAGACACAATAACGGTGGACAGTGGTGTAAAACCTTGGGATCCAGTTGCTGAATCACAACTCCCAACACCCCTGGAGCTTCAAGAGCATTCCAGCAGGCTGAAATCAAAGGCAGACATTTGGTCTGCAGAATTTTTGTTAATATGAGAAGAGAAACCAGCTTTAACATTGGACCCCTGAGTTTGCCATTTGGATTGCAATGCAGCTAGTGTGAATTAGGGTTGTGAGAAACTTCAGCAGCCGTTCTGATTCAGAGGTGTTTTGGCCCGTTTTAAAGCCTGAAACACTGATTTTGAAAGGAAACAGAAGGCTCTGAACCATCTCTGAAATGAAACCATCTGAAACATTTCAGAAAATTTTGGAGATTTGGAGCCGGGCTTGCAGGGAAACAGAAACTAAGAAGAGGGAGGAGGAGGACGGGGGGGAAGGACTGCCCTGATAGTGATATCTGTAGCTGGCCAGTGTCTGTGATCTGTCCCCGAGGCCCCTCCTAATCCCAGTGCTCTGGGGGAGGGACGACAGCCTGCTGGCATCCCATGCACAGATCTGGCAGCCCGCATCCCCCGGGAGGAGTCCGGCACAGTCCTGCATCCCACTCAGGGGGTTCGGGCCCCCAGATCTATGCACGGGATGACAGCAGGCTGCCACTGCCAGCAAGTGATACGAGTTTTGCTTTGAACAGTTTGAGGTGCAGTGTCACAGAAAACCCTATGCCTATCTCCTTGAAACTTGGCAGGCGTCATGCCCTCAGAAGGGGCTACCATCCCTGCAATTTTCATCAGAATCAGGCAAGAAATGACAAAGTTACAGCCATTTTAGTGATTTCCCATTATAGCCTACGACCAAGTCACTGAAATGGTGCTGAAACTCCAACACAGATTCAGTCAAATCGAAAGGGAACAGCGATCCAAAACACCGAAACGAATTGCTGTCTCTCCGAAATGGCTGAATCTGAAACCAAATCGAAACACAGCCGTTTCGCACAGCCCTAGCATGAATCCCACTTGTGCCCACCAAACAATCCCACTCTCCTGAACAACAGCATTTAATCTTTAAGGAGAGTAAGATTAATAACAGCCATGGCAGAAGTGCTCACGTTGTGGCCCCGTCAGATTCTAATGAATCTGCGAATTCTGCTAGGTACCAACAATCTCAGACAGGACATGAGGAGATGGCGACTAGTTCGGAGACAGGCACAAACTACTGCAGAACCCGATGACAGCATTTCTCAAGAGAACTGCCTCTCAGCCCGGGACTGCACAACACATTCACAACCCAGGACATGAAAGGTAGGGAAGGAAGAGACTGAGACACACGAGGTCCCATTTCTTGGCAGCAAGCTCCAAGCTCTGAGCTTACCGTTGTTGCAGTGCCTCACGCAGTCCTGGAACACTGCTCGCCACTTGTCCTGCTCTTTTCCAGTCATCAAGCAGAAGTAGTAGTGCCGGGCATAGGGGTGCCAAAGGATGAGGGGAAACTGAGTGGGGCACTTCAGGATTGGGGCATTGCCAGATTTGGATGTAGTCCCTGTTGAAAGGAAAAAAAGAGCACCTTATGTTACAGGTCTATGTTGCCAAGGCCATGCAGAACTAGCCTGGAAGGAGGCCTTAGGCTTTATAACCGAAGACCAGGGTTTGAATTACACTTTGACTCTGCGGGGGAGGTCTGCAAAAATAAATTGGCCGGAGTCGAGGCTGTGTGCACAGGTTCCCACCAGTACCATGGGGCTAGGGCCAGCGGTGGTGGCAGCTGGAAGGAACCATTGCCATCTGGGCTGGTTAGAAAAGCGCAGAGCAGGGGGCCCTTGTCTCTTATACGGGCTTTTGTTTCTTATGGGAGGGCTCAGCCTCTTCCCCGCCGTCCCCCCCATAATTCGAACCCTGCCAAAAGCAAGGCATAGACGAGAGACAACAAATAGGGTGCTCTGGGGAAAGACGTCCTCCCTATCTGAGCCCTGGAACAGCACAGTGAGCTTCCCACACCACCCTGCACCGGTCACAAGAAATGCACAAGGGAGGCCAGGCTCTAGAGATGGCCAATGGGATACTAACTGGGTGTTGCTCATCCCCCTCCAGTTCACTGGCCCATAATCAGAATATTTCCTCATCTCCTTTCCAGCCTCCATTTGCACCATATGATTATATCCTTTTCCTGGAGTCTCTGCAACACAGTCAACCACCACAGAGGGACCATTTAGTGGGGCTGGCACTAAGCCATAGTGGGAAATTGAATTGCTGGAAATACTTGTATTGGAAGGGGAGATAGGGGAGAGAAGTGTGTGCCAATTGTGCTTTGCTACCAGCTGTGGAGTAGGTCCTCCCCCCTGTTTTCTTGCAGGAACAGGTCTGGCTGGACTCTGCTGCTCAGGGTGGGTGGCACTGCTCCGCCTGAACATCCGTAGAGTAGAATTCGCCCTTGCCCCAGCCTCCAAGCACTCCAAAACAAGCATACTTCTCCACCCCACCTTTGCCTGAAGCACGAATAGCAGCCCAGGCTCCCCTTCCTGTTCAGCGACAGCATCCCAACAACGAGTGGGACCACCGGAAAAGCAGTGACGAGTGACAGGTCAAAACAGAGAGGCAGCTCCACTCTTTCCATTAGGCAGAGTAGTCACCAGCCACAGCCCCAAACTAAATGGAGGAGTAGCTAAAGGCCACTGCTGCATGTCACAGGTTGATGGGTTACACTGAGCCTTATTTCAGCCATTATGCAGCCAGAGCAGATGGATGGATGGGTGTTGGGCATGGTGAGTTTCCAATCAGCTTCTCTGGATTTTATTAAGGCTTAGATTATCCCAGAGGAAGAGGCAGCAGGGAAAGCATACACATCTGGAAAGCTCAGCATCTTTAATAAAGAGAGAGCTAACAAATTCAAAGCAGATTTCCTTCTAGGGAGCTAAACAAGGCCTTTCCTTATGCTGCCAAGGTCAGGATCACCTCACTGTGCTCACAGGGACAGAAGAACTCACCCACTGGCGCAGAGCAGAGCACACAGCAACCTGCAGCTGCCCGAGAAGCAGGTTTCCACTTGGAGGGAAAGTCCCAGGGTGGGAAGTGTGGCTCCAGGTTGAACCACGCCAGGACCAGTGTGGTTTTTTTTTAATTTCCCACAAACTGCAGGAGTGTTGTTTCCAAATGAAATAAGCTTTCTGAATATTGCAGCTGCTCAGCTGAACTGATATCACCG
>JAGPOW010003310.1:11903121-11929148 GCA_030014935.1 Caiman crocodilus
GGCACCCCAAGGGAGGCACTCGGAGCCTGGAAGGTGGTCGGGCGCAGGGAGGTGGGCGGCTCAAAACGGGAGCGCCCCCTACTGGCCCGCCACACATGGCACCTCCTACTCTACTCAGGATATTTCATAGATTTCATAGACTTTAGAGCTGGAAGGGACCTTGGAAGATCATTGAAGGGTAAGGAAGTCAACTAAATAGGCATCCAAATGTTTCTTAAAAGAGTCCAGAGTAGGTGCTTGCACCACCTCCAGTGGCAGTCTATTCCAGGCCTTGGGGGCTCAGACAGTAAAGCCGTTTTTCCTCATGTCTAGCCTAAAACAGTCTTGGAGGATTTTGTGACCGTTAGACCTTGTCACCCTTTGGGGCCCTCTGGTGAACAGGTGTTCCCCCAGATCCTGATGCACACCCCTTATATACTTACAGGCAACCACCAGGTCACCCTTGAGCCCTTCTTTTCCAGGCTGAAGAGTCCCATTGCTCTCAGCCCCTCTTCATAAGGCCTGTTCTCCTGCCCTCTGAGCATGCACGTGGCTCTTCTCTGGACTCTCTCAAGCTTCTCCACATCCTTCTTGAATTGTTAAGCCCAGAACTGGATGCAGTACTCCAGCTGCAGCCTCATCAAGGCCAAGTACAGTGAAAGGATGACTTCCTGAGATTTCTTTGAGAAGCATCTATGGATGCAAGCCAGAGTTCTGGTCGCTTTACCAGCTGCAACATCGCATTGGTGGCTCACATTCATCTTGTGGTCAGTCGTGACCCCCAAGACCCTTTTGGCCGTGATGCTAGCAAGAGTAGCACTGCTGAGCCTGTAAGTGTGATGCAGGGTTTCCCCCCACCCCGGCGAGGTGGAATACCTTGCATTTTTCCTTACTGAATGTCATCAGGTTTTTATCCGCCCACTTCCTAAGCTCGTCAAGGCCAGCCTGGACTACCACCCTATCCTTGGATCTATGATTAAAAAGGGTCCCAACACCAACTTTCACAACAAGGGCAGGCAAAATACAGCCTGTGGGCTGGATCCGGCCCACCAGGTGATTTCATCTGGCCCATGGGCGGGTGCTTACCAATTCACTGCATCCAGCCCAGCTCTGGGCTGCCCCTGCTGTGCTCTAGTCGGGCTGTGCCCTGCTCACTGCTGTGGGGGCAGCACACGCTGTGCTCCCACCTTCATCCACCAGATAGTGCTAACTCTGGCCCCACGGGTAGGGAAGTGGCGATAGGTAGGCGGGCTGCGGGGAGGGCGGCAGCAGGCAGGTGGGTGGGAGAGAAGGTAGGGAAGCAGAAGGGGAATGGTGATAGCGGCAGTAGGCATGGGCAGGGGAGTGGCAGCAGTGGGACCTGCACCAGTGCCCTGGGGCCAGGGCTGATGGGGGCCCAGGGTGGGGTGGCAGAAGCACAGAGCCTGGGCTGCTGGGGACACGGGGTCTGTCTGGCTCCATCACAGGGGGCTACTGGGGATTTGGAGGCCTCTGTGGGTAGCCCCACGTGATGGAGCCAGTGGCACAGCCCCACTCACTGCCACATGCAGGCCATGCGAAAAGGTGGAGCCAGGCCAGCTCCACCCCTCTCCCTGTCACCCAGCTGCACTTCATGATCTGCACTGCCAGCTTCATCGTGCAGGGCTTCCCCCAGTGGCACAGGGCTTGGGCGTGCGAGCCTCACACAAGGGAGCTGGTGGCCCAGCCATGTGTGATCCTTGGGCTTGCTGGGGCAGGACCCCTCGCTGCCAGGGGGCTCTGCCTGCCAAGGGCCACGAACACCCCGAGGGCCTGTCTGCTGCTGGCCCTGCCGGCAGGAGCTGTGAACAACAGGGGCATGGCGTGTGACGCCGGGGGGGGGGTCCCACATGCACAGCCCACCATACACGTGTACTCATATCCCCCCTATGCAAATTCCACACCCACAGCCCCAGCCACCTTGCCCTCCACATACCCCACAACCCCCTACCAGCCCCATACCCACCCATACATCCCCACAAACATACCCCCTCACAATCCCCCCCAGACCCTACACACACAAACCCACAACTCCCCCACAAACCCCATACCTACCCAATCTACCCACACCCCCCACATATCCACACCCTCCCCACACCCCACATAAACAACCTCCCAGAGCCACTGGTGACACATATGGGGTACATGTGGGTGCACGTGCACCCCATGAGATTGGTGGTGCATCCCCTGATAGCAGCACTGCTGACACTACTGGTGGGGCCTGCGGACAGTCACTGCTCACCACCCCCCCTTTGCCGCTGACACTGCTACCTACAGGAGCTCCCCTCTTGCTGCTGCCACACCCCTGCCACAGCCACCGCTGGCTGTGAGCAGTCGCCATGCCCCTCCAGCCTCTGCGGGGGGACACACGTCGTTCACGCCCAGAGCACCACCACAAACCCCCTACC
The DNA here is from genome assembly GCA_030014935.1 of Caiman crocodilus. NCBI lineage: Eukaryota > Metazoa > Chordata > Crocodylia > Alligatoridae > Caiman > Caiman crocodilus. The sequence goes on from JAGPOW010003310.1 coordinate 11,905,527, forward strand.
CATGCACCCATACCCCCTCCACCCCTTCACGCTCCACCCCCATAATATACAAGGCAGACTTCACTTTGAGCTATTATGCAGTCATCTCCACGTACACTATGCAAACACACAAATCAGGATAAAAATATTTTTTGAAATAAAATTCAAATATGTTATTATTTTCATGATTAATTAAAAATGTTAATTAAAAATTAACATATTTATATGTTGATTATTATTATAATCAAATGCACCTTTGATTTATAATATATAACTTGTTTTTGGGTTTTTTCCAAGATGGCAAACCATCTTCCCAAAAGGAATACTTCCAGAAGCAAGGGAAGGGACTTCTCGTGGCAAAGGCAGGGATGGCGGAGACGCTTGGTCACCAAGATAGCAACCAGGGGGCGGGGCACCTGCCAAGGGGCGGGGCTATCCTTAACAGCTCACCAAAACTTGTTAAGCGGCCCTCCAGCTGAAATAATTGGCCACCCCTGCTACACAGTCAACACCTACTGACCACTGCCTTAGACTAGGGCTCCAAGTGGTTATGGCCCGTCTGAGGTCAGTAAATCAATACCCTTGAACTCTATGTGCTATTCACACACATAGACCGTTCAATGTACTAATTATGTGATGGCAACTCACTGTGGACCTAGAATGGCTACAACAATGCCACCACCATCCCATCTGACTGTGTGTACAGTCAGTTAAGATCCCATCATTGGTACCAGAAGGTGCTGGGCTTCTTGGCCAAGAGGCCCCACTCAGATTGCCAAATACCTCTTCTCTGTTCCCTTCTCCTGAAGCCTCAAGTGCATGCATAGGTTAAGTGCTTTGGGATCTCAAGGACTCAAAGTCTCAAGATAAATGCAAGTTATTCTATGCCTAGTCTGTTGGTCCAGAAATTTGTCCCTTGTCAGGGAGACAGCAAGGCAATTAAGTACTTTGAGAGTTTACATTCTAGAAGGCAGAGGATCAGCTGCAAAGATAAACTGTAAAAAAAACAACTGGCGGCCAACGCTAACAAGCAGCTGGAGGCAATAGGTTCTCCCTCCTGCAGCTCTTGCTTACCATAATTACACACAGCTCATGTGTATTAAGCCTTTTAGGCAGAATACAGGTGTAGGGCAGCTCATGTAAGCACACGCAACACTTATAGAATGGCTCCTGGGCTCATACTTTTGACAAATTCCCGCATCCTACTCCTTCTGGATAAACATGGTCCTGCCCACAGGCTTATTCCAGGAGACAGGTGCACTGCCCTTTGGCTATACCACGTGAACATTTGGGATATGAAATCATATATACCCTAACACAAAGAAAGAAGGAAGCGAAGGAGTTAGCCCTGAAAACTGGCTGTTAGAGGGTGGATGATGGATAAGGGAGCATGTGTGAGGGCTTGGGATGGGGAAGGTCTGAACACCCCACATTCTTTTTGGTTTTATATTAGCAATGAGACCTGGAAAGCCTTGTTTGTTTACAGTGTTGCAAGAATAGTCCAAAGAATTCACTATTGCTTAGGAGGCCAAAAGTACTTTGTAGCATCAAGGATCTCAAAAGAACTGTGTCCCAATCTGGGGGTAACCTGTGCTATCTATCTCCCAGATGTAGACTGCTAAAGCAGCTCGCTCCATGTCATACTAAGTAAATTGCAGAAATGGGAACAGAAGATGGAATTCCCGACTTTCAGACTCATGCTCTGATCAACAGGTTATGACTTGCTGCTTCAGAGATAACATGGCCGTGTTAGAGGCATAAAAATCAATGAACCCTGTTGAATTTCAGCAGGAGGTCCTCGTACAGACCAGGACATGGATGCCCCTCTATCTCAGCTCATTTCTGACTCTTGGCAATGTAGTATGCAGTGAAAGGCCTGCCATATCCTGCAGTCAATGGTTTACAGCTGATTGGCAGGATTTTGAAAGTCCGGACACAATCTAACAGCTGATTGAGACCCACAAAGCCAGAACCACTCTCATTTCAGGAGCAATAAGCTTTAAGCACAGGTCATTTGGAGCAGCAGCTCTCTCGATGCAAGCAGAAAGGAAAACATTTCGTGCAAAGCCAGGGTGAGATGCCTTTCAGTGAATTGGGTGAATTCAACCCTGAATTTGTAGGCTCACAGAGAACTCCCGAGACCTTTCCCCATACTTTAGCTCTTATAATCTGTAATGCTAAAATACCTTCCCTGAAAATCCAGTTCTTCCCCATCTCAGAGGCAGCCGGTTGTGAAACCAAAAAAAAGAAGGTAGCAAGGGAACAAGGAAGGTCACATCCAGGGGGGAAACTCTTTTGTAGGAGAGTGTGAAAACAGCAAGGAGATATTATTTCTATGAGCAGAGAGCAAGCAACTAAACTGGACAAACCGCAGCAAAAAACACCATGTTTATCCATCAGTTTGATCTGCTTTAGACTCTAAAGTTTCCAAACTAGAGATTATTTTTTCCAAAAATTTCTTGATGGTCCTTGCCTAGCTTTGAACATCACCACCATTACCAGAGGAAGATCTATGACCCTTATAGTCTTCTACAAAAGCTCGTGATTTGGTAGGTGCCAGTGGGATTCCCTATGGGCAGACTGGTAACAGCAAAGAAAAGTGGATTAGCTTTCTTGACAGAAACCAAGATTAAGGCAAAACAGAAATTCAAGTCCCCGTTCCGCTGCTACTGCCGGAGAGGATCGATCGCACTGCTGTTGCATGATGTGATGCTCTGTTGGGTAGCTAGAGAAATGACCAGTAGTTCAGCACTTACACCTGCGCTAGAAGAAGCTTGTGCTCCATTTGTTTCATCCCACTCACCATGACAAGGGCAGAGGGCAGTCAGCTCGCCTCTTATTTAGGAGTCTCTGGTCAGCCCTGGTCATCTTTATTAAAGGTGCAGGCCCCAAAGACACTGTAGAACAGGGGTCGGCAACCCCTGGCACGCTTTCCTGAGCATGGCATATGACACTATTTTGCTCAGCATGCCACAGCCAGCCCAGGCTCTTGGCTGCTGCCACTGGCCACAGAGCAGGGGCTGCTCACAGCAGGGAGGCTGCAAGCCCTGCTGCAAGCAGCCTGGGCTCTGAGGCAGGCAGCAGGTGGCTGTGGCTGGCGGACAGGACTCGGCAAACTGCTGCACTAAGCTCTGGAGCCCCAACTGTGGTGGGCTCCGTGGCTGTGGTGGGTGCACGTGCACCTTGGGGCAGATGGTGGGGGAGCACCCGGAGTTGCGCTGCCCCAGGGGTCTGGCATCCAGGGAACTGGCTCAGTGGCGGTGGCTGCACGTGCAACTCAGGGCACATGGCAGGGAAGGGACTAGGGCATCACAACCTCAGCCGACCCCTGCTGTAGGACTTGGCTTGCTAAGCACTACCTTCAGCAGAGGAAAATGCTTGTGGAAACAGGGCAGATCAGTATATGGCAGGACCTGTACTGTCTCCATGTTGCTGCATACCTAACGGGTAAGCTAGTTGCAATCTTCTATTTTAATACATATGCACTCCTGAGAATGTGTTGATATGTCCCTTGACCAGGAAAGGGCTGGTAGCCATTGTTTTAAAATAGTATTTAAAAGTAGCCAGATTAAACCTTCTTCAGAGGCCGAATTGCAATTCTCCCACCCATGTTGACTGCACGTTGCAATGCTGCTTTCTTTTCTCAGTCTACTCTGGAAACACAGGCCACACTAGGCACAATCTGGCCACACTTTCCCTGAAGAGTGTCTTCATGAACAGAAGCAACAGATCAACTCACACCTTCGCCCCCAAAGGCTTGGCTCCTCCAAGGGCTCCTCTCTCAGAACTGCTCAACTCACACCCTAGATCCTCATGCAGCTATTCTTCAACCGCAGCAATAAGCTTGGTAACTTGGTAAAGCTTACCCCACCTTGGTAACTCGGTAAACGTGCTTGACCCTTTCTTGACAAAGTAGTTTCAGGCAGATGCCGTCTGCTTGTTAGGTTCTCCCCTCCTCACAAAAAAAACAATCAAGGAGTTGCTGGTCAAAACCCAAGGCTGAATCTCAGGAGACCTTGGCAGACTTTAATCTATACTTAAAAGGCAATTTAGAACCTCTGAACCTCCACCCCCTTCCTCCCAACTTCCATTCAGCAAGGCCTTGGTGTATGCTACAGACACTTATATCCACAGGGCCTCCTTAGCCGGGATACCATTGTTCTGGCAGGCTGCCCGGACATGGACATCAAAGGCCGGTTTTGAGCAAAACAGCAGGGAAAGGAAAATTCCTCCTTCAGGTGCCTGGCAGGAAGGATGGACGCTTGTTGCTGCCCCAGAGCTGCTTGCTTCCTGGATGGCTCCCAGCTCTCACTTTGCAGCGCCGCATCAGGATCAGGCAGTCACCAGCCAAGTGACAGCAGCAAGTTTTTTGTTTGAAGAAGAAAACCTATGCAAAAACACAGGAGGCCACATTTCCCTGGGTCCCCTCCCCACTAGTAGCAGCCAGATTTTCAAGGGAGGTCAGCATGTGAACACACCAATCCCTACATAAGATGTCCATCAGCTGCAAACGTTTATTTAGCTCCTATTCCAGTGCTCTGTCAGTACTTAGACCCAAGTTAACCATGCCCTGTTACAAGTCTTGGGAGGGCTGAAGAGGAATGCATATGTTTGATCTCCCCGCACCTGGCATTGCTAGGGAGGATACATGCTCAGGACCACTCAGGATCAGGTCAAGAATTGGTCCCGGCCAGGCAGTGATCCCTGCTAATTACCCCAAGCCGAGCCAGGCTGCAGGAGGTTCTACGGCCCTGCAGCAATGAGGAACAAAATGAATTTCCCGAAGCAGCTCAGCAGTGGAATGTCCTATTTATACAATCTCACTTTAAAGTGGCACTGTGTCCCTGACCTCAGTGACTCACTCCCATTTCTCATACACCCCTTGGCGGCTGGCTGGGTTTTATGACACAGGCGCCCTTTAAGAGGCACTCCATGCATCAGCGCCTCCATCAGACACCCAGTGTTGAAATAAAGCTCTTGCTGTGGATACTAGGGCTTCATTCTTCATAGAGGCATCATTCATCCCTGGTTTATTTTGCTTCACACACCCATCGACTGGACTAACACTTACCCACACCACTCACTAGTGCACACCCATGCTGTGATGGGGTCCCAAAGTTATACATACCAGGCAGTTTATGCGTAGGTCTGGCATATTGTATTCTGGATTGAGGCAAACCCCTGCTATTAAGGAAAGTGTTATGGGAACATCTGAGTGATCACGGTGAGACTTTCCTCCTCCCTGCGAGTGTCTGAAGTGTGTTGGCTGCCCTCCACTTCAGCAGGCTACATCAGAGCAGTGGTTTTCAACCTTTGCTCAGTTGCAGACAGACCCCTAAAATGTTTTCAAGAGCTGCAGACCCCTACGAACTGACAGTGTGGGTATTCATATACTTTTGACTGATCATAGTCATCTTTCATAGATCCCTTAGACATAGTCTGTGGACCCCCAGGGGTCCGTGGACCACAGATCAAAAACGACTGCATTACAGCAATGTGCATTTAGTATGGTGCACTGACATGACACCCAGCTGATTTCACTAGCAAAACTCCAAAGACTTCAGTGGAGTTTCAGGATTAGCTGGAAACAAGAGCAAAACCTGACCCAGAGTTTGCAAGGATTCCTCCTTGGATCTCAACAGCGGGACCAAGAGCATGGACAGGGCTGTGGCCGCTGTCATCAGGGTCATCTACTGTTATGGACTCAAATATCAATGTGGTACAAGCACGTAGCGATATTTTGTGGCCTGGAGAGTTCCAAAGATGTAGAGTGTAAGTAAGTAATAGTGAAGAAACCTTGTCTATACCAGCATGCTCTTCACTGGCCACAGCCATGGCAGAAGCATTAGGGAAATGCATTAGTGTAGACACTGCTAGGGAGCCTGTCTCATGAGAAGAACGCTTGGCGTAATAGCTGAGCTCCCTTCCTCTCCAGTTAACTGCCATTTATGCTAGGAAAGCCTCGCTTTAAGGCATGAAAGGATGAAGCCAAATAGTTGGGTGATGGATATGGAGCATTCAAATGATTTAATTCACATAGGGTCCAGAGCTGGACTGCACATGAGATCCAGCTCTTGGAGGAAAAGAGTGCTGCAACAAAAGTCAAGACTGCAGGGCCTGCTTTCATGCCAGTAGCTGTATTCATAACTGTTTGTGCATGCATTTAAGCTACTGCTCTATAGTAAGCGTATCTTCCTATGTGCCTGTATTCACCTGGAAAGGTACAACTTGCCAAGCTGATCAATTGACCTGTCTAACCCTATCAGGACAGACAGACAGCTCTGCAGAAGAAAACCTGTCTACATGTGGCTATGGAAGAAGATTGACCAACACTTTTTAAAATCTTTTCCAATTAAATTGTGCCTCCAAGGCTATTATAGAATTATCTAAATTACTCAATTACAGAGCTAAGTAACAAGAGCAGAGAGAGGCAGAAGGATTTAGGAGGAATAGGCCAGGGAAAAGAAGGAGACAAGAAGACCCAGTAGCTGGAGAGCTGAAAAAGCAGCAACTATGGAGGCCACTCAAGCTCTTTCCAGCCTGGAGCAGAGAACGTGACTCTTATATGTTGCAACTGTGACACAACAAAAGCCAAGAGCACTAGCTGAACATCCAGAGAAGCAGGGAAAAAATCCACCCATGAGACACCCCACAAAACAATTTTATTACCCCTTACTGCTTCATGAGTTAGAAAAGATTTCTAACACCCAACATAGATTTCCTCAGTGTAAATTAAACCCATTACCTCCCAGGCTATCTCCTACAGCCATGCAGAAATATTGATCTCCTTCCTCTATTTCAGCCTTACATCTCCAAAGACGTAGGACCTCCCTCAGTCCGTGTGACTAGAAGAAATAAACCCAATCTTGCAATCTTCAAAATGAGTCATATTTTCTAAGCCTCTTATCATTCTTATTTTTCTCCTCTGAACTCTCTCGAGTTTGTCTGCCTTTTTCAGATCCAGCTGAGAAGGACGGAGAAGGGAACCAGTTTGACTCTGCTGGTCTAGATGAACTCCCTGTATTCCCCTACTTATGGGCAATGCCATGTGGGACACTGTCCAGAGCCTTTTAAAGGTCAAGACTTAATTGCATCTATTTCTTCCCTATTACCAACTAGACCCCGTCAAAGGATAACATTAGATTTACTCCTGGCTGTTTCTTATTAATTTACTGTCCTTTGACTGCATACACATGAATTAATAGTTCGTTCTAGTATCTTCTGAGTACTGAGGTTAGGCCGACTGCTCTGGAGTGCCCTGGGCCCTCCATTTTCCCTCTTATAGAGCTAGGCACTATGTTTGCCTTTCAAGTTATCTGCAACTACCTCCACCCTTCACAAGTTCTTGAAGATATGGTGCTGATAATCCTTCAGGTCATTCTGTATGAACATCACTGAGAATTTTACCAGGCCTTGCTAACTTCAATACAGCCAAATATTGCTTAAAGCCTGAGTTTCCCCCCCATTCTGGATTGGGCTTTTATTTCCTTGTTAAATAGACACACGCACGTGCACACACACCAATTACAACATCTGCGTGGAAGCTGAAACAAAAAAGGAGGCACTGAATACTTTAGCTTCCTTTGTTCTGCTATTTGCTCCCTTTTCCCAATAATCAAAGGCCCCATGTCTCTTCTTTACTCCCAGTGTATTTATACGATCTTTTCTTATTGTCTTGTGCGTCTGTGCCTTAGTCTTTCTGATTTCTTCCCTCCACAGTTGTGCAAATCTCTTCATACTTACTCATCCTTAGTCACAGTTCTGTGTTTCCACTTCTGGGATGAGCACATTTTTTATTTTTCTGACCATCAGAGAACTCCCCATGGGCAACAGTAAATTAAATTTACAGAGGGAAAAGAAAGAGGTGCCTGTTCTTGCTGCTAATTAAATCTGGCAAGTATGAACTAAACGCTATAATCAAATAGTATTATCCAATGAGATTTCATTTATGAATCTCTACTTCTAAACACTTAATATGAGGGTTTGTTTTATTTCCTGAGAGTAAAAGAAAAGAGAGTCAGGCGACAACAAGTGTAGCATGGATGCTTGCTTCCCAACACTCGACAAAAATCAAAGCTAATCCGTTCCAAGCTAATTATAGGCCAAAAAGGAGCAATCTGCCTCCTCTCTTCTAACTAAAGGCTTCCGACCATGCAGCTTGGGATTTCCTGTCGCTGGGTTTGTTTATGGTCAATGCTGACATGCTCTTCTGCAGCGAGGGCACGTCTGAGCTGCAAACAGGATAAGCAGCACTGCTGAACTGGTAAAGAACTGAAACCCAGATGCTTCCCTCCCCCACTGAAAGATACCCACTGGCATGGAAACAAAATAGCAACCTACCCAGAGGTTTTCACAGCATTCAGGTTGTGTCTTGGCCAAAAGCCAAAGAGGAGGAAGACATCAGCATTCATGGGTAATAAATACCACTGGATGTCAAGACCGGCTAGAGAATCCCCCCTTCCCCAACCTCCTTTCTCATGGTCACTTATGAGGCATAAGAGATGGGGCCTCTAGTCTCTGAGATTGAAGGCTGCTAACCACTTACTCCATCTGTGCAACCTCCGCAGAACCAGTGCTCCACCTCCTTAGAAGGAAGGAGGCGGCGGGGAACAGGGAATAGTTGTGTTTCTTGTGAGGCCCCACAATTGGTAACCATAGACACTACAATACACATCCCATGTCTCAGAAATTGTGTATAGATGAGAAGGCAGCCACAGCAAGGTTTTTCTGCTAGCAACAACGATGCCCCACAAAAGCCAGTGCAAGGGGTTACGCAGAGCAGGACAGGAAGTCAGAAGAGCCATGAACCAATCCCCCACCCGAAGCAATTCGAATGCTGCAGCAAAGCATTCCCAGATTGTGCCTAAATCTATCTAACCCATGTCTTCTTATTGGAAAAAGATGGCTAACATCACACTGAGAGATGGCCAACTTAACTCTTTAGTGAATGGATTTATTGATACAATTCAGAGCTAGTAGGAGAAACATTCTGAATGTCCTGCTTCGATCAACTAGCCTTTTCTCTCCTGCCTTTCCTGCATCTCCAGCCAGATACTCCTCAAGCGCTTTACAAGCAACCCAACACCCCATCCACTTGGGTATGAGCTCCCCCACAATTTATGGATTAAACTAAACAGGATTCACTATGGAGCTGGATGCTTTAATGCCATACTCCACGAGACTGGCTTAAAGGACAGTCCAATATGTGACTGTGTTGATGCACCACCAACTGCTGACCTCATGTGAGAGGCACACCTGCACACCCGGGATAAGGACCTGGCAAGCATCGACAATAAAGCAGGTGTGGCTCCGCCACGTGAACAATGTGTAGAGTAGGAAATGAAGTATATAAGGGAAGAAGAAGAGTCAGAATCTATCAGACTGTTTTTCAGGGAGTGGGCAGGAGAGAATGGGTGGAAAGACCAGCTCTGAACAGATAAACGGCTAGGCTGGGTTTGATCCAAGGTCATCTGGTCCAGTATCCTGCCTCTGAGGGGGGCAGAACTGGACGCAGAGGTACATTTACTGAACTCATAGCAGGCAGACTGTGGCAAAATTATCGCAAGCATCCCAACTTCTCCTAACTCCTAGTGAGAGACTGGCATGGGCCCTGAAACAACATTTCCTCTTCTTCTCACAGTCTCTTAGCCAGGGTCATGTCCCCAACCCTGCACATTCATGGTAACTGTGACATGGTGTGGGTGATCTCTGAATCCTGCTGCATACAAGGTCTTCCCAATACTGCAGGAAGCATGCACCTGGACACTCAGCATTGGAGCCCATCTACACGTAAATCCAACAAAACCACAGTGTGCATGCACAGGAAGTTCTCTCCTGTAAGTCTGCTTTATCTATATTAATGCTCCCTCCCAGTAGCATTTTTCAGGGGCCCTTCAGGCAGGTGCTCATATTCTTCCATCCACAGAGTTCAGACCCACGAGGGCTCTTCAACCCCTGAATCCAGATGCCAAGGTAGGCCCTGTGTCCAAGCTTTGTGTCCTGCTCTCCAGGGAGACAGCTTCCTCCCTTTCTGGCTATGTAGGAATGAATGAATCACATTTAAAAGCTGCCATTAAGTCACACAGACTGTGCTTGGAATAGCCACACAGACTCTGGAGTCTGAATATCTGCTTCTCCCAAAAAGAGCCCCAGACCCTGCTCTGTTCCCGGCTGGACTAACAGCTTCCCACATCCTGCAGGCAGATAAGTGGGTTTCAAGCTCTGCTCCTTCGCTTGGACTGTAAAGCCTTTGGGGGAAGGCACAGGCTTTATGAAGGGTGAGCTTCCCTGCTGGTCTCTTTTCCTTACTATGGAGGGAAAGTTTTCCTCTCCAGCTTTTATCCCCCCCATCCAAGTCTCCCTGGTCTTACACTGGATTCCTACTTCTCTAGCTTTGCACTTGATAAATGGATTGTTCCTGAAGTCCTGGTTACCTTCAAGTCAGTCAGTGACAATACACAGACCTAGCGGCTTTGCCCTCCTACCCCATAATACCATCTCTGCCTCAAAAATAGATCTAGACCTATGCAAAGCTCCTGGAACTGAACATCCTTAGACTCCAGACCAAGTTCAGCTTTACAGGCCACCTTCATCTCTACATTTGAGGGTCTGCAGTAATGCAAGCCCAGTGTTTGGACAAGAGCACAGATCAGCTCTAAGGATGCCAGGACAAACCAATGCTATTGTGGAAGTGCAGCCCTACCTTCCGGTGGAGCAGCTGGGCCTGCGGCCCTCCATTGCCTTCGATTTCATAGCGGACGCTGTTGAAGAGCGCGACTCCGTACTGGTCTTTGTAAAACTGGCAGAATTCTCCTAGCACCTTCGCTGTTTTCTCTGAAAGGGAAAGAAAAATCAAGTTTAAATCAGAGAGCACAAACTTGAGAAGAACAGATCCAAGGACCTCCAAGCATGGGTGATCGAAGCCCCATCCCCCACCTGCTTGGCGTACTCCTCCAGCCAGCTATCCAAGCATTAGAGTGTGGGAGATTAATAAGCAGATGTCTCATTTCCTGCAGCTGTGAAGGAATTTCAACCCGCTAAAAGCACCCCTACCAGTTTGGCAGCATTGACTCTTCACGAGTCACTGGCCATCAGCTTGGTTACTGGAATCATATTGCTAGGATGAACTACGGGTTATTAAACAAACTGTGTATGTGTGTTTCTTTTTCCAGTAGGAGTTTTGCTCATTTCATCTCTCATACTAGGCACCAATTAGCAAAACCAACTCCCACTCACCATGGTAGAGCCTTGTTGATTAGTCTGCACCATCTACAGAGCTTAAGAAAGCTAGGCCTATGCAGCTGTCCTGTATGCCTGAGCTAGGACAATGCAGGGTCCTAAATGGCAATGAATTGCAAGTTACTTTTCTGAAGGCATTTCTAACCCAGAGATCCCCGTGCCAGATAAGAGTCATTTCATTTTGCCCGGCGAGAGATGGGTCTTTTGTCCCACGCCATGACCAGCTCACCTAGGGCAACGATCATTGGGAATCCCCCCACCACCACCACATCCTGGTAGTTGAATCCCCAAGTTGAATCCCATCACCTTCACACTGTTGTCTCCAAGCCCCTTCCTAGAAGGGCTGGAAGAAGCAATCTGAAGGGAGGCAACTTGTAACTTTTCCAGCCTTCACTATCCTATCCAGTACTCCTGAGCAGCAGCTGCAGTGCAAACCAAAATGCTATTCACGTGCTGCCCATAAGGGCCTCCCTGCCACAGGGATCCATCTCATTATAAGGGAGAGGCAGAGATTCCCAACATATTTTGTCGGTATGTTCCCAGGCTGGCCCTGGACCCAGCCCTTGCCAGTGACACTGTGGGACATTTCTAACCACTACCTGCTACCCGTTGGGCGAGGCAAGCGCAGAGCATGTAATGTTGAATCAAGCAGCCACAGGCCAGGTGAGTCACACTTCCACCTGCCCCTGCTGTGTATGCAAATCCGTCACGGGCACACGTGAAGCAACTGGAACATAGCTGTGAGGGCCCGCATGGGGGCAGTGCCACTTGAAATGTATTCCCTGTCCCCAGTGCCAGCAATGCCAGTGCCCAATGCCAGAAGATGGAGCCAGCCAGCACGCAGACGACCCTGCGGTGAGCCAGAAGCCAACATACAGAACAGGAGAATGCAGGAGAGGCTCCTATAACCAGCTGTAGAGGAAGCCTTCATTCAACTAGAGATTTGCTGGTACAAACTCTAACGGTCTTTCACGTTACAAAGTCATGGATGGTCTTCAGGCAAAGGAGAAAGTCACTGGGCACTTGACACATCACACGTGGGAGCAGTGAACCAAAGGATCTCTCCTATCAAGGAGTCAGTCTGTTAACACACAAGCACTGCACTCAGCAGGGTCTCCTAGGTCCCACCTTGGTAGGAATGCAATATTTCTCATGGGCTCTCTTGGCAGGGTTTCTGCTCTTAGAGCACAGAAATCCGCATTATATCCCTGACACAATCATGAAGTTTCAGACAATCCTAAGAGGCCACCTGATACCAGCTGTCAAGTATCTGTTGGCCCCAGGGATGTTACGGTATATTTGGCCAGGGAGAACCACACACCTGCTTTTGCCCATCTCTTGTTAGAATTACACAGGGAGAAACACACACTACCTTAGTCTTCTGTAAAGAACACCACATAGCTCAAAGTGCCAGGGGGCCAGCTATTGCCTTGGCCAACACCACAAACTAAATAGTTAAACACATACACACACACATGCACACAATGTCTGCAGTCAAGTCTGCAACACACTCACATCCTCTGGCACCAGAACGCCCCGAGAACCAGGTTCTACCAGCAAGAACATACTTTTCTAGCATGCCCGTGCCATTAGTCTTGAATATATTGGGCAGGTCTACACAGCACACTTAATGCGCAACAGCCTAATAACACTGTGCAGCAGTGTGCTGGGTGAAAACCATGCTAATATGCTACTGCACAGTAGTATTAAGCTACTGCGTAGTAAGCGTCACTAAGAAAACCATGCACCCAGCGCAAACTGTAGTTACTGCACATTTAGTTAGTATTTCATTAATCAAGTACTTAACTAAATGCAAAGTAACTAGTGTGCATTCATGAACGTGTAGATGTGCCCATTGGGCCCAATTCTCAGCTACACCAATTCTCCTTCTATTAAGGGAAACACCTCCCCCTAATTCACATGTATTTGTTGCCAGCTAACCTTACATTAGATGTCACACATCCTGTGCTTCCTTGCCAAATAGAGGAACCATGGTAAGCTTCCTGCCTTTCCAGGATTCTCATAATAGCCATCCGTTGCCCCCTCCTCCCACCCCCCCATCTCCCCCAGTGATTAAGGTCTCTGCCATGGAAGTTGCACTTATTCATGCAAACTAAGCTTTCCTGGATCTGCCATCACCTTCTCATTGCATGTCTACAGACATGAAGTAATGGCCTTAAACTGCAGCAAGGGAGGTGAGGTTAGATATTATGAAGGGCATTCTGACTTGGAGGGTGATTAAGCCCTGAAGCAGATTTACAGGGATTTCACAATCTCTCTAGGTACTGGAAGTTTTTTAAAGTGTAAAACAGCAGTGATCCTGCCTTGAGCAAGGGGGTTGGAGTTGATGACCCTCTGACATCCCTATTCCAAACCTATTTTTCTATGATAAGGGCTTCTGTCAGGGAGAAGGAACGGCAGGCACTATCATTACGGCTCTGATGTTGCAAAATGAAACTGAACATTAGACCTTGGCTGCATTTATTCCTGGTAAGTACAGGGTCCAGATCAAGTTTGTCCCTAGTGTCCCACCACGCAGTGTTGGACCACTCAACAGAAGAAAGGAGGCACTGTGTTTAAATGGAGACCTAGAGAGAGAAAAAAAAAAAATCTCTCGTGGACTTGAAGGCAGGGTCTGAATGCACTAATCACGTCTCTCAGCCAAGGCACCTATTGCACTTTTTGTCCCTTCTCCAAATTTGGCAGTTCAGCAGATGTCAGCAGCTCATTTACGGAAGACACGTAACAGAGTCTCCCCACTTGTCTTCAGTCATCACCATTAGTCAGTGTTCCTACGAAGGGATTTGTCACTGAAGGAACTCAGTGAGATTTGAGTAACAAAACCCCTTGGCTCATTTAAAACATCCCAGGCACAGTCCACATTAGGACCCTGTCATGTCCCTGTTGAAGTTAGAGACTTTAGATGTTGTTGGTCCCTCCCCACCCTCCCTGTGCTCCATACACACTTAAACTGCCCATACACATACATGTTGGCCTTCTAATTAGAAAGCATGGGAGTGGACTCCATTAATTGAGTCTGTTCTCTGTTTTAATTAGAAGACTCCAGTGTTGCTGCAGCATCGCATGTATTAAGCCCCTGCGAGTTTTAAAACAGCCAAAGGGCACTTTATCTAAACCTTGTCACATGAGGTTTAGATAAAGCATCCTGCAGTCATTTTTAAATGTGCAGGGGCTTACTACACGTGATGGTGAAGGGTTTAAATTAGAGTATCTGTCCACTCTAATTAAAATGCCCCTCCTCCCCAACAACCCCTGAGCACATATATAGGCAGCCAATGTGCCCAGCTAGGGCGGATGTGATCCCTGCCCAAGCACCAGGTTCAGGATGGACAAGTCCATGCAGAAGCACTGGCATACAGATTTCCCTATACCATGCACAAAACAGCCCGTTGGGGACCAGCATCCATTTCCTGTGCATAGGGCACAGTCTTTCTCCTGAGAAACTGCAACGTGTTCAGCAGCCAGCTGTGCAAAATGAGGCTGTTTTAATACACACCCTCTCTAGGAGCTGCTAATCACAGACTCTCCAAAGAGATGCAACCATTTGCTTCCAGCTATTTTAGTCCCTGGCCAGTATATAGGGTGCATATAAAGGGAAGGCCCCTTTGATTCCAGCACGAATGCCATGGCACAGGTAGCCTCATCCCCTGAACCTCAAATCACGAGACCTGGGTTCTATTCCTGGCTCTGCCACTTGCCTGTCACATGAGCCTAGGCAGCCTGTTTCCCCCTTCTGTGCCTTGCTTTCCCTCCCTCACCTCTCAGATGTAATCATCTGAGTACCATTGTGTTGCCACTTTAGAGTCCAGCCCAGCAGGATTACAATTCCCACCCTTCTTGGAGGCACACCACACCCTAAAGGGGGTTGATTATGGGTTACACAGTCTTTGTTCAGCATTTAAACATCAAATGCCTCAGATTCCACTTGAGAGGCAGGAAATTCCTGACGTTCAGATTGTTCCAACAATGCTAGCATGCCCATATTGCACATCCTGTACACTGCATAGCATATGTTACTAGCAGAATGACATGTTGCCAGAGTTCGGGGAGAACAGCCTTGTTAGGGTATAACCAAAGCCTGCAGACGACCTTCTCCCCAGCTCTTACACTGGTATGTAACCTCAGGCGAATCACTTCCTCTGTGACTCATTCTACAGAGGAAGCAGCAGATGCCAAGATTCATCTACCCCAGATAAGGCTTTGCGTAGTAATGCTCTCATTAAGTCTTCAAGTTCTGCCTATAGAAAGTGTCCTGGGGTTGTAAAGGAACAGCCTTTAAACAAGGCAAGTGAAACCAATGCAGAAGTGGAATGAGGTTGCATGCAAAGCTTGCTGTGAAGGCATTTCCTAGCTGGAGTGTGATCTTGCAGCTGGCCCAGGAGATAGGGCTGCACTTTCCCTGAAGTTCTTTCAGTGAGAGAAATAGGATGGAAAATGTTTGGGAGAACTTGTAATTCCCTTGTCCCATTTAAATGCATTGGATAAGGCCCTGTCTCACCGCTTCCTTACACTGAAAGCACGGACCTAACTGAGCATGCAGCCTGGTTTATGAACACAAGAGCCTTCCCCGAGGCGGACACCAAGGGTGATGCAAGTTTCCAGAAGACAGGTGACGTGAGGGTGTGGAAGGAAGGCAAAGTCCACTGTACAGGGGCTCCTCCTCTCCACCTTTCCAGCTCTCTAACATGCCTCACTAATAGTCCGAAAGCTCTTGCTGCAGCATATGACACCAACACACCCCATCCAGCTAGGCCAGGGGTGGGCAATTATTTTGGGCAGAGGGCCACTTACTGAGTTTTAGCAAGCCATCGAGGGCCACATGACAGGCAGCCCAGGGCAGATAAATATTAATTTTTAAATTTTTTAGGGGCCCTGCAGGACGGATAGAAGGGCCTGGCGGGCTGCACCCAGCCCCCGGGCTGCATTTTTGCCCACCCCTGAGCTAGGCGGTTGCTTTTTCAACCACAGTCCAGCTCCAGGCGTCTCTCCATATCAGGATCTGCGAAGCCCCCATCAAGCCACCCCAGCCTCTCCCAGGACCCTCACCTGTAGGAGGACTGCTCATCTACATGGAGCTATTCCTGATGGGGAGTTGATGGCTGAGATTAGGGCAGGTGCCTGGGAACACCTGAGCCCTACCCAAGCGGTGTTCTCCTGCAGGCGTGGAACAAAAAGGTGATGACAGAGAGACTGTCAGTTTGCTAGCGTGGGTGCTTCTAAAGCAGAAGGTGTCTGCTAGATAAGAACTAGCCTCATTTCTCAGGGGCTCTTCAAAAGGAAAAGACTTGGAGGCAAACAGCTGTCATGGAATCAGAGGAAAGGGTCTCACAGTCAGCTTAGCAAACAAGACTCCACCCTCTGTGCAGAGAGCACACGCCCCGGGCAGGGTGCCGTGCCCAGCACCACTGCAGGGAGAGAAGCTGGAGCATGGTCTGGGGGTAAGCCATGCACAGAACAGCATGGAAGTAAAAGCTTGCAGTGGACATTAGGAGGGAAGGGAAGCACTACGGGTGAAGCACAGAGCTGGTTCTGGTCCTAGTCTTTGGGAAGGCCAAGACAGATGAGTCACCTGGACAAGCCACCCTCCTGACATCTGCAGACCCGTGACAGCAGTGAACAGGCGCAGCACAGGGAAGAGGTACTCCAAGCAAAGCAAGGCCTCCAGGGTGTCTTGGGACTCAGTCTGGACAGAAGACTCCAGACACAAGGAGTTAGAAAGCTGCCCCACTGTGAACAGCTCAGATGTGGGACACTTCTGTTGCCCTCCAGCTCACTGAGGAGCTGACTGGTGCAAAGCCCCAGTGGAAGATCCTCAGCTTAGTCCAGCTGGGATTTTCAGTGTTAGAACTGGGCTCCACCAGACAACGGTCCCTCCAGTAAACTCTGTTCAGCTCAGTTCTAAAGAAATCACATGGGATCCACCACAGTGTTAGACTGCCCGACCACCACAGCCGCCAACAGCACCCACCTTCCCCTGCACTCCTTTCTCCCAATGGGAGAGGAGGCAGCAGTACAGAGACGGGGTGTCATCTTCACAAGAAGTAAGAAAGGAGAATGGAATGAATCCTCTTCCCCTTAAGTCCAGGTGGTTTTGCAATTATAGCACCAGACTGGGATCTGGGAGACTTGAGTTCAAAGTCCCAGCTCTGCCAGGACCCATTTTGTGGCCGAGATGGGAAATGAAGCAGAGTCGTGCTAGCTTTTTCTCTAGCGAAGCTAAATTTGATCATTCCTTGGAGCAAAGCTTACATCACCATGCAGAGCTGCACTGTGCTGCATGCAGACTTGATTAAGGCCTCCAAGGGCTACTGTAATCCAATGCATATCAACACTGAATTCACAGTTTGAGTCTTTCCTCCCCAGCTCCAGAAAACACGGAGGTACCTCAGGCTCCAAGCAAGAAAAGAGAAAGTCCTCTTCCTTCCCACAGCTCTGTGGCTGGCAGTCAGACCATGAACAGCAAGGAAGCCGCTTGTAACCTGGGTGCTGCCATCTAAGATAAAACCAACCGCAGTTTGAGCCAGCTGGAAGTTCTTCTAGCTGCAGCTGCAGATACTCCAGAAGAGCCAAGAGAAGCCCTACTTTAAACCAGGACTTTCTTTTTCTCTCCCATTTCAACTGCACCGAAGTATAGGCAAGTGTCCCTCTATTCTTCCATCACCAGCACTAGAACACCTGGAAAGCCCCTGACCAGGAATGGCGCATGGCTGTGGTTTGGAAAGAACACGCAGTTCATGTATAGATTCAGGCAGCTCAATAAAGTTGATTGCACAGACAGGGCCCTTGCAGAGGATCACTTCCACATACAAAGAGACACTCACTGGAGGCAAAGGAAAAAACCGGACTGGCTAGTATGCCTATCTGAAGCAAGGATATGGCAGAGCACTGCAGACAAACCCACCATGAGGATTTGAGAGATTTAAGGCTGCTTAATTAGCCAGACTTCCAGGGTCAGCCCTAGGCAGCACCAAACTTTATACTCACATCCTTCCCACCCTTGGGCAGAAACAAGTCTGCACACAAGTGCTTTCTCATTGCCCTTGCCAGAAGTCTGATGTCTTTAATCCCCCAACCTCACTCATCCATGCAACATCTGCAAATTCTGCATATTGCTCTCCCCTATAGGATTTGCTCTCCATCTTGCCGCGAGGACAGGCACCTGGTAGGGAAACATTCAGCAAGACTCCCTAGCAGATAATATACAGGCAGACTAAGGGATGCCTGCTGAACCCAGCTGCAGTGGTCAAGATGAATCTGGATTGACTCCACCCACAGAGAGAGGGAGCTCTACATGGGATGCAAAAGCTAACTAGGGCCCCTGCCCCTGCCCTGCCAAAAGTGAGAGTAAGATTGGTCCTCTCCTCTGCACACAGTACCTCCACATTTCTCAGGGAAGCAATGGGAAGACAGACATGCAAGGACTCTAGTTCATGGTAGTCTAAAAACGTGTCAGGAACACCTTTGTGCAACCCCACAACCTCAGCACAGACTCCCAATCAACGCAGAGGGATCAGTGCAAAGTCTGCCTAGTGTTTAGAAACCCCCTGGGTCCTGCTCTTTCGTGTATTCATGGGACAGCATCAATGTGGCATTTAGTCACTATACAAACAGTTCAGGATGGCTTTTGGCTAGCTGATGTGGCTTATAGTCACATTTTTCCTATTTAAAATTCATTTTCCCCATTTTCCATTTTGATGTGTCAAGGGCCCACGCAACTAGGAGACCCAACCTTCTGGCAACAGGGAGAAAACACATCAGTGTGACTATACCACGCAGCAGTGAGGCCACGTGGGAACTGTAAGCGAGACGGCCTCGCTCCAATTTTCAAACTTCTGACGGTTGAAAATTGTTTACAGAAGAACTGCAACATCGAGACGCATATTTCTATTTGAGAAAGAAATCCCACTGCCACTGAACTATGCGTATACAACCATCTGGCGTACCACGGTCAGCTCTGGTGGCGCGGCTAGTGGAGAGGGATGGTTGACGTAGAGTCAAACAGAACAAAGACAAATAACTATTTTCTGGTCATGACAGTAAGACACATATCACACCAATGTAAAATAGGGAATCACTGGTGCTGCAGTCTGCTAGGACAGAAAGCCAGTGTTCGACAGAGACAGCAAGTATCAGCCAAGGAGAGTGCTACCATCTTGATCCCTGCCATCCATAAAGCCATCAGTGCAATGCCAGACACAGGTCTAAGGCTGCCTGCCTTCTTGTATCGTGGTGGTAAGGGCCAAGTCCTAAGTTTGCAAATTCAGCATTAAGGCCCCAGTATCTTTAGCTTGATAAGAGTAACCGATGATGCTTGAAAGACAGCAGAGTTTTGCTAGTCGGCAGGTTTAGTACAAATACTAAGCAAGTTATATGATCTCCCCCAGGATCCCCAGCTCTACTGATACATCCCTTCAAGTATCATTTGCGATGGCCACTGCTGTCAGAGCCACCTTCTTTGGTCACGCATATTTCCCTTGAGAAAAAACGCCCCAGGCTCAACCAATGACCGAAGAACTCAAAGTTTCCTGGTCTGAGAAGCAAAAGAACCTGTGCCCAGTTCTCCCAAAGTCAGTGCACTGAAACCACTTCCATGATGCCTTCAAGCCAAGCCTGCAATCACCACCCAGAACTATGCACCACCTACTCGCTCCCATTCAGCACAAACCAAGCCCAGAAATTAGGTAGCACAGCTAGTTTTGTGCAGCCTTGAACACCTGCCAAGATGCACACCCAAGAGAGTCCACAAACAGCACTGGATGTCAGTTATGCATGAGACTGCAGTATTGCCAACCCTACCGTGGCAAAAATCATGAGACAAACTCTTAAAAAACAAGATATTTGGGAAGTAAGTCATGAGATGCTATTTTTGAAGTGTTGGGAGGGGCAGTGGGTATGTGTCGAGGGTTTGAAGCCCAGGGAGGGGAGGTGGTCCCTGCACACCCTGGCAAGACGAGGGGTACTGTGGGTCAGGAGTGAGGGGCAGACACACCAGCATGCAGACGCACACACAGACAGCTGCACATGGCTCTTTTGCATGACTTGCCCCAGCCCCCAGGTCCCATTTACCCCAGCCCCTGCCCCATTCCCTTACCATCGGCCCTGCCATCTGCTCCCTCCACCCCTGCCCCTTCCCCTCACAGATTTACCAGTCTGGAGCACTCTACACCCTCCAGAAGAAAAAATCCCGAGATTGAATCTATCAGGAAACCATGAGTCAAAGCTAATTTGACTTGAAAATCAGAAGTCTCGTGATTTTTTCATGAGAGCTGGCATTGCTGAGAGTGAGAAGAAAAGCCAGCCCACTTCTACCTGACTCTCCCTTGGACGATTTAAAAAGCCAGAAGCTTGGGCTCTTTTGCTTAAGGGGCTGGGTAGTACCGACAAGGCCGCAACACTCTGCAATCAAATCCATTGTTAGCACTGCTACTCTGTTATTGAGCCACCTGAATTTGGCAGTTGGAACAAAACTGAGCTGTTCTCAAACACTAGAATGGATCAAAGACATTTTCTGGCTGCAAAATTGGCTTTTGACCAGATAAGAGCTTCCATCCAGAGCTTACATATTTCTAAAAAGGGGGGGGGGGGGTGAATCATGGGAAAAATTAAATAAATATTTATTGATGTTTCCTGCAAGAACATGTTATATAATTTTCAGCCAACTCAAACTGAGTGACCTTGCAAAAGGCTGGCTTCAGAGCAATTACTAGGCATTCTGTTAACTGCCAGCAATAAGAGACCCACTAATAGCGAAGCAGTTGGCTGCCCCCTTTGTGTGCCAAGCAGGGGACGCACATGCAAACAAGGAGCAGGTGGCAAGCCCTCGCTGTTATGCTTTCACTTCCTCAGCTGCTTCACTGACAGATGTCGCTCTCCATGGACCAAGTTAATTGAGTGATGATTTATGGAAAGGGAGCAAAAACTGGTTTTAGATCACAGCACTGCGAAGGAGAAAACCTGGATGCAGCACTATGCAGTCGGACTGGGAATTCTGCCTCTAAACTCAGAGGAGAGTTAGGATAGCAAGTAAGATTCAGAGTTGAATTTAAACTGCATGAGGAAGTGGTGCAAGTCATAGTTCACAAGATAGTGAGCAATAGTTCAACCAGTAAGATACCATCTTACATCTAAACTCATAAACATTTTTGGAAGACAGGACAATAACCAGCTCCAAACCTAGGAATTAGTCCATTTGCTATTAGAAAAGGACAGCACTACTTCCTTTGCTGTCTACCCCCACCTATGAAAGGAACTAAAATGTCAAAGTCCATTGGAACATATATCTAAAAAAAGGTTTCGTGACTGGCTAGTGAAACCTCTGCTAGCTGATTCCCGTGCGTCCAAGCGTTCGTTCCTGGACATCCACGTAGCCGATGGACAATGAATGAGTTTATGGCACTGGAATTCCGAAGATCCAAAAGGAAATCCCTTTGCTTGAGTCACTGAAGAGCAGTTCTGACAAAGCGCTTGAGAACACGTTGTGGGAAATAGCCTTGCAAGCCCCATACAGATGGTGAAGTTGAGTTGGATAAAGAGAGTTGATGGAAAAGATCCATCTGTTCCAACAAGTTTGAAACTCTGCCTCCAACAGTGGGTCAGTTCATGCCATTAGTACTGCTGTCTACTTCGTTCCATATTCAGGACCCTTTACAAACCAGTCCTGATTGTGCTATAAAAGCTGATCCTGAAGCATTAATGGATTCCACAGATGTTGGCACAAGAGGCTTCCCCTCACAAAGACGGCCCTTTGGTGTGATTCACAAAGGTTTCCTCTGGCAGGTGGGCCCTTTGTTTTGAATTCATCTTGTTCAATTTTTGCCCCGGAGAGAGAGATTTAAATTTGCCCATAAACTTTTCAATCCCTCCCTGGACTCCGCAGAGCAAAAGAACGCTGTATCTGCATCCTCATCAAGGAAGCCAGCAGTGTCTTGGGAGCAATAAGCCAGACAAAACAAACGCTGGCCTCTGTAATGCATGTTGTTTTTAAAAAAAATAAGAGCCAGACAAATGAATCTTCCATTTCAGCTCCAATTATAGCCCCTCCAAAATTATACTCTGGGAACAGTCACAGAATAGTTAGTGAGGGAAAGCACTGCCTTGTTTTATAGGCAAAGGGCAAGCAATCCCCTTATTTACATAGACTGGGGCCATGGTGAACGGTAGAGAGAAAATGATGATGTTCCTTGGCCTGACAATGGGATGCAAACAGATAAGCAACTCCAGAAAGACTGCAACATACCAACAGTGCTTGACATTAAGGCAGCGCACACTGGGCAGCTGCATGGTGACCAGCTGGGGTCAAGGGCCCAGGATGTATGAACAGTGTGAAACGGAATAGCTGCTGTCAGCTTCATACCCATTGTCAGTATGGTTGTCTAGTAAAAAGTAGGCACCTGATATATGGGTAAACCCTGGTTCTGAATATTCAGGGTAGGTGCAGTAGACTGGGATTGAATGTGAGCTCCTTCCTCTTCTTGATGGTTTGCCATGGTCCTTTAGGTTGCAAAGGGACTAAGGCCACTGCAGGGGAACAGGGGGCTGAACTGGCTCTCCAAGCCCCACGCGCCTCCATCCCCACCACAGACTGGGGGATGTTGAGAGTCTCACCTCCAAGACAAACCAGTCCTTCCTTGGTGACTTGCTTTCATCCCACACTTCAGAGTAACACAGGGGATGTAACCCATAGAGCCAAATTAAGCCAAGGTTCAGAGTTCGAGCTAAGGCTGGATCAACGGCTTTCGAATTGCTCCAAGGGGTGGTTCTCACAAGAGTGTGGCTCAAAGCAGCAGATGAGTTTGTGAGGTCAGATGCTTTTCGGGAATCCTAGCCCCACCCCAATGGGAACCAGAAGCCGCCAGGGTGAGCTCAGAGCTATGGTCAAAACCACTCAGAGATGTGAAATACTTGAGGATGTACAGGTTTTGGGCCCAGCATGAATTCCCAGCTTCTTCTCAGTCAGGTCTTTTGTTCCCATTGTTATTGTTACGATGCCAAGTTGGCTGCTAGGTTATGAGATCAGGGGGTCTATTTTTACATCAGGCAGCTAAAGCCAGACAATTCAGATGGGCAAGGGATAGCGTAAGATTTTGGAAGGTCTGGGTTGAAGGCCAAGGAAAAATAGTTTTGAATTTGGAATACAAATGAGGAAGCCTATTTTGCATGGGAAAGGAGGAAGAGGAGGAGGAAATAGTGACTGAGAACAGCAGCACACACATCTACTCTGGCATCCTCTATTGCAAAAGAATTAAAAATTGATTCATTATTAGTGTCGGCTACCTTTTCTGTTGCAAGTCTGAGCGCGCTCATATACACACACACCCCTTTTCATCTTTCTTTAACAAGCTTGGAAAATATTGATGACAGACTAAAATCAAGAAGATCATGTTG
>JAGPOW010003310.1:11931434-11970245 GCA_030014935.1 Caiman crocodilus
TCGGCTAGCCGCTTTAACCCCACATTCAGAAACTGGGATCGCTATCTACACTACTTAGCACAAGGGTCGGCAACCTGTGGCACATGTGCCAGAGTGTAGCATGTGAAGACATTTTGCTTGGTGCACACACCTCAAGGGTAGATGGCAGGAGAGCTGCTAGGGGCCTGATACTTATTGTGCCAGCTCAACCCCATACCCTTCTCTGCCATCTGTCCTCAGGTGCACATACATCTGCCACAGGCAATGAGCCAGGCTGAGGCTCTGCAGACCCATGATATAACTACTCGCAGACCCCCAGTTGCTTGCCACAGCTGGTCCGGCACCCGAGCAGGTCCCTGCCACCCACCATGGAGCCTGGGCTGTTCACAGCAGGCGGCAGGGAGGCTGGAAGCAGCTGCACTGGGTCCGCAAAGCCCCATACCAACTCGTCTTTGTGGACAGCAGGGAAAGGGCCAGGGCTGAGCTGCCACAACAAGAATCGGGCCCCTTGCAGCTCCCCCGCCACCCGCCCCAGCACACCAACATCTTACAAGTCAAGGTTGCACATTTTTTTTGCACTCTGTCCAAATACATTGCTGACCCCTGACCTAGCAGCTTTCCTATGCCTGTGCAGGTAATGGGAGACCAGAACATCTGGGCATGGGCAGGAAAGTATGCTCTCAAACACAAGTACTTCTCAGAGATTAGCACCCCAGTTTGCCCAGTGTCTCTCCCTTCTGGAAACTTAAAGCAGAAATATCCTACGATACCAATAAATGCACAGATCTTGACTTGCCACTGCTCCATTGCTGCACTAAGGCCATCCCACAAGCTGCCTGAAAGCCCCTAGACAACACATGCTCACCTGGCAAAACCATCTCTGGTCAGTCCCCTAGCCAAGAACTGGAAGGGATTTGGAAACCAAGTGGGTGCATGGCAGTATAAGGAGCTGATGCTGGAGCTCAGACAGGAGCCTCTCTCAGCTGCAGAACCTGCCTGATATACCACCTGACAAATAGCAAAATCCAGGTCTTGATTAGCCAGAGTGGGAGTGGAAAGAGGGCACAGGTGTTTTTCACTACAATCTCCACCCTTAAGCCAGCATATATACTACAGGGGGGACAAAGAATTTCATTACAGACACGTTTTCAGATTTCCAAGCACTTCTTCTGTACTGAATCTTGTTTCTCCCTTAACCCCAAATCCCCTCTGTGGCTGAGGCAGGAAGAGCAAATGGACCAGGTGCTTTTATGATCAGGTTGCATCAGATTCCCTCGAAGTGGAGCAAAACATGGGAAGTCAGTCACAAGCATGGGAGGTGCATGGTGTTAGGGCTGGCTGGGCATTTTTTGACCAAGTGTTTCCCTACTATCACTAGAAAAATGCTCATGTGTTCAAATGATGCATTTACGTGACAGAGTCTTGGTCCAGAAAGGGATTTGTGGTCAACAGCTGGAAAGAGAGGCCCATCTTAAACAGCCTGTAATAAAGGCATGATTAGGACATTCATTTGGGAGGTGGGAAAGTCAGGTTCTTACCTCACTAAATCAGGAAAAATAGAGACTAAAACTCAAGCCTCCCACATTGCAGGGAGTTAGTAGTGTCCTAACTAGCATTGAGCTATTGTGTCTCTTCCCACACCAAATTATTTCCAAATGTCTCAGTTTCAGCCTAATATAAAAACCACTACCCAAACCTCAATTTTTCCCAAACCGGAATTTGTTTGCAGCCTAGAGTGCCTGAAATTGCTGTGTAATAAGCAGTGATAAACTTATACACGTACCTCAAGCCCAATAAACAATTTCCCCTCCAATTCCAGCACCAGGCCTCTGAACAAAATCTGACAGGGAGTCAACAAGGCTTTATTTCAGTTGGACTATTAAGAAATAAGGGCAAGATTCAAACCAAGCCTTTAGCAATTAGTTGTGCGCCGCTTGACATACGCTGATAGCTCAGTTTGACTTGGAGCTATTGCTAATCTTACCTTACAAGTGTTCTAGTTAAAATCAGAGCTAGTCCTTTCACCCCAGGGCTCCCTTCTTTAGCGCAGACACATAAGGACTACAAAACTTATGCTGTTTATTTGTAGGCCAATGCTAACCTCATTCCACAGCTATAACGTTTTCAAGAAGGCAGAAAAGAGCTCTAGTCCTTGAAACAATGGG
The DNA here is from genome assembly GCA_030014935.1 of Caiman crocodilus. Lineage (NCBI taxonomy): Eukaryota > Metazoa > Chordata > Crocodylia > Alligatoridae > Caiman > Caiman crocodilus. Next base: position 11,933,579 of record JAGPOW010003310.1, read on the forward strand.
ACATTTATGCTTCTATCCAGATGAAGCAAGAAATGTTGGAGGAGCCATTACAAGAAAGGGTATGGAGATTCTGGCTACAACTGGAGATTTCCAAAACCCACTTATTATTAGCTTATTCTGAAGTTTTTGCCATGGGCTTCAAATGGAGCCTCTCCCCATGCAGCAAAGCAATGGAAAAAAAGTCAGATTCTTGGTTAGCTTAGTCCTGCATTTCTTTATACTGCTCCCCCAATCTACTCAACCTCCAGCACTAGAGTTGTTGCCTCCAGTGTGAATCTCTTTAGGACAATCCAGCCTGGATAGGTGGGTCATGGGGTCTGATACGTCCTTTCATGCCAAGGTAAACAGAAAGCTAGATAGAGATGATTAAAGTATGCTCAGAATACACATCCTGGGGTCAAAGCATTGACCCTTTCTCACTGTGATTCTCTAGGTCACCCTCAGGAAGACCATGTTTATGGTTTGCCAGATGATGAATCATAACCAAAGATTGCAACGTTTACAGGTTCAAAGGCCTCCTCCGTCAGCTAGAAGGGAGCAGGCTTCACCCACTTCCAATACTAGTTGTGCAGTAGCAGTGCAACAGATCATCTCAAGCAAAGCAAGTTGGGCACAGCTCCTGCCACTCACCATTATGTGAGGAATCAGGGGAAAGTGTTTTCTCATTTGCCGCCAGTGCTGTGGACAAAGTTCGGTGTCATTTATAGATCCTACCTGGCTCCACAGTCAGACAGTTAAAGGCCTGCCAGAGGCATCACTTTCTAGCCCCTTTGCAATATGGATGCAGGACAATGCTGAGGATCTTGGACAGAAAGATGCCAATGCAAGTGGCTCCCTTAACACGGCACATGAACAGAAACAGCAGAGCGGACAAGAGCAGAGCGGGTGGGTCAAATCTCTCAAAGTCTCTTCTGTAACACCCCCTGACCCTTTTACTACCCTCTTATCCCAATTCTTTAACATTTAAATATATTTAACTCCCTTCTGAGGAAGACTTCAAAGCACCTAACCAGAAAGAATTAAAGCTCTAGCATTACCTATTGAATATTGACCAGAACAGGGAAACCCAAACACACCTGGATTTCCCTGTTCTTTGCCGCTCTAGCCCAGACCTTGCACTGAGATTGCATCATCTCCAGGGGTAACATGGAAAGACACTCAGACCCTGCCGCTGGAGTCTGAGCCCACAGAGAAACAGGTCTGCAGTAATGGCCTAACAAGAGGGATTTGGTCCAAGCAGTCAAAATCCAGTGGGGATGGGGAGCAGCAAGGGAGGGAACCAGCAGGAAGTCACCCTATGGGAAAGTTTTATCAAGTCTTTCTTAAGAGAAGAGGTCTTGAATCCCCACCCTCTTCCAAAATCAGGTATCCAGGTCTCAATGCAAAGTACAAGGACGTTATCTAGAGATACACCTGGAGCCCTGGGGGTGCGGGTCTGCTGAGCAGGTGATGTCAATCCCTCCCATCAATACCCTATTAGGAGCACACTGAACACAGCCTGGTAAATGTATACACAAACCTGGGACCATGGTACACACCAAATTGCAGACAGCTGAAATGGCAGAAAGTTGGAAAGATACACCCTGACCCTGCACAAGAAGAAAGTCTACTGGACATGGAAGCAAGTTCAGAATAGCTGCCACAGCCCTCACCATTCCTCTGACAAAGCCATTTGATGCAGTCAGGGCTCCAGATGCATTCTGCACACAGCATAATTTGGCCCTGCAGAGGGTCTGACTCAGTTGTAGTGTGAGGAACTCCCTGGTCTCATCCCCAAAGATGCTTCCTGTAGGTGCGACCATCCCACCATCTGCTCCTCAGGTTGGAAAGAGCCATGCCAGGAAGAGTATGGCAGCCTATTTTCTTCCAATTACCCTTGAAAGCATGTGAAAATGAGTCCACTGCTTTAAATAGCTCAACCCATGGCTGTCAGAGTCAGCTGACTTGGCAGCCAGGAGATGAGATCCTGCACAGTCACCACAGTAAGTAATAGGATGCTGCCGTCAGCAGCTCTGGGGCTCTCAGTACATCAGCTATGAACAGTTATTTACCCAAGAGCAGCTCCACCAGGAGGGTGATGGGAAGGGTTAGCTGGCCTGCTTCTTTCTGCTTGGGCAAAGCTTGAGCTGGGTAGGTCCTACTAGAGTAGAAGAGACAACTGAGGATCTAGTCTCCCAGTCATCGTGTGTGTGGGAAGCCGCAATACAGCAGATTCCCCTGGACTCCATCCTTGAGGGGCTGGACCTTGGCTCCTTCACAAGGAAAGTGAACATGGCAAGATAGAGGAAAATAAGGAAGGCAGACCTGCCAGCACTTCTGTCTGATGGGTCAGACGCTTCACTCCCACTGAGGCACCTCAGCAAAGTGGACGTTTTTGCAAAGAGCCCAGTACATGCAAGAAGCAGCTGCTTGGGGTTAACACCCTCTTTGCCTTCCCTTTTCCCTTTCCTTTTTGTTTAAACAGCTTTATGCCTGCCTACCTAGCACCTCTGCTTTCTCCAAATCCCATTCACAGCATCCAAGAAAGTAGGGCGTGGCCTACAAAAGCTCATGCCACTCTGAACAAGTTAGTCTATAAGGTACTGCCCCACCATCTTCCTGCCTTTAGACCAACTCAGCTAACTACCTCTCTCTTCCCCATAGATTTTGACACCCAACCACCTGATTCGGGTCGGCAAAATTAGAGAACACAACCGCATCCTGCTTTTGGCGAGAAAGGTCCATGCCTGCCCGTCTGTGTGCTCAGAGCTAATATCTAGAGTGCTTTTGCACATGACCACCCACTGTACTGGAGATGCGAAGGAAAGCTGGGAGGCAAGTGCTTTCCTGTGGCTCAGTGGTGGAGAGTCTTAGACCTTCACCAAAGGGACTGATACAACCAGTACGTGTCATCTTCGATCTGGCTCCCAGGTTTCTCTCCCACCCCACCTGTCACCCCCATCATGTGGATCTAGTCCTCTCTATTCTGTGTTGAAAGACAGGATCTGCCCAGGGTATGGCTGAGTCACTTCTGTGGCCTATGCTGTTGTAGCAACTGCAAACAGTTTCTAGGCTCTGCTGTGTCTCCTGACTCACTGAGGACTTATGTTTTCCTTCCCGCTCGTGACATGCATTTGTTTCCTGCCTCCTTCCCCACCCTGGGTGCCCTAAGGCAGCCACAGAGAGTGTATTTTAGAAGCAGAGAAAGCCTAGGAGCGTTCACTGCTGCCAACGTTCATATCTCACCTGCTTTTATAGGCCACCTTATCCCAGAAACCTCACCCAGAGCTGAAGGAGCAGCCAAGCCCTTTGCACTTCCCCTTAACCATGGCTCTAGCCACAGAGATGCGTGGGCTCCTGTGCCAGTGCTTGATCCCCTCCATTGCATCACTGGCCACGTTTTTGTCTTCAGAACCAGGGGTGAGAAGTTGCCAATTGAAGCTGTCACGTCAAGGCTCTTCAATCTCCGGAGAATGGGAGGGCACACATGAACAGAATGAGTTGTTATAAGAACAGAGGGATCTTGAATATTGCAGCAGCGCAGCAAGGCAGGCCTGTGCAGCGGGCACCTCCATTATTGACGCTCACTGGGAATGCCCCAGCATGCACAAAAGCAGGCCATGTCTTGCTGGCTTTCGTGCTGAAACCAAAGCTGTCCTGCAAAAGCCCAGCAGTGTGGTTTCAAGCAGCTGCAGGCACCTGGTTGCTCAGCTTGCAGGGACTCTATCAGCCTGGGACTTTAGATAATAACTACGGGAATTAGAGTAATAACAGGCTTCTGCAGGCTGACATGGCATCAGCTGTCTAGGCAAGAGTTGCTTTCATCCCCATCTCCTCTGGGGCACGTAGAAGCCTTCCTAACCTCAGCAGAGCTTCCTTTGGGACTATGTAAATGCAAGACTTCCATGCAGAGCCGTGGCACAACTGCTGGATCTCTCTACTTTTCCCCAGCCCCATTTCCTTCAGCTCTCTTCCTTGGCTCCCTCCCTCCCTGAGGAGTGCAAAAAAGTATTAATCCTGCTGCGCCAGCCTTTCCTAATCTATGGATGCCTCATTTGTTACCCAGGACAGCATCACTGTCCCCACTTTCTTAGCCATGGCTAGAGGTTGGGTGTTAAACCGAGCTCCCTCCCTATCAGAGGCAAGGCTAGTATGGGCAGGACCTCACCTTCCTCTGTAGAGTTGGACAAGGATTGCTCAGATGAAACAGCTCTGTGCCATGGAGCTGTGGGCTTAGTCACAGCCCCATCTCCTCTCACAGAAGGGTGACCAACAAGACATGAACCAGACCTGTTCAACTAAACACTCACCATTTTCTTCCAAGAGCATCTACCATAGGAGAACTGACATTCCCCGCAACCGCTCCTACTCATAGCTTTCATGCTTGGTGACCAGAGGTCCCCCCCCCGGCTCACACTCCTTCCAGGGACAGCCCTGCAGAAAACTGACCAAGCTGCTAAGCCGCTCCAGATCCAGTGGGTACGTCCCAACCCCTGGCAGGTTCAGCAAATATCCTGTTTAGAGGGAAAAGCCAGTTATGATTATAAATTACAGCCCTTAGCTACAAAGAAGACACACACAAACCCTAGTATATTCTGGCAACACCACCAGCATAAGGTATATTTACACCTGAAACCTTGTGGCTCTCTTTGTTTGGTTTGGGGATTAGCAAACAAAACCATCTCCATATCCGGTGAGCGCAGTTAAAAAGCCTATTTAATACCAGGTACAAAAATATCCCACGCCCTACTGAACCTTAACTCCTTCTGGTCTGCATCGCCCCATGTCGCTCGATATTATTTTTAGGGCAACATAAAAGACTTCTTTCAAGGTGGAGCACCTCCTCCTCGTCCTCCAGTTATGTGGGCCTTTGGGCAAGAAGAAAAGGATTAGGTCTTGCTCATACTAACCTTGCCTCTGAAAGGGAGGGAGCTTGGTTCAACACCCAACCTCTAGCCATGGCTAAGAAAGCAGGGACAGTAATGCTGTCCTGGGTAACAAATGAGGCAACCATATTTTAGGAAAGGCCAGCGCAGCAGGGTTAATACTGGGTGCTGTTGCTAGCATAAAATGAATCGTGCGTGTTCAAGGAAAATGGAACAGAAGCCATCTGGATGCGAACTGTACCTCTCCTTTTAAAGATGCGTTTAGCAAAACCCTGCTGCATTAGCGAGTTGAGGGAGGCTCCAGGCACCTGCTCCCTGCCTCTGAAGATGGGCATGTCCATGGTAGCAGAGGTCTGTGCATATCCTCAAACCCCAACTAGCAGAGCTGTGCCAACAGGAGTTTACCATAGATACAGGTGACCAGGAAAGCACGGTGTTATCATCACACCGCAATTTGCTCACGAGAGGCGTGGGGCTTGGCTGTACAAATACTAGGTGCTGCTTTGCAGGTGTGTGCAGTTCTCCCTGTGCCAGTATGGAGCAGTAGTGAAAGACTCCTATTGTACGGAGATCCATCTGCTTTCTAACTGACTGAGGGCAACAAGGGGAAAATTTACAAATGAGGAAGGAAGGGGCATGTGGCCACACTGCACCTTCCCTCTAAGTGAGATGGGATCACAGTGCTGCCAGCTCCTGCTGGGACATTACCAGTCTCGAGGTATTTGGCATCTTCTTCAAGCCATAGTTAACAGAGGAAGGAGATGATGAAGAATCTCTGTTTTCTTTTTGAATATCTTAAACTCTCTCTCTCATGATTTCATAGTTGTTAGGAGACAGAGGGACCTTACAGACTCATAGATGGTAGGGTTGGAAAGGACTTCAGCAGGTCATTGAGTCTGACCCCCCTGCTCTGGGCAGGAAAGAGTGCTGGGGTCAGAGGATCATCGGGTTCACTGGATCATCGGGTCCAGCCCCCCTGCACTTGGGCAGGAAAGACCGCTAGGATCAGATGACCCCAGCAAGATGGGCATCAACATGCCACCTGAAGATCACCAGGATGGGTGACTGTACCACCTTTGGGGGAGCCTGTTCCAAACCCTCGGCACTTGGCTTGTAAAGAATTTTTTCTTTATGTCGAGCCTGAAGCGATCTATGGGATGGCTTGAAACCACAAACCTGAGGTCCCCTTACAGGATCCTAGATCCAGACATCAAATAAAACGGACAACAGGACCATTTCAAGCTAGCTCTCCAATGACATAGCAACCAAATATGACTTGGAGCATTGCCACTCAAGCCCCCAGAGATCACCACCCTGAAATCCTTAAGCCTTCCCATTTCACCACAACAACTTCACTGGACGACGCATCAGCACCCTCGTAGCCAAATCTCAACCAAAAAGGCAGGGATGCCCTTCCTAGATTGAGTTATGCTCGCTACACCTCCCCCACAACTGCAACAACAGGGGAACCCTGTCAAGAACTGCAAGTATGTTTGGTTGCCCAAATAATCAGGATTTCGCTGTCTTCTTCCTTCATCACATTTTTGGCCCCTCTTATTCACTTATCTATTCAGGAGAAAATAAGGTGAAAATAATGTCCAGGTTTGAATTCTGGGCATTTAAAAGCCAAAACCAATTGCAATCTGAATAGAAAAATAGGGAGGGAATGGTTTTCAATTCCTCCCTCCACTCATGAACCATTTCTTTGAGATTTCCACAAAACTTCATTTTTAGCAAAAAAGACACGTGGAGCAAAAAAATGTTAATCCTCTTAATTCCTGACCCGTGCCCTGGTGAGGTAACAAACTATTTGTTTTTATTTCTAGGGTTTTTGATAACATAATCTACCCCAGAAGGGAAGAGAATATACCCCAGAAGGGAAAGTTGAGTCACTAGAAACCAGAGGAAAACCACAGCCCATGCTTATGTGGGGTCCAGGCATTCAAAATAATTTATACAATGATATCTGACTTTCCCTTCTTGAACAAATCAGCATTTCACAGCACTTGCCTTCTTCCTGAATGAGGTGATTTCTGTTCTGATAGAGCTTAAGAGGAAGGATTGCTGTCCTCCCAAATGATCAGTTTAGCTGGCTGACAACCTGGTGTGCAGGAAGGGGAAAGAGAGAGGAAGCAGTGGCATTGGTAATTTGTTTGGCGGCGGGGGGGACAGGACGACACACTTGTTTGCATCAGGTCATTGGTGCACCCAGGAGATCAGGAAAAATGACAAACCCTGGTAAGTCTAACAAAAATCCCCAGTACCTGATGCTAAGGGCACATCGGCCCTTGCAAGGCTGTATTATGACTCAACACCGAGCACAGGAAGCCTCCACGAGATGGCTCAAAGTCAAAAGCGAAGGACAAGGTGGAGATGCACCGTCAGAACCGAAATCCTTACAAGTGTTAAGGAGGAGCAAGTGTCAGACCCTGGTTCCTGCAATGCCGCTAACATGGTAGAGAGGGAAGGGCTATGGGGAGGCCTCCACCACACTGCCTCCCTCCACGCTCTGCTTACCATTGTCTATGTTGAGAGAGCTGGTGAGAGGCCGAGGCAGTGAGTGACCACGTTTGATCTACCTTTGTCATGAGGAGCACTCAAGGGAAGAGACCTATCTGAAGCCAGACTGCGCCTGCAGAGAGTCCAAGAGAATGCCGTGGGCATCTCAATTTACCACCATATAAAGGACACCCTTTAGTGACATTTTAAACCCCTCTGTGGCCAAATCCCGAGGGTTCAGACACTACCACTCCAGCTGCAGCCTGGAAACCATCATTGATTCAAAGACAGAGAGTCCGCAATGTCATGCCTAATGGAGCATATGAAGAGAGAAGGGACTTGTAGAGGTCAATATATAGGTAAGTACTTCCACAGATGGTAACAGGCTCTACAGCCAACTCAACTCTACTCTTTAGCCAACTCAATTAACACAGACATATTACCTGAATTACTGTATTAGTTTTTATTCTTTTGGTTAACTAGTTAATCACTCTGGGGATTGAAGCCCTCCACCATAATACTTTGCACCCCCACTAGAGCAGGACTTGTCTCATACCATCTGTCTCTGGTCTCCTTGCATTTAACTGGGTGCAGCAATTATGCATCCTGCTCTAGCTTAAACAGCACCTCCAGGTGGGAATTAGTAATAAAACACCCTGAGTAGAGGGTGCCCATCTGCACATGTGTCTTGCCAGCACAGCAACCAGTCTTGCTCAGAGCTGCTTGGGAATTCATTAATCTATAATCGTGTTTAGTCAATGTTTAGCGAGTGCGTGACTGCTGTGCTAGGTAGGTTGATGGCTCGGCCGTGGGGGAGGAGTACATGTTCCCAGCAACCTGAACTGGCAGCAATGAAAGACATATCCTACACACTTGGTGTGCTCAGCTTCCAGGCCTTTCAGTTTACGTGGAGATCTCATGAATGGACGGAAGCCGATTTCAATCTCAAGACAAACAGAGCAAAACAAAAGGGCCCTGCCTCCAGAAGCCATGCAGCTTCCATGTGTAAACAGCAAAGCAGCCAGAGTAATCTGAGCTGGACCCGCAGCCCCCAGCCTTCCCAGACAGAATGATGCTGCACCAGGAGACCGCGCCAAGGGAAACCTCAAGGGCAAGTAGACACCAGTGGCTTTGCTGTTCAGACCAGGCTCTATTCATTGGTAGCAAGTGACCGGCTGGTGAATATTATGCATTCCTTTTGGGTAAGACCCCATGGGAATGGAGCGTGGTTGTGGCTTCCAACTAGGAGATCTTGGTTTTGACTCAAGCTATAGAGACTTGCAAGCTTAGTGGAGGAGAACCCCAGGATGGCAGCCATTTCTCTGAACTAATTTCCCAGCTCGCATCTCTGGCTTACTTTCAAAGAAGCATAGAAAGTGAGGTTTGGAAAAGACCTCAGGAGGTCACATCTAGTCCAACCCCCTGCTCAAAGCAGAACCAGCCCCAACTATATCATCCCAGCCAAAGCTTTGTCTAGCCGGGTTTTGAAGACCCAAGGATGGCGCTTCTACCACCTTTCTGGGTATCCTGTCCCAGTGTTTTATTAACCTCCTAGTGAGAAAATTTTTCCTAATATCCAATCTAAATTTCCCTTGCTGCAACCTGAGACCATTGCTCCTTGTTCTGTCTTCTGCTACCACTGAGAACCCAATTCCATCCTCCTTTGAACCCCCTTTCAGGTAGCTGATGACTGCTATTAAGTCTCCTCTTCTCTAGACTAAATAAGCCCAGTTCTCCCAGTCTTTCATCATAAATCTTGTCCCCCAGCCCCCTCACCACTTTGACTGTACCTCTTCTCTCCAGCCACATCACGTTCCCTTTTGCTGTTCTGACCACTAAAGCCACCACTGGCTCTCCACCAAATGAGACAGTCTTCACTATCTGCAGCTCAGCCAACTCCCACCACACTCAGCTTAGGACAAGAGCCATGTTTTTGTGGTCCTGTTTCTTCCCTGATCACACTCCTGTGAGCCCAAGTAAAACTAAGCCAACTAAAAGCAAAGCATACCTCGGTGTGAACCATACAGGAGCCACCACTACGGTGCAAGAATGACCGCTCAGCTACATTTCAGCTGAAATAGCCCTGCCCACGGTAGGAATAAACCGTTCTTCCAAAGACAATGTTAACCTGGTGCAACACTGGCATCCACCCAAGGCTGCAGGCAGCATCCATGCTGCAGGCAGCATCCATGCTGCCATTTCTCTAGAAGGCTTCTACCACTGTCACTCCACATAAGCCAGTACAGGCATTTAAGAGCTTATCTATTCCTTGATAGCGGCAGGCCCTGGGCACACCCAGCCCATAACACACTTACAGCCACACTCCAGTTTACTGGTGAGGGCACATATGCAGAACATAAAAATGTCTGGTTTCTTGAAGGTGCTGGACATACAATTTGTAATGCTTCAGTGGTGTACAGTGGTACAACCTGCTCTCAGTTCAATTGCCGCTGTGAATTACCGCCCTGTTTCATCCAGAACTATTTTTATATGATTTGGGCTGATCTGCAGGGCTATAACATAGCACACAATTTGTTTGCTCAGTTCTTATAGTGCTTTGAAGTTGCTTAAAGTGCTATGAACGTTATGTGGGCCTATGCCAGGGGTGGGCAATTATTTCGGGCAGAAGGCCGCTTACTGAGTTTTGGCAAGCCATCTAGGGCTACATGACAGGCAGCCAGGGGCAGATTAATATCAATTTTCTAATTTTTTTAGGAGTCCCACGGGCTGGATAGAATGGCCTATGCTCTCTAAGGTATTTTCCGAGGCCTCTGAAACTCTGGTCTCCAGTGTGCTGGCAACCAGCCCTGAGGAGGAGCTTAGAGCTGCCTTGCTGGGACCCACAATGACTGTGGCCTAGCCAAGCCCCAAACCACCATCATCTAACCCGTGCTGAGCACAGGTAAGATAACAGACCAGTAAATATATCCATCAGATCTGCTCTTCTGCTTCTGGCAGCCTGCAGCATGCCTGCATCTTACTCAGTACAAGGGTATCAGTTCCATTAGCCACACTTGTTAAAAAAAGTCAAGTATCAAGAACGTGCCAGGAAATGTAATTTGGCAGCATCCTCCGCAAACAGATAACAGCCTCCCAGAGGCTGGAGCGCAGATCTCCTACGTCTCAGCAACAAGGGATGACCTGGGAGCACTCCAAGCTCCTTTCTGACCCTGTCTCCATGAGAATTTCAGTTTTGCTGCATCACCGTGATTAAAGTCATAACATAGCCCCTCTCCCCACACTGAGCCACACTTGAATGACCCCGTCCCTGCCAGGATTGGAGATAGCAAACCCATTAAAAAAAAACAAAAACCACAACCCAGGATGATTAAACCCTAGGGCAGCGGTTCCCAATCTGTGGGATGGGTACCACCAGTGACATGCAGACAACCTGTCAGTGGTATGCATTAACAGGTTTATTATAATTACTCTATATGAGAAAAATTTGCTGGTGGTGCTTAGGTTGAAGTGAAAATTTTCCTGGTGGTCCTTAAGGTTGCATTATTTTAAACTAGCGGTGCGCTATCTGTCAGAGTTTGGGACCCGCTGCCGTGGGGCTAAATGCAGCCAAATGCCCTGGTGCAGAGAGAGCCCTGAGATGTACGTGCAGTGGTCTTTCAGTTTTCCCTGGGATGCATCCCCGGCAGTAGTGGGGAACACGGTCATGCCAGCATGCAAGCTACCTGTTGAGAGCAGGGAACAGAGCCAGGGCACCCACGGCAAGTTATCCTTGGGGGTCTCACCTACTGCTAAAAGTTGAACAGCAGGAAGAAGCTTGTAGATTGGGCCCCAGCTCCCTTCTGTTATGATGCACTATAAAAATATGCAGTCAGAGACAGCTATAGACAATAAAGCAAACTAGGTAGGAAGGGAAAGAGAAGAGTTTTGCCCAATGTATAGCAGCAGGTTAGGGCCCAAGCCAGGGGCAGAATCCTGACCTAACTCCCAATCCAGGTCCCTAACTGCTGGACTGCGCTGCCCCCGAGTAGCTTAGACCAGCGTTTCTCAACCCGTGGGCTGCGACCCAAAAGTGGGTAGCAAGAATATATGAAAAGGTAGCAAGCAAACTTTAAAAACAGATTCTCATTTAAAGAAAAAAAATGTGGGAAACCATGGTTTTTTCCTTGTTGGCTGGTAGAGTCCAGTCTGCAAGGAGCTGTCTGGGGCCCCCCTGCCCCACACACTGGAGGGCTGGGCCCTGGGGGCAGGAGGCAGCGGGGCAGGAGTGAGGGGCAATGTATACAAGTGGGTCCTGGTACAAAAAAGGTTGAGAACCACTGACTTAGACCATTCCCGGCCACATCAGTGCTTCAGATGTTTGAGGCTGGGCTTGCCACTGATTTTTCCGTTTTCCCCCTACAGCCAGCAGTCCTCCAATGAGTTAACTTTCAGCCTGCAGTTTAAAGTTTCAGGATTTGAATCCTTCCCCAGTTAAATTCCATGCAAAATACACAAATACTTTCTCATGGACCTGATCTGGCTCAGAGACGTATGATACAAGATAATGTAGTTTTCCACAAAGATGCATAAAAGTTGATACATGCAGAATCTTTTTCCCCCCCCGAAGAAAAAATGTCAAGGTAAAAGCCATTTAGTTAAAAGTTGTTTCAGATATTATTAACGCAGCTCTAGTTACGACCTGTGTTTTGGCCAAAAACAAACCTCTGAGAAGCTTTGTTTCCAGTCAAGTGAAACATTTTGGCGTACCTGAAGCATGAGTATTTTGCTTTTGTACATTTAGGCCAGTTTCGGAGCAGTGTCATTTCAAACAATGGGGAAATAAATCATAATTATTTCTGGTATTTTTTCTAAAAGTAACTATACCTCTAACTTCTGCAAATCTTTCCCCTTTTCTGTCTGCCAAATTCTGCAGTTGTGGTCACTGTTGTGAAATGGCATTTTTTAGAAAGTAAACTCCTAGCCAGAATGATTTCACCGGTCTCTGTTGTGCAGGCAGGCTGCCTGCATCTCCTGGCCATTTCACCCACCTGCCCATCACCCAACGTTTCACTTTATCAGACTGGATCAGAAGCTCACCTCACTGAGCAAACAACTAGATCCAGATGACTGTCAAATATACCCAGAGGCCTCGTTGCCATGCCACTTGCACCAGTTCCAGGTTTACTTACTCCTATTTCAAGCCAGTTCCCAACTGGCTTTAGATAAACCAAACATGCCTGGTTTAAATAAGTACCCAGACAGCCTTTTGCACCCATTTATTTACCATTGCTTAAGCAGTGACAGCTCAGATTCAGCCAGCATGGCCGGGTACAGACATTACACTTTTACCAGTATAAGTGATGGGAAACCAGTCTATACCTGTAACAGAACAGAAGTCTGGCACACACAGACTGGTGTAAAAATGGTGGAACCGGGTCTAAGATTTGCACCCCCCCAACTGAAGTACATTCTGTTCACTACTGGTCTAAACAGCACCACTTAGAGAAAACCATGCAACTTAAATCAGTTCCAACTCAGGCTTTCTGAATGCCTGTACCTAGCCCATGACTGCCTTTAGACGACATAAAGTGGACTCACTGGAAAACAGTAGATGAGATTTCCTCATCTTCTCCTGGGATTTTAGAATAACTTTAAACAGCTGTAGGGAGAAGTATGCAGTGCCTTAGAGTTGGTGCTCTGTAAGTCGCAGAAAGTGCATGGGTGCTTTTTGTGACTGGAAGCTTCAAAACCGCCACCAGCGGCTGGTCCGCTGGCTGCAAGAGCAGCGCGTTCTGGACACATCACTGCAGAAGGTCAAGGGTGACGTATCTTGTCAGACTAATATGGAAGGAAGCTGGGAGAGGAAGAGTTGAGACATCGTAAGAGGAGATGGGGCTAAGGAACCACAGAGGCAGAGGCCAGCTGGTTCATCTTCCATCCCTCTGTTTGTAAGACACCCCACAACGGGCAGCTCCACCCTTGCAGTGAGTCAGCCAGCAGCCTGTTGTGCAATATAAGCTGCTTCAGCAACCACATGAATGGTTTCTAAATGGAATTTCTTCAGGTGCATCAACAGCACTAGCCCTTGTTGGGAAGACCCAGTCTACATGAAAGACCCAAGCAAAAATGAAATGGATTCACTGTCACAGGTTCAGAACCTCCACTGGTCTGAGCTGGTGTCACTCGCGTGGAGCCTTACCATTTCACACCAGCTGGCCCCGTGGACACAGCACATTTTTAAACGCCATAAGGCAGACAGTCAAGAGTTCATGGATTTTTATTTTTTTTGCAATAGTAAGCTTGCAAGGGCACCCCATGAGCTTGTGCTTGCGCTGTGAATCAGGAGAGTCTGACCTACTCAATTTCTTATATTATGACAACACGTCTCAAGGATCACTGCATCTTCCCTCTTGTATCGAATCCTTGACTCAGGGCTCCCAGTCCCGGAGCTGGAGTCTCAGAGCAGCAGAGACTCCCTATGCCTGAAGAAGGGTGATTGCACCCGAAAGCGGGCAAAGAACTTTTTTCCAACCACTCCATTGGTCTACTAAGAGATCTCGCATCTGCCCAAAGAAACTTGCCTGCTTGTGTCCTTAGACCATCACAGCTACAACCAAAAACCTAGCAGAAAATGCCAGTTTTCATAATGCTGACACTGAACTAACCAAAAAGCAGATGCATCTTGCCGCTTTGAGCAGCTTCGACCCCGAGACACTCCAAGGATACTTCCACAATGCTTCTGAGCGTGCCATGAAGAGGCACATCCTACTTGCCCGCTTCTGCTGCCCTCCCGCTCCAAGTCCAGTAGTTAGGCTCCCAATGCCACTTGGCTACCTCATTTCCAGGTTTGGTATGTGTGGAGCAGCAATGGCAGGGTGGGGTACAACATACCTCTTGGTGCATCCAGGAGGACCACATAAGCAGTGTACACATACCCAGTCTTTCCTGCCAGTTTGGCTGGAAGAATTATGTGGTGACAGACCGCAGTATTAAACCCCCAAGCTACATTCACAGCCAGGCCTGGAGAGCCTTTCTGGCAAAGTTACATATGAAGCAAAAGCAAAATGAATTATCCCCACTGGTAGGTCAACAGCTTGCGAGATTAACCTCTTCTCGCACACTCATCTGAACATGCAACTGAACAAGAAGTCTGATCCCAGAAACCAGGTCCATTCCTGCTGTTTGGGATACCCCCATGAACTGTAATAATAGGGATTAGAGGTCTGCTACGTGACTTGTTGTATTTTGTGCAGTACAAGTCCTGTCTCCTGCTGCTCATCTGGAGCAAGCCTGCTTGGAGGCATCTGTGAGGAATGTGCAAAATGGTTTTTACATAAACAGTATTCACAGCCTGCCACTAACTCGGGGGAGTCAGGTCATGAACAGAGAGGGCACAGGTACGCGGGAACGGGAAAGGCTGACGCTGGAATTCCTCCGAGGACGGAATCCTGTTCCGTTAGTGAAAAAGCCCTCGTTAAAAGGAGTTTCCAGAACAAACAGATCCTCCCTGTGCCCCTGTTCTCCTCGAAATGAGCTTCCCCCACCCCTCCATTTCACCCCTTCCCGCTTTGCATGTAAACCTCCTTTTTCACTGCTGCCACCATTTGATGAGGTCACAGCACACAGCTGCAAATAGGATCAGGACTGATGCCAGAGAAGCGTGAAGCATGTCTTCCCCTAGCCCTCTCCAGGCACTCCTTTAACTGGTCTTGCCTCAACAGAGCGTCAGTTCTTTGGGGTCAGGCCTTGCATTAAAACTGGGTGGAGAAAGACCGCCTCATTTGATACAGGAAATTGATATTTAGTTTTGTTCCAATTCAGAATAAAGCCAGAGGTTTAGAGGCCTCGCTAGCCCCGGGAGAGCTCAGGAAGTATCCTACGGAAAACTGCTCAAGTGTTGGAAGAAAGAAAAGTTGGCTCAATTTTGCCAGCTCAGCAAGTTCTGACCAAAAAAGTATTTTATGGTAAGATTTCTCTGATGGGCCTTGCTGTTATGTGACGCACCAAAAACAACAGGGTTCTGATCTCATTTGGAGCTCTGGATGCTCCCGTGACCTACCTAAAATCCCAGTGCCTCATGGAGCTCCAAGGCAAGTAAGGCTTTTGCCCAAGACAGCAGCCCTGAGCCTCAGCTGCACGTACTCCCACACCTGACCTTTCAAAATCTAGAGTCTTCCAGTCAAATTTAAAGACGCAAGTAAATCAAAAGTGCAAGGTCAACCTCTGCCACAGCAGAATCACTCTATAAATCTGATCAGTACCAGCCAAGTTCCCTCGTACAACTATCTAAGCGGTGACCGGATGCTTCTTTACATGATGACTGTCGAGCGTGAGCCACGAAAGCAGTCGAAGAGTTAAACCAGGTTTGCACCTGCCAAAATGTAGGAAGAGACCAAAAATGGGACATTCATTCTTGTGACATGCTGTACACTGAAAAGGACTCAACCTGGAGTTTCAGTGTCCTACAGCATTACGTGCAGATTACCGGGGAATCAGTGACGGCTCGAGGAGAAACAACAATTCTTAATAGCGATTCAGAAGTGAATAGAAGTCAAGGACCCTACAATGGCAACGGCGCTGGTGGCCTCCCTTTCTTGCTCTGTGCTGCAGCCGTAAAGACTGGACGAACGCTGTCTTGTTGCAACGAATCAGCCAGGCAGCGACACCGCCATTCTGCACAGGGAGATGCTCCTCGGCCACAGAGAGGCCACTGTCTCGCAAGCAACTGCGTTCAGTTATCACCTGCCTCAGAATGACCTTAACCTTCCTGCTACTCTGAAGCCCCAGTGCCATGGCTAGGCAGAACTAGGTGATCAGAGCTGATCATCTACAGTCTTGCCTACTGCTCCTTTTGGGGAATTTGACTAGAAACCTACCCTTAATCTGCTACAGGGAGCCAGGAGATAATGGCCAGGAGGGATGATGGATAAATGCACCGCCCTGGAGGACATAGTAATCAAGAGCTAGAAATGCAATGGAGAGGCTTCTATTCTAGTCAGGCGGCTCCTAATTCAGGGGTGGGCAAAATACAGCCCACCAATGGATTTTGTCCAGCCTGCAACAAGGCCTTCGGCTCCTCCCGACCCCGGCACGGGGGCAGCCCAGGTTGGTTCTGCCACCCCCCGGGCACACAGCAGGGCTGGGGCAGCATGCACAGCTGATGGACTCGCTTCCTGGCAGCCCCCCAGAAGCAGTGACTTCCAGCTGCCACTGCTGCCGGACCTGGCCTCACTGCCCAGGCACCCCAGCCCATCAGTCCCATAGCCAACACTGGGGGGACCAGATGGAGCAGGCAGGGTCTCCATTTAGACTGTCTCAGATCTCCCACAGGCAGGGCACACAACCGGGCAGATGGGATGGGGCCACGGGTAGGCGAGCAGGTGGAGAGTAACGCCTGGGAGCAGGACACAAGCTGCTGCCCACACATCCCTGTGACGGGCACCAGTTCTGTGGGACAGGGACATGCAGGGAGTGGATTGCGGCTCTGCCTGAAGCTGGCCCCATCCCTGCCTTGTCATACCTGGACAATCTTGATCCCAGCCCTCCCATCCTGCTCCCAGATGCTGCTCGCTGCCTGCCCATGGCCCTATCCTATGCGCCTGGCCACATGCCCTGCCCATGTGTGTCCCAGCTGATCCACAATGGAGACTCCAGGATCACTGGGTGCTGACAGCATAGGGCTGGGACCGGGGGCAGAGCCACAATCCGCTCCCCAGATGCCAGGTTAGCATCCCCTCTGCACACAACAGCTCACCAAAACTCCATGTGCTTGGTTGGGTGGATGGGATGGGGCCACGGGTAGGTGGGTAGCAGCATCCGGGAACAGGACGGGCAGGCAGGACTGGGGCCAGGTCTGGGATCGGGGTTGAGGGTGATCACCCCTGTCCACAGAACTGGTGTCCTGGGACCTTCCCTGTAGTGTCACATCCCCTCAACCCCGATCCCAGACCTGGCCCCAGTCCTGCCTGCCCGTCCTGCTCCCAGATGCTGCTACCCACCTACCCGTGGCCCCATCCCATCCACCCAACCAAGCTCGTGGAGTTTTGGTGAGCTGTTGTGAGCAGAGGGGATGCTAACCTGGCCTGCAATAGCTCACCAAAACTCCCTATGTGGCCCTTCTGCCAAAATAATGGCCCACCCCTGTCCCAATCCATTCCTGAAGCATCCTATCATGAACTCAGCATGAAGCTGCATTAACAAAAACATGCTAGCAGCCCTCTGCTATTCCACATTAGCTCCCAACGTCGTGCAAGTTTGGACTCCATGCAGAGAGAGCTTCTACAAATATCTAGTCTGTGCTTAAATCTTAGCTTCAAGCATGGTAGCAGCTCATTCAGGGCAGTCAGCAGGCTGCAGTAAAACCCAGAAGGATACCACCCTCCCAGCCTGACATTTCCATACAGGCCAATCTTTGCTACAACTATAGTCACAGTCTGAAGCAAAAATTTGTTGTCACGAGTTCACGAGGGGATGTGTTAATTATCACCACTGCAGATAATGCAGCATTATGGAGCATCAGCTTATTAGCCAGTTTCATGGCAACTTTGCTTGCTACATGAGACAGGCCCACAGGCCCATTTGTGCTTGTGAGGTCTGGCAAGGAGACACGTCTCTGCAATGCAAAGTGTGGACAGCAGTCGTGTGAAACAAGCCACATGCTACTCGATATACTGGGCTGTCTGTAGATGCCAGTAGTTTTTTAGGTTTCTACAAAATTGTAGGTTTCTTCCCAGACTCTCCAAACGCTCGAGTCTCTTGGCCCCTCCTCTTCTCAGATTCTTACAAGTTCCAACAGTTCTCCAGCTGTGTACGTGCCAGACATGCACTGATGTAAGCCTTGGCACAGGACCCAAGACAGAGTTTTGAGTCCCTTACCTTCAACAAGACTCTACAAAGTATCGCCAAGAAGGAGCATGGTATCAGTACTCCGATCACCTGTTGCATAAACTTCCCTTTCTTCCCAAAAGGGAAAGATCCAGCTCCCTATGCACTTTTAATCCAAGAGAGAAGAATATAAAACCTGATATAATTTTTTGGGGTCTGTGGAGTTGCTTCATGCCAACAGGAAACTCAATCCCACATTCCAGCCCCAGGAAAAACAAAGACTTATGTATGTCAAAAAAAAAAAAAGAGAGAAAGTTTATTCAGACAACAAAGCAGCCTGGAGCCAGTTTTCAGCTGCTTAGCAGAGCCTGGTGCTTCAAGAATGAGATGCACTCTGCATCCAGCTTCTCACTCCATCCTCAGGTTCACAAACTGCTCATCTTCTGTCTCACCTGGCTGGACTCTCTATCCCCCAATATCCTATACAAACTCTACATCAAATCCAGAGACAGTCATTCAGATAGGCAAACGTCTTTTATAGGTCTGATCCACAAATATTACTTGCACACCCATCTCCCCACCCTATCCCTCCAAGCAGAAAGTAGCCACATGACCAGGGTGATGTCCACAGCTAAAGGGAAGAGTTTGCTGTTGTCAAATGCGAGCCCATGGCAAGAGCTTTGCCCACAGATCACCATGGGAAAGAAAACAAGGAAGGAGCCGCAGGAAAGCAGTTTTCCTTGTCATGGCCACATGGAAGGAGAGGGAGAAGGAAGCACTCACAGAATGAGATGTTCAGGACACAGACTGACAGGTCGGAGGAGACGCCACAGCTAGCTAACCCAGCACATCAGGCGCCTCGGGCACTTGGTGGCATTCACGCCTAGCTCAAAGATATAAAAGGAAAAATGGCAGAGAGCCTTCCCACTTTTCCAAAACTTGCTGGAAGCTTAATCTCTGCACAGGCATTTTTGCCTCCAGTTGACTCACTGTTAAGGTGGATCAGAACAGGGCTAATTAACAGAGGTTCCCGAGCTTCCTCGAGCCAAGGGGAGAAAACCTGTGTGCATGTCAGAAAATCTGGCGGGGACATGTGCAATGTAAGGATATGTGCATACCCCAACGTGTTACATCCCTCTGGCCCCAACCAACACAAGACTCTGCTTGAGAGTTTGACCTTCAGCTGTACAGACTGGTGCTGTCAGGAGTGCGGGTCCACAGTAGTGGCCTGTCCCACTTATGTCACTTGCCACTGAGTCCCACTGAAAAGCTCTCCCCACCAAGTTTAAGGACCTTTCCCCCAGCCTGGCAATGGCCACTTTAGAACAGCAGCTGCTTTTCCAAACAGAGCCCTGAGAAATTTGAACTAATGTTCCCCAGAAAGCTCTTGGCTAGAGAGGGTGAGACCTCAGCTGGTTTGCCCATTGCAAGAAACCCAGATGTCTCCGCCATCGTGCAGACACAGTCTTTTTAGGGCAACAGCTTCCCTGCTTTGTTTTGACGGCAGATGGTGGGGCCGGTGCCAGGAGGGGGTTGTAAGTGCTAGAGGAAATGCAGCAGGATGAACCCGAGGGGGGAGTTACATTTTTTTACCATTTTTAGAAGTTTTCCAGCTTCAGCCTAGCCAGACCAGACCACAAAGGTGTGAGGAGGAGCTGCTGCAGCTGCTCTGGAGGACAGCCCTGGTACACTTTTGCCATCTCTGGGACCACATTTCACAGTGGGGTGGGTCAGGAGGGTGGCAACAGGGAAACGAATGTGCTGTTACTTATGGTGCACACGCTCAGCATCTCCCAAGCATTATGCCAATTAATATTTCATAGATGGCCCTAAGGCAGGCCTATGCCATCGCCACTTTACAAATGGGGAAGCTGAGGCAAAGGATACCAGCTCCTCAAACTGCAGGACAAAGTCGAGGGAAAAGGTGGGACTGGAACCCAGGAGGTGCAGCTCCCACCTCATCACCCCAGGAGGGCAGTGGACACCTTGCTGCGACTTCTAGCCCCAGTGCTCCATCATCCTCTCTCCCTGTCCACCCTGGCTTCTGCTCTCTCACCTGGGGATCAGGCAGCAGCAAGGAGTGGAGGCAGCAGTTAATTATTTCAAGAGTCACAGCAAGACAAAACAAGCTGCAACATGTACCTTCCTTCAGTAAGAGACACCAGACCATCCAGTTCTCCCACACCTCTTCCCTTCTGCTGGCAAGACAGCACCACAGACAATTCCTTCCGAGTGCTTCACAGCCTCTCGGGGCTGCGGGCGGGGGAGAGATTACCCTTCCCCAGGAAAGGAAACTATTAGGAGCCACTGCTGAGCTACTCTCCCACTACAAAGTAGGAAGAGGCAGGTGTACAAGCCCATTCAGGTTGAACTCAGTCCTATGACCTCCCCCTAGCCCCTGAATCTGCCTCTTGAGCGCTGTATTATCTGCATCAATGCTCCTTCCCCGGTCTCTGACTGCACTGATCACCGAAGACAGGAGTCCAAAAGGATTGAGGAGCTTCCTAGCAAAATAAGCTGCTTATGGGCAACAAGGGCAGTTCTCTGCCTACATGGCAGACACTGCCCAGGCTACCGTAGCAAGAAACCCATCCAAAAGAATCCCACCCTCTGCAGGGCTCTGGGATCGTGCAACACTTAGCCCAGTTTTCAGAGCAGCTCAGTGTGCTCCCCAGGTTGTGACCCCTTCTGAAGATCCAAATCTTGGGCAATAATAACTAAGCCTGAGTTTCCCTTCTCTCTGCCCACTTGGAAACCTCCTCCATGCAGTGCCACGACACCAGGCTTAAAGAAACGCACATCATCTTTAAAGTCCACTTTAACTGAAAGGCTGCTGTTACACTGCTCCTCTTCCAAGGGACACGTCACTCCTTCTCCCTCCCAGCCCCAAGCTCTCAACCAAGCATGACCTAGAGTTTGTGGAAGAGCTGGCACCAGCTCCACTGCCCGATGCTATAGGGAAAGCCCTGCCCCTTGGAAGCTGGAGAGTGAGGAAAGGCCAAGGCAGAACCACAAATTGCAAACAGGCTTCCTCCTGGGGCTTGCACTGAATTAGAAGGGAAAGGGGAAGAAGAGAGACAGTGGCTGCATTTGGGCCAGCTCAGCACATGGGACAACACAGGAGTGTGGTGCAAGGTACAAGAAGAGTCCTTCCCACCCCACAATGAGGCCAGAAGAAGGGGCGAGAACAGCAATTCTCCATGCTCCCGCTCTCCTGCCCTTTCCAATCTTACCACTAAGATTTTGCCCTGCGGCCAGTTGTGTTTATTCTTTGCCCTGTTGCTAAGGGACTCAAATCCCCTCTGATGCTGGACGTTTGGGCTCAGCCTACTCAGAGTTTTTTCTGCACGGGCGCCTTTTATGCAACAAGAAACTGCAAAGCACTGTGGAACAAAATGTCTCTCTGTAAGGGAAGGGCCGTACAGATGGATTCGGCCTTGGGCAGAAACGTAGCAGAAACAGCCAAGGGCTAGAGAGTTTGACACTTGAGGATGCTTGGCCTGCTCCAGGCACCAGGTTAGTGAGGCTGCATGGGCCAGGCACAGATCTGGGAGCTGGGACCCTCTGGAGGTCAAGGCACCATGTGACTGCCACCTCCCAACACACTCCTGACCCAGGAGAAATGCTGTCAGCCCCGAGACAGAGGGAAGTGCTGTGAAGATCTAGAGCACTGCCTTAATGGTACAGAGCAGCATAGCTGCGACACTGCAGAGCTGCAGAGGCATGTTGCAGGGGTTGCAGAAGATTGGAACGTGATGGAGAACATGCACTGCAGTCATGGGGCGGCACCACTTAAACCCAAGACAGTTCTCCGTCTACTTTTGCTTCTTCCCCTCCCTCCAAGGGGCAGGTTGGGGCACTGTATGGAAGTGTTTAAGGATTAGATAGATGGCTAATAGCATCAAACACTGCTTATGTAGCTTCTTTCCTGCCCCCAGCCAGCTCCTCCCAAATCTGGCACATTACAGAGCTTGGATCCAGATGCTTCCACACCAAGGGCACGTGGGTAACTAGACAACATAAAGACAAACTAGAAATGCACAACAACATCGCACTGCCCGGAGCTCGCTGGGAGGCAGACATCCCATTCTGTGGGGAACTGTGATATCCTGCAAACAATACTTTATTCTGAACTGGAATGACGAGCCATCGTTTCACCGCTCCCCACGGTGAAATGATGAGCCTTCCAGAACATGGACAATTTGAAAATGTAAGCAAAACTATCTTGACTTTTGCATCACAGACAAGCCACTTCATCATCCTCAGTATTTCCCACGAGATGTTTCTGTTGTGCTGAAGCTGAACTTTTTAAGGATTGCTAGCTGGCCAAATATGGGACCCGCTCTACTGACAGGCTTTGTCTGGACTTGGTGAAGCGGCAGAGGTTAGGTTTGACTTTGGGCACTGGAGATAACTAAGCCAAATCCCTTTCCCTAGGGTAGGCTTAGGGCTTTAGCAGATCACATCTTAGGGCAGTGGTGCTCAACCTGTGACCCATGGAGCAGGGCTCCCCATAAAACTGGAAATTTGGCAGTGGAGAAGTGATGGCTCCATTAACTGCTGCAGCTCTGGAAGCTGAGACAATTAATGCTGTCACTGCTGTCCCAATGATGAACTTCCATCCAGCCCACAGGTCAGCCTGGACCAAGCCCAGCACAAAGGGTTGGTCCATAGCTGGATCTGGTGAGGAAGCCAGGCCGGCAGGCCAGATTGCACTCGCAGACTGACCCCGTGCAACCCATCTCTCCATGGGGACACCCAGGTTACATGTTTGACACCCAGGTTAAGTACATACCAGTACTGGTAGAAATTAATTGTAGACACGTGTGCCTGTAGTTTTGGCTATACAACAGGTTTGGCCAACCATGGAACAAAAAAAATGAAGTTATATGACCAATGGCAACTGTTTGGCTCCCAGACTTTTGGGGCCATTAACTGTCAACCTTCAACATTTCTCCTAGATTCCCATGTACTTTATCAGGCTTTGAATTGAAAAGGGCAGAAGGGGGAAGGCTGTGTAACCCAAAGAGCACTTACCGTGGCTCACACCAACCACCGGCAGCCCACAGCCTACAGTCAATAATCGACAGCTCTAACAGTGTAGTCTGCAATCCATACGGGGGAAGGCAGGAAAGCTATGCCCCATGTCGCATTTGAGAAGACCACGCATAGATAATGCTCATTCCATGTGCCGAAAGCAGCCACAATGAGTCAATTGAGCTGGTCGTAGCTAATGATTCACTGGGCTCCAGGGTGACCATGGATATTTTGAACAATAAAAGTATTTTTTTTAATTTTGATTTACTAAACTTTTAGCTGAAAACTCACTCAAGGAAAAGGCCAATGAGTCAGATTATTCATGGTTAGACATGACCTGGACTAGACCCAGAACCCCAAATTTACCCTCCAAATTAGGGGGAATTCCAATGCAAGCCTGGCTTCAAGCCAAGGCAGTCTCTCAAGCCTTGCTATGCCAGGAATCAGCCACCAGCAGAGTTATAGCAGTGTCAGGATGGGGTTTGCACTGGCTCGACTACACTAATTAGATGGGTTAAAGTGTGCCAGTACCAGGGGCTAAAATACGAGAAGACACAAGGCCTTCGTGGCCAAACATATTGTTTCCATTCCCTTCTCCCTCCACATACCTGAGCAGTCACACACCCTCCATCAGAGGGACAGCAGAGGGCTAGGGAAGGCAGGGCGCGTTTCGGCATGAAGGAAACTCAGGTAGAAACTAGCTCTAAATGAAAAACAAATGATGAGGCCATGGGATTATGGCACTCTGGCCCCAGGGCTTGGCCTCCTTGAGCTCAAGGGAGCCATGACATTTGGAGGAATTTGGCTCACAGCTGCAATACCAAGGGCCTCACCCACTGGATGCCTCCAGGAAACTAACCCCAAGCCTTCACTGAAAAAAATACACTGCTACTTTCTTTAGGATGGACGGGGTGGACAACTCCCTTGCCAGAAAAAACATTTCCCAGAGCAACATACAAGGTCATGAGTCTGCAGAAAAACTCTGCCAGGGCTTCAACAGAGGTGGTAGGGGAGAAGTTACACCCAGCATCATACTCATAAACATGTTTGATGCTACCTCCTCCTCCCTACTATAGGTGAATCAACTTAGCACCAGTCTAGAGAAGGTCCAAGCACTAGCAACACATGCTCGTATGAGCCATTGAATCTAGTGCAAACCCATTCCACATACCCGCACACAGCACTCTCCCCACACCCACTGCTCTAGCAATACAATACAGGCTCCAAACCCTAGAGCATCCAGCCCAGATCTCTAGAGGGAGGATTTGTGGAGGCAGGAAACCTGCAGTTACAGAGACACGGTTCTTATTTTTTACTGGAATACCTTGAAGGACTGACAGGTGACGGATCTGCTATAAGAAGTGGCATAGGCATCACATAAAATTCGGATTTACTTTAGAAGGCAACTTGTATCAAGTAGCATGCTGAGCACGTGGCTGGGATCCCAGGGAGGGACTCCAGACTCATGCTTTATTCTGCATCCCCAGGCATCTACTGCATGACTTTGAATCGGTCACTTTACCCTAGTCATCTGCTGCGTGTGTTTGAATCAGTCACTTCACTCCACTATGCCTGGTCCCTCTCAGCTTTGGGATCCTGTTAAGAAACCCCAGGATGTCTTCATATTACCTTTCTACAATGCATAGCAAAGCAAGGCATCTGGGTGCTACAGTGCCCTAAGATGCTAGTCAAGGCCAGGAATCTGCTGCTTTTAGTAGTTAGAGAACTACATACCAGGACAGAAGGAATAAAGATGCTGCGTATAGCACTGGAGTGGCTATAGCTCCAAGAGCTGGGCAGGAGAAGCACTCAAAATAGGGCAGCCACATCACTGGCACTTCTGTTGTTCAGTGATCCTGAAACAACCTCAGTCAGATTGGAGACACGTGGCATTTGGTGAGGTACAGGGGGACTGTACGAGCCCCTGTCCTGCGAAGCTGAGTTCTAGGAGGCAACAAGTGAAGGCCTCTAGAGCCTCTTGGGGGAGGAGAAGTAGACTCCAACACTACACTACCAATACATCTGGCTTCATCCTGTCCATTAGACTGCTGCCTCCTCTCCCTTCCTCCCCAACAGGAGAGCAATGTCTGTGATTATGCTGGCAATTTTCAGAGCCTTCCCAGAACAGCACCACTGGCAGAAGCAACCACTTAGTCATCTCCTGGTATTCCCATCTCCACCGCAGCCTGAAGTGTGCATAGCAGATCCACAGTTAAAATATATGTGACCCTTCCATGTTAATACTCCCCTCCTTCAGGGCAAACTTCCTGGACAAAAATATAGGAAACCCCTTTAAGAAAATACATTCTCTGCAACCCAGAAGCACCCAAAGGTGTTGGAGCTGTTTATCCAGGTCAGCTATGAGAGCCCTGCCTTCAGCTCTGTAGAAAGTTTGGAAGAGCAACACCTCAAGAGCACTAGAAGATATGAACTTCCCAATGATCTGTACCAGCTGCACCACTACCCCAGCACGCTCACTGCATACCTTCAACCTACGCACCTCTAAACTGCGGAATGGCACAAGGAAGCACCCACCAGGTAGTCAATCCCCCAACTGCTGTTTTGTACAAGTGCTGCCCCAATTGACGGGGCAGAAACTGCTCCCCCCCCCCAGCACCTCCTATACTCGCCCACTGGAAAGCAGGGGCAGCCATCATTTATCTCGTAGGCCAATTAAAAGGGGGAAGGAGCTTAACATATCTGAATTGTAGTAAGCACCACTACATAATACGCCCCGCTTTTTAAATACCACTCTGGCTTTACAGTGATGATAACTGGGTGAGAGCAAGCCCACCACATTTAGTATTCCACGTATGCCGGTATGCAAGAGCTGACTTTCTTCTCCAGCTAGAAACCAGCATCTTGAATACCCTCGGCTTTTGGGCTCTGACAGACATATCGCATGACTTTACCAGGGAACAGTCCAATTGTCTAAGGGCTCTAAACAAACCCATGTGTTCCCAGCACTTGGGAACTGGAGAAGGGCATTGATGCACCAGACAGTAGAACACTGTTGCTCACGAATACTTCTGAAGAGCTCATTAATAAAGCATTAAGGAGTGATCGTGGCAGTGATGTTACAAGCTGGGGAGTGAGAACTGGTCTGACCTAAAGGCCGAAGAGCACAACCCTCTCTCTACACAGGCATTTTGGCAGCTGCCAGTATCAACAGCAGCCAGGACTCTTAGGCCTGAAGAGCTTGGAGGAAAAAATAAATAAGGTATTTTTCTTGCATAGTTATTTGATTCTTCTGACAGCAGCAACTTGTGCTCAGTAAATTTCCTCATAGCCAGTTCTCTGTCCTCCCCCTGCATTTTCATAGGTCTCTTAAACAGATGCCCAGATTTAATACCAAAAATAGGAACCACATTTTAAGGCCTTTTGTACAGCACCTACAGGTGGGGGGACTGATCCTGACTCAGATCCCTAGGTGTTTTTATAACACTAGGAGTAGGTTAGTAAGGGGACACTGAAAGAGCAGCCAATCAGCCCAGCCTCCCTGTGCTTTTCTTCATTGCAAAGAAGTGTTGGCCTTGACACTCTAAGGAGCTGTCAGTCCCATGAGGGATTTTAGATGATGATGATTAAGCCCAGGGGCACCCCTTTGCTGTGTGCTGTATAAACCTCAATACCCTGGTTGGTGGTGTTGAACACAGGAATGCTGAGCGGGACAACCTCTACAGTAAGTGGCAACTCAACAATTCCTTTGCCATTTAGCAAGGCAACCAAGGGAACCACGGGGAGACCCTTTGAAAGTAAAGCAACCGCAACACGCGGTTACGTTGGCACGTAAGCTGTAGGTTGGCACGGCACGGCTGGTGCCGATGGTGGCCGAGTACATAGGCCTTGTGAAAAAGAGGATAGAAAAACGAGTTGGCTCCAAGAAACTGATGTGACTGAGGAAAAAAAAAAAAAATCAAGCTTTCTAAGTCATCACAGTCCCAAGTTAAGTCATATCCTGTATCACAAAAGCTGCACCCCCTGGAACCACCTAGTTTGGAGAGACTGGGGGTCTCCAGCAAGGCTGGGATTGAGCTCTTAGTACTTCAGAGACGGTTCAAAGGCACTATTAGTTAGCTGATGAAGGGAAAGGACAGAGGTCAAAGCCCTGTCGCTTGGAGGCCCTTGGGAGCCATCATCATAAATCACGATACTTGTTTCCAGGGAAAAGGAAGAAACAGAGGCCAAGTCACAGAGCCGCAGGGCCACACTGACCCCACTTATTAGGGGCCAGAGAGTAACCACAGGCACCAATTAGCATCTCCGCTGGCCCCCTCCCCAACCAGACAGCCGTCCCCGGAGACAATCGAGAGCCTGTCCTGAAGCCCCGACCCCACATTACAGAGAGGACCCCAACAGGACTCATCAG
This sequence comes from Caiman crocodilus, assembly GCA_030014935.1. NCBI lineage: Eukaryota > Metazoa > Chordata > Crocodylia > Alligatoridae > Caiman > Caiman crocodilus. Next base: position 11,961,113 of record JAGPOW010003310.1, read on the forward strand.
CCCTCCCAGTCCACAAGCCTTAGGTGGAGACAGGCTGCCCCGGGGGCTCAATAGCACCATTGTCACCGCAGAGCCAGCCCCTTCCCGACCCTACAGCAGCACCCCGGGGTCTGCAGGCGCAGCAGGGCGCGGGACCCAGCGGCTCCCTCCCCGCGCGGCGGAGCCCCCTCTCCCAGCCAAGGCTGCACGAACCGGCCCTTCCCCGGCACCTCCCGCCCCTGCCGAGCCAGGCAGCTCCGGCCCTGCAACGTGGGACGGGCTGGGGAGGGGAGGCAAGGCAAGGCGAGCTCGATGCAGAGGGGCTCCGCCGGGGGAAGCTGCCCTGCCCACCGCCTCCCCCGGGCACAGCTGGCCGCACAAAGGCTCGGGGGAGGCATGGGCGTCCCGGCCTCACCTGCGATGTGCTGGCGGCGGCTCTCGTCCAGGTGCGACGAGATGACATCGCCCATGGCGGGAGCGCGAGGGGTGCGCGGGGCAGAGGGAGGCAGAGACGCGAGCCCTGCGCCCGCCCGGCGCCTCCGTGGGAATGGGCAGGACGCGGCCGCGGCCGCGCCGGCCCGTCCCTCCCTCCTTCCTTCCCTCCCCGCCCCGCGGGGGAGCCCGGGGCGGGCGGGTCCTGCCGCGCGCGACACACCCTCCGCCGCCGGGCTGCGGCTCCGCGAGCGCGGCGAGGGGTGCAGGGTCTTGCGCTGCTGCTCCAGGATCCGCGTCCAGAGCCGAGCAAAGGCTCGGGCAGCCCCGCGGGGACGGGCTCAGAGCCGGGCGCGGACACACTGAAGCCCGCCGGACGCCGCCGCCGGCTCGCTCTGCAGCCGCCAGCTGGTTTCGTGGCTGCAGTGGGGAGTCCTTTTGTATTCCTTTGCTCCTGAGACCAGGGCAGTGCTTATGGCACGGTTCACCGGTGAATGGTGTGAGCATTGTATTGCACCTGCGGTGCACTCTGCATGCAGTGCGCTATCACTTGTGAATGGCGCGAGCATTACTTTGCACGCGCGGCCCAAGCTGCATTTACTGTACAGTTCACCAGCGAATGGTGTGAGAACGACTTTGTTTGTGCGGCCCAGGCCGCATTTACTGTGTGATTCACTGGTAAAGGTGTGCAAATTTCTTCGCATGTGCAGCCCTGGCTACATTCATTGTGCGATTTAATTGTGAATGGTTTGAACGTTACTTTGCACGTGCGGCTCAAGCTGCATTTATTGTACAATTCACCAGCGAATGGTGTGAGAATTTGTCTGCATTGCCCATGCTGTGCTTATTGCATGATTTACTGGTGAACAGTGTGAGAATTCCTTTGCACAAGCAGCCCAAGCTACATTTAGTGTACAATAGACCAGTGAATGGTGTGGGCATTACTTCGCACACGCAGCCCAGGCTACACTTAGCGCACGATTTACCAGTGAACATGTGAGAATTCCTTTTTATGTGCGGCTCAGGCTACATTTATTGCATAATTCACCACTCACTTGCATGATATCTGTAACCTGTGGTAGAGGCCTAGGAGATGGAGCTAGCTTTTGTTCTGCCGTGCTGCTGCTAGTGCAACATCAAGCCCATTAAAAAAAGAGAGAGCTGTTAACACTGGTGGAAGGAAGAGTTTAGAAGGGATCAGGGAGACGATAATGAGATATGAATTCAATTGGCCCTCTCACTGCTGCTGGACTAGAAATGTTGCTGCTACTGCCAGGCAGTTGCTTTGAAACTTTGGATGGGGCAGGAACCAAAAGGGGTTGCAGGGCCACCAGTGCCTCCTCCCTTTGTCTACCCCAGCTGAGTTCAAGAGTCCCCTCCACCAGTGGATCTCAAGCTCTTTTAGACTTGTGGCACCCCCAGAGAGACTCACAGACCCCTCAGAAGCTGCCAGCTCTCCCTTTTCTTTCTCTTTCCTACCACAGAAGAAATAATGGAACCGTTTTTCTGTGGCAGGGAATTCAGGGTGAACACCACAATGGATAAAATCGCTGCCTTTTATCTTGTGAGTCACATTTGCTCACCTAAGCATGCTAAGGCTGTCTGGCATCCCACAACACCCTTGAAAGGATCTCAAGGCACCCCAAGGATTTGTGTCTCCCTGGTTGAGAATCGCAGCCCTGCAGGAATGGGGTCCGCTTACCCTCAGCACTAAGGCCCTGCCCCTCTCTCTCCTCCCTCAACAGCAAAAAAGCCACCTTGAAAACCTGCTTGCTCCACATACTACACCAGCTCTCTTGGCTAGATAGCTGCCGGTGCTAAGAAAACCAGCTCCTTGCCAGCAGCCAGCTTGATTTCTGACATCACAGGGGATTGCAACATTTCCCCCACCCCCATTCCTCCTAACCAGTCTGCTCCTGTCCAGGTCCTCATAAAATGTGGCCTTGATTCCTCACCAATGTCAAGGTGCATTTCCCAGCAGGGCAGGATGTGGGCTCTGAACTCAGTAATGAGACTGAGGTTATTTGCTAGAGGCTCCCATCTGCAATAGACCCTATGTCTCTTGCCCACTTTGCTGCTGGTTTCTCTGTAAGGGGGCCCTGGGACTGACAGCAAGTTGTAGGATAAAGCAGGCAGGTGCTGGTGCTGAGGAAGGAAGATGGTTCAAGAAGCCTAAAGCCTGGAGCTCAAGGGAGGGTACAGCATTGGGTGCAACAGTGCAAACAAGCCTGGGTGTGGAAGGAGCCTCAGCAGTCTGGGCTGGGAAACCTGGGAGCAGAGTTCACCTTGATACAGTTCTGCCAATGCAAACCTCAGGCACAGTGCACTGGGGGTAACACGTCTGCCTTCCAATGGCTTAGATGAGCTGGTGCAAACCTACAGGGCCCTAGGGGACTTCAACACCTGCAGCACTCCTGAGAGTGCACCGAAGGAGGACAACTTGCTCCCACGACACCAGAATGAAGCTGCAAAATTGACCCAGAGCTCCCTCTGCCACTGTTGTCAGGAACAACAGGGATGAAGGCCTCCCCCAAGAGAACCCCCCACTTTCAAGAGAGCACAGCTGAAATTACACCCACCTACAAAACCAGAGGCATGGATCCGAAAGGTAGAGGAAGAATGAGAGTGCACTCTATGCCCTAGCTGTTCTGGGTTGCCAGAGAGCCCTACAGGGAGTTACTACTGGCTGCCCTAAAATAGAAGCAGCCATAGGCCTGCTGTAGTCCACAGCAGGAGGCTTGGACACAGCCTCCATGGCTTGGGCTGGGCTCAGCAAGAACCCAGCCATCTAGTGTGGACAAGAGCACACACAAACCTACTGACATGTCCACACCACATGCCTGCTACTCTCAGGGAGGGAAGCCCTTGCATATGCCCCACCCCTCCACCCACATCAACCCCACCAATGTCACTGAGAAGTCACTCTGGGGCTGTCCATGGAGGTTCGCAAGCACACTGCAGACAGAGGATGGAAGCACTGCTATGCTGGGCACCTCAAGAGAAGCCTCCCTGCTACATCTCGGGTTTGGCATGTATGAACAAGCGCTGGTGGTAGAGCAGGCTTAGGGTTGCCCTGCCCTGACAGAGCCAGGACCATGGCATGGACGTATCTGAAATGGCTGTGGAAGCCTCAAGTCTTTTTGCGGAAAAACAGTGCCTCCACCCAGCCTGCATCACTTGGTGGGAGCAGGGGTATATGGCCTGCTCTATAACCGTTCTGTGTACCAGGCATCCTGTTTTTCCAGTCTGAAATAGCTTTTCTTGGCACACTGAGCTCAGCAATATTTTTGCAGAATCTGCCAGCCTCAGGAGGGGCTGGTAGGCTGCTCAACTCCCCGCCCCCACCACCCCCGTTGCTGGCGCGGCTCCTCGCCCAAGAATGGGCTTGCACAAACACGAATGTCATCACAGCCTGGGTGGGGTAAAAAGTACACACGTAAGACACATCATGCTGGGAGAACATGCGCGCAAGTACACGCCTTGTGCAGTGGCCTTTCAGTCCTGGCTACCACAAACTGCACTGGAGGGAAAGGTAGACTCACACAGGGCGGTTGAATCCCAGTGGTTTGTGGTGGCTTGGGGACCTGCTGGTTTGTTCCAGCAAATCTGTTCTTTCAGTCTGTTGTCCCAGGCCTGTATGCACTGTCAGACAAGGAGGGATCTTTATACTTAGGCTCCAATCCCAAGTCTACCTATACCATGCTTTGCCCCAGTTTAAAGCTCAGTAAACAGGAAGGGGAGGATGTCCCCTTTTCAGCTGGGATTTTGGTACAAGAGAGAAAAGGCTCCAGGCTCTGAGTCACCCTCTCAAATTGGACCATGGTCAGTGCCACCTGGAAGCTGTTACCATTTGGCAGTCTGTCTAAAACAAGCTAATGATCCAGATACCACAGAATCCACTTTCATACTCAGCACTGACTCTCTCCATTCTCAATCACCACCAAGAGTCCAGGCCATGGCATGGTACATGCACCATGAGAATCAGCCTCGTTTCCTGTGGACATTTGCCTTCTGTAGAGGAAGCTGGAGGCGTACTGGGATGACACGGGGAAAGTTAGCACTGTCTTTGTTTCATTGGTTTACAGCTTCACACTACAAAGACACTCGAGCCAATGCCTTCAACATGCATTAAAACAAGTCAGAGGCCTATTGCAATGGCTAGCATGTTAATGGTGGCCAGAAGACTGGCCTTGAACCCCAAAAGACTTAGTAAAACATCTTCATTCCTTAAATAAGAGACTTTCCCAGACAGGGCATCTAGAAAGTCTGAATTCAGAGCCACTTGAGCTCAAAGCATGAGCTTGTATTGTTTCAGCGAAAGACCTGTCTGAGCAAAGTGGAAACACATCAATGGGCACGTCTGCACAGAAGACTAATTCTATAGTGCATTAGCGCAGTGGACAAGGCCTGTGCTAATACGCTAATGTGCAGCAGATTTAGTCTAATGCACAGTAGCATCACTAAAAAAAATCATCTGCGCTAATGTGTAGTAACTCCAATTACAGTGCATTAAGTTAGCACCCGTCATTACAGATAGTAAACATAACGCACTCTAATTATGGTGCATTAATGAAAGTGTAGATGTACCCATTGAGGCCCCTCTGGGCTCATCCACGCTTAGTCTTGGGTGGGTTTGAGAGCAGGCACTAGGGATAAACCCAGGACAGCTTCACTGATGAACTTCCCGCTCTGGATTGTGACTGAAGATTTGGCAGGGGACCAGAGGAATATGGGGCGAGGGGTGCTCTAGCCCCTAAAGTCAGGGCCTATCACCACAGCTGTGTAGACAAAGCTCTGCATACAGCGTAGCTATTGGAGGGAGACAAAAAAAAATGTCAATCAGTAAGCTTATTTTTCCAGCCCTCCTGTAGCGGTAGTTGTCAGCGTCCATTCCCACCAGTGGCAGCCTCTGCTGCTAGTTGGCCACTAAGACTGTTTTCCACATAGTGCTTCTAAATTAAGCAGACTCACTCCGCGCTCCATAGCTCATCATCACTGATCCAGTTGACATTCACATGCTGCTAATGACTCAGGATCACACTGGAGTGAAATATCTCCAGAAGCAGTTAGGTCTCCTCTATCATACTTCATTCCTCCTCTTTCTGACTGAAGACTCTAAGCACCAGATCGTCCAGATGACCTCAACACAAAGACTGCACAAAGTTGACTTCCTCAGAAACTCTGACTCTCCGCGTGGGTACAGAACACGGTCGTGCAGGAATCAGATGTTTCATTTGGTGGAAAATTCTGAGATCTCCAGATCTGCTGTTTCCATAATGGAAACAAACCCAAGGGGTTTAGAAATTGCCAACGAAACACAGATTTCTGCAGACCTATGGTGTTGGGTCAATTAAGAATGATGATGCAACAAAATCAAACCACTGCAACTTTGAAATCTTTATATTTGATATTACATAAAAGAAATGTCAATGCAACTTTTCATTTTGGAACAATTGAAACTTTTTGTCCTGAAAATGTCACAACAGAACACTTTGATCTTATTAAAATTCTTACTGTTAATCTCCCTTCCTAATTCAATTTCCTTGAAATTGACCAATTTATGGGGGAGATTTGGTTTCAGCTAAACATTTCCAGTGGAGACATCTCCCATTGGAAATTACTGGCCCAACTTTAGTGCTGAGACGATGAAAAATCTAGTCCTGAGTGTTTATGAAACACGGTCCCAGACGGTGATGATTTTACTTGCTAGCTCTGTATGAAGAAATCACACCTCTTGTCTGGGTCTCAGAGGTTAATGTGTAATTTGTAAATCCACCATTGGGGTCAAGGAAATCTGTCTGCAATGACCAACCAAGAAATGCAGACATTAAATCTGAGTAACTTTCTGTTCCCTGAGACGTAAACTAGTTCTTCCCAGTTCCAGCCTCATCCCACTTTTTTCTGTTTCTCACTTGTATTATATTTAAAATTAGTACAGCTGATTGTGAAATACTGTTTTTCTCAGAAAAAATAATCTTGTTTTCAATATTTCCTGTTAAAAACTGATGTTTTCAGTTTCTTCCCCATCTGTCTCTCCCAGCCTCCTTTTCCAGTTGGAAAAAAGCAAAAAGAGGAGAAAGAGCAAAAGGGAAAACATGAACTCCACCCCCCCGATAGTTTTTAAAAAATGACTATTTTTGTTTTGAATTGTAAAACCCGATATTTTTAGATAAAGCAAAACCTTTTCACTTAGAATGAAACTGTCCTTTTTCACCCCCAAAATAGAAAAATGTTGCATAGCCTAAAAGCAGGATGTAAGCAGGGGACATGGTTTGTACAAAGAACAGCCAATTAGCCATCATAATAGTTAATATCATTGCTCTCCCCTTCCGTTGAAGAAAGTATTTTGTAACAATATCAGCTGCGTGGTTGCAAATAAACAGAATCGCAACTCTACTGCAAAGGGCAGAGATAACTGCTCCGATTCCCACTGACATTAGATCAGGCCTTACACATATCGTATATCATGCAGATGTGAGAACAGGTTGTACAGCACTTGATCTGAGCCTTCAAGAGGCCGATACTACATTGGAAACCTGGTCCATGACTGGGCTCCAAGGAGCTACTGCAATGTAAGGTATTGCAACCTAAAGAGCAATTAATAAATAGACATTTGGCTCTTAGACAGTTTAAAGACAGATTATAGCATCTAGGCCCTGTTTCAGAGAAGCAGTCTCTTCTTGGCCTATGGCTAAGATCAAGTGAAGTATACAAGAGGTCCTATTGAATTGCTCTGGGAGAAGCAGGTGCTTTTAAGTTCTTTGCTGGTACAAGGTCAGGAACCATGTCTGACAATGCAAGATTTTTCCCTATTGTCTAGGCTTGATAATTAGCCTGGGGGCTAAACCTATTAGCCTGGTAAAGGACTTTTGCAACTCCTTCTCCCAAAGTTATTCTCTTTAACGTCTGAAGGCATCAAGCAGTTAAAGTCTAATCCAATACCCATTAACCTCAATGGAAAGGCATTAACTGTAATAGAGGTCAGATTGGTTTTTTAGCATTGATGTCCCCTGTGCTATATTCTACTGTAATATGGTGTCACTCAGGGAAACAGGGAAAATTCACCAGGCACTAGTCAAGTTGCCTCCCCTTGCAGCTCAGCTTAGGCATGAGCAGTAACAGAAGCACAGGCAAGTATTTCCAGACTCGGACAGATCTCACCACAGAAAATAACCAACTGTCCCAATTTATCCAGACTCTCCTGAATTGGTTGGTTCTGACATGGGACTTTTGACCCAAATTTGATCCCAGATCAGTGCCAGGCAGTGTCTTACTGTGACTGCTGAGAGGATGAAGCACAACAGCACAGTAAGGAGGGGTAGGCAACCAGAGCACTGAGTTTTCTAGGCCCTATTTCTGGGCTGTTTACTTGGCCCATGATTCAAAGCCTAGGTTTGGCTATTCACTGTCTTTTCATTGACTTCAGTGAGCTGTGGATCCAGCCCTTCATTTTAGTTAAAGACAAAGAAAATAAGGATTTTAAATGTAACACTGTAATAAAGATCCTAATCGTCACAGCTAATTACACAGGGAAACAAATCGCTAAACAAATGTAAGTGCCTCTTATCTGTTGGAGCTGACTGAATTACACATTGTGAGAATTTTATCCTGAAAATTTGGAAACATTTCTCTGAATAAATTATTCTGCCATAAAGAATCTTATGATTTCAGGCAGCTCTCTCAGGACATCACGGTGATGAGTCTGAGACTGTCCCCATGTTAGCAAGGGCATTCAGAGCATGTGCTTATAGTTAGGCAGCTGAAGTCCACCCTGACTTGGCAAAGCACTGAGCCCTAAATCCAGGCTTGAGTCTAGCTGAACATACTTAAGAGCTTTCTTAATTCAGAGACTAAGTTCTTTAAAAGAAATGGTCAAGAGATATATTGTGACATCCCCCTACCCTTTCAATTATCTAGTAAGTTATATAACCATCATTTTTGTCACTGGATCATCAGATCCAGTCTCCATCTTAAGGGTTTCAGCAGCATCTAGTTGTCCCGGCTTAACTATATCTAGGTAAAGCCCGATGGGCCTTGTATCTGCTTGGATCTTACACTCAGCTAGCTAGCTGGTTTGATAATTTGCACACCTTTGTTAGAGACAGCTTATGAGGTTTTTTTACAGCCTCTAAAGCACTGAGCCCCTAGTCATTTGGGACCTTCTGTAACATAAAAATCATTATATGCATGAGTACATGCAGGATCATGCTTTTATGTTAAATATTTATTTCCCTTCCTCTGACATTATGACTAATCACTGGGGTTTTCTTTTGAGTCTAATTGACCACAGGCAGTAATGATCTATGCTCACAGCCGCCAAAATCAACAAAGAAATCTTATCAATTAGGCTGAAGAATGTGCAGAGAATTCAAAGAAGGGGACTCGTTGTCTCGTATGTCAGGCCTGGTCCCTGAGAGCACCAGGCCTGGCATAAGTGAGGCTTGGAACCACATGGAGAATGCATTACCAATATCCGATCAGGACTTGTAGTAGAGACGATAACTTTTATTAGACCAACAAGATTTTTGCAAAAAAAAAAAATCCTTTAATTGCAAGCTTTTGGGCACAAACACCCTTCATCAGGCATTGGAGAAAAGATTGTAAAAGTTCTCCTGGGTAGAAATTCATAGTTTCATAGTTTCATAGTAACTAGGGTCAGAAGGGGCCTAGAGCAGGCCATCTAGTCTGACCCCCCGCCAATGGCAGGAATGAGTGCCAGGGT
>JAGPOW010003310.1:11979018-11998930 GCA_030014935.1 Caiman crocodilus
CGGGGACGGGGACAAGGGCAGAGCAGAGCAGAGCCCCCAGGGCACCAGCTGCCCCTCGGAAGGCACCGGCGCATCATGGCTCCCATCGGGCTCAAGGCGGTGGTCGGAGAAAGTAAGAGGCTTGGTTTGGGGATGTGGTTCCCCAGCCCAGCGCAGCTCCCTCCCGCTGCCTGCACAGCTGGGGCTGGGAGGGGTGGGGGCAGGGGCTGTGGCACTGCCCAACATCTGGATCTTCTGTGCTGGTGGAGATGGAAAGGGGAGGGGGGGTTGCAGATGCGCAGTCCGGACCCCATCCGGAGGGAGGGAAAAGGCAGAGGCAGGAGAGAGCTGGAGACATCCATGGAAAGCGGGTGGGGGTGATGTCCTGGCTGGTTTGGGGGCTAAGGGGATTGTTCTGCAGTGCTGGGGGAGGGGGTGGGCCAGGTTGTGGGGTGCATCCATCCCCTCCCTGCGCTTGCACACGCACGGACCTGGCTCCTAATCCCCCTCCTGCAGTGTCCGTGCAAAGCCTCCCTCCCCAAGCAAATCCTACCCTGTGAGCAGCACGCAGCTCTGCCCATCCGTGCAGGCGGGGAGGGTGGGAGGGAAGGGGGGGCCACCCTTTAAGCCGCCTGAAGAAATGATTAAAATAAAGGCTGACGGTTCCCTGAGCTGCGAGGCCGAGCGAGCGCAGCAGCCGCGGCCCCTGCCATAGGCCTTTGTGCCGAGGCGCTGATGTATGTGGGTGATGGGGGAATGGTTTCTTGTGCATGAATTCAAGGTGCTATTTTAGGCTCCAAGTTGCTGATCGCCTACAGATTTAGGGGGGAACCCTCCTCTCTGTGTTTCATTCTGGTTGCATCTAGATCAGGGGCTCTTGTAGCCGCCAACGGGAACGGAGGCGGGAAAGGCTCCTGCCTCCATTGCCCTGAGAAGACCGCATCTAGAAACTTTTATGCCTGATTAATAAGAAAAATGATCTAGATCAGTGGCAACTTTCACTGCCTCCTGCCCCAGCATCCAGGTGGATCTCTTCCATTCCTGCCTCTCTCGGCATCACTTGGCCCTGCCTTGGGTTTTTGTTCAAATAGAAACGTCACCAAATCCATAAATTGGATAAATTGGGACAGTTGGTTATCAGGAAAAATATATATTGTTTCATCTTTTTTTTATCATCTGCTTATCCAGTGGGGTGAGGAGATGCAATCGCTCTGGAGACCGCGCCAGTGCCACTATAGCTTTGTGCTTAAGAAGGCAGGGTCTTATTTAACAAACCTCCACGCCACAGCATTGGCTCAGTCTGCAGCTGGTGTGGCTGAAGCAAGGTGGTGTGACCGCCGGTGGAATGATCCCATTAGATTTATGTCCTGCTTTGTTCCAAGAAATCACCTGCCCAGAGAGCTAATAGACAGCTCTGCACCACTCCGGTTCTATTTTTATTTTCCCAAATCCATCGCTCAGCTGCAGCTCTGTCAGCTCAGATGCTGCATTGGAAGACATTTGGAGTTGAGTCAGTAAAGGAGGAAACAGTCACAACAAGAAAAATCTTTTCTGTTGCAGGAATCTCCCGGGGGGAGCAAAATTTTAAGTGTTTTGTTGCATTTGATCTGCTTGCATCAAGTAGGTCCCCTTTCATTCACTTGCATGTGACATATGTTATGAAACTGGTATGATGCTCCGTGCATTCCTGCTGTCTTTACCCCAACATTGCTTGAAACACAAAACGTCCGTACTCTTTTCTCAGGCAAAACTCAAACAGAAAAAATGTCAGGAGCTAAATATATTCCATGCTCCTCAAAGACCACCAGTTACAACTAGAACCTAGCTAGGTTGGATTTTTGTACGTGTTCTTGATTTTTTGTTTCATTTTCTTTTTTCACTTTAATACAAAAATGGACAATCACAATTGTCTACTCTCTCTCTCCTGGGTATCTAGAATACTAGAGTCAGACTTTCTCCCTGTGCAGGGAATATGCTACAATAGGACATAGGAAACTTGGACCTAGCCCCTACAAAAGAGTTTTGATGTGGTTGACCCCACTGACTTCAGCAGGGCTCGGGATTTTAAATATAGAGAGAGCTGTCATTGTCAGATCAGGGCCTTAATGAGTTTGATCTCCTAGGGTTTTCATGCAATAGTCGGTAAGTTGGAACATGTCGTCTGATCTGAGAACCAGTAAGTCTGAGGGTCCTGTGCCTTTTTAGTTCCCTTATTAGCATGGTCCCTGAAGGAGCCAGGCTCCCTTGGTTTTCCTTGCTGCCATAGCCCCCCTTTCCACCCTCACAGAGCTTCACTGTACAAGATGCTCTTCACCTAGTCAGAATTATCTCAGGCCAGGTTGCCTTACGGGTTTTTTGCAGGGAGAGGGTACTGGTGGTGAGTCCATGAAGAACAGCTGACCTGGTCAACAGTGCTACATCCTCTGGCCCAGCCCTTGATGCTCTATGCAGACTATCTTTGAAGGGATTTCCTCTGCTAGGAGGAAGGAAGGATGCTGCTGTGTTGCCATGGCTCCCTCTTCTCCATGGTTCCACCTCTCAGAGAGATGCACTGAGCCTGGCTCCCTTCCAGCCTATGATCATTTTATAGATTTGCTTCTGTATTCACAGCCAACTGGTGTCATAACAATTCATATATCTGAGACCATTAATGTGCTGTAAGTTGCAAGGTAGGATGCTACAGGTGTTATAGCTGTGTCCTCAAGAAAGCAAAACCCCATACACAGAGGGAAAAGCATGCACCTTGCCAGTACCATCCCAAGAGGCTGGATTCTAGTCTGGTGTGCGTTTGGTCCCTTTACCCAAGGTATTGGAGTAATGACCTGATCAAATCATTTAGGGCCAGCGTTTCAAATGACCCAGGCCAGAATTTGCAGGACAGCTCCTGACCTATTTTAACATTTAAATAAAGACTGTGTTTTCCCAAAGCTTATGTAGCAATACTAGCGGCCACAATTTTTCCAAACTAACCACTTGAAGATCTGGCAACTTAATCTGTGGCCTCACTAGAAAGTCTGGCCCAAACATGAGGGCTAAGCAGTACAGATAAATCTGGCCTTTAGTGTTCAGATCCCACAATGGTCCCTATCTAAATGCATCCCAGTGGGTCCTCTCCCCTCCCCATTCATTCAAGAGTTAACCTCTGGCATAAGTGACTTTAGAGCTGCCAGTCAACTCAGCTTTCATCCACACTTGTGCCACTCCTAGTGGCTTCAGCAGGGCTTGCCCAACTCCGACTGGGAACGGGAGGTGGCTGGCAGTGCCTGCTGCTCTGCACTTCCCGGCGAGGGACGGGGGACCTGCAGTCAGAGGGGTTTCCTCAGAACTTTCCATCCTGAGGCTACACGAACCCTGCTGTCCCAGGAACATGCCTCCTGTAAGAAGAGGCAGCATTTGCCTCTTCTGATACATTTTTCCAAACCCAAGAAGGAAGCAACATAACCAGGGGAATAAGAGGTTTCTTGTTTTGTGTTTGTACAGCACCTAACACAACAGCCCTTGGGCACTAAGCTGATACCAGCATTGCCTACCACAACAATCATAATATATATGTATACATATGCACCACAGGAGCACATTCAGTAGCCACATATCCAAACTTCTCAGTCAGGGCTAATTCTGTTAACCAAAATAGTAAGTCCAAGGTCTCAGAGGAGTTCAGGGCCCTGAACTCCGGAAGGCGGAGGAGCCATCCTCCTGTTATACTCATGCTTCACAGCATTTCACCCCATCTTGACCTCCCAGAAAGATCCCCAGAACCTTCCTGTCCGCAGGACCCGGCAGGCACTCACATGATGCTTGCTTAGGCACCAGCTTGCATGATGCTCCCTGTCTGATGACTGTAACTCCTAGAGCAGAGGCGGACAATTATTTTGGGCAGAGGGCCACTTACTGAGTTTTGACAAGCTATCGAAGGCTGCATGACAAGCAGCCAGAGGCAGATAAGTATTCATTTTCTACATTTTTTAGGGGCCCCGCAGGCCGGATAGAATGGCGTGGCAGGCCGCATTTTGCCCACCCCTGTCCTAGCAGCTTCCGTGTTTAAAGGGCTAGGACCCTGTAGCATGGCAGATCAGCGCTCTGGTTCAGTCATTGCTGACAACGGTTGCGTCTTGGGCTCAGTACTGCTCTGCCTTACTTGTGCACTTCATTTAGCACCCATACAGGCTAGGTATAAAGGCCTGCAGCACGCAAGGTGGGTAGAGAGGCTCACTGACTGTAACTCTGGGAAAGCTGCACAGTGCACAGCCTGTGGCACAGAAATGGGTTTGTGTGTTTATACCAAAGCCAATTCCACTCTAATGCTGCTGTGTATAAAGGGGAAGGATGGCAGGTCTCTTAGAAAATGTTTTTAAAATACTCTAGTGCGACCTTGGTATTTGTCCCAGGACACAATGCTTGAGCTTTGTAAACATTTTCGAGTCCTGTAACTACGAAATTTTTGGCAGGGATGGCTCTCTGCAAAGGGGTGATCACCCCGATCCCCATTTAACTTGAGACTAAGCCATTAACAAGGGGATTTATGTACCTAACCTGCACCTCACCCTTGTGGCTACCCCATCCCATCTTGGAGAGCCAGTGCTTCTCGGAATAGCAGAACTATTGTTATTCTGACTCAAGGTAGTTTTAAATCCCAACTCACCAGCTGGAGCTGACTGCTCATCTAGGCAGCACATCAAAGGTGTGATTGTAGCTGGGCAAACATAAGCTTGGTGGTGTGGGAAACGACAGCAAGAAAGATGTGGCAGCACAGGCATTAGCCCATGTGAGCAACTAGCATACATCCCCCCAAGGTCTGGAGGGTTTGAACTCTTGGTAGCATGGAGGGGTCCTCACTGCTATGGTTTCCCATGCTATCTAGATTAAATCAACCCATGCACCAATTGCATTTTCATTTTGCTACGTAGACCCACCATAAAAAAGCTTAAACCCAGAGTCCCACCCCCTCTAGTCTGTGCCTTTGCCCACTGGGATGAATTCACAGCTTGCTGATTTTGTGAAGGCCTTGGACACTGCAACAACTTCTTTAAGGGTCTGCATGTTAACAGCGCTGGCAAGTGCTGTACTCATAACCATGCACTTTGAAAACGTAGATGTGGGGGGTTTGTTCTTCCTTTTCTCTTTCTCCAATTTGTATATAGTTTTCAATGATTCCCCCCCTCCTTTCAAAAGCTTTCTTATTGCACAGAAATAGAGTTTCAACTAATTTAAGGGACTAAGGTACCTTTCCAATTAAAGAAGGGACAGATCAATACCCAAATCTACTGGACTGGATAAGAAATCTACCCAGATACCTGCAGCTACATCACCAATATACACTAGTTCCTATTTTAAATTTTTGGTGTAATGCCTGGCTCTATCGATCACCATTCATGGCTTTCAGGTGACAACCACAAACATACATATGCAAGACATTCAGCAACTAACCACACTAACAGAAACTTGACTTTTGCACTTCAGGACTCTTATATGCTATAACATACCCTATCCTTGGATTACTGTTTTCCTGGATGCACACCCTGCACACTCTTTCTTTAGGGACTGCTAAACAACTGGATAAAAAAGTTTCTACAGCCCTACAAATAAGCAAAGGCACCGTGCCGTGATCATCCCCAACTCAGCTCCATTCAGTCATAGTTTGGGCGAGTATGTATGTAGAACGAAGGGGTAAGGGGACCACTGAGCCTTCGTAAATGAGAACTGAACCCTGTTAAAATAAGGCACTAATTATATCAAATCAGCTCCATTCTTTGCTAGCTTCTGTAATCACATCCACCTCTGCAAGAACTCATGCCCAGATGTGTCATAATAGCTGTTCTGAGTGAAGGGTTCGGATCTACTAGCATGTTTTCTCCATTTCGGGGCACCTGAATCATTGTCGATTCATTGTGAAAAGCTGCACTGACTGCCTTATAGAGTCACAGGTGAGATAGTATTGGTTGCAAAGTTTGTGCATTTGTCTGAGACTCTTTCTAATACTTTAGAGTCTTAGACACTACAAGGGGAAAATAGGGCTGGAGGCAGTGGGTTTCTTTCAAGGTTTTAATTCGACATTTCATTCTGATCGACAAGAGGGACTTTGGGGGGGTTCAAAGTTCAATTGCTATTGACTTTTTTGCTTTTTAAAGCCATAGCTTGAAAAGAGCAAGAGAGCTCTGTGCCTCTAACACCAGAAAGCACTACATGGCTCCCTTGAAAACTGGCACATCCGCAACATTTTCCTGGGGTTTGACACTTAGGCATAAATATGCATGTCCTGTTTCTTGCTTGTAAATGCAAGCAAGAGGGTTTGGCTGTGGGTTACAGCATCTAAGCCCTAAGGACAAGTTGCTTAATGCACATGGTTGTGGTTCAGTTTTCAAAACTGCTCTGATCCCAGTGGGCTGAGTGTGTTTGAAAATCTGGCCCTTGGAATAGGAGCAGAAAGGATTTTCTGGAACTAATTAAACCTAACAAGCCTTTTCACCACTGCCTGTGCGGGAGACAGTTTGTGGTTATGAACGGCTGTGGTTATGACGTCTGGGTCCCCAATACAGCTAACCAGGACGATAGAAAAACCTGATTCTGTTCCTGTTGCCATTGATAAAAATTCTACTACTGAGTTCAGTGAGAGGAATGGGTAGCTGATGATCTCTTTCTGTACGTATGCGTAGTCGTGCTTAATGGCAGATGCGTCCTCAGTGATCACTTGTAGTAGGAATCTTAAAAAAACCAAACCCTGGTTTCTATGAAGCCAGACCTAAAAACCCAACACTGGCTTTCAACTAAACAGTGAGGAAAGGAATGATCTTGTTAGAAAATTAAGCAATCCAGATGCTAATAAGCGAAAAAAAGACATTAATGAGCTGCTTCGTTTCATGTGCCCTTAGTGAAACAAATACTCCCATCTAAATCAATGATGTTTTTTGATTGGTAACAGACTGGGCCTTGCTTATAATAAATGGATGCATTATCTATATATTGAACAGGGTAAATGCCTTCCCCCTGTTTCTAAGTCAATGGAGCCTGCTTGCCAGTTATGGACCTGTTCAGGGAATAAATTTAGTCCTAGAGTTCATGTATGGAGCTGTATTTCTGACATATACAGATAGTATGGTACATTCTGTGTGTATGCACCCTCATACATACACGCTGGATCCTGCCTGAGAGAGCTTCCACTGTAGCTGTGATGGTCCAGAATTATTTATGATCCAGGATGTTATTTGCCAAACTTTATCAGTGATTTGGATGCTGCAGTGAAGACAGGTTAAAGATGTGAGTTTCAGAAAGGGGTAAGGCCTTGTGCCCAGGAGCTGTGGGTTCATGTTTGTGCTCTGCTACAGACTTCTGGCGTGACCGTGGCAAGTCAGTTAGCCTCTGTGCCTTAGCACCCCATCTGCAATGGAGGGGAAGTCCTTCCCTACCCTGCTAGGGTGACTGAATGATAAGTGCATTGAAAATGTTGAGGCCCACAGTTACTATGGGAAGGGCAGCCATTCAAATACCTTAGCTGTGTCTATTATCTTTCTGTATTGCTTCATCGGGGGGCATGATATATAGACAGGGCACCTGAATCATTGTAGATTCATTGTAAACTTGAGGCTGAGGACAAAATACCTTCAGCTACCTGAACAGGCCTCCTTCCTTGAAGCATGTTATGGCTTTGTCGATATGTTTTGTGACACATTTGGCTGATGATGAGTCTTTCCCGCTGGTTAGCAGCCAGCCTCAGGAAGTTGTTGAATTGGGAGTTGACTCCCAAGCATATTCTGCATTAGCTGATGAGATTGCTCCTAGTTTAGAGGGCTTGTAAGCATGCACATTGGTGTAGAAGGCCTATTGGCAATATATTGATATTGTATTGGGGTGGGCAGTTATTTTGGGCAGAGGGCCACTTACTGAGTTTTGGCAAGCCATCGAGGGCCACATGACAGGCAGCCGAGGCAGATAAATATTAATTTTCTAAACTTTTTAGGGGTCGCACAGGCTGGATAGAGTGGTCCGCAGGCTGCATTTTCCCTATCCCTGTATTATATGCTGTTTATTTGCTTTTGGCCTTCAGGATAATTCTGTAGCATGATTACATGCAAGAGAGAGGCATCGACTTATCATTATATGGATATTGGAACAAAATCTGCGCCCCACCCCCTTACATGCATGCCACAGCACTGGATTTAATGGGGCTTCACTGGGACTTGGTTTTAGTTCATTTTCGCATGTGCCCTGTCAAAGCCAATTTGTGATTTGTCATCAGTGTGAGTGGGAAGAGGATCAGGCCCTGTGTCACACAGATTGTGCTCATTTGAAAGACAACGTGAAAGACTGCCCAGCAAGCCTGTTATAAATTGAACACGTTGCCTCTTGGGGTTGACATACACATTTCTTATGGGCCACCTTACTACTATCTTCTTGCTCTTTAAATTATGTGGCCAGTCACCCTAGCTCCATGCATACCACCCCAACAGGGGAACTAATTTAAAAATATAGATTATTTGAAAGATGGAGCAGCTCTGTATAGCTACCAAGCTGTCCATAGCTCTTATTTAGGATCTTATTTCTCCAGAATCCTAAAGACCATCAATAAAAGTAGTCAGTAATGGATGAGAAGTATTTACTCTCATCAGTTGCCATAAGCATTTTTTTTCTTCAAATGTAAGAAGAAAAACTGTACCTTGTCCCCCCCACCATTAGTAAAAATTAAAATTAAAAAGCACCTTTGCCTGACCATTACAGTCCCAGCCTGGGGGGATCATACGGGGACAGGTATGATGAGAACTTCTAATGTGGTGAGATGACATGTTCATACTGAAGCCCTCAGAAAGAGATTAACAATTTTTTTCTCCATAACCCTAATTATTCTCCCTACTGTCAAATCCATAGTCCTTCCTCACATCAGTGGTAACAGGCTGGAGTCTATTAATTCCTGTGGTTTAAATCCAGAGAAACTCTATTACAGGAATTCATATATTCACAGATCTTATGGGACTGTTAGATCATCTGGTCTGATCTCCTGCAAAACATAGGCCACAGGTTTCATCCAGTTATTCTTTATAGAGCCCAGTCAGTTGTGTTTGACACCACCAGATCTCCCAGAAGTGCATCAGTCTTGTTTGTAGATGTCAAGGGAGTGAGAAGCCACCATTTCCCTTGGTAGTTTGTTCCAAGAGCCTCTGGATTTAGGCTGCAAAGAGTACAGAATTTAGCTCAGGATCTAAGACCCAGGTTTATATCTAGCCTGTAACACTTGATTTTCCACATTCTCAGTATATATTCCCTTGTTGACTAGACTGGGTCCTTGGCAGTAGTCCTGGTCTTTCAAAAGATGCATTTGACCTCCAGGAGTATATTCATAAACTCTGATCCTGCAAACATACTGCATAATCAGTACTTTTTTCTATTGCAATTACTGTTGATGTAAAGAGCTATGTACTCATCAGGCCAGGTGCCCTGGCCCTGCAGAGCTGTTCTTGGTGCACTGTCAGTGTATGTTGAAGGGGAGTGTGCAGAGGTTGCTTTGTGTTCCCATGATCCAGTGCTTGCAAGGAACTGGGCAAGCTCCTGGTGTAGCTTAGAGCAGCCTCAGGGCTGCTCCACCTTTTGCTCAGTGACCTATCACCCCCCAAATTCAGCAAAATCCAGTGATGTCCTTGCTAAACCCTGAGCTACTTGGAAAGTCTCCCATACCTGGGGCATCCTCCATGGCCTGGATCCTCTATCAGGTGTACAGCCATTTTTGCTGTCATGGAAGCATTTTTCATTGCAGTCTCTGTTCTTCTGAGATTGCAGACAGTGGTCCTGGAGTCTAATTTGGGCTTGGCTTTGCTCATCTGGGACAAATCTGTTCACCCTATCATTCCAGTGACCAGTCCAGCACTGTTTTTTACAGACTCAACTTACAATGCTACCTACAGTCTATGCCTTCAGCTTTCAGTGGGTTTTAGTCTTATTTGAGGTTACCAATCTGATCTCAGTGCACAGCACCTGAGTATTAGTCACATCTAGATCTTGAATCATTATCTGACAAACGAAATTCCCTTTGTTTCTTATCCATCTCATTATTGTTGAACAAAGAGACCCAAGTTCCACTCTCTCCCTCCTCCTTAGTGGCTAACACTAAGGTGCCTTGAGGTTCAGGTAAGTCACTTGTCTCCCAGAAATATCGATGGAGGAAGCAAGTAAAGATTGATAGTTTTCAAACTGAGCCTGACACCTTGCATGGGAGATGGACAGGTAGAGGAATGGAGAAGAGCAAGGAAGAATACTGTTCATTCCTTACCCTCCTAAAGCAGCCTTCACCTGAAGTACTGAAAGCTGACTATTGAATTCAACCACATCCGCTTATGCTGAGATAGTTTTTTCACTCCTTTTTACACAGTGGGTAAAACTTGTCCAGAGAAGTTAGGGGCAATACTTTCTAGTTGCCTCTGGTTGTGCGTGCCTTAATTTCAGGCTGGTCAACCTGAGACACCATCAGAGATACTGAGCCATTGCTGCTCCTGGTGACTCCAGCTGGAGCAGTGGGTCCTCAGTGCTTTGATAATTAGGACTAAGGGCAACTCAACTTGGGCAGCTGAGTATGACAACATCCACAGTCAAATGCTGCTTTTGAAAAACGTTGCCCCTCCTTGTTTGCCCGTGATTATAAGTACCTCCGTAGAGGGGGAAATCATGAAACACAAATGTTCTGACCAGAGCTGTTCAGAGGAGGGCTCTCTTGTTAAAGCATTTCAAATTCTCCAAATCTGGCTTTATTATGAATTGGAATAAAACCTAGAAATGACAGCATTCTCCATAAAGGAGAGTTCTCAGGGTGGGGACATTTTTTTTCAATTGACTGAAACATTTTGTTATCATTATGGCTGTAAAAATTTTTCATTTTTTATCTAATGTAATACAACATATTAAATAAAAAGGAAACAGAATATCATTCAAAATGAAAAATGGAGCTGTTTTACTTTGAAAAAGAGTCAGAAGGGAATATGTAACTTTTCTTTTCTGGTTTTCTTCCACAACAAACTTGCCATAATTGGCTCAATTTTGCTTAAGATTTTGATATTTAATAGAGCCACGTATGCCTATGCTTCCACTGACATTTCTCTAACCACATTCCCCTGCTGTGAGCATTAGCCCATGCCCTTCCCAGATCTGGGGTAGGACCTACAAATTTGGACTCCCAGGCTCTTTAGATGCTGCCTTTCATTTATGTCCTCACCTGAATTGTTTGCTGCCTTGACTTTCTTTGATTTCCATGCATTTTACAGCAGTGTTATGCTGTTGCTTGGGCTGTTCCTGCTTTGCACCCATATGAGGGGAGGATCAGACCTTGAAGGGTCAATAGATGGGTGCAGAACACTCTATTGATCAGTCATCATTTTGGTCAATCCAAGGTACAAATGACTTAGCAGCGAGAAAGAAAAGTCAATAGTCAGCCCCCTCCCTCCGTCCCATGGGTTTAGAAGGAAAGCTGGGAGACCAGCACTTTGTTCATCCGATGTGCATTTCTGAAATTTCATGATATTTCTCTGCTTCTGATAGGGTTATTTCTGATCTCAGATAGGCTGGTGTCAGTCAGGAGTGTCTCCAAATAAATCAGTGCAGTTTCACCAGGGTAAGGGAGGTTAGTGTAAGGCCCACAGAAGGCAATTAGTATTGTCCTGACCTTTCTTCTTCCCTGGATCATCTTTCTGCCATTGCAATTGGACCAGGAAGCAGTGACAGAGCTTACCCTGAGGGCCAAAGTGCATCTGAGTTTGGGATCCAACCCTTCCTGTGCTGGTCTGTTCATTGCCTCCGGCATAGCTCAGTCTCTGCCTCCTCCAGCTAATCTTCTTACCCTGTGTGAGCCAAAGGAAGGCTTTGCTCCCTGGTGCAGATGAACTGTTTGGCTCACAGCTTGGAGGGCTTAGGGACATTCTTCCCCACTGCAGAAAATGAGTCCTTTTATGATATCTGGATAGAAAACATACCTGTGTGCATGCCAGATACACCTTCTAACCTATCAGTCAGTTCTCCAGTGGCCCACGTATCCAGGGTGACAGTCACTCATTCATAATTTTCATTCACATTGATGCATTGAAGTGTGTCCAGGAATTGCATTCACTTTTCTTGTGCTCCACACATCAGCAGCAGCCTAGTGGTTAGCGTGCAAGCCTGGGAGCCAGGTCTCTTGGGCTCTCTTTTCAGCTCTGCCGTTGGCTGACTTGGGTAAACTGCACTGCCTCTCTGAACCTCTGCTTTAAAAGAAAGGTAATAATTTCTGGTTCCTAGAGATGTCATGAGGTTTAATTAATGCTGCTAAAAGGCTGTTAAGAGTCTGACTGTGCTATGGAAGGATGTGATATGATGACTACAGTGTAATTTTACTCTGGTTTTGATTTTTTCTCTGGTGTTGGCTGGAGCTCTGGGTACTCATTTGGGCATGTGCTGCACCTGCATTGTGTCTGGCCTGGTTATTTCAGTCAATTAAAATCAAATTCTGCATCTAGTTGACTTTGCAAACAGACTGGGCTGCGTTATTAGGAATTACCAGCAGGGCCATTCATTGCTGGAAGGAGCCGATTTCTTTTCCTCATGTGCTTTCCAGACAGCAAGTGCCTGCTAGACATTTTACTGCACTGTGCCCATTTTGGTATCCAAAGCCAAAATGAGTCTGCAGCATCCGATTCATTGCTTTGTCTCCATGCTAGTGATGGGAGCAATAAAAGGAGTGCGCTCTTTCACCGGCTTTCAAAGGCACATTTAGCAGTATCAGTAAGGGGCATTTGTATGATGCTTTTCTACCAGGAAAACACTTTTGGGCTAAAGCCCTTTTAAAATGTGAAGCAAAGCAAAACAGGAAGGAGAGGGCAATTAGCAACTCTGGAGGTGGAATTCACCCCCACATGGAGAGCCAGCAAAAAACCACGTAAGCCCAGACAGTGAGTCCCACTGAGCTGCTACTCCTGTTGGGACTGCCACTAGCCCCAGGGGTTATGTGTGCTGGAGCGAGGGGAGAGAAAGGGAAACAGCATCTCAGTTGCGCTGTGCGTTGTGAACTGCTAGACAAAGCAGATTAAGTGCAGAGTGAGTTAGAGTCCTGGTACTAGGGGCAGGATTAACAAGCCTAGAGGATTTCAGATACTGGGCTGGAGGAAGCTCCTGCCACACACTGTGCTTCCAGCAAGTGGCAGACATATGCTGTATTTCCCCAGCCCCTGAATGGCTCAGTGCCTAGGAGTCAAGTACTGCAGAGGAACCCTCAGCCTTAGGTGATGGGGAGGGTGACGGAGAGAAGTGATGAGAAGATCAGTGGGAAGCTGTTAGCTAAGGAGCCAGTAGAACTGAAGCTATTCTCTCCAGCTATTCAAACAATGCACGGTGGTCCTGGTTGAGTGCTACACCTTCCAGTATCCTCAGCCTACATTAGGGACTAGAGTGCCACCAGCATGGGGCTTCCCTGCCTCTCCCAAACCAGGCACCTCTCCCTCCAGTTTAACCACTGGGGAACAGCAAGGTTTCTGTGACCCCTGACACGTACTCCTGTGATGGGAGGAAGGTCCCAGCTCCTGCTGTGACCTGGGAGATTTGGATTCTGTTTCCAGCTGTGTCACAGACTCCTTCTGTGACCTTGGGCAAGTTGCTTACTTTCCCTGTGCCTCAGTACGTCACCTGTAAAATGGGCATAATAGCTCAGCCCTGCCTTACAGCTGTTGGGGTGATGGGGGCCATAGATAAATGGATAGATTCATGTCTCTTTTAGTGGGCTGTGATGCCCTGCAGGGTTCTGTGGGAATTTCTACCCCCTAATACCCAGGCATGAAATCTAGCTCATTCTCATCCAATTCCTGGCTGTTCCCCTCCAGAAGATGTCTTGTACAGTACTGTGAGCATTCGCCAAGTTCACAAAGGAGCTGTAAATTTGCCTATTAGCTTTTGCTGTCCACTGTTTTGCACCTAGCTGGAAATGGAGAGAGTGGTGCCATAGGCCAGATACTCATCTGGAGTAAAAGGGCACGGATTCATTCGTCAACATTGCGGTGTCCATTTATATCTGCTGAGGACTCTGGGAATGCTTGATGTGCCAGAACTAGAAGCTGTGTGGGAACGGGGCACCCCACCTGGGTACCTGGACAGGCAGTATCCTCCTGAGAGATAATGGGGTGGCCATTTTGTCTTGATATACCATGAAAAACCTTCCATACTGTGTACACCATACCCTAAAACTATAAGCCCCGTGTGCACTGCCTATCTCTGCACATATGCATTGGCATATACCACCCCCCCCCAAGTCACAGCCACTGTGCACACCGTCTAATTGCTATGTACATGCACATTGGAATATATCCTGCCCTACAACCAAATGCACAACCAAACCCACCCCAGAGCCATGCACACTCTATACATGCCATATCCACATACACTTGCAATTATGCCCCTGTGCTGGAACCACGCCAGCTATGAACCATATACGTCCAGGTTAGCACCCCTCATGCCTTCCTGTGCATATACTGGCACAGGTCTGCAGTCCAGCCCTACTGAATGGGCATGACACTGTGTAAGTGTTATCAGAGTTTAAAAAGCAGGCAGAACTTCCTGGGACTCAGACTGATGCCATTCACCCAGGATGAGGCTTCATAGAGCCTGTGGGATTTGTCTTTGTCAGCACTGTGCTCCCTGGATCGGGTGGCAGAGTGCTGCAGAGCGTGATGGTATTTCTCTCTTTTCTCGCCAAGGTCAGTCCCTATTTGTCCTCCTCATTGCTTGAGGGGAAGTCTTTGCTTTCTTCTAGTCATGTACTATGTCTGCCTGCCTGATATTTTGGACCCTGGACCAGGTGACATCTTGCAGATCCCTGACATGGCAGGCACTGGCACATGTGCTGACCTATCCCACCACCATGCCCGCCTGGCCACTTGCACACACGCCGTGGTGCAGACCCAGGGTGCGGGAAGTGGGGTGCTCCCAGAGCGCTGCAGTGCAGCTCTTCACAGAGAGCAGAGCACAGGGGGAAACAGGGAGGCTAGTGGCAAGCACTGCAGAAGCTGCCAGTCAGTCTTTCCCATTAAATCTGCTCACTGATGCTTCTCTTTTTCCCTTTATGCTGGGTTTTCCTGTAACCCTTTGCCATTACCCCTTATTTTGGGCCTCAGCTGTTCCTAGTGCAAGTGAAATTCCTTAAAGGTGTGGATTTCTGGGGTTCGCTCCCGAGTGCTGCAGTTTCCAGGGGGATCTGCGGTACTGAGGTATACAGGAGGACTACGGGAAATCTGGCATTCTGCAGGATTTGGTGACCTGGATGCTTCTGTACTGCGGGTTCTGCAGTCCTGGGTGGTCTGGAGTACTGCAGTACCGGGGTGCTGCCATATCAAGAGGGGCTGACACGTGGGGAGCACCAGGTGCTGCATTATTGTAGGGGCACGAGGGACTGTAGAACTGGACTCTGGTGTGCTACAGGTCTCAAAGGGGCTTCCTGCAGGACTGTGGGGGCCCAGGCATTACCATGCTGATAGCCAAGGGCACTAGAGAGAGGGGTTACTGTTGTGCTGAGGAGCTGTGGTGCACAGATGTACAGGGTTCCTGTTGGGAAGTGTCAGAGCCTCATATGCTGCTTATTTTGAGAACTGCAGACTCCGGATATGCATTGTTAAAATACCTCCTGCACATGAAGTAGTATTCACCAGCCTATGTCTCATCCCTAGACGGGGGTCATCAGCATCTCAGTGTTTATGAACCACCCTGATACAGCATAGATGTGTTTGGCAGTTGGAAGGGGGTCTTTAGCCATTGGCAGCCCTTGTTCATGAATAACTCAGCACGAGAGTTGGAGTTCAGCCTCCTTTCATGTTCATACCCAGACAATGCTTTGCCCAGACTGCCCCGCCTGCCCACATGACCACACTGAGTGCAGTGCCATTAACACTGTAATTAGCCCAAATTGCTTGGCACAGCTTGTCTGCCTAGGCAGCTTTGTCAAATGGAGCCAGCCATTCCCTCTACTGCCCCACATCTCCCTACACCATCCCTGCTGAACTAGACTTGATCTGTCTGGGGGCTGGACTTGATGATCTTCAAGGTCTCTTCCAGCTCTAATGTCTTTGAAACTGCATGAGCTGCAAGCTTTCCCAGCGTTGACTTACCAGCTACCTTGATTTCCGGTTTCCCTATGGTTGGAGGCCTGGAGGCCCTGAGAGGAGAGGACCATAATGCCACTTTATACATCCACATTGGATTCGCCGTAGCAAAGAACACTGCCACCCCACATACTGGGGTGTACTGCTCACACACTGGGGTGTCCTGCCCACCAGTCCCTTGACTTCAAACAGAAGTCAGACTCACGAGCTAAGTGGCAGGAAAACAGGCACCAAAACTTTATATTTTACTGAATGTGCCAAGAAGCTCAGCTATGTTAAACACCAGGACTCTTAGGGCTAGGGATACACCTGAGTTCTAGTTACCTAAGACATGGAAATCTGATCTTCAAACTCCCATGCTTCGGGGCATAGATTGTGCGGGTCAAGAAGGATTTCCATATTTCCACAGAAGATTTCACAATTGTTCTGATGCATGAGATTTCCTTTGTTTCCTCTGAAGTAGGCATTATGTAGGTACTATATATACTTCATTTAATCTGGCTGAGCACCTGAGGTTGTTGTAAAGCCCGATAGGTTGACTGGGCATGGCAGGACCTGCGGCTGTGCTGCCCCACAAAGAACAGGTAGAAATTAATCTAAGCAAAATCCATTCAATCCAACCCCGAGACGTTTGCAACCGTCGTGTCCCAGACTTGCTTTTCCAAATGCAGGGTGCTAAGGCATCAGCCCTGGGGCCCCAGGCTGTATGAACCACACAGAGAGCTGCTACTGGGGAGCTGTCCAATGGGCACCGAAGCCCATGAAATAGCCTACCAGCTCGAGGCACATCAGGACCATCCCTAAACTCGAACCAGAGCAGCTGCTTGGGTGGAGATGGCACAGCTGATCTGACAGACTGTTTATGCCTTGAGGCACCAAATACTCTGGATCAAAGAATCAAATACTTTGCAGCCCCTTGCAGAGCTGAGTGAAGAGAAGAAAACTGGTTCCTGGAGACAAGGGCTGGTAGCTGATCTGCCAGAGACAGCAGTTTACCTGCCTGGACCGTGCATAGGGTTAGAAGCAGAGGCTGCCCACGAAGCACCGGTGCACAGACCTCTGCCGCAAGGCACAGCCGGAGCGGGGAGTCCTCACCATTCTGCTCTATCCAGAGCTGTACGTTCAGGGGACTGCTCTCACCAGCCACAGAGAGCCCTCCCCTGAAAAAACAGGTCTCATATAGGGTCAATAGCTCTGCCATTTTCAGTACTGAGGCTGTGCAGTGGAGGAGGGCAACAGCTGCCTTTTTCCTCCTCTCCAGCTCCCTGACACTGTCCTGTTAACTACCACCTCCCTCAGGACATGGCATTGCGTCATTGCCCTTGTAAGGAGCCAGGTGAGCCTCTAAGGGACTAAAAACTGATCCGCAAGCCCCTAGCAGTGCTGCTGAGGCTGCATGCAGGAGGACAGAGGGGGCTGCTATGGCTGCTAGACCCCTCCTTGGGTCTATCCTATTTATGTCAGGGCCCTTTTATCTGGGAAGCCCCTGCACACCTGACCTGCCAGCTCCTGTACTACCAGCATCATGCTCTGCCCTCTGTTCTTGCCTGTTTCCCCAGTATGCATTCTTGAATTCATTTGCTTCCTTGAATGGAGGGGGGAGGGTGGGCACAGAAAGGGACCTGGTACGACCCATAAGGTGTTGGGGAGGGACAAGGGGGAATCACTGCCTCCTCCAGAGTCAGTGGCTGCAGGCAGGCAAAGAGTGTTGTGCTTATGCAGACATGGGCTACCAATAAGTCTCTTGTAGGGAGCCCACAGCTGGCTGTATGGTACAGCACAGGCTGCTACTGCTGTTGGGTTTCTGCTCCCACCCCAGGGGCAGTGCCAGCATGAGGCAGCTCAGCAATGCTGTTTTGCTCTGTGGGTGCAACAGGTGAGGAAATGATTCTCCTGCGAGAGTTGCCTGGCAGCACTGCGTGGGGTAATGAAAGAAGAGCAGGGGTGGGACTTTTTGAAGAGAAAGGCTTCTAGCCCTCGGCGCCTGCAGGCAGGGAGAGGTTGCCTGAGCAGCCAGCCTTCCAGGCAGTCGCTGGAGCCTAGCCATCAGCAAGACAGCTGCTCCCGGAGCCACTGCAATGGCAAGGAAAAATACTGCAGCCTGGTTCTCTAGCAGTAGCAGCAACAGCTCTTTGTCACTGGCTCCTCCCAGCAGCAACTCCTTGCAGGAAAAACAGAGCCACAGATGGAGGCTGTTCTCCGGCCAAACACTGCGTGAGAAACAGGATCATCCTCTCTCTGCCACTATGTGAGACAGGACTGGGTTAGGGCCAGCGAGTTTGGGTTCGGACCAGATAAACTCCTTGTGTGGGGGAGGGAGGAGGTGAGATTTCTCCCCGAGATCCTTGATACCTGGTTTATGTTTCATGGGGTTCAATCCTTCATGTTAATTCCCAGCCTTGTGCTCCAGAGGCACCACCCTCTTTGCCTTCCCTTCACATGCAGCCTGTGAATGCAGGAGGGGAGGTGGGGCACCACGCTCGTGGGTGTGTGCTATTATTCCTTTCCAGCAGAAGGAACCAGCGTGTGCGCCGCTGAGATGTTCTCTCTGGCATTTTTTATAAGTCTGTATTCATTTGGGAGCTGATAAATAAAAGACTCCCCTTTCCCTGCAGGACAAGCCTGGGGCATGGGACTCCTTTCTGGGGCCTTGTGCTACCCATCACAGGCACTTTTTCCCATCAGCAAATCCCAGGATGTTTCTGTTTCACAGCGCTAAATTCTTTTCCAGGGAGGTAGCTAGGAGGTTTCTATAGCACCTCATTATAAAGCAGGGGTTGGCAGCCTACAGCCTACGGATGTGGGGCTTTGCTGATGTTCAACAGCGGGCGCTTCCCGCATGGTGCCGCAAGAGACGTGGCAGTGGTAGCAGCTTTCTGCATGCCACCAAAGGGAGAAGAGACGTCAGCATCAATAGCCAGGTTTTAGTGCTCACGCACCTGTCCGCCTGCCGGTGACCCGAGCTGGGTCAGTTCGGTCTGCAACATAAAAAGGTGCTAACCACTATTATAAAGTGTTCTTGGTGTGTGCTGGATGCTCTAAACTGCTCACTTATTCTCTAGCACCATCCAATATAGCCTATAGTTGGTCCTGTCACTATGGTCTGAGTCTTGCATTCCTCAGTGTCCTTCCCTTACAATACTCCTATGTTGTATTTGGCAGTGCCCTTTTTCCTGTTTCATGGTTGGGAAACCGAGACACAAGGCCGTTTAGGATCAGGTGCTTATGTTGGATATTAGGAAGAGCTTTTGCTGGGTGTGGTTCAGCATTGGAACAGGCTACGTAAAAGCTGTGGAATCTCATCCTTGGCTGTTTAAGAGCAGGTTAGACAAACACTTGTCTGGGTTAGTTTAATCAGGGTGGGTCCTGCCTTGAGCAGGGGGTTTTGGACTAAATGACTTCCTGAGGTCTCTTCCAGCCCTGCTTTTCTATGATTATAAAGTATATCGGTGCCCCAAGTACTACACACAGTAGGCATCTCTCAGTATCTAAATACCTTAGGAAACCTGCTCCCGAATGACTTGCCCACAATCCCACAGTAGTCTGGTAGAGAAGAGACTTAAACCCAAGGCTTCTGAGGCCTAGCTTAGTGTCCTGGTCATCACTGAGCCACATACCTCATCTTGGTTAGCTCTTGAAAAAACATAATATGACTGTTGTAAACATGCATTCATTCAGCTTTCTTAGTCTGATCTGGCTCATGGGTTCCTAGGCAGCTGACGTGCATTATGGTGATAGCTAGCTGACCTCTGGAAGTGGTGAATCAGAGCACATTTGCCTGGACATCTGGAAAACGTCAGTGTTTGTCTCTTTGGTAGCCTGGGCAACTAGGCTTGATGGAGACT
>JAGPOW010003310.1:12030751-12054912 GCA_030014935.1 Caiman crocodilus
CTTTAGTATCTGATTATTTAGAGGTGCAAAACGAAGCCCAGCTGCAGACATTCAGCACTACTGAAAACCCACCCTAAGCATTAGTGTCTCTGAACTGGTCACTGTGTCTGGTATCTCTTCTTCCCCACCTCAAAGATCAGATCAGCGTTATAGATTCTGTCTGGCAGACAGTACAATGCAGACTGAAGCTGGGTTTCAACAAAAATGTTTTTTAATCTGTTCTTCGGTGGCAACTGGAAAGCCTGCTTTCCAATCAGAACTGTACAACTTTGGTAAGCCAAGTGGGGTGGGCCTGTTCCTTTCAGGCAGGGCATGTGCTAATTCCACAGGGACGCTTTAGGGAGGCCTGGTCTCTGCTGGCACCTAGCGGCAAAAAGCAGAGGGACGCTACTGAGCATTGGGAGAGATGTATGTATGTTTTACCACTGAGCAAGCATCAGGTACAAGGGTCTGATCTTTGCGACTCACTACCTCCTTGCTAGACATAACTGAGCACTAGAGCACGTGGGTCCCACAACAGGAGCCAAATCTGGTGGAATATCCCTTCTTCATCATGAGACAGTAACCTGCTCTGCCTTCTGGTCCATGTGCTCAGAGAGGTTCAAGTTGAACAATTGCTGCTTAAGGAAGCAGGATTTTTCTGCAGTGTTGTTGGCAGCCCAAGGGGCCAGGTCAGGGTTGCCAACCCTCCAGGACTGTCCTGGAGTCTCCAAGAATTAGATATAAATCGCCAGGAGACTGCTGAGAGTCACCTGGGAGCTACACGATAGGGTATTCATTAAAATAAATATTGACTCTTGAATCTAATTTATACAGTAGTCCAGAGGGTTTTAAAAATGTAATAGTAATGTGCTTTTGCCTTCCTACTTGAAGTCTACACACCATAATTTATAACTAATATACCAAGCATGTTTGCATTGTGTCACATCACGCCCTGTGATGAAACCTCCCAGAATAGATTCAAACAGAGTTGGCAACCCTAAGCCAGGTTCAGTTATCCAGAAGTTCCCATTTCCCACCTGCTTCAAAACCACTGTAAATTACTTTCCCGGGGGGCCTCTGATAAACAATTTGTGTCTACTCAAAGACACTGAATGCAAAGGTTTAAACCAGAATTTTGGGAGAAGAGGAGAAAGAAGGATGTAAAATAAACTTAGGAAACATGATCAATTAATCCACAATGTCTGTTCAATAAGACCAGCATGCCACAGTATGTCTTGGCAATTTTCTTCAACTTCATATTCCTTATAAGGCTGCAGACGGCTAATAAGACAGCATCCTAGCATCAACAACATCCCTCTTCCCCTTTTTTCCAGATCCCCACTTACAGTTTGTTGTCCAGAGTTGTCAGTATCCAACATTCAGGAAGATCTGGATCTCCCAGGGCTGCTAGCACTTACACCTGAGCTGCTCCATGAGCAAATGCAGCTGGAGTGATTCTGTTCTTGGGCCAGATAGGGAGATCCCCACTATGGTCAAGTCTTGAAGGCTGAAACAATAACATACAGCCCTTATCCACCACAAAAAGCTCTTTTGCAACCAGAATTGAAGTGCTCAGCATCCAGCCTAGTTGTGGTGACATCTCACCCTAAGCATATTTGGCAGGTTCTATGGCCCTTCTCTCACACAAGGATAACTGTGGTGTTAACTCCCAAAGCTCCAACCTTAGGTGTAATTTAACCAAAAATATTCAAAATTGTCAAATGCAAATAAATCCTGGCCTCCTCCTGTTGCCAACAGGCTTGCTAACCGGGGTGGCAGGAAACTTCCTCCCATGTAGGGTTCCTGTGCAGCTGGAGTTCTTGGGCAGCTCTCTCTAGGGGCATTTTTATACATGCATGGTGACGGTCTGCTTTTTAGTTCAAAAGTGCACCGTCGCCATTTTCTCCGCTTATACAACTGCAGGCATCACATCGCAGTGTGCGCCAGCTCGTGCGTGAAGCATACTCAATTAATTGAGTCTGCTTAGACTTGCTGGATCTCTGAAAAAGTATACGTTTAAATGCCCTAAGGGGCCACACTGTTCTCTTTTCTGCCCACACGCAGGTCTCAGTAGTAAGCCCCCTGCTCATTAGGCCTTCAGGCCACACAGCATAAACACGATAGGGTATGAAGGAAACTTTCCCACACTACAAACAGGCTTTTCCATAACTTCCAATTATTCCAGAGTTTTCCTCTGATGCTAGTTGCTGTTGGAGATAGGACCTTGCTGTTACTTATGCTGGGGTGACACATGGGAAGCCCTGTCACCGAGCAGCACCTTCTGCCCTAACACAGAATTAAAAGTGTTTCTGTTCCAAGGAGTTTGCTCTCTAAAAGCACACTAGACATGCCACTAGTATGAGGCAGAGCTGTTCCTGTTATCTCTTTTATTATTGATGCTTTACTGGAGGAATCTTGCTTTAAAGGCACCCATAAGGTTGTTTTGAATTCCTATATTTCATGGCTGGGAAGGGAAGCTGACAGCATATGATAGGGAACAGAAGAGGCAAGCACACGGAGCTGTAGGGATCCAAAATTAACCCATCATTACCTTTCCTGAATGTCAAGGAAGTGATCTAACAAGAGTTTGGCTAATGCCCCAAATGCTTTCAAACCTAAGCAAGAGAAAGCAGAGCAGAGACCCACAGCTCCAGTGCTGGCTCTACCCCTGAGATTACTTCTTTGCAGAGATCCTAGCTTCTCTCATTCCAGGACAAGCCAGTTACCTTCTTCCTCACATCCCCAGAGACAGCTGTTCCCATCTGTGGTTTCATAAACATTTCTCCAATCAGTGGACCTTGAAGACAATGAGGAGGAGCTGATCCAAGCTCAGTGGTCTCAGCTGGGACCCGCATCAGGGTTGTGTAAGATGACTCACAAGAGCAGCTGATAGTGATTCATTAGGGATGTGCAGCACAGCAGGGTTCTTAGTAGGTCTAACTGGAAAGCTCCTGGTAATAATCACTGTCAGGCTTAAAGAGCTGGTGGGTGGCAGGAGGTGGTTGTAAAAGGCTAGAAGCAGAAAGCTCCCTATTTAAGATGGATGTCAGCCGAACACCTGACTCCCTCATCTTTCTCAGAAGTGTCTGACTTTCCTTCTTCTCACCCCTTGGTGTTGGGCATCAGCATAACAAAGAACTTAGTGGGTTCATTTTTTTTTGGTCTGCAGTATGAGTGTGGGTCCTAGTGATTTGACTGTAGGAAGTGGAAGGCAGGGCCAAATTCTGATCTCACTTACATGGATGTAAATCCAGAACAGTCTACTGAAGTCAATGCACAGGCATAGCCAAGATCAGCCTGTGACCTGCAGTTTGCACAGCACTGGAAGAAAGTAACCTAGAGGTGACCCCAGCCCTATCTGCATGGGGAAGAAGCAGCATGAATTAAATTAGTGTAGTTTAACTGGTACAAGCCCCTGTGTTGACACTTATTCTGGTTTAACATAACTCATTTGAGAACAAGGTTAAGCTAATGCAAAGGGAGTGGAGCAAGCAGTGGTTTGTGTTGATTTAACTAAAACAATTTAAGTGAAGGTGTCATTTAAACTAGTTTCACTTCTCAACGAGAGAGAGCTTTACCAGGGTGCTTTGCTGCCAGTAATGGACCAATGTGACTAAGGACAGCAGGGAAGGCACTAAGATGGTTGTAGGCACAAGTAATTTAGGGGAGCACTGGAGATTACTCAGAAGCACAAAAGCAAGTCATTTGTTCTTTCCTGGTGTGATTGAACAAGGGGGTGACTTGCCAGGAAATCCCTACCTTCGCATCCTTCGTGATGGCTTGAGGACTAGGGTTAGCTTTGAACCTAAAGTGGGATTCTCACAGAAGCTGTACACAGTTGCACATACAGCTGCCATAATAGCTTTTAAAAATCCCAGCCCCAAAGCATACAGCCAACCCTGTAATCATAGGCTTGAAAGTAAAATTAACCAGCTATGAGTCTCGCTCCATGACTGTTGAATCTAACGTAGGATGTGTGGTGACAGTAGTCACCAGAGCCTGGCTTAATTTAACTTGGGTTCTTCCTGAGTTCTGCAGGTGCAGTCGGGAGCCCTCTTTTGTTTTATATTCATTCCAAGTGAATCATACGGCCAGCACCCGATGCTGTCCCTCAAAGTGCAGCTGCTCTTATTACAAAGAAGGTAAAACAAAAATGAATACTCAGCTTTCCAAATGATTCTCCAGTTTTATTCTTTCCCCAACACCGCATTGCCCACAACAGTCCATGCTGATACCAGGGGTCCTGCTGATAATAATTAGGTAAAAAATAAAGCAGCTTCTGGTTCAGACCAGAGAAAATCAGGATGAGGAATCTGGAGAACAGCAACTGCTGTAAAGGAAAGCACATAGGCCACTTGCTCAGGAGATGGTCATTGCTCAAACAGAGCAGACTTGCTCCCATAGAGACCTCCTCTTGAGCCCCTCTGAAGCCCAGCCTGACACAGGGCTTGGCATTTGATATCGGTCAGAGGCTTGCAGCTCAGTAGCTGCTCCTGCATCTTGTCTGTGGTATGGTGTGACTGTTGCTCACTGGGCTAGCTAATACATCCAGGAAGGAGCAGGAAGGGTCTGCCCTGGCTTGGGGGTATTAGGGCTCTTTTCCTTGATGGATACTTCTGAGACTTCAGGAGAACTTTTTCTCAGAGTATCTTCACAACTGGGTCCAAAAAGCTGCCTGAGGAGCTGAATCACAGCTCTGGTCCAAACAATGGTAACTTTGGCTTCCCTAAATACTGATATCAGGTTCTTATCTTTCCAGGATGCTATTGAGGACAAACTGGACACAAAGCACTATCCCTATATCTCTACCCGCTCCTCAGCCTCTTTCAGTACCACTGCTGTCAGGTAGGTTCAGTCCTGGGAAGAGGTGCCAGTGCTTTTCCCTTATCAACACGTAGCTTCAAATCTAATGCCATTGATGCGTAGATTCACAATCCAGCTTCTTCCTGTTTCAGGACATTATAGGTCACATAGGATTCAGTGAGGCCTTGACTAGGCCAGCTGTTGATGTGACTCACATCACTGCAGTATCTGAAATCCTGAACAGACATGTATATACTTTATAGTTTACATTGTTTATGAATATTAATGGAAATGACACCAGCATCCAGAACAGACAGATATGCAGCTCCTCTGGGGTAGCTCACTCAGTAGGTCACTGTTACAGGGACAATGGGGGAACCAGGTAACAGCCTGTTTCCTTTCAGCCAACAGCTAGCCTGGGATGAATGTGGACAGACCAAATCTAAACTGATGTCACTTATACCAGAAGAATTGTACCTCTGAGTCTTTCAGAGCAAATTCTCTACCATAGGGGTGGCCACCCTTTGGCATGTGTACCACAAGTGGCACAGGCAAGCTCTGTGTGTGGCACATGGCAGATTAGGAAGGGGGCAGGCAGCACAGCAGCAGATTGAGCAGGGAGCAGATATCAGAGCAGCAGACCAGACAGAGAAAGGAGAGTGGAGCAGCACTCAGAGAGAGTACAGAGCTCATTTGTGGCACATCTGCCAAAAAGGCTGGCCCCCACCGCTCTGCCGGATTGGGAAAAGTTACCTGGTTTGGAGGTTTATGTCATTGGTCTCTTGCTTTTTTTATACCGGTGTGTACTGATGGTTGCACTGCTGCAAACATGACTTCTACCCAGGGTCTGTGCCTTGCAAGTATCTCTGGGTTTTGTCTTCACAGCTTGCCTGGGAGGTAGAAAGATACGCACCCCATATGCACACCTCCTTTGGGAAAGGTGGGACCTTTCCCAAACGAGAGTCTGAGACTAGTTACATCAGCATTATGCAGACAGATAAACACTTAATTCCCCAGTACCAACAACTAGCCCTCAGTAACTCTCTTTTTCATTTCTTCAATGTTTCTCTTTTGATATGCTGATTCTCCATGGAAGTGAAAGGCTAGTCAGGCTGACCAGAGCAAGGCCTAGGGTAGGCGTATCTCACTTCTATCCTACAGCAGCCCTCCCTAATCCAGTCCTGAACCACCAGCCATCCCCTCACTCTGTTTTTCTGTCTCACTCCTGTTCTGCTGCAACACTTGGAATTTGTGTCCTAATTTCTTCCTAAACAGGCCCTCATAATAATGGAAAGCAGTGTCAGGCTGTTCATCAGGTTTGTGACCCAGTCTGATGTCAACCTTGAGTCACTGCACTCCCTTGTGTCTCAGTTCCCCCATCTGTTAAAGATGGATAATATTTATCACTGAAAACCAACGAAGATCTCTGCATGCAGAGTGTGGATTATTACTGCTGCCTGAGGTGAATGGACAATAATAATAATAATAATTTATAAACATTTTAACTAATCCTCCCCATAGCCCTATAGGCCAGGAGGTAGGACTACTTTTCCACTTCAGTATTAAGCTCTCTGCTACAGATTCCTTATCTATACACTAACTTACCCAAAACTGTAGAAGGAACCCAAGAGTCCTGAATCCCTGGCCACTGCTTGGGCATTCGTGTACCCAGGACCATCCAGAAGAATTCATCAGAGATCTTCCCTCTGTCTCAGCAAATAGCAGATCCAGGAGTTGATTGTCTTTGCATGTAGTGATTGCAAGGCAATCTGAGTGTGGATACTGTAGGCTCTGTTACCCCTCACTGTATCTTCTTGTCCCTATTTAGTGCCCGCTATGGACACTGGCACAAGAACAAGGCCCCTGGTGAGTACAGAAGTGGCCCCCGCCTCATCATCTTCATCCTTGGAGGCACGAGCCTGAATGAGATGCGCTGCGCCTATGAGGTGACGCAAGCCAGCGGAAAGTGGGAGGTGCTAATAGGTGAGTACCACAGGTGTTCGAAGCAGAGCCATGCACAGCTCCATTGCACTCTCTGGCTCCATCCCATGCTTCTCTTTTACTCGCCTGGCTCTGAATGCTGCTTCTCTCTCCATGCTAAAGGCAAGCAAACAAAATCCAGTCTCCAGATGACTGCATGGGAAGAACTTATATGGAAAACTCATTTTTTCCTACGTCCTCAACCCTGTATAAGAAAATAGGATTTGCCTCCTACAAATCAGCCCATCAAGTCTTCTGTCCTGCCTCTGGGAGTGGCCAACATATGATGCTTCAGAGGCAGGAAATCCTCCTTTCCCCACTAATATTGCAATCTATCATGTAGGGAAAGTGGAGCTGATGGACTAGGATGAAAATAGAAGTTTTCTTCTTGATTCCTGAAGTGATCAGTTTGGTTCTGTAACACCTGGATAATCAGAAAGTACATGCCTCTCTGCATATTTTTCTCCCTCCCAAGGGCAAAGTCTTGGTGGTGCTGTGATATGGGAGGTGCAGAATGTGTTGATGTGGCAGGGGCAGAACTGATATCCCTCTGGTCATCAGAGAATGATGAGCCAGACGCACTCGATGGGGACACAACTGGCTGCTGCATGATTCTGACATAGAGGGACCTGGCCTTTTCCTTGCTACTAGTCAAGACAGAAGTGCTTTACGGGTGCTCTATATCTGTCAGTATGGCGTGGGAATCGCTATGGGTCGAAGGGGGGATGTTGGCAGAGCAGTATGGTAGAAACTACAGCTGGTTCTGGAGAGTGCTTCTAGATGCTCATGTTCCTGAATCCTAAAGTTGTTCACGCTGACGTCACTTGCTGGGCTAGTGCTGTGAGCTCTGCTGAATCTACTTGTGATTACATCATTAATACACTACTGCTCAGCTTGACAAGGACAACACTTAGGCCAGTGCCACAACCCCAGTGGATCCTCTCTAACTGGCACCTCATCTGCTCACTGGATTTTTTCCCACTGGAACACACAATTCCTTCCCTCCCGACCCCCCTCCCTTGCCCCTTACCTCTAACCCTCTCTTCCCCCCCATCCTGTTCATCTTGTCAACCATTTCTCAGTGCTGTTTTGTGTACTGGATAACGTAAATGTTCTCACCATATTTTAATATCTAATGTTAATGTGCACTCTGGTCTGTGACTCAATAATTGTTGCATGTATGTTTAATGTTCACCGTGGATGATGAGCATCTCAGACACTTTCTGGGTGGCTACAGTCTACCTCAGGGCCTCCTGGCTAAGAAGGGTTACGCCTGAAGGACAGCGGGTGGACTGGACCTTTCTCATGACCTGATACAGTGTCCATTAGAGGCAATGGGATAATTCCCATTGACTTCAGTGGGCATTGCACTGGGTCTGCAGTACAGGCTTGGGGTCTAGTCTGGTTTTTAGATGTAGGAATTGGATGCAAAGTGCGTGGGAGGAGGTGGATGATAGGCTGTTCACAGAAACACTGTGGAGGCCCGGTGGTGACTGAATAAGCCCAGCTTCTGATCTTAAGTGTTTCTGCACGCAGCACTGCTCACCCGGTCATTCGTTCATCCTCATCTCTCTCTGTCTCTCTCAGTGGCTTTCTCACACATCCTCACCTGCTGTGTATTATGACTATTAAGGCCTAAGTTGGCATGCTCCTTTAATTTATTTCTGTTTAAGAAGTCAGCCCACCTCTGTTCTCTCACAGGTTCTACTCACATTCTTACTCCCACCAAATTTCTCATGGACCTGAGGCACCCCGACTTCAGGGACTCCACTAGGGTATCTTTTGAGGATCAGGCTCCAGCAATGGAGTGAGAGCCAAAGAAACAAAGTAAAAGCAGCTTACTAAAGAAAAGAAACTCTTCCACTCTGAAGGGTTTTCTTTGATTCTTCCGTTATTATGTCCTTTGATATTATTTTTTTTTTCCTTTTTATTCTGTTTTTGGTTCTTTGATGAGAAAATGCTTGCGGTTCTTACTACCAATTTGAAAATGTGTCCAGTGCTGCCTCCATTAACCCTCTATCATGAAACTCTTTTGGGCAAAACTTGTCAGCGTCCTCATGCCATTAGTTACCCATTATGTAGTCATAGAGATGCAGGGGGAAACGGTTTGGTGTTTTCAACCTGACTGGAGAGCTGCTTGCCTTTAAAGGCATCTGAGTGGGAAAAGAGCTTGAGATGGTGATTTGAAGGCCTGAAAAGCATATCTATGGATTTGATGCTTTTTGTTGGGTCCAGAGAGCATAAATGTGGATTTGCAGCATGAGAGGAGCAAATTGTAGCTAGAACAAGAATGTCCCTGATTTGGGCTCCAGGTAAAGCAAGGTCATGGCTTGTGATGAACCTGGATTTCCCAGTGACAGGGTCTGTACAACCTCGTGCTAATGTGCAACACTGCTGTACAGTAGTACAGTGTTCACTACCCTAAGTGACATAAATGGTCTGAGTTCTCCTTCCCTGTCCACTTTGCAAGAAGATATTAAAAGCCACCTAAAATGGTGTTTCCCTTAAGAAACTTTCTCAGTGGTCTGCCATCAGGATTGTTTGGTTGTGGGGGGGAGGTAACAGATTATCAAGGGAATAAAGTAAAAGGAAGCAGTGTTAAAACCAGCTACATTAGAAACATGGATTTTAAGTCAGTGGAAAAACTCTGATTGACTAGGGCCAGGATTTCACCCAAGAGGACTGTGGCTTTGTTGTGCTTAAAGATCCGTAGGAAAACAGAGGCAATATATGTAAAGGGCTTCAGTCTTAAGGCCAGGATTGATGTTTAGTGGAGTTCTGAGTTGCAGTCCCTAGGGATGAGGATGGGGTTTGTTCAGAAGGGTCTGGGGATAAACTGGGAACAGAAAAAGTAGTAAAAAAGGTAAAAAGCCCGTTGGCCCCAGGTGTAAGTCAATGGAGGTAAGTGGAACTCCATCAGGATGGATCCAACTCATTTTCTAATGGCGATATAGTCAAAACTCTCTCTCTTAACTCCTAGAAATGCTCCCAGTGCCTTGTTTGCATTGCATGAGCTCTTGAAGGGTCATGAGATATGAGAGCCACATTGATGCAAATGGGGCTGGATGTTTGCTATTCCTGTTTCTCGTCAGCAAGTCCCTCCTGTCAACTTTCATCACCAGCATGCTCATGTGGTTGGCACTGCAGTGAAGAGGAGCTGCGCCTCTGCGAGCCCTGCCTGTCACTCTGACCAACGCATGCTAGGGATTGTCAGGAGGATTCTCATGGGGACTGGTAGGTCCTCTTCACTTTTGTGCAGGCAGGATCTTATTGCAGCTACTTTCATGATTTTAACACAGATCTATGGGCCACACAGACTGTAAGTCTCATCAACCAGTGCTCCAATGCTAACCCAAGCAGCCTGTGAATGGTAGTTAGGGACAAAAACTATTTGATTGCAACAGAGAGAAGTGAATTAGAGAGTGTAACAGAGAATGGATGTGTGGCATGACTAAATATATTTTGGGCCAAAACCATCTATAATGACAGTAACACTTCTGCTTGCCTGGGCCGCTTACAAGCATTGCCCAGTGTGCACTCAAGATGACAAATTAGCTCAACCTTCCAGTTTTGTCACGCACCCAGTCCCTGTGTAGGGCACAATGAGTCAGGAAACATGAAAGAGATGCTGTCAGCAGAGCCAAGAACTCTACCCCATGCAGCACACAACCAACTTTGCTCTTGCGTCTTGATCTCTGCTTCCACCTGGACACAACCTAGGAAAGCATTGATTAAAAGCAACTAGATCCTTTCAGCCCGTCTGTAGCATCACCATGGAAGCTTATCCTCAGGTCAGGAGTCCTGGTGATTGCAGGCAAGGGCACAGTGTTTGGTGCAAGATACATTTTAATGCTTTTAGGAGACTGGGTGTAAGATGGATCCTTCAGTAAACAAATTTCCCAAGGCAATAAGAGCTCAGGCTCAGACTGTATCATTGGAGATTCTCAGCCAAAGGCATTTATCCTAACAATACTGTCCACACCTCCATTAATTGCCAATAACTTTACAAGCCAAGAGAATCTGCTACAGGTCCTATGTGAGGTTGAATAAGTCTTTCTACCCTTTTTCATCGGTTTCCCCAATAGACAGTCAGACTTGCCTTTTTGTGAAGCGCCTCATTATCTTTGGGAATAGACTGAGCATGTTACCACTGTTGCAATATTTCCTTTTCTCCTAATGCAACTGGAGACTTGCAATTACATGACTCAGTTTGTTGTTAAAGTAGATTTTGGGCATCCTGGTTAAAGAGAAAAGCAAGCGATACCCGAAGGGCTCCACTCCAGAAAAAAAGGCGGCAATAAAAGAAAGATCTGATATATATTGATCTGTATAACATCATAACATCTTAGGGTGACTATAGCTTACCTTGACTTTCAAATGTTTTGGCATAGCAATGCTGCAATATTGCAGGTAGGTGCCTTGGGAACCCTCAGTCTTTCAAGCCATTTTGTAGCAGGTAATTTTCTTAGGAGCCATGCAACAAAGGTGAGAGTGGGGCTCACCCGCTGCTCTGGTCATGGAGAGTTTCCACATCTTGCTAGTTGCATTTCTCTCCAAAAAGAGCAGTTCAGCCTGCCTAAACTGGCTGGCACAGGGGTGAAAACCAAGGCAAGCTGGAAATGTGGTTTCCTTCCATTGATTGCTTTATCCCTGGTGGTTCACGAGCAGGAGAGCAAGGAGCCTGGGGAGAAAAGGGAAGATGAGTTCTTAATTCCATCGGCTCCAAAAGAAAACATTTCCTCTTGTGCTGATCTGTCGTGTGCGGCTGAGTTTGCCTCAAACTTCCTCTCT
Source organism: Caiman crocodilus (assembly GCA_030014935.1). Taxonomy (NCBI): domain Eukaryota; kingdom Metazoa; phylum Chordata; order Crocodylia; family Alligatoridae; genus Caiman; species Caiman crocodilus. The sequence goes on from JAGPOW010003310.1 coordinate 12,042,308, forward strand.
CTGCTGTGTTATACTAGCTGTCCATGTCAGAAGAAGCAGGATTAAATGGAGTGAAAGGACTGTGTTTATTCCCCACTCCCTCCCTTATGGTCTTTATGTAGCAACGTATCATCTACAAGGGAGCTTTATTGTGCAACACAGAGTACAAGGAAGTTCTGTGTTCATAAGCCGCAGTTGGCGAGGCGCATCCATGGATTAGGATGAGCAGAACCACTATGAATCTGCTCCCTCTCCCTTATGCTATAATTACTCAGCCAGAGAGAAAGTGTTCTAGAGAGCACCCTTGCTTAGTCTGAACAAGGAGGCACCTGTACCCAGAGTCGGAGGAAGTGCTTTGCATTCACACAGTCATTGGTTCAATACAGTAGGCTCCTTCCTTCCCCATAACTGATGTGATGGAGAGGGTGGGGACTGAGTATCTTTGTGGGAAAGGGAGCTAGCTGCTAGGCCAAAGTTTAGGTGATGACTGGACTCAACCATGGATACAAGTTTAACGAACCTCATCCTAATCCTTATGTGTCCCCTCAGGACAGAAAAAAGAAGATAAAACAGGGCAAGGTGAACAGTGTCAGCTCCGAAGACGCCCCTAGCCAACAACACATAGTGATACGAGGGTCAGGATTCCTTTATTTAAAAGAAAGAGGAGTGTAAAGAGTTTTTTGCATTGTGTACGTTATACAAGGGCAATCCAGTGCCCAAGCACCAGAGCCAGCCCTGGCTCAGGGCTAGATTCTTATAAGGTCCCCATTATAATTAATCCCAAGTAGTTTTTGGGTCTGCATGAGAAAGGGATTCATAGATTTCATAGACATTAGGGCTGGAAGGGACCCCAGGGGCAGGAAGTCAGCTGGGGACATAGGATCCCAGCAAGATAAGCATCCAGTTTTTTCTTGAAGGTGTTCAATGTAGGTGCTTGAACCACCTCCAATGGCAGGCTATTGCAGACTTTGGTGGCTCGGACAGTAAAGAAATTCTTCCTTATGTCCAGCCTGAAACAGTCTTGCAGGAGTTTATAACTGTTCGACCTTGTCATCCCTTGGGGTGCTCTGGTGAACAAACATTCCCCCAGATACTGGTGGTCACCCCTGATAAACTTATAGGTGGCCACCAGACCACCCCTGAGCCTGCACTTTTCCAGGCTAAAGAGCTCCATAGCACTCAGCCTGTCATCGTAAGGTCTGTTTTCTTGACCTCTGATCACGTGTATGGCTCTTTTATGGACTCTCTTAAGCTTCTCCACATCCTTTTTGAATTGTGGGGGCCAAAACTGGATGTAGTAGTACTCCAGCTGCAGCCTCATCAGGGCCGAGTACAAGGGGAGAATGATGTCCCTGGATTTGCTTGAGAAGCATCTATGGATGCAAGCCAGTGTTTTGGTTGCTTTACTAGCTGCAGCATCGCATTGAAGGCTCATGTTCATCTTGTGGTCAATCATGATCCCCAAGTCTCTTTCTTCCATAGTACTAGCCAGCGTAGCACTGCCGAGTCTATAAGGATGCTGCAGGTTTTTTCTCCCAAGGTGGAGAACCTTGCATTTTTCAGCGTTAAACACGATCAGGTCCTTGTCTGCCTGGTTGCTGAGCAAATTGGAAGCTGATGAACAGTTTGGAGTTGGGCTTTCTTTGTAAACAGTGCAAGAGGGAGAACAAGGGGTTAATTCTGATGCTAGTTACACCAGGGAGTAAATCAGAAGTAACTGTGTTGAAGCCAGTGGACTTCAGCTGGTGTGAAGTCAGCATGGGTGAAATCAGAATCCAGCCCCAAGCCCCAAGCAAACCCAGGTGGGAAATCTTGTTTCTCTGTAAGAGTACTGGGATGTGATCCTGACATCGTCCCAGGAGAACAAGCAAGTGAAGAGAGTGTAGTGGTGTATACTGTGCATGTAATGACTGGGTGGGCCTAGGCCGTATCTAACATATAAAGGTGTTTAATTTATACACATGTGCTCGAGACATTTGGTGTGTATGGGGGGGGGTGATGTAGTGCAGCTCCGAGATCCACAGTAATTAAAAGTTCCTGGAGCATCATGTGTCCCCGTGCTGGAAAATGGTGGTGAGGCGCTTTGAACTGAAGCTCATGAAATGCTGACACACGTGACGCTGGAGTCTGCTGGAACGCGGTAATTTCCACGCTCCGGTAGACTCAATTAATCGCGTCTGCACCGATGCTCTGAAATTGCAGTATGTTGGAGCAGGCTCCCTGCACCTGCATAGCAGCCCTAAGTGCAGCACTGTGGCAAGCAGCTGTGGGTTTAGATATATAAGAGGGGCAGATCTGATGCATCAGAAAGTGCTGGTTAAATTTTTCCAACAAAGGGCCCTAGGTCTAGGTGAACCCTATAATAGCAAAACACAGCTCTCATTGTCAGCAGCTAGCCAGGCCACATAAGCAGTGCCATACTGGGTCAAACCAATGGTCCACCTATCTAGCATCCTGCCTTCCACAGAGGCAGGAGTGAATGCTTTAGAGGGAGAGCATATGACAGGGTATATAGGGAGTGATCTATTCCCTGTCATAGTGTCTCCAGCATCTCCCACTGTTGGTTTAGAAATGTCAGAGGATACATCCCAACTTTCTTCTTGATAGCTATTAACAGATCTATCATCCTTGAATTTCTCTAGTTCTTTTCTGGACCTGGCTATGCTTTCTACTTTTATAACTTCCTGTGGCCATGAGTTCCATAAGTGAACTACACGCTGCATAAAAAAAAGAACTTAAGAACTTTCTCGTGTTAGCTTGAGATCTGTTTCCTGTTAATCTCAGTGGGTGCCCTCTAGATCTGGGATTTGAGGACTTAGCTGCCCAGGATACAATCATGGTGCAAGGTTGGGGTGATAGGATCCTGCTCCCCATCCCAGGGGAAACATGGGGCACTGCAGAGCCACCACTCTACTGTGCTTCCGTGGCAGGAAATCCTAGCATTTATTTTCATGTGGGAGGCCGTTCTAGAGAAAACAACATGTGGGGTATGAAAGCAGGTAGGGATGAGGCACACCAGAGGCAAGCCAAAGAAACTGCACATCTGAAAACTAGGGACTTTTCCACTGGCACCACTGAGGCAGGGTTTAGGACTGCAACCTCAGTTACACTTGTACAAGAATAAAATGTTCCACAGAAGCTGTGGAGTTGCAGTGGACTCCCACATGTGGGAAGGAGCAAAGTCCAGCCTGGTTTCCCTGTGAAACTGTTTCTAAGCCGGGCATCTCCATGCACTTTATTGGAAAACATACGAGAATTTGGCAGTGCAATAACAAGAGTGTTCAAATAACCTAGACTACATGCAAGGTATGGTTAAGCGTATAGCTGGAGATTTGACATGCTGACTGGTAAAGCAAAGGACTGAGCTGCGTGGAAAGCTGGGAAAGGCGCCCGTTGTGAAAGTTCTTGTTGTGAAAGAACTTACCTAAGTCCCCTGCATCCTTTCCCTGCTTTTCTTCTTCTCTAGCCTGTTCCAGCATCTCTCATCATAGCAGCCAAAGTGTGAGTGACCCATCTGATAGCCTCCTTCATCCAAGAATGCTGTTTGCTCCAGGCAGAAGAAACCAGGCTCCTCTTATGTCTCACAGTCACACCAATACTTTTATTCCCACCCAGCCTGTAGAGACTTAGGCACAGCTCACAGCTGAAGGTTTTGTCTGTCTACAGATTTAAGTCTGGCTTGCAGCTACCTTCCGTCCCCCTCCACACCTCTTCTCCATGCCTCAAGGAATGCACATTTTCAAGCACCGACGCCGTTTCATTTGATTCTTCTTTCCCACCCGAGATGGTGGCGGTGGGGGGAGGGAGTCTTTCTTTGAAGGCCACCACTGCATGAGCAGCCCTCGTGCTCCGCACACCATGCTCACCGCTCCACAGCCAGCACCGTTTTGTTGGCTCAGAGTCCATGATCCCACCACATGTTCCATGCGTCATTCTGTTGCTGCACCTCGCTGTGCTAACAGGCCTCCATACGTTTCTTTTTTGCTTTTCTCCTTTTTATGCAGTAGAAATACTCTTAATTCCATAGGCTTAACATTTTGCAAGCATTTCAGTAATGTACAGTGCTACCTATTGAAGGTAAGACTACAAACAGCAGAGACGGACTCGTCGCCTCTCCCAGGCAGTCACAGTCACTAAGGGAGGGTGGGCAGATGCACTAGCGTGGGGTTGCCTTCTGAGGGCTCACGCATGCCTCTCACACACACTGTCTCGTGTTCTCTCTCCTTTCTCTCCCTGGCTTCAAGAGAGGTAGTACCTACAGGGTATGCTGTAGGGCCAAAGCAATCCAGCTGTGTCTGCCGTGTCCCATCAAAACCCTGTGCCAACTATAGATGTGAGAAGCCAGAGCCACCCCTTCTGCTGAACGTGGGGGCTGACTTCAAGCCACAGGCTTGTTTCACATACAAGCGGACTCGGTGTCTGTAGAGCTGTATACCACTCTTCTGTGACGGCACGCTCTACTGCGCTCTGGCTAGCCATCCGAAATCCCCTAAAGGGAACTAATTCCCTCCTAAGCAACAGGCCCCCACGCACCTACCTTAAATCCATCCCTGCCGAATGCCTTGTGGTGCCTCGACCATCACTGTGGCGGGGAGCCTTGGCCGCCCAAGACCTTCCATAGTCGGTAGCTTAGAGGCGTGACTGTAGAGCAAAAGCCACCACACTGGCCTTTCAGACTGCTAACTTTCACTTCTTCCTTCCTTCCGCCTCCCACAGGGTCCACTCACATCCTCACTCCACAGAAACTGCTGGACACGCTGAAGAAACTGAATAAAACAGATGAAGAAAGCAGCAGTTAAAAAACAAAACAAAGCAAACGAAACAATGATGAAAATCAACTTCCCAGCTCATGGCCGCCCTGCCGTTAGCTGTCCCACTAAACATTACTTTGCTGAACCATGGGTCCATCTCCCACCCCCAAGCCAAGCTTTCTCTCCTGTTCTTGTGTTGAAAAACCTCCCCCAAGTCCCTCCCCGCCCTCACCCCTCATTTTAACCACAGGGAGGGAATAAAAATTATGCATTGTGTTAAAAAGAAAAATATATTCTATATATAGCTATTAAAACCCCCCCACCAAAACAAACTCATTTTCAAGTAACCCATTTACCCATTGCTAGAGAAAAATTTTCCAAATGTTTTTTTTTCCCCCCCTTCCTTCTTCTGTATGGATGGATGGATGCGCCTGAATTATTTATGGCTATGTGATCTTGTACCTAACCCAGATGTAAACCTGAATGCGCCGTGTGGGAATTTGCTCAAGTTTGAAATTGGTAGAGTTCTTTTTTTTGTTGCTGCTGTCAGTGTTTTTCCTTCGTTTTCTTTTGGGGCGGGGAGGGGGAGGTTCTTGAATGTGTAGTTTTGACTTTATCTACTGGAACGTTGGGTTAGATTTGCAATAACTAATCAGCTCATTGGCTTATCTGGTGTGGTGTCCCGACTGCCAGTGACCAATAGCTGATGCTAATCAAAGGAAGGCAAAAAGCCTCATGGTGCATTTAACTAATGTGCCAGAGGAGAGAAAGGGCAGGGAAGATATCTTAGCTTCTTTCAGGGATTGTGCTGCTGTGAACAGGTATTAGTTTTTAATGAAAAATGTGATCCTAGACATAATTCACAGAGAGAAAGGAGGCACATCTACAAGTGGGGCCCCTTAGCATAATAACTGCCATAGAAAAGGCCAGAACTGTCCAGGCTTGCTGGTGCCTCAGTTTCCTTGCAGTGGAGGCCTGCAAGCTCTCCATGTCCTTTCTACCAACACTTTAACCCATTTCCTTTCCATCTTCAGTTTGGCATATTCCTTAAAGACAATTAAAACACTGGATATTTTGTTTTGAAATGTGTGGGGTCAAAAAGTCTCTCTTTGCTTGCAAAAAATAAATGAATAAAGAAACAAATCAAGGCCATTTATATCTCAGTATTGAACTTATGTTTAAAAAAAAAAAAAGAAGAATAAAAAAAAAGGCCGTTGTCTTCTTGGTTTTGTCTTGAGGTCTCCTCTGCAGTCCTGCACTGACACGTGTAGCACGCCTCTGCCATTTGTTTTTGCTGTTGTCGTCCAGTAGTGAAATGTTGATGACTGTGGAAGTCGCCAAAACTCCCTCTGGCCCTCCTAAGTCTCTCCAGCCTGTCCCTCTCTCACAGCGGACTGTGTGTATATTAATTAATGTGTCTTGTGTTGTTCTTACAAGCTTGGTGTATAGTGGTTTAACAAGACCTTTTTACTTTTAAATTATTCCTCCTTTCTTTCTAGCCCTGCCTCCTGTGTTAGATGCACTGCAATATTTTTGGGTCTTTTTTTGAAGGCATTGAACCCATCCCTTCCTCCCATTAAGCCTTCTGTCCCTTGGCTCATTGATGTTTAGGTTTCTTCTTCTCATCTCCCCTTTGTTCCTTGCCCATAAAGTTAAATATATAAATATATATTTTTAGGGCAAAGGCTGTATACATTTGCACTGATATTTATTGGTTCCCCTCCTGTTTTCTTTTTTTTTTTCTTAATTAGCAATGCAAATGCTTCAGGATCTTATATTTTGGACATATTTTCTTTTTTCTGTTACAGTTATTTATATAAAAATAATTTATCAAAATGGAAAATTAAAAAAAAACAAACTAGTCTGTCTTGGAACTCGTTTACCTTGAAATTATTGGAATCTAAATGTTTGAAAGTGTTGAGGCACAAACATGTATCATCTCTGTATATCTGTTCTTATGTACTAAAGCACTTGAGTCAATAAATAAATGCGCTCCCATACATGGTGCAAAAGGCTGTCTAGGATGTTGTGCGTTTTGACTGGCTGGGAAGGAAAGGTGGCTTGGAGAGATCATCCCAATCAATGATGCGGCTGGTTACAAAGGGATGAAGGAGCATTGCAAACTTCTGATAATTTTTCCCTTTGTTGGACTGACAGTTCATTTTCTCAGTTTCCATCCATAAGTTGCTGGCCAAAAAAGGGGGTAAAATAATGAATGAATGTCTTCAATCCATTTCCCTCTTTTGACCCCCCCTTCATTTGTCTGGAAACTTGTCAAGGAGATAAAAGATTATACACATTCCAAGCAATTCTAGCTGAATTTTCTGGCTAGAAGCACAGGTTGACTTCATGGAGATGACAGTACTGGCCCCTCAGGGCTGGCACCGAACCCCCTTGTAATGCACTGGTAATAACACCCAGTTTGTGGGCCACGTCTCCTGCAGGAGCGTTTTACTGGTCTACAAGAACATGTACGCTTTGAAGTGCCGCCCGTGTAGACACAGCTATACCAACAAAGTTTAGCGCTGGTATAAAAAAAACCCATCCTCACAAATACATTGCCTGTTGCTGTTACTGCAGCATGGTCAGCAGAGCCTTCCTAAATGCAGAATCCAGCCCAAGACTTGGAGAGACTCCGTGTGGTCTTGCTGTGACTGGCTGTGTCATTCGGGACCTGACCTGGACCAGGCAGCTTTGCTCCTGACTCCAGTGGACATGGTGCTGTGGTCTCTGCTATGAGGTCCTCTTATTTCCCTAGCCACAGAGAGACAGTGAGGGCAAAGCTGATTTCCTTACCTTCATTCCTTTAGGAAATCAAAGCTGATTTCCTTCCTAATGTGTTGTCACACATTAGCTGCTCTGTTACTGTTGGGTAGCTGCCAACACTGGTTTGTTTTCATTTATATAACAAAAATGAGAAAGTTTGCAAAGCAGCATACTGATATTTCTGATGAGATGCCAAGGGTGGAAAAGCAGAGGGCATGTAGATGGGACTGTGTCTACTTAGCCATCCCAGACCCTATGCAGGATGCAAGTTAGATGGAGGAGATCCTACCTGAACGGCACAGAAACTCTCAGGCCTTGACAGCATTTCTTCATCCACGTGCCACGAGGGGGCACCCCGCACCACCTCCCTGCACAGCGAGTATATGCCATTTCAACCTTACTACTGCTGGCGGGAAAGATGACATAAACAAAAGGGCCAGGTTGAAAAGAGAAGTACATGGCTATTCTCCATCCCTCTCCCTTGTTTTCCATACCAGTCCTCCTTTTATAGAGAGACAAACAATGCCAGCTGGCTTGCTAGCTTAGGATCACAAACAAGACCAAAAGGGACTTGCTTAAGTTGGCTGATACAAGCTCTGGAAATCCTGCCGACTGTACAATAAGGATGAAGAGTTTTGGCCATCTGATTGCAAATGAGGCCCTTGTACCCATTAGACAAAGTTGTGGGAGCAGACGTGACTCCCTTAAGCAGAGGAGGCTATTTGATGTGGTGGGATTAGCAGAGCCAAGTAAAGGTCTCGGCCCATCTGCCCCATCCGTCCTGAGATGGAGCGTTGCCACTGCTCTTGGCTCCTGCTACGCGCCATACTGACTGTTGCATATCTGCAGGTTCCTAGCAACTGCAGACTCCACGTGGCCTAATATTTTCTCCCCTCTTTCTTGTTTTAATGGGCTTAGATGAATAGAGAATGTTTCATTTTGGACGGGTATTGAGCTGGAGGGTTGGACGTATGGAAATGTCGGCAACAGTTTTTTTTATCCCTGAAATGCCCAAGAACCCATGTACCACGGGTTTGTCTAGGCTTGTATTTTCTGTTTAAGAGATGCCAGCCTCGCAAGGGTAACCAGGTTGCCTAGATTCGAAACACAGTCACCGGGTGAAAAGTGAAGCCTTTGGAGCTTTTGGTGTGGAAAGCAAAACTGAAGCTACAACTTGGGAGAAAAGGCCGTGTGGCTTAACAGGACACTAGTCAGGCAGTGGACTTTGTTTCAAAGTGCCTAACAAGATCTTCAGAAGTACTTTGGTATCAACACAGCAATACCTAGAAGACCCTGAAAATCAGGATGTGCCTCTGACTTGTTGTGTGATCTTGAACAAGTGATTTTCCCTTTGTCTCACCCACCCATGAGCTGATTCTTTGGAGGAAGGGCTGCTTCTTACTATGCAGATGTACAGCACCTAGCCACATTCAGTCTTCATTTTAGTTGGGATCTTCAGGCAGTCCCCAAATACAAATACTGATTAGGCTGGATGGTGATGTTTCCTGAAGCACAGAGATGTGTCCAAAACACAAGAGACTTGCTTTTACAAAACAAACCAAACAGAATTTATTTCATTAAAAAATAGGCAATCATCTCATTACAAAATACTGTCCAAATGGCTCTGCTAGATTATTACAAAATGAGGGATGCAAAAACGTAACCTTCATTTCCGGTTATTGCATTTCAATAGAATTAAGTATTCACACACGCGCGCACACTAATTTCTTGCACTCTCCCAGCGAGGCTGGGTTAATCACAGTTTCCTGGTTTCAATAGCTCAGCTGCTCTTGGCCACAGTACAACTCGCTTTGCAATAAGAAAACAAGCACATGTGCAAAATTTAAAGCTGCTCTATGCAGGTGCAACTCCTCCAGAGTTGAGGATGTTGCACCCTTAAATACTGGGTCCGAATTTGGCCCACCCAATGGAAGCTGCTTCTAGCAAAGTCTTAACTCACACAGATCAACTTTGCTCTGAGCAGACCTTTCCTATTAAACAGGAACTGCTGTTTGCTACAGCGGATGTACCGAAAAGGGCCTCTCTCTCCCTCCCTGACAACATACCAGTTTGTTGTCAGTGGGTTCCAGTGACAATGGACGGAGCTATGCAAGCATGCACATGCATGCACACCCTCATAAGAGCTTAACCTTAAGAGATGATGCCAAAATATCCCTAGCTCAGGGGAGGTCTGCTCTCTATCTTGATTTGAAGACCATCTCTATTAAGCAACCCTGTTTTTTCAGTGTTTTTTGAAACAGGCTTCACTGTTGATGGTGTAATGGATCAACCATAACTTCCTCTTACCCCGTGATTCAGTCTGTGGTGGGACAACTTCTTCAGAGTTCCCACAAGTTCCCTAAAATGAGCAGGACCTCCTGATTTGCCTTCTGCATTAAAAACAGTTACCACTAGGTTTATTATATATTATAAAAACAATGTTTTAAAATGGACAGTTGGGGTAAGACCTATGTATAAAGAAAGTCACACAGATTGGGTCACTTTCAGGTGCCCCTTTCCTCAAGATGCCATCAGGCATCCCGACAGGCATCCAAAAATCACCATTTGCTTTGAAAATCTTGTCTACATACAAACCTGCATTGGTTTCACTCAAGATGCGATTTTAAACCCATGCAACAACACTAACACATGCATATGCATGTGTGTGTGAGAGAGAGAGAGAATAGTCTTAATTGGTATAAAGCTGGCTGAGAGCAGATTAGCTCATGTTTGTTATATCTTGATTTAAATCACTATAAAGTGTCCACATGAGGGTTTAGTTGAACTGGTGTTCAATCAAATCAGTGCAACGTCTACGTGTAGACCAGCATGACTAGCTGACTCTCTTGTAAACCTTCCAACACCAGTTTATCGTATGCTGGTTTCATTTTTGGCTCATGAACTCAGGACAATTTTCAAAGACGATTCTATATCTCACCTCCTCTCTGAATGGGAAACCAGAGAGTCAGAGTTGTACTTGCAGCCTCCATTCTCTCCTGGATTCTCCTAGGGCTTATGTGGCACACGGGGTTGTACAGCTCAAGTGTTTAAAGTAAAGGCCAGATGCTCTCTGCGCTGCTGCTTTAGAAGCTATAGTTAAGTACCATGTTTAGTGGTTGAGTGTGAGTGACCCCTTCACAAAACGGCTGCCCCTGCTGCAATGAGGAAAGGATCTTGCTAGAATAGAAGCTTTCAGAGTTCAGTCTGGGAACTGGACCCATTTTAGACTAGATAAAGCTACAGTGCTGGGCAGGGAGCAATCCTGGGATGTACCCTCATGCAGAGAATCTCCTGTGCAGAAAATCCCACCTCCTTTGATCCATGCTAACCTGCCCTCTGGCAAGAGCAACACAGCCTCAACAGTCCCTGACCCCTTCTGCAAAGCCCCATCAGCTCCATAAGCTGTTGGGTTATGCTGATACTGCACAACCTCAGAAACAAAGGAGGTTGCCCCAGCTCCCTGGGGCGGCTGTGTGACTTTCTGACTACTCATCTAACAAACCCCAGCATATACGCTGTATTGGCACAGACAAAACACCATTATAAGTTAGAGAGGAGTTTGCTTAATGCACCTTCTGATGCATTTAAACACATGCACATTCGGATCAGTTTAAAAAACAAAACAATAAATTATATATAAAATATCAAATGCCCTAAGGACTATTTTGAGAAATACATAAACACACACACACGCATCCAAGGCCAGAGAAAGAAAGCAAGTTGACCTCACCAGCTACCAAATGAGAAATATTGACTGTATCAACATACTGAGTGGGGTATCTTTAAAGGAATCAATTCAGCTTGATAAAAGTCAAACCTTAAAACTAACTGGACAGGAAAGCACACATGGTTTTATAAGGAGGAAACATTCAACTTGGCCTCTGATTTATAGGAGGGCTAATTATTAAAAAACCGAAAGGGAATTTAAAAACCTAAATCACAATCCTGAAAATAAGACCTGGGTAGATATATAGCTCAGACTCCTATATCTCTATAAAAGCACCCTGACTGTAGTATAAGTGGTTAAAAATTCTTTTTTGAAACTTTTTTTTGAAGTGCTTTTCTTCAAAAACGACTGGCTGTGCAATTTTTCTTAAAATGTTGACTTCTTAAAAATATTTTTTGGTTCTCAGTGATTTTTCGGTTGTTTAGTTATTGCTCACCTTTCTCTCTCTTTTCTCCCCTTGCCTTTTTCAAAACACTAGAAAAAGAGAGGGGGATTATTAAAACAGGAGGGGGAAAAAGATTGGCAGGTGAAGGAACCCAAAATATGCTTGAAAAAAAATAAGTTTTTCACCAAAAAAATATAAAAAGTGATTTTCTCCTAGTACGTCTTCATGCGGTTTTTTGACTAATTCAATAAATAGGGCTCCATGCCTATAGCTTTGAGTGCAGGATTGGGTACCTTTGTCGCTATGAAATGTTTGTGAAAGTAAAAATCAAATGCCAATGAAAACCATATTAAAACAAACAAAACATCCATGGAGCATTATAAACTGCCCAAACCACTGGCTGAGCACACTGGACTTCTGCTGAGTTCAAGAAGGCAGAACGACAACTACCTTCCAGAATCAGGCATTGGGAACAGAAAATGCAGCTGACCCTCCACGTTTCCTCCTCCCCTGCAAAACGCCCGGTGTGAATGAAATCATTTAAAAAACTGCTACAAATTATTTCGACTGCATTATCTGGTGTACTCGTTCATTTAAGCCTCTTTCCGCTACCTGATCCTTTCCCGGCGGTGCACTGCACATCCTAAGGCACTCAAACAGTTAACGGGCATGCAACTGCATCTTTGGAAAGTGTTAAACAAGGCTGGATTAACCACTGGTCTAGTGAGGATGGTGCCTAGGGGGTTAGACTGACAGGAGTGTCCTACATTTTTTCCCTTCATCGCACAAGTTGTAAATTGCACTGGGGGCTGGGGGGCAGCAGGGGGGAACTGTCTGGATATTTGGGTGGGAGAAGGGAAAAGGGACAAAGAGGAGAAGCAAACCACGATACCGAATCCCCAGCTAGGCTGAGTTCTGGAAAACAAAGCTCTTTCATTCTCACCTCACCTCACCTCGATTCCAACCTTTAACACATACACACGTATATATATATATA
>JAGPOW010003310.1:12055012-12065557 GCA_030014935.1 Caiman crocodilus
ATGTGGACCTCTAAGACATCACAAGCACTCTTCGAGGTAAACTTCGCTGCAAACAGGCCTTCAGCTCTTATTGCAATAGGGCCTGCACAAAATAAGACTTGCTCTAGGAAGAGCTCAGCTTGTAAACAGGGTTTGGATCACCAGGGCTGCTCTCAGCAGCCCTGTCACATGCTGTGTACTGGGATATCTCCATGTGGAAGTGGACAGATTGAGCAACATGATGGGTTAAAGGCCTAAGTGGGAATGATGCAGGGGTCCTGGGTGGGATCTCACAGTGCACTGAGAAAGCCATGGGCTTAATACCAGTATCCCAAGACAGGCAATGAGGAGAAGCCCCCTTCTTAAGGAGGATAGGTGCTAAAATGTTACAGAAAATAGAAGGTTCTCTCGAGACAAAACCAGGGAGTTCTAAAGTGCGGGTCTTAGCCCCTTGGCAAGCTGCGAAGGCTCCTAGTCTAGTACCCAAGGAGTGTCACCACTTGCCTTCATCTCAAATAATCCTTTAGAAAAAAATCCACAGAAACTAAACGCTACTGATCAAGTACAGAGGAGCTGGACTGAACCCTAGCTGCCCCTTCAGTGCAATGGGCACCCCCTCTGCCACCCTGGAGCCTCCTGCAGCCCAGAGCAATCAGAAGGTTGCTAATTAAGGCAACTGTAATATGGGAGAATGGTTTCAGAGATGGGCAGAGATGACTGTGTAGACAGGGCTTCAGACGCAGCTCCTGGGGATCCAGCAAGGAGGCTCCAAGCACGCGGTCCTCAGGAAGTGAAATGGAGGCCCTCCTCCCACACACCCAATGCCATAATGGGGTGTTGGAAGCCGAAGAAGAGGCATGTTATTCTTTGGCAAATCAGTTCCCAAGACAGTTCTTGGGGTCTCATCTCCAGGTGTTTTATCAGGCTTGGTCTGCTGAATCAGACTGCTTCCTCCGCGTCCGTGCCAAGGAAGCCAGCTCCCATCAGAAAAGGCAGGATCCCCTCAGGCCCTTGGCCTTGCTCAGTTCAGAGGTCAGTGACCTGCTCATCTGCTTGGTGGTGAGCTTCACACTCTTGGCAGCCTCCACGGCTTTGCTCAAAGATGAGTTGAGGTCCTCAAGGTCGTCAAGATCAAGTGTCAAGGAGCGGTGGTGCCTATGGGCCTGCTGCCAGTCAGTCCGGGGCTTCAGCTCTGGCACCCTGTACCCACCGGGGTAATAGAGAGGAAGGCCAGCCGGGGTGGGGACTGAGGTAGATGCTGCTGGAGAACAGTAGCTGGAAAAAGCAAAGACAAAACACGGTATTTCCAAGCAGCCACATTGTAGAGATGTGTATTTTCTTATGCATCAGCCTGGGCAGCGCGTCCTGATGTTTCAGCCACTCTGACCTGTTCCTAGTAACTCTATCCCTGTACAGGGCATGGGAGATTTGACAAAGCTGCTGGCAGGCACCTACCAGACCGAATCCCTGGTGCTGTGCGCTAACACTGAGACAGTCTATGACCATGGGACCCTCACAGCCTCTCCTGCCAAAGGAAGTGCAAAATCTCCATTCATTACTAAGGCACTGGAAGCTGGGGAAGAAAGTTAGTCTCATGGTTATGGCAGTGGACTAGGATTCAGATTCAACACCTGACTTTGACACAGGCTGCTTGTGTGACCTTGGGGAAGCTGCTGCATTTCTCACTTTCTGTTTATATCTTGTCTCCCTTTCTCTTCCCCCTTCTGGGTCCTGTCTATGTAGATTTTTGCCTCTTGAAGCTGGGACAGTTTTGTCTGTGCATTTATACAGTGCCTGACACACTGAGACCCTGACCTCCATGGGGTCTTCTAGATGCTATAGGAGCACAAATAATTAGAATGTGCCTTTTGTTGCTTTGCAGGAGATATCGGCATGCTCCTGCACACACATTAGCGTCTATCCAGCGGGGACAATGGTTATGCCCACCCACAGATCCACGACCTACGCACTGCAGCTGCCAGCTGTCACGTGGTCTCCTGGCAGAAGGCAGCCCATATTCTGGCCACGGTGCAAGGTGTTCTGTGAGTTGACCTTGCACAGTGCTTAGGCAGGAAGGACTCCCACTCTCATGGCCTGGAGGCACATGGACATGTCTACGTAAAGTCCTGCTGAGGACAGGGCGTTTGGGTTCCAGTTCTATCTGAGGGACATATACAGCCACTATTACTATAGCAAACGTGCCACAATTTTTTAATGCATTACAACATCCCTTGAGAAGCAGAAGCACTGGTCTTACAGAGGGCAAGTGAAGCACAAGGAGACAGTGACTCGCCCAAGGTCAGAACACCAAACAGGGAACTCAAACCATTCTCCCATGCTCAAGCTGGTACCCTAACCACTGGGCCAACCCTTCTGGTTGTGACTTTTAGGTTGCCTCCCACAGTTACAGAAGGACAATCTTCATATCCCCTCCCCAGAGCAATGCCAGGAAAAGAGAAGGGGCAGCTCTTACACAAGGGGTGGTGCGTAGTGCACCAGAGGAACTGCTGGAATGTAGCTGACGGCTGAGGCAGAAGGTGGGGTCGGCAGGTACCAAAGTCCAGGCGGCTGCTGCTGCCACTTCTCGGCTTTGCGACTGGGGCCAGAGCGCTGGGAAGAAGCACTCTCCGTGCCATGATCTGCTACTGTGGAGAAGAATGAGACCAGGTAAGAGCCACCCCATAATTTCTGCCATATGGGGGGAAGCCAAAGGGACTAATCTCTCTGGTGCTACTCCCCTGCTGTCAGGGGCTCTCACAGCAGAGCTGGTTGATTGTAGCCCAAGGACAGAGGAAGAGGATGTCACCTGCCTACATGAACATGTTGATATAATCTCTCTGTGATGAATCAGGCCAGTGTGCACTGGGCTGGAGACCCTGTATTGAGGTCTGAAACTGTAGTAGGTATAAGTTAACTCAGACCACGATCCAGCATGTGGGGGAAGGCCACTAAGTTCTGCCAGACAGAGGAAGGATCATAGCTGGGGCTCCCCCAGCTACTACTTACAGCCAGTCCTGCTGAGAGAAGTGAGACAGGAGTAGCTGGGAAGTTCTCAGAGTCAGCAGTCCTACATCTTTCCTGTCCATGACTCCTGCTGGCAGGAGCTTGGGCTCAAGGGGCCGTGAAGTCCCTGCAGCCAGTGCTCCAGTAACATTCCCTATAGTGATGACTGCCAGGAACAGCATAGGTATGAACTGTTTCTCAGTGTGGCTTTGGCCAGTTTGTCTCTCTCCTATGGGAACTACTTACCAGAGGACTCCCAGGCACGGCTACTCTTTAATAAACAGGGACCTCAAATGGATCACTCTAGTTACTCACCATTTGCTGCTTTTCCCTTCGTTTTAGAAGTTGGAGTGCTTCTGGTCCCACTGCAGGCTGGACAGCTTATCTTCTTTAGAGAGCTATGCTGAGAGGATCTCAAGATGTCCTCTGCTGATGCACTGCCTGTACACAGAGAACAAGGCTCTGGTAAAACAACCCCACCAAGATCTGTAGTGCGCGGGGCAGCAGGAATACACTGGACTTGTCAGCAAAGTAGCAACTTTGTTCTTAAACTAGATTGGGTGGCTCACAGAGAGCAAAAGCTGATTGCAAGACACTGTGGCCAGTGATATGCAAATTACAAGATGCATATTTAGAGTTCAGCTGGGAGTTACAGGACACAATACAGATAAACCTCCCCTCCTCCCTGCCTCCCACCCTGTGCGCCTTAGAAACACTCTGGAAAGGTAAGTATTCAAGCCATGTAAGGTGGCATGTGATTTTGATTGGAAAAAACAGGTGCGAGTTAATCTTTGGCCAAGTTGAATGGCTTGATACAGGTTCCTACTTGCCCAGCAAGCTGGATGTATTTTGCATAATGTCTCTTGCTAGCACAAAGAAAGGAGAGGCATGCAGCAGGCTGTAACACAGGGCTTGCTCATGATAACAAGTGCAAACACTGGCTTTAGCAACACAGGACGGCTTCAAGAGTGCACCCAAAAGTCAATCCCACCCCGCAAAGTTGCAGTTGCTTTCACAACATCTTGTGTTCTCTAGCCTATATTATGTAATAAACTATAATAATGAACAACTGCCAAAGAGTCACATGTGGCACAGGAGAGAACACAAGACATGCAGGCAATATGAATTCCCAGTGTCAGAACAGAAGGGACCACATGTGTTTTTGCAATAGGAATAAAGTCCCCATAGTACTCAGGCTCTAACCTACTTCTATAAACCCTGGATGAAATCCCACTGTCAAGTAGCTACTGATTAACCTTGTTACTGCACAGATAGAGCCTGTTTCTACTCTGGCCAGAGATGGAGTATGCTGGAGGCACCTCCAACCCCCAGGTGAGCTGCATGAGTGCTGACCTTTCCAGTCACTCTACTCAGAAAGGGTATGCATTTCAGTGAGGAGTGGTCTCTCTCTCTCTCTCTGTCTTTAATTAGTATGTTTGCAGGCTTAGTTATTCAATTATTTCATGTCTTAGGTAATTACTAACAACTTCATTAGCTGGTATTTGTAAAGCCCCTGGAGCTCACATAGAAAATCAGATTTTGCATGTTGCTAGCCTTTTATTTCACAAGCCCCAAGCACTAAGCAAAGATCTGGAACAGGCCATTTCTGGGGCAGAGACTGAGGACAAGCACATGGTGTATTTACCAGATTGTGTCCTGGGGCTGTGGCAATGGATGCAAGAAGGCGAGCCAGTATCTTCCTTCGGTTCTAGGGATGCGGGAGTCGATAAGTGGTACTTTGTCCCTGCAAAACCCAACAAAAGCTTTCTCAGTGCTCCTCACAGAGTGTGTGGCGTGGGGTGGGGTAATGAAAAGACAGGGAAGGGTCAGGTTTCATGCTGAGCTACAGGGTTCAGATCAGCAGGGAGAGGAATGGGTAAGTCTTTCGTTGGGGAAGTACAGTGTCAAGTGTCCCAGCTGGGCACAGGAAGGGAAAGCCACTTAGGACAGCATGGCTAGTTACCAGCGAAGCCACACCAAGACCTCATTAGACTTTCTGTATGCTTACCTGTGTAATGGCCTTTGAATGTTGCTGTATTTGGGATCTTTTTGGAGGAAAACACTGCCCTGGGCCTCCTATCCATAAGTCTTGGTGGGGAGTAGTCTGATTCTGAAGCTGCAGCATGTGGAGAAGAGAGAGCACTGGATTAGACAGCCAGGGCATTGCTCTGTGTGTCCTGTAGGTACTGTGGGATGCATACTCTGATTTTCTCAGCAAGCATCAGTACACATGCTATTAGGGGACAGGATAGGGCTGACTGCCACAAATCCAGAGATGCATGTAGGATCAAGAGAAAAAGGCACAGGCATCAGAGTCAGATCCAGGACCAGGTTGGGTCAATGAGACCAGCTTTCTCATGGGTCAGGAGGGCTGGATCTGGATGTGGGCCCATCTGCACAGTTGGCAGAGAGTGCCCTGGTAGATGAGCTGCCCACACATGAGTGCTCACCACTCACATGCATAGCAAGTGCTCATGCAAACATCCAGTTCTCCCTTTTAGGGAGGGTAAATTGAAGAGGAGTGGAAGGAAAATAAGTGCTTCTCAGAAAGGGGCAGGCCCCAAAAGGTCTACTTACTGACATCCAGCTCAGGCCCATCCCGCGGGAGTGATGCTGACCTTGCCCGCCTCGCTGGCTGGATCACTGGGGCTGGCTCCCCACATTCACCTGGGCTCCTCTCTGCAGGCTTTCTGGGAAAGGGACAGGCACAGAATGATCTTCCAGTACACGGCCCATCTGATTTGGGTGTGTTTAACTGCACACACAGTCACTTACCTGACGGTTGCTGGGCTCCTGGCTGAGGAGCCATTCTCCAAAGGCTTCCTTTTGGTCTTTGCAGTGCGTGGAGATGCCTTTCCTGTTGGGTAGCCTTGGGGTCGATGCAAACTCTCCTCCAGCCTCTGCCGAAGCCGTAAAACCTCTTCCTGCAGAGCCCGGATGACCTGGCTGAAGTGGGAAAGGAGAATCAGGAATCAGTTTCCCTAGAGCTCAAGAATAATGTTGGATTGAGAAGAAAAGGGGGAAGATCCCATGTTTTCCCCTATCTGAAGTCACCGAGACAGTCCCAGCTCTGTTGTGCCAGGCTGCCTGTCACCCAGGGGTCAGCTGAGCTTCAGAGACAACAGCACTGCTCAGCGTCACTTAGCCACTTGAGAATCACAAGAAGCCACCGACTGACGCTACTTTGAGGATGCACTGCTGAAGGGAGACAGTGGTGCAGAGTCCATTTCCCTTCACAGTGGCCTCTGGATGATGGCAGGAGGCTCTCTGAGATGTAGGTTTTACACTCAGTCTTTCTGAATGGTTGCAAAGACTTCAACCATGAGGACTGACCAGCTTTCTCTGAAGCTCTGGAGTTTATTTAGTGCTCTTCTTGTGCCTATGGGGAACCTGATATGTGAGTCTATAAATCCAAGCCTTATTCCTCTTATTCAATGTGCAAGACAACCAAGAATATTTAAACTGCTGCGTTATTCTGCTGGATAGCCTACCATCTGGGAGGGAAAACATGCATGCATTAACCCTGACAATGCTGGCATTTTCCAGGCTGGCAGACAAATGTAATCTTGGACTAGCATGTGACTGTATTCTCAGATCTTCAGAAGATTAAGTGCATCCCTTTTTTGAGTAGCTCTCTCTTCATTGTCAAAGGAGTGAGAAGGGGCCCCTCGGTCCTTAAGGAATTGCAGCTGAGCACTGCGTCTTGAAATGTCTTCAGGCATTCAGCTCTCCTCCTCAGGGAAGTCTGGCCCTTTTAAGGTATCTCAAACAGAGCGCACAAAATCACTGACCCCTTTTAATTGTTCTTGGCCTGGGCTGTTCCCTGTGAGTGGTGATGGGGGAACCTCTAAACAGGCAAAGGTTCTGGCTGAGTGAACACTGAAAAGGCCGGGGGCTTCTCCAACCCTTCACCAGATGCTCTGGCCTCTTGGCTCTGCAAAGCTGGGCATGACCTCTTTTAGAAACAAGACTCTGCTCCACGTGGCACTACGGAGAGCTACCCTTTCCTCTTCCTTTTCCAGTCCTGGTTGCATCCCAGAAGTCTGCAGCACAGGAGAATGGGATGCAAACAGCAAAAACTCAGGCCGGGCCAACTACACTGGCTGTCATTCAAGCCCACTCAAATATCCTGAGTGAAAGGTGTACTGAAATCAGTGGCTACCTAGGGACATTCTTCGAGATCATCAGCTACACATAACCACCCCATGCAGATTTTCCCTGCTACCAAAACTACAAGGGCCTGCCACCTGAGCTAAAGGAGAATCAGTCTCCATTACAGGATCTACAAGGCACAGCCGAGCAGCATGAATTCCCCCCAGGCAAAGACAGCAAGACATACACTCTTCCATTCATCATGGGACACAGACACCCGCTTGTGCCAGCTCATTTTTGGGGGGGGATTGTGTACTTGCCAATACACAGCTCATGCTGTTGCCTTTTATCAAGGAAAATATATGACCTGAGGAAACAACACAGTAGGGGTCAGATATTTAGCTGGAGATGCTGGATTGCATCAGTGCAGCCAGGCTGATTTACATTAGTTGAGGATTCAGCCTTGTAGGTTTAAAATGACAGAGAAAAATGCAAACTGTTCTGCAGAGCCCACAGAAACACTCTACAAGGCTTAGGCAACCTCAGAGGGCCTGAGCCCTCCCTCTCCCCGAGCTTGCGCTGCTGAGTCTGCTTCCAATTGAGCCGCACGATCAGACCCGGGCTGCGTGGCTCTTGCAGAACTCGCTCTTTCCCTCCGCGCCCATGTAAGCTGCGGGAGAGTTAACCATTTGTGTGTGTGGCTGGTGTGAGGCGGCCGCTTGGTAAGCTGCGGGGCTAGTGAGGCATAGAGGTAGCCAGATCAGTTTGCTCAGAGTAAAGCTCCTTGGATCTATGCTGCTGGCCACATAAGACAAGTGCATCCAAATCAAGGCTTTCAGTCCTCCTGGCAGCTGCCACAGCCGACAACTCTGCTGCCAAGAGCACTGCTTCCCGACCCGCTTTCCCCCACGAGTCCTCATAGCAGCGAACATTCAGAGCCTGCTCGACGGGCATTGATTTAGCAGTGCCTTACAACCGAGAACGGTGTATGCAATGCTCCCGGATCCTGCTCCTTAAGGTTACTCCCACTCGTAAGAGCTGCAATGCCAACTCTGTCCCTGATTTGCCCAGCAGGTCCTGATCTGGCCCTGGCCAAGTTCAAAGGTGCAGCTGAGTCACTGAAAAGCCTTCTACCAAAAGGCCAGTCCTTATCTACCCCCTTCAGTCAGGACTGTCCTCGTATCCATCTGAAGTCACCAGTAAAACGAGCAGGTCTGCGCCTCGCCTGTGGGGCTGTCCATTTGCAGGATGGAGCCTGCACCCCTCTACGTTGGGGCTGACTAAAACGCACGTGAGGGAGAAAGCTGGAAACAGCACTGTGATATCCATTCTCTCTGCTTCCTTCTTCCCTCTGCCTGGCTCCACTGACATCCTATTATTCGTGAGGCTGCCTCGGTCCTCCGGTGGATTTGAGACCTGTCCCCTCTGTGAGGCACAGGGAGTCGTTTCTGGATTTACCTCCTGGGAGAGATCTACTTTACGGGATATTGGCCAGGCCTTTCGGCACTTCCCGACTCAGAGAAGCAAGGAACCAGCCTTTCTCTAGCAGCATCCAAGGATAGGTCAGCATTAACCAGTCCTCAAGTCTCAAAGAGCTGGGTGACAACTGGAGAAATGGGATCTCTGCCCGACTGGGGTCACTGGAAGAGGTCGAGTGCTTGGGTCTTGCCAAAGAGCAAAGAGAACAGCACGTCTTCTCCCCAGCCCCGGCACTGCCACAGCCGTGTCCAAGAGGCAGCATCTTAGCAACGCTCCCAGAAATGTTTGCTGTCATTGTGCAAGGAGAGGGCATAAAACAGGCAGGACAGCTCCACCTCAGGCCTCCTCTGCTCAGGTAAACAACCCCCCTTCTCCTACACCCAGCGGGGCTGCCTGGCTCACTGTGAACTAATGACACTCAGGGGAAAAACCTAGGACAGTGCTTTCCTTCAAAGAAACCACTGCCCTGGAGACTGCCTCTGGGACTGGCATGGTGATGACACAGCTGACGTGGAGTCCAGGGTACGACTGTCTCTCCACATCATGATGGCTGCAGAGAGGGGAAAGTGTGCCAGTTCTCTGTACAGGCAGTCCTCGACTTACAACGTTTCAAGTTATGTTTATAAATTGACACCGTTTCAACTTTATGACATCAGTTTCGACTTTGCAATGTTTGATCCGATGTGATGCCCGCCAGCGAACAAGTTCACCGCATTGTCCATCCCCCTGGAGAACATCTGTCCAAACTTCCTGGGACACTTTCTTTCAGAAAGCAGACAAGACTCCAGAAAAACCTGCAGGCAAGACCCCTGAGACGACTCCAGCCAAAAACCCTTCAAAAACTCCAACCAAGAGCCTTTCAAAAAGTCCAGCAAAGTCAGCTCAAAGAAGCCTTTCCAAATCAATATGATTGCTATTTACAATATAAATACGTTAATGTAGCTATATTACTCATCTATAATTGACCGAGCACAAAATTCTGGGGTATTTTTAGTGAAAATAGGGTATCGGGCCTTGGTTCAGGAACCAATCCCCCGTTTATAACATTGTTTCGTATGAGAAAATTGGTTCCGAGTTACGCGGATTTCAGGAACCAAATTCATAGATTCATAGATGTTAGGGGTGGAAGGGACCTCAATAGATCATCGAGTCTGACCCCCTGCATAGGCAGGAAAGAGTGCTGGCTCTAGATGACCCCAGCTAGATGCCCATCTAACCTCCTCTTGAAGACCCCCAGGGTAGGGGAGAGCACCACCTCCCTTGGGAGGTATCGGACGTCCGAGGACTGCCTGGACTGAGATAACACGTTCACTGGATGGAAGTGGACGTGGAGCCTCTCGCAAAGCTTAGCCCACGCTAGGAGGGGTCACTTACTCTCGTTCCCTGCGAGAGGCCAGGAGGTCATGGTGAGCCCGGACTGGAGAAGGAGACAGGGTGGTGGAGCTGGGTGGACCCCTTGCTTTGCTGGGATGGTGATCGTAGGTGCTGTCCCCGCTTTGTCCCTCAGCTTCAGAGTCTGTGTGAGCTGATAAAGGAAGAAGACAGTGGATTACTTTAAATGATGATGGTTTTGGGGTGCCTCTTTGAAGGTGCATTTCCCTGGCGATAGAGCCATTTTCGCCTATGGCCCAGGCAACTTCCCCCACACTGCCCTGCTGGGGTGCCTCAGCTCCACCCTGGCGGGACCCCTCTGGGACAGCAGATGACTTCAAACTCCACATGCTACTAGGGCCTGAGCCCTGCTTAGCACGAAAGTCCAAGCGGTGCCGTTGCAGACGTCGGCCCGCGAATCCTCCCTCCCCAGCCCCAAGCTTATTTCACAGAGGCTGCCAAACAGCTTGAAAACCACCAGACACATACTGACGAGAGATGGCCAAAATCTTCTCAACCCACTAACTTTTTTTCCTCAGAACTGAAAACCTGAGTGGCAAAGCCAAAGTTTGGCCTACCCTTGTCAGGTTTTCACTGAAACGGTAAAAATGCTGAAATGTT
>JAGPOW010003310.1:12066072-12088137 GCA_030014935.1 Caiman crocodilus
TATTATTAACAATTATTGTTGCTGTTATTAGTGCTGGTATAATTAAGATCAGCCTCAATGTCAGCACCCACAAGTTGCCCCTTCCCTTCTCATTGCAGAGAGACGTCCCAGAGGTCACAGATATGCCTCATGTTGCGGGTGGTCCAAACCCGAGGTGTCTTCTACTCACTACTGTCTGCATCTGGTGCCATCTCGCTGGTGATACTACTATTTGTCCACTGAGGAGGGGAGCTGGTCTGGGAGGGGCTGCCGTGGGGCAGGCTGTGTCTCCGGGCACCGCTCCTCGGTGGGACCTGCCTGGGGGTGTACATGCCCCGCAGCCCCTTTTCCGAGGATAACGGGCTGGTGTCTTTCTTCAGAGAAGCACGGAGGACAGCAGGGGGGGATGCAGAGGCAGACTTCTGCAGCATGCCAGGCATCCTGGGAACAAGGCAAACAGACTGGCGTCACTGAAGGAGCCTCACCGAGATGCCGGGTTACCCATCCAGCTGCACATCTTTCCTGCCCCCTTGTCCCTACCACAGCTGCTACTCCATAACTTTCCCCATTCACCGATCAACCTCCTCTCTTCCTTGGTCTCTAATATTACATTCTTGGTCTTCTCATCCCTAATTCAGTGCTCATTCCTTGCTTTCCCATATGTCCTATGTACTCAGGATCCTCATCCCCATTTTGATTACCTGCTTTTGCAGTTTTCCCCTCATCCTCACTTACTGAACATCAATCCTCCTTCAGCCCCGTATTCTCAAGCTCCTTTCCCTGCATGTGTGCTATCTCATCATACATTCCTTCAGCCCTGGGCCCTTCATCTCGGCATCCAAAGCCAGAAGGTAAAGGGAGATGAGATGAGAGCAGGTTAAAGGAGCTGACAGGGAAGAGAGAGAGACAAGGATCCGTACCCAGTGGGAGAGGGGTGATGTTCTGGGGTGCGTGTCAGTGGGGACACCCTGCTTGCCTCTGAGCCCACAAATCCACTGTCCGTTTCTGGAGATACAATGCGTTGATCCTGCAAGAGAAGAAGCATGGTCTAACTAGATCCAATCCAAATCAATGCAATGGGTAATAATCACGAAGCCAGGGATGGCAGTCCAGCTGCTAGGGCAGAAGACAATAAGCGAGATCCTATTCTAAGTATTAGGTGTCTAGGTGGCCTTCTGTCTCAGCAGTGTCTCTAAAAACCTGTTGGCGCCAAAGGTAGACAGGGCCTCCTCCTCCCCCTCCCTGCTGCTCTTCATGACTTCGTCTGAAGGTTAAGAAGGTGGCATGTTACAAAGGCTGGCTCAACAATGTTTCTCTAGGAAGCCGAGCTGGTTGGCATAGGACCATACTTAGGTACCTAGGTCCACTTTGGCACCTAACAAGTAGAACAGAATCTGATCTGAGGTCTTCAGGGACTCAGGTCAAGCCTTTCCTTTGCTACAAGTTTCCTGTGCGACTTCAGACAAGTCCTTCTTGAAGGAGTCAGAAATGTTTCCAGCTTCAGCACAGAGCATCCCTGGTTGGATAACTCCACCCCGTCCCCACCAACACTCCTGCTCTTCAAACACCGACACTGCCATTCTTTGAGGAACCCGCTGCCCGACAGGACAGTGTACTGTTAAACAGCTTCCAGCATCACATGCCAGACCTGGCTGCACTTGTGGCAGCCCTGTAGATGTATCCTGAAGAGCTGGGAGCCCTGCTTCCGTTTCACATGCCTCTTGGGAACTCACCTCGGACTGCAAAGCTTTTGTCTGATGGAAAGGCTTCCGCGGAAGATGGTCAGAAGCAGCGCTGCCTGCCACACTGGCCATGCTGCTTTGGCGGGAGAGTGGTTCCTGCTGCCCCCGGAAAGCTGCCTTGGGGATTACAGCCAGGGGCCTGGCCTTAACGGGCATGGTCCGAGGGAGTGACTCTTCACCCCGGACAGAGGGTGGACAGTTACTCCTCCCAACCAGCTGCTGGTGTTCCTCTGGGGGGAGCTGGTGCAGCTTCCTCTCCCGGGGCTGTCTGTTCGGGTGAGAAAGTAAAAGCAATCAGAGCCTTTATTCACAAGTGTCCCACATCATCACTCAGCTGACATGCAGCCTTCCCCTCCCTGCAGATGAACCATTGGGCCAGGAAACACAGCTGACGCCCCGCAGCCTCACCTTTTCCTGCTCACAGCAGGTCAGAGAACACCTGAGGTCAGATGTTCCCGGCATTTTGGAAACGGTGGACCTTCAAAGCACAAGGGGACCGATTCTGCTCCTACTGGAGCATCCATTGCTTCAGCTGAAGCACTGCGGCACTGCAGGGTCCGAATGCCTCTGAAGTGCCACACCACAACGTTACCATTTGTATACTGGATTTTCAGGGCATTCACAATCAGTTGTTGTCTTTGAAAAGGTTGGCCTAGCTATGTAGCCCCTCTGGCAGCAGAGAAAATTATCGATCAGTGCAGGGCTGCCTATCTAAAAAAGGACAGGACTGACACAGGTTTAAGCCCCTTCATTCAGCTGTAGACAATTAACTCTGAACCCTACAGACAACAAGGCAAACACCAGAAAGTACGTCACAGCCAAGCAGTTTAACAATAACAGAAAGCTCAGCGACTGAGTCCACCACAAGGAAGTCTTTTATATTTTCTTAACAAATATATTTTTAACAATGAAAAACATTTGCAATGAATTGCTTTCCCCACCCAGTGGACCCCTATATTTGAGACATAATCTAATGCTATCCTTGGTGCCTTATTAAAATCTCCCCCCACCATCCCAAAATGAATATTATTTGCAGGGCATATACTTCATGCTCCTGTATTACTTACGGCTGGGGTGTCCCACGGTTGGTCCCACGGTTAGTTTCTTTCTCCAGTGACAATGTCCTGTGAGCACTCTCGTCCACCCCAGCATCCCCTGCCGCGTGGCCATCCACTTCCTGTGAGGATCTGTTCTCTTCCGAGCCCAGCTGTTCCATGCTCAGAGATTCAGGCAAAGACTTGAAATTGTTGTACCTGATTGCATGAGAGGCAAAACATGCACTCAGTCTAGCCTGAGGTCACCACCCTACTGGCAGCAGCTCTGTGTTGTGGCACCTGTGCCCACCATAAACATAGAGGGCCGAGCACTAAATTGCTTGCTACCCCTCAGGGTGATGCTCCAGCTCCTGCTAGGATTTGGGTGCATTTCACAGGATGCACTGGCAACATGAGAAGAAGGGACACTGATTGCTCTATCAGAGCAGGGTGTAGCATGGGCAAGCGCCATGCCAACTTTGATGTTGTTTCGCAGGGCAGCACTTACTGGTCCAGCAGACTATCAAAGTCCTCCTCCACTTGAAGCTGTTTGTGTTGAAGGGACTTGGGAAGCTCCTCCTTTTCTCCTTCAGTGTCTCCGCTGGCTGAGCTCACCTCTGTGTCCACTCGTTGGAAATGGTTGTCCCTTGTAGCAGAGCTCTAGAGAATAGAAAGAGGCAAGGTCAGCCTGCTCAAACCAAAAAACAGCTCACCTGCAGGGATGTTGCAGCCAGTGCCTGTACAAGGACCTAGATTCTTCCTAAATCAAGTCACCCTGGAAGAGTCACTGTAACCAATGCACCGGTTGGCAAGAAAGCTCCCGTTACCAAAGGACCCACCTCTCCCAGCAGAAGTCACTTGAAGGGATTGGCTGTGTGTCAGGGAGCTCGCTCTCCTCTGATTTCAGCCTCTCTCAGCAGGAGTCCCTGTAAAGAACTGGGCTCTGGGGAAAACCAAGCCTACTTCAGCTGCGGGGTCATGGGCCCTCTAAGGAGGAGGTTCTGGAAGGTGAATGATTTCGAAGCACCTCCCGAACAATTTTCTTTACTGTCCCCTGACTAGAAACCACCAGCTACCACCCTGCTCGGGAAACCTTAGAAAAGAGAGTGCAAACAGAGCGAAGCTTACCTCAGGGTAGGAGATGCGGAAAGTTGGGACTGGGGCATGCGTTAATGGAGTCGGGGTGGAGACCTGCACTTCTGGGCCCAGCGCAGGCAAGCAGCGTGGAGATGAGGGTGGCTCAGAGCAATTCTTTGGAGAGGTCTGGCTCTCCACCGCTCGGTCAATCCTATCCTTCAGCTCCTCCAAGCACATGCCCAGGCGGAAAATCTCCCCTTCCACCGCTCTGTAACACAGCATGCCATCAGCAAAGGCGAGAGGGACCTCAAAGCCATTGGGAGGCTCCGTCCGTTCAGCAAAGAAGGGTGGTTCCCTGGGCATGGCACAGACTACACACTCAGGAGCTCGATGTTTAACTCTGAGATCTGCCAGCCACACCGTGTCACTCAGTGCTTCACTTCTCACTGTATAATGGGGATTGTCATCCTGCCTTTGTTTACCTGGTCTATTTAGACAGCTAGCTCTTTGGGGCAGGGGCTCTCTAGTGCAAAGCGTCCTTTAGATGAGAGGGCAATATGAATCAAGCATAAGAACGGCCTTAAAGTGGAAGCCTCTGGGTCAGATTCTGAACGGAGTTAAACCAGGAGCTGCATCTTGCTAGACCAATAATCCATATATTGAGTCACCAACCCCAGAGCTTCAGGACAGCCAATGAAAAACCTGTGCACAGAAGCAGTCACTTCCTAAATCCAGACAGTCAGTGCTTGTGCAAGGCTGGATCCCATCCCCTATACATCTTTAGTCC
The DNA here is from genome assembly GCA_030014935.1 of Caiman crocodilus. Lineage (NCBI taxonomy): Eukaryota > Metazoa > Chordata > Crocodylia > Alligatoridae > Caiman > Caiman crocodilus. The sequence continues at coordinate 12,070,692 of JAGPOW010003310.1, forward strand.
ATTTGATCTACTCAAGGATGCCCACATTCATGTAAAAGCAGATTAGGCTCATTGGCCAGGGTGGGGTTATACCCTGGACTTCCACTGATGTAACTGAAATCAAAGACTTGTCCACTCTTACAACTTATTCCAACTGCCCTATAATAAAAGGTACACATGTGTCTCCAGACCATTGTCTGCAGTGTCACAGTGTCTTTTTGTCATGCAAATGATGAGCCAGATCAAACCAGCTGATGGGGCCTGTAAGTGGAGAGAGCCGAGCAGATGGTAATTCACTGCTTGAGAGCCAGGGGCCTCATCCCTTCATTAGTGGCCATAAATATTGTCAGGAAACACAAGTAGATTAGAATGAAATGGCACAATCACAACAGGACACTCCAGCGCTGCGAAGGAGGTTGTGTTAATCAGCCTGGTGGCCTGCAGAGCTTCGGCTCATCTGCATCTGAGTTAAGCATTCATTCACACCCTTTGAGGCCTGGCTGCTGCGATATGGCCAGACGCTAACTCCCAGGCGCAGCTCCATCCCTTTCAGACCAATGTTTCAGAGCACCTGAGCACCTAGCGCTCTTTAGTGTGTGTAGCCTCAAACACCCCTGTGTGACAGTGCAGTGCTGACCTGCCTTTTACAAATGGAGAAGTGAAGCACAAAGAGGCTGACACTTGCCCATAGGCATGTAGAAAGTCTGGCAGAGCAGGGAATGGAGTGCTGGTCTCCCATGACAGGCCAGCCCCCTAGCCAGTGAGGCCTGCGGTCCTTCTGCATGAACCAGAGTTGGAAAAGAAGTGTCAAACACCTACCTGTCTGGATCAAACTCCCCCAGGGGCTCTGCTGTGCCTTGGCACTGCTGCCTCTGGCGGTACTCTTCACGTGCCTGCAGATACGCCCGCTCCAGAGCTTCCTGCGTGTCCTTTAGTTTTGTAAATCCCTACGATAAGGCAATGAGTTTGAGTCTGAGCTTTCAGTCCCACAATACAGATTTCATAACAGCAGCAGACCTCCCTATGAAAGATTAATCTCACCAAGCCCTCAGTGCCATGTGGCATGGGGACTCCACATCCAAGGGTAACAAACCCATGGCCATACACTTATGAAGGCAACAGGAGTCTTTAGTGGGATTGAACCTGAGACTTTTAGATCTAATAACACAAACATTTGCTACTCAGACCACAGGGTATCTGCTAACAGAACAAATAGCAGACTCCCATCTCCTTTGGGGCCGATTATAAGAGGGAAACCAACCACACACATGTGAAACCAGTGGATTAAGTTGGTACTAGTAGCTTGATACAGAGCTTCTGCTGGACCTAAAGGCAGGAGGTATTAATCCTGGCCCTAATAAACCAATGAGAATTAGGCTCACCCACACCACAGTGTGGGTCTGTGCACAGGACCAGGAGACTTACCCCACTACAAATACAGTAAAATTTTAGGCCCAGTGAACTGTAGGCACTCAGACACACTCAGTGCTGGAACCAGCTGGATCTGGAGAACTAGTTAAATACAGGGCTGCTTACATGTCTCATGAGCCTAGCTTGCTCCTCACTTCTTTGCTGCCCAATTTATCTCCCTACTTTTGATGAAAAACTATGTGAGCTGTGAGCATGCCGTGAGAGCTTATGGCCTTGACTTCCTGCATGTGCCCAAGCAGCATTACGTTTGCATCATTCCATCATTGTGTCATCCCACTGTGACACTGTGAAGCAACGGTGCACTGTTGTGACACTGAGCGGCAGCCGCATGGCTGGTTGGCTGCATGTTTCACCTGGGATATGGGAAGAATCTCTATGTGGGACCCTGCTCTTCTGCGGCTCTCAGTGATGGATGGGCCTCAAGCTCAGGGCCCAGGACTAGACAGGCCAGTTGCTCTGTGGATGGCTCCATGGATCTGAAGAGAAGGGAAAATGGGAGAAACAAAAAGCAAAGCTAGAGGTACCTTCAGCTGGTCCTGTGGGGTCAGTCGTCTCATTTGGATCAATTCTTCAAAGGATTCCACCTGATCAAGAGGAACGGGGCATTATCAGCTATTCTGGGTCTGGGTCAGTGCTGATGGCAGTGCAATGTAGCTTAGCCTCTACCTTTCCCTCCCTTTCCCCACAGTTCCTTGCTTGTCCCCTTTCCCTTGAGGACTCTTCCCCAGAACTGGTAACCTCCACACAGCCACCGCTCAACACGAATGGACTCATTCCCTCTGAGGAGGTTTCCCTGCCCTGAGCCGACCTACTTGTGTTTGGAATTTCCTTGTCTGACCAGCCAGTGTCCGTGTCAGGGGATCCCCTAGGAATGGCTTCTCTGCAGCGGTGCAGCCATCAGTCCCTGGCAAATCAGCAAGTATGGAATGACCCAGGGAGGACGCATCTTGGTCTCCTGGCGCTAACGAGTACCCTGGAACAGAGCAGCAACATAAGGAGATCCTGAGGATGTCACCTCCTTTCTCCAGGTGAGACTGGACCTCATGGACCCATCTTCAGTGAAGGCTAAAGCAGGGACAAAGCCATGGTCTCCAACATGGACCTGACTCTAGCATAAGCAGAGGGACCAAACACCAGCCTTTAAGATCAATCCCAGAAACTCAGTACAAGTCAGAAGCATTTAGCATTTCTATCTCAGGAGCATGTCCTAATCAACAGTAGTAACTGCTTGCAAGTCAGCATCTCTGGTCTTGGTTCCCTTAAAGAAAGGCCTGGTTGTCAGTCATCACATCCTCTTTTTGCTTCTCCCCTTACCACTAAAACAATGGTAGAAGATATTTAGAGCTTGGACAAATGGTGCAAACACCACTGAAATTGTTGGGGACTTGTGCCAGCGCTGAGTTTGGACCAGGACAAGACTGGGATCACGGCCTTCTTCTCCAAGGATACAAGTGGGCTAGGTGGATGCTACACGTTTTCAGTAGGATGCAGTTACAGCTGCACACAAGACATCCCAGCAATGCGTGGGCAAACACAAGCGTGTCTATTGGGAGGTAGTGGCGGGGAGCAGAATGGCAAAGTGTGAGAGTGCGAGAATGGCAGTGTAAATGAATACTGCACACTGTATTTACCAGGGCATAATCATCAGCCTTCTCACATTGCGGAGTTACTATTGGAGCATGTGCTGGTAACAGAGGACAGGGGCTGACAGTGCAGTTCAGTTCAACCACATTTTGGTGGTGGCAGGTAGAGGGCAAACAGATTGCACAGTGGCCTCTGTTCGGAAAGCATCCCCACTGCTGTCCCCCAAATTATAAAGCTTCCTGTTCTCCAGATGCTTTAAGAGTTGGACTTATGGCCAGGCAGGAAGACAGGGGATAGGAGAATGAAGAGACAAAAGCAGCTGCACTAATATCTCCAGTGCTTCAAACTCACCTTCACCCAGGATCGCTGGCTGGGCTGGAGCCGAGGTGGCACTGAACTCAGCTGTCCTAATTTGTGGGATGCTGAAGGCCATGATCTTGGAGCCATGAGACACCATCCCCATGTGGACGCTGTGGTTTGGGTTTGGAGGGTCAGAGTACAGGCTCACCTGAGGGTGGGAGAAAAGCGAATGAGCCTTCAGATCACTTCCGATGCTAGCACCTGGATGCCAGGCCTTCAGGCAGTAACCGATTCAATAGGAGGATGCATGGGAAGCAGCAGCAGGATGTCTTTTGTGCTGACTGTAAAGTAATGCTCTGTGCCTCATGCCTGCTCTGAGGTCCCTCTCAGGTAGGTCAGGGCTGGGGACATGCACAGAGCACTATCAGCTCATGGGATGCCTGGCAGTCCTGGCCATGGGGCTCTGTTACATTAAGTGCCAGCTCTGCTACTAGCCATTTTGCTGCCTTAGGCGATTGTAGCTGTCAACCATCACATTGCTGAAGAGTAATGATGCAGAGTGACAGCTGGAGGCCACCCTGCCTTTACTGGCTGAGTAAACACCAGCTTGAGCAGGCCTGCCAGCCCCTGGCATTGCCCAAGCAGACCTCAGTCTTCACCCTAGAGCACAGCAAATGCACCACGTGCCCAGACGGTCCATGCAGGGTGGTGAGGGGAGAACAGATACAGAAGGAATATCAGGACATACAACACACGTTCCAGGGACTGCACACACAAATCTGCATGCAAACATGTCCTCAAGCACACACATGCATGCATACAAATCCATGTACATAAACACAAGGATGCACAAACCTATTTCACTACTAGGGCCTGGGGGCAGATACAACACTGAAAACAAAACCTCTCCTTAGCCTCTTTCCCAGTCAGACTCTTTTCGTGACTCTCCTTTTAACATAGGAAGGAGGCACTAGGAGAGACCTCTGTCTGGCAGCAACTCTCTTTATGCTGTACTTATTCTCACAGTAGAACATAATAAGCACTGATGGGAAACCCCCAGCATTGAGACACGCTGTCCTTCCCTCCCTCCACCCATCCCCTGCTCTCACCCCTCCTCCTCAGGCCAAAGACAAAGCTGGATTTCAGTAATCCCCACCATCTGCTCACTCTCACTGTGTGAAGCAAGGCCCAGATCTGCCTCCCCTGCCACAGCTGGCCTGAGACACAAAAGGAATTTTTCCCCAAAGTTCTTCCTTTCATTTTACTTTCGGTACCAAGTGCTTCCCACACCCCAGCCCAAGCTGCCATGTACCCATGTGGGACTGGGCAGGGTTTGTGCCCATTGGCATTGCTCTGGGCTTGTTCGTGCCTTACTGTTCACTTTCCTCCATTAGCCAGTGGCTATCCCAGTTGTGCTGTGATACTGGAGAAAAATCAGTGCTGAAAACCCCTTAGGCGCCTGCTTCAACCACTGAACAGCTGGCTTTCATTCTAGCTGCCAACTGACTACAAGTATTGCTTAGGTTGTTTTTAACATGACTTGGGGAGTGCAAGGAGCCACCTCCCCAAAACAAGTGGCCAGCTGTGATCCGCAGCCTGCCAGACAATTAGACCTGGGACAGGTGATTACAGAGTCACCTGGGTAGAAGAATGATACAGGCATCAGCCTGGGAAACACAGTCCTTCCTTTAAGTCCTTCCTCAGCCACAGATGATGCCCTGAATAGCTCGACAGGTTATTTAGTCTCTTGGAGCCTCAGTTCAGCAAAATGAAAATAAGAGCATTTCCCTACCGCACAAGGGGGTGTGTGTAAGTTCTTTGGGGCAGGGGCTATCTTTTTGTCTTACAGATGTATAAAGGCCAGGAACCAGGGCTTATCAGTACCCTGACAATGCAGAACAAGATATTGCAGAGATGCTATGAGTGTGTCTGCATATCACCTCAGATAGGGGACACCTTGGCTACCGCAAATGCCGAGACAAAGCAGCAGTGAGAGCCCTGGGAACGTGTAACATTATGGCAATCCCTTAATGCAAACACTTTAGGGCCACAGCACATTTACTGCATCTCACAGGCCAGTCTGGAGTGCTCCAATGCATGAGGCGTGCTCCAAGCAGTGCATTTGCTGCCCAGGCTACCCTTGGATCCTCAAAGATACAAACTTGAAACAGAGCACAGAAGCACAGATTGCATTTGCTGAAAAGGACTTGATGGACACACGTGGTGACCCACTTGAAAGTACAGCAGCATTCCCACTACAGTCCATAGCAATAGGCAGTTCCCTTTATTTTTAGAGACGATATCCCCTCTAGAAGTGGAGGAGGAAGTGTGTCCGTGTGTATAAAATACACACCCATCACCTGCAGTGATTCAGAAAGCAGTACATGGTGCCAGAAAGATCCACTCCCTTTATGGCTATAAAACAGTCACCGACTGTGATAAGTCTTAGGTTCAAGGGTTTGAGTCTTTCTTATTTAAAGGCATAGTGCTCCCGATTACCCTCATCCAGAAGAGATCAGAAGTGTGCTCCACACCCTGCTTTCAGTTGTTTTGGGCCAGGCTTTCAGCTGTCACCAGGCCTTTGCTTCTGCACCACAGTCAGGGACTTAGATCAGTCTAGGCATTTATAGTATACCCACTGCTGGTGAATTAGACACAGCAAGGTATCTTTATGGGCTCTAATCACTGCATCCTCATTACTTTCATCTGCAATCTGTAATCTCAGAAAACGAAGGGCAATATGTGTCAGTCTGACCCTAAATCTCACTTCTCCAACCTAGGGACCCAAGGATGGGTCGTGCTGGGCACATGTAGAATTCTGGCAAAATAAACGACGCGTTCTCCTTGTAATTAGCTTCATTCATCAATCATACCAAAGCTGGGGACATCTTTGCAATACTAAGTGAGAATTATTTTAAAAAGTTAGCACAGGAGATTGGGAGTCAGGATTCTTGGGTTTTTTCCGAGCTTTGACTTGCTGTGAACTTGAGTGAATCACCTGGTTCAGACGAAGCACAGAGGGCCGGTAGCTCCCATTGATTTCAATGGGAGGCTGCTGCACCGTACCTTTAAGAGGGAAAGGTGGATGGATTTTCTCAAACCAAGAGATCTGGCCCCATGCCTGGCCTTTCCCTCCCAACACAGCAATGAGACAGGGCTGCCAAACCCATAGCTATAGAAGCACGAATGCTCCAGGGGATCCCAGAGACTCTCGAGCTCAGCTTGGTATAGGGGAGCCACAGATGGATAGTTGATTAGGGGTGTAGCTCTTGACCCCCCAGATCAGCCTGGGGCCCTTGAGCTGAATGAGCCCCTGTCCCCCAGGGACCAGCCAGGACCCAAAGGAACCTGTGTGCAAAAAGCTCCTGAGCCAAAGAAGCCAGTGTGCAAAACCATGGTGCCTGCCCAAACCCGATGGCTGTATGCTGTACCCATGAAGTATTGTACCAAGACATGTCACCCTTGTCACAGTGCTCCACGGTGCCAGACTGAAATGTGCTGTGGAAACCAAGAAGATCTGAGGTGACAGCTCAGGAGCCCTGGGGAGGGGAGTACAGCAGGCAGGCCCTGCAGAGGCATCCAGGCGCAGAAGAAGGGAAGGAGGAGGGACAGGATTTGCTTCTGGAGCTCACTGCCAAGCCCTGTACACAGACGGATGCCCTCTGTCTCTGAATGCAATTCCCAGACAGCATCTCCATTGCCCCAAGCCCAACTGGTCGCTCCCCTTTCTTCTGACAAACTATGCTTATGTACTTGTTCTATCGCTGCTGGGGTGCCCTCCTCCAGGCTGCATTTGCAGATGGGTATTATGTCTTCACCAGTGACACACTATAAACCAGCACACGGTACAGTGGGATCATAGTCCAGACAGAAGATAAAGGGCAAGCACGGTCCTAAAGCTAAGATAAGGTTGCTTGGAAATTGTTATTTGATGGAGCCTAGAATGGAGGCAGGCAGGATGGCCCAGTGGTTAGGACACTAGCATGACTCCCACAAGATGCAGGGTCTGTCCCATTCTCTGCCACAGACTCCCTCAATAGCCTTGGGCAAGTCCCAGTGAACTTGAGCGACTGCAAGGTGCACATTTTAAGAGTCGTGCTGGTCTCTATGCCTCAGTCCCCTTCCACAGTGGGGAGAAGAGCCCTGTCTGCTGAAAGCATGGAAGAATGCAACCTGCTATGGTGAGGAGTGTGATCTACGTACCTTATAGCGAGAGGGCAAAGCTATGCTGCAGCACAGCAGCAGCTTAACCAAAAGCAGGAGAGCAAGGTGTATTACCTGGGGGAATCATGCTTTTGCCCCAGTGAGGAAACAATGACAGGCAGCAGGTGAGAGCACCCCTGGCAGGACTCAGTGCATCCACACACAGCACATACCCAACAGTTGCTGTTAAACCGGTGGCTATAGGCCTCGTTAAAATGACTACCTGAGGGGCACAGTTTCAGCTATCCCCTCTCTGTCAGGGTATTCAAAATGGGATTTGATAGAATCACAGGAAGTTAGGGTTGGAAAAGGGACTTCAGGATGTTATCTAGCCCAACCCCCTGCTCAAAGGACCATTCCCAACTACATCATCCTAGTCAAAGCTTTGTCTAGCTGGGTTTTGAAACCCCCATGGATGGAGCTTCTACCACCTCTCTGGGTAACCTGTTCCAGTGCTTCACCACCCTCCTAGTGAGAATATTCTTCCTAATATCTAACCTAAATTTCCCTTGCTACAATTTGAGACCATTGCTCCTTGTTTTCTCATCTGAGAACAGTCCAGCTCCATCCTCTTTTGAACCCCGCTTCAGGTAGTTGAAAGCTGCTATTAAATCTCCTTTCAGTCTTATCTTCTCTAGACCAAATAAGCCCAGTCCCTGCAGTCTTTCCTAACAAGTCACGTCCCTTAGCCCTCTCACCATTTTTGTTGCCCTCCGCTGCACTCTCTCCAATATCTTCACATCCTTTCTGTAGTGGGGGGGCCCAAAACTGAACATAGTACTCCAGATGTGGTCTCAGCAGCGCAGAATAGAGAGGGATAATCACTTCCCTTGACCTGCTGGCAACACATCTACCAATGTGGCCCAGTAAGCCGGTAGCCTTTTTGGCAACAAGGGCACACTGCGGGTTCACATTCAGTTTATTTGTCCACACTAACTTCCAGGTCCTTTTCTGCAAAGCTGCTGCCCAGCTCGTCTGCCCCCAGCCTGTCCTGATGCAAGGGATTGTTCCTTCCTAGGTGCAGGACTTTGCACTTGTCCTTGCTGAACTGCATGAAATTTCTTTTGGCCCAATCCTCCAATTTTTTAAAGTCACTCTGAATCCTAGCCCTACCCTTCTCCCTCCTCTCTCCCCCCATTTCCTAGAATATTGGAAGCAAGCAAACATTCCAGAGGCACAAATGCAAAAGGAGGAAATGCATTAAAAATATACACAAAGGGTCATAGGCATATTCTGACATTTGCACCTGGCTTCCATGCAAATGCTGCTTTTTTTGCTGGACGAGAGCAAGGCCTTGTTTTACACAGCTCAGACGGGAAGGGAAGTGAAGGGGGAGGTGAGACAGCGCAAGCAGCTTTGCAATGTGACGTTGCAACAGATTTTAACTTCTGTCCCCAGCACCATGCTCAGTAAACTGCAGCCCTGCAGCTCCCTGAAAGAGGAAGGAAGCCAGAGACAGGGTGAGAAGAGTGATGTCAATGAAAAGCTTGGGGAGGGAGGCAGGGACCAAGCTCTCAGAGGGGAACCATGTTTTGAAGGACCAGCTTACCCTGCCCCTTCAACAAGTGTGTGTGTGTGCACGCGAGGGAGAGGCCCAGACTAACGAGACATGTGGGTGCTGGGATGGAAGTGGGCCATTGCATTAGCTGATGGTGGAATGAATCCATTCACACCAGAGGGAGAGGCCCCTTTGCAGACAATGGGCTGAAGGGGCCAGATTCTGAACCCAAGCTCTTCCCCCCTGAGGACCAGCATGGCAGCATGGCATAAGCCTCACAACTTTACCCGCACAGATGGACACCATCCTGCTGAACTCATGGAGGATGACAGGTCCCAGCATGCTGGTCTCTGCTTTCACTAGCACACACCTGGTCAGATGAACTAAAACTAAACCCCAATGTTCAGCACAGGCTTGAAGCCAAGGAATCAAAAAGGCTCTGAAGTTTCAGAAGCATTAAAATGTTTGGAAGTTTATTCTTCAATTTCCAGGCTGCCTCTGCACTTTGCAGTGCTGGCTGGAAGGAGAACTGCCAAATACCATGGGGTAAGGGTTGTTCTAGTGCTAGTTTTAGCTGTAGGCGGCATGGGTCAGTGAAGAGACCACTGGACAGGGAGCCAGGAGGCCTACGTTTGATTCCTATTTTTATCTGTGTAACACCGAGCAGTTGCTTCGCTCCTTGGAGCTTCATTTTCTCCAGTTCTAAAATGGCAATAATGATACTTCCCTGTCTTAATTTCTTTATTCTAGCTCTCCCAAGACAGGCTACCAGCCCAACAGGTGACATCTCCAACAGGCCTGGACAGATGAGCCCAACATCTCTGTATGTGACGTGAACCTCTGGCCCACTGGTGTTTCCCCAGGCCCTGGCCATTGTACCTTCGCTCCTAGCCGCAGTTGGTCAATGGTGTTTTCAGCCTCTGCATACTTTGTCAGCAGCTTGTGGTAGTCCTCCTGGAAGGAGAGCCAGGAAAGCACTTGTCAGCATTATACAGGGGATAGGCCAGGTACTACCATAAATGTAAAGGCGGTAGGGAGTAAGCAAAGGAAGGAATAGATAATAATGGTGCCAGGTGCATTCAAAAACATAAGTGCCCGCACTGACCTGTAGTATGAATGTGTATGTGTGTATCTAGGGCTTCAGACAATGGGGACTTTAGAGCTCAGTTCACAAAATAAAACAATTCTTAAAAAATTAATCCCCCACATGCTATACCTCACTTGAAGAACTACATGAATCGGGTTTCCTACTGGTTTATTTTACTGGTCTGCTATTAGTAACCAATGTGATGACTTGCCTTATGGCATACTTCCTTTTGGTACCATCCCTGCATCTGTTATAGGTGAAGGCTCCAATATGGGTTCCCTCCCTTTTCACTGCTCCTCCCTTCTCCCTTTCCTGCAGGACCAGGCTGCAGTGAGGTCATCCACCAGAGTTTGATGTATAGGTCATGTTCAGATGAGCGTGGCCATGTGCTATCTGGCACCACAGACACATCTGCAGTGCCACATACTGCACATTCAGCTGCTTTCTGCACTGCAAGGAGCAGTGCAGGGCAGACAGAGAGGCCCCGGTCATGTGCAGCCATTTCACTTTCACCTACAGTGTCCTGGTCACTGCCCTGGCAGTCTCTCTGGCCTGTGAAAGATGGCAGTTACCTGCAGCTGCTGCACCAGCTCAGTGGCTTGCTTGGGGGACTTGAACTCCTCGGGGACCCTGGCAGCGGAAGGGATAGGGCACTTCTGCGGGGAGCCTTCCCCACTGCTCAGCAACACCTCCCGGACGATCTCTGCAGGGGACTTGAAGATCACAGGGCTCCCAGAACCCCTGACCCTCATGGGCTGAGTCCTGCTCCGGGGAGGACGGTAGCTCTGGTCATCCTTTGGGAACTTCACCCGTGGCTCCACCTTGGAGAAATCCGGTAGTGGGTAGTTGAGCTGCCCTCGGCCATACCGCAAGCTTTCAGCTGCTGCTGGGGATGGCCGGGAAGGGGTTGCTTTGGGCGAGTTGCAGCGCTTCTCCTTCTTCCCGGTGGCCTCTCCCCGAGGGCTCAGGGACCGGGACTGCCTGCTGAACTTGGATGGGAGTGCTGAGATGGTCTTCTTCAGCTTCCGAGCCCTGTCCTGGGGCTGGCTGCTGACCCTTCGCAGGGGAGGGGGACTCCCTGCCACCCTAAATGCACTCATGGGCCTCTTGGAGCCCTTAGCTGAAGATCTGGGATGGTGGTGGGATGCCCTGATTCTATCAACAGAAGTTGTCTTGGCAACAGTTCTGGGAGGATCCTCCACTCTCGCAGCGTAGGAGGATTCGGGGAAGGTCTCTGCATCGATGCTCGGGGTGTTCTGAAGGTCGTCCATAGACACGTAGTGCAGGAGGCTTCTGGTCAGGCTCCAGGGGGTGGCATCGGCCAGTGGGCTCAGCTCAGGGCTCTCTGGGTGTCTGCCCGAGGCTGAGGACAGCTCAGTTTCTGCAGGGAACTCCAGGCTCTCTCCAAGCTGACTGAGGCTGTCAAAGTCATCTCCTATAGCTCTTCGGGCTGGCCTGTAGAGATGCTCTGGAGGGGCACCATAGGGGGAAGGGCTGATGTCTGAGTGCTCTGAAACCTCATCCCCGCCATCAGTGGTGAAGCTAATGGATTTGCTGCAGTCCTCATATGGAGCCTGGGCATCCCTTGCAGCATCGGGGCTGATGCTGTACTCAGAGCCATACTGGACCTCAAAGGAGAGCTCTGGGTAGGCTTCCCCCTCGCTCCCTGCCTCCCAGTCATCCCCTTGCCTCTCTGCTTCCTCCACACTAGCTTGATCCTCATCATCTTCCGTCATGTCCAGTTGCTTGTCTCTCCGTGGACGCCAGAATGTTGGGGATGCGGGGTCCTCCAGCTTCCCATCATGCTCTAGTTCCTCTCCATCATCTGGAAAACAAACAGCAGTGCAGACATCACCAAACACTTGACAGCTTCCTTGTTTCTATGGATTCTGAGATCCGCCCCCAAACCACGGGGCATTTAGGTTCTCTCAATGCCAAGTGCCTCCTGATGGGACCTTTCACTCCAGTGGTGCTGGGGGAGTTGGATATGCTCATTGTGTCATAGGATTAAGCCCTAAGGCAGGTGGCTTACTGGGCATTACCAGCATCTGGTAGATCAGTGGCTTTTACTAAGCTAGAACTACGTGCACCCCGAACAAGAAAATGTAGGGCATCACCGTGGAAGCACCCACAGCTTCCCAATCCCCTTCAATGAGGAGCCAAAAACAGGCTGTGCTGCAGTGATATGGTTCTTGGTAGAGGCAGCAGATCTCAAATTAACATTAAGATGGAGATGCACTGTTTTTGTCTTGTCTAGCCAGTTACTAAAAAGCAATGCACACTTCAACCTCTTATTGACTTCAGAGGAAGCAGAGGACATTCAGCGCCTCCATTTATTTTTATTGTCCCTGTTTTGGGAGTTGTATAGACCTGTTATGGTCATCACAGAAGATAAGGGAGCCATCTTCCAGAAAACAGCATATCATTAATATATATTGTGAATTTATTTAGAGTGCACCCTCTCATTGAAGAGCTCAAACGCATTTGCAAAAATTATTCCTGTTCAGGCCAGACCAATAGCTTCTTGGCTTTTCTGACCACCACTGAGCAGATGCTGTGATGTCTGCAAATCATTTGGATCTTACACACAAGGCATTGCAACTAACTCTAAACTCTTCACTGCATCCTACCTACCTAAAAGGACCCTAGCAACATTACCTTGCCCTCATCAGCACTGAAATATAACTTGTCGTTGTGCTGCCCAGGTACTTCATTTTGTTAATCTCCCTCCACAGTTCCTCACAAAATCTTCCATAATTTAGATTATCTGAGATTTCTTACCATCAGTAAAAACTGTGAGGTCTACTATTCCCTCCAGGGTATTAAAAGACAGATTTTTAAAGGCATTCATCTAACTCTAAATCATACAGCATTGACATTATTCTTTTTCTTTTAATTATTTTAACTTGAGCACTCACAGATAATGGTAGAGGTGTTCAGAATAACTTTTCTGGATGTGCCTAAGTGATTCTGGAGCCTAAGTCCCAGTTTATGGTCCTAAACCACCTAGGCACTGGTGTGTGGGCTGCCCCTATATTGTGACCATGGAAAAGGGTGTACCACAGGTTTCAGGTGCACGGAGAGATTTGCTGTACAGTGTCTTGCACAGCTGTCAGTCTCCTCTCATGCAGCACACACGTTTAGAGGCAAATCTGCCAGAGTGACGTTCCTCAGAGCTGGCACTTCCCAACGGGAAGCCTCTGGTAGCCTGGAGACAGAGCATCTCTGGCAGGGATCCAGGACCTCCTAGGAAAGTGCCAAGGCCCTGCAAGAACTGCTACCGGGAATTCAAAAGATGGCACTTTCCCCTTCCCCCTACGGCGCTGTCATGCTGGAACACTGCCTACTTTTTCTGGAGAGTAAGACTCTAGTTCTTTATTTCTCATGATCATTAAATATCCTCAGCACTTTTTTTTGTAGGTGGAAGAACACTGCTAGCACATATGCACTGGCCAAGTGCCAGCTCAAGTACTTGCCATCTGCCCTGCTTCCTGTGGTTTCAGCTGGAGGCAGGGTGACTTCTCACTTCCCGTCCTGAACCATTGAGCTGTGCACATATAACATGTGCTATGCCCCACTCCAGAGAGACATCTGCATTTTAATGCTGACTCCATACACCTAAGCTCTTTGGGATCTCACTAGGATTTATACCATGTCGACAGCTGGGTCCCACGTGAATCGGACCTGTAGATACCTCCCAAAGTCCTGGCAATTACTTGCTTTCCCTACTGCAGTCACTTCTGGCTGCTCTAGGCATGTTACATGGAGATTATGAGAGGGAAAAATGGAAGGAAAGGAAAGCTGACTCACCAGGGGGTGGGCTCACAGCACTGTCCACATCTTCTCCGGATGCTCCCAACTCAAAGTCCTGCAAGTCACCGACATCAAATCTCCTTTCCCTCTGTGCTGAGTGACCTGGGGGGGAAGCTGGCTCCTCAGTAATTCTGACATCTCCCAGGAACTCCAGTTCTGCGTGGCTCTGGGAAGGGGACGTGTCCCACTGGCTGGTGGTAACCACAAGTCCATTCTCATCCATGTGCCCCCCAAATTCCTCCTCCACCTCCTCTTCCCAGGGCTGCCCAGAGTCATGGCTAAGGTCTGATTCTGCCCAGTGCACCCATGACACTGAGCTGGCCATGTCCTGCTGCCAGCAGTGAACGGTGCAAGGCAGCGTGGCAGGGTGGGAAGAGTGGAGAGAGGGGCTTCACTTGTGTCGTTTCATGGTGCAGGTGCTGTGAAAGGCTGGTTGGCTGGGGGCGGCTTTGGTTCCTTGGGAATGTAGGTCACATTGCTACTCTGATCAGCACTTCAGCATCCTGCCTGCAGCGAAGAGGAGAGGGATAGGCAGAAATGTAACAGAAGTCAGGAAGGGCACAGTGGGCTGCATTCAGAGCACCCCAGTCCCTTCCCCATCCTCCAGTCTCCTGAGAGAGAGAGGTCAGCTTCCCTGCCCACTCTCCGTATCCCCAGCTCCGAGGCAATTCGAGGCACCTCATGGATTGCTCCTTTCCTCCAGAGAGGAGCACAGGAGCAATGGCAGCAACCTCTCTCTAAGGAGGATCTGACATGCAGGATGGGGCTGCTGCCCTGTCGTGATGCCATCACAACATCATGCTACCTCGCCTAAGGTGCCATGACATAGATGCAGTCCTGTCTTTACACAGTGACCTCCCATTGGCCTCAGTAACAGTTAAGACCATGGTAATGCCCCCTGGGGAACTGAGGAAAGAGTGGAATCCTTCCCTTTCCCTGCGATGCTGAGCCGCTCGGTACCGGGCGTCCCACAGGCAGTGGCAGTGCAGGTGGAAGCAGTTTAGGTCGTGGCAAAAAGCTCCTTCGTGGCATGTTCTCGAGAGGCCCAAACAGGCCCTGCACATAGCAGCTCAACATCACTAGCAGGGCTCCATCCTTAACAAGTGCCAAGGGCCTTCGTCTCCCTGGCACCGTTCTCTCGCCCCTTCCTTTGAACACCCGCTTCATGATATCCTCCTCCCTTGCACCTCTTTGAAGCCTGATCTCCTGGGCAGGGTCACATCTGCTCTATAACCAGGCATGAAGGGATGCTATGCTGCAACCCAATTCTTCTCCACACGCCTGCCCGAAAGCCATGCACACCTGACATCCTGGGGAAAAGTGTCTGCCAGCTCCCATCCCTGAGCATGAGTCTGATAATAACCATGGGCCATCACCCCAGCCCTTCAGCAAGCAAGCAAGCACTCTGCACCTGGGCAGGCCAAAAGAGGCTGGTCCTTGCAAGCCACCCCCAGCCCAGCCAGCAAATCGGCAGCTCTGACCAAACAGATGGGAGTGAAGAGACATCTCATGCCAGGCATCCCCACAGCGAGAGTTAGGACTGCTCCCTGCTCATCCCCGGGCAAACACGAGACAGAGACACACAGCGTCAATCAGCCGCACAGAGTGCTAGGGAGACTACAGCAGCAGCAGCTGACGATGTGGCAATGTGCTTACTGCAGAGTCTGTTCAGGACAAAGACCAGCCCCCTATGCCCTCCCTCTTCTGTCCCCCCTTCTGGCAGCTGGAGACACAGGCTCTACTGTTTAAGCCCTTACATCACCATGAGAAGTGAACAGTGGCTGAATGGGCACTTGAGAGCACGCTCTGGGATCACCAGGGAAGGGTGGTGGTAAACCCAGCTGTTCCCAACAGGAGGCTCCTGCAGAGAGCAGGGCAGGGTTGTGGGGCTGCATGGGAGCATATTCTCCTTCAATCCCTCCCTCTCTGCAGGGGGAGGCCAGCTCTATGGGGGCACTGGCTGGCACTGCGGGCTGGGGGAGTGGGGACCTCACCCTGAGGTACCCACAGCTCTTCTGATCCACAGAGCAGAACAACACTGGTCTCCACTTGCTACCCGATCCCATTCCCTCTGAGCTGGCAGGTCCCCGCACAGCTCCCTCTGCTAGGTTTCCCTCTGCGCCATTAGGGTTGGGGTCACATCCCCGGAAAGGCCAGGACCGCAGGGGCTGTAGCTCTGCTGCATGGTTGAGGGGGCCCCATTAGCAGCCGGGCTCCATTGTTTTGCTCCATTGTGTGAAGGGGAGTTGCTCCAGGCCTTTCAACAGCCTGCAGAGGCTCTTCAGCAGCTGAACCCTGTTGTTTATCTCCACCATTCGCTTTCAGCCCCCTCCTGCCAGCCTCCCCTACCCCACCCCCACGCACACTAATAACCCTATTCTCCATCTCTCTCTTCCTCCTCCTCACTCCAAAGCTAGTGATGCAGTACTAACCGCTGCCCCAGGCAAGGGCACTCCTCTGCAACAAGAACCCGCTATGCCACCAGGAACGGGCCTGCCACAGCTATAAGCTGCGGGGAGCTGTAGTGCCTGGGGCTATTGTTACTCCAACACTAAGCTCCCTCTGTTCCAGTCTTAGTCCACTTAATGCACTCTCAGGTCTTACGGGCAGACAGATCTAGCATGAAGACTCAGTGCATGGCTCCTGACTGAGGGCACAGAGGACCACAGGCAACAGACCTATGCTCATGTTTTTGCATAGGCTGCCAACTCCCCTCTTTTGCTCCCCAAGCTGGCTGCTGTTCACTCCCAAATGATGCTGAATTGGAAAATCTCCAAGAACCCCCCAGCCAGCAATGAAGGACTGGAGAGCAAAAGGGGATGACAGGGAAATGGACTCAGGTCCAAGCAGCAGCTGGGCGCTCTCTTTTTGTCTCTGCCCTGAATGGTGCCCCTAGCAACATCAGATATTGGTCTGCTCGACCCTTTAGGAAGCTGGGTCCTGCAGAGCCAGGAGGCAACTGAATACGTGTAAAATCAGCACCTTCACTTGTCGGTTGGGTGCCTGAATCCCTAATACTCATTGCTGCCCTTTGCTGGACTTGACAGGGCATTGCAAAATGCTGTCCTGTGCCATCAGGGATGGATGCCTGGTACAGAGACACGTCCAGCCCTGACTCCGGGGATATCAACACAACCTGCAGAGGGAACACCTGGCATCTCCAATCACATGCTTGCCCCCAAACAACTGAGCATTGCCTCTTGAACCTCACTTACCGCTCTCTGGATGCCTGCTCACCTATGTAAGGGGACCTTTCCTTCTACAGTAAGGGGCACAGAGAGCTCCAGCCCAGGACTTTTGCCTGCTATGTGCCACATGAAAGCAGCTTACCAGCCAGGCTTCTGTACTGGAGTCAGATTTTCAGAGGTGTTGAATTCCTGTAACTCCAGTGTGAAGCAATGGCTCAGGCCCCACGCAGAAGGACTGGTGAAACCTGCTCCCCACCATCCTGGTGGTGGGAGTGCCAGAGAACAAGGGCATCAAGAGGATGACAACCTCTTCAGGCCCAGTTGCTGGCTTGACTCTGGTTCTATGCAGCAGCGGCCGACAGC
>JAGPOW010003310.1:12094203-12105707 GCA_030014935.1 Caiman crocodilus
TGGCCAAACCCCAGTTCCCTACACCTGCCAGGGGCAGGCAGCCTCCCAGGAGGACTCTGCCTTCCTCTCCGAATCCCTGGAGACAGATGCTAACAGCAGAAATATTCAGCACTATGGGAGTGGCAATTCCCATGGCCAGGACTACTGCTTGTTTCTGAATTGATCCTAGACAAAAGGACCCAAGAATTAATTTCCTCTGTCCTGGTGGCTGTTGGCAGAGGCACTGCTCAGGTAACGGGCGCGTTAATGACGGGATTTTCAAAGGTGCTGAGCTACAACAGGTCCCCTGATTTCGATTGTTTGGGGCTGTGCAGCACTTTGGCAAAGACATCCACACTGGTAATCCTCTTTGGCAGAGAGAGGCTGTAACCAACCCTCAGGGTCAAAATACTCCCCACACATCACAGCTGACACCCTCCTGGGTCAAACGCTGGCCTCAGCAAAAGCTTGGGGAGAGTCTGAACCGCGATCCAGGGCTCTGACGCTCGGGTCCACATGACTCATTTCTCCCTCAACTAGGTAACGGCTGTAAACAAAGCTGTTGCCACCCCAGCACTGCAACCCAGAGCCTCTCGCTTCACAAAAGTCCCCTGTAGCAAACGTCCAAGGAAGCAGTAACAGGCCAACAAGCAGCAGCCACTCTGGGGCAGGCGCGGCCACTGACCGTCTTGCACCGGAGATACCAGGGGACCTCAGACACACTCAGCTCCTAGCGAAGCAAGTCACCGCCTATGACGGGCAGTGGAATGAGATGCTTCCTTAAGCGAGGGGATACTAGTCACAGGAGCACTACAAATGCCCACAGACGCTTTGATACATGGATTTCCCTTGCTGCCCGCTCAGGGAAGGACTCACTGGGATACACCCCATAGCCCCGCCAGCCTCTAGGCTCTGCTGGCTTGCTAGTCCTCTATGAGATCCACTGCCGGGAGGTTGGAAACCGAGCAAAGACCCTGGATATTCAGCCTCTTCAGGCAGCCAATATCCAGAGAGCACAGATGTTCCCCCTTCCCGCAAGCCCAGACATCCCCAGTCCCGCGGAGCGACAGCCGGACCCACTTACTTGTTGGCTTACTTCCTCATGCCCTTTTCCGCCTCCCTCTGCTGTTGCAGGGGCTCCTCTCTACCACCGTGAGCACAGCTTGGCTCCCTGGCTTCGCCCAGCCCAGGGGGAGCTCAGATCACTTCTTTCTGAAACTCCTTCTGCCTCTCGCCCTCCATCTCTCGGCTGCCTGGCCGGCCTCCAGCCCGTGCTGTCACAGGCGAAGGAGCCCGGCTGACGACTACATCTCTTCCCCCCCCACCCCATCTCCGCCCCCCGCTCGCTTTCTCAGATACAAGCAGGAAGTGCTTAGGCAGATTTCCTACAAGTTTTCATTGTGCGCACATGCAGGCCTAACTTTTTAACCCTGTACAGCCCTGCGAACTGGGGCAAGCCCTGGGTGCCTGGAGAGCACAGCCTGCAAGCATCACCACCTCCTTTATTCATAATCCCCTCTAATCCCCATCAGGGTCTCTTTTAGAAGCAGCTTTTCAACATATCTACACTCTCTAGATAGTTAATACTGATCCTCATCCCCAGAAGCCACTGACTGCAGAGGGGAGACCGCACAGGCGGAGGCACAATACACTTCCTCAAATTGCTCACGCCATGTGTCCGTCCCAGATGCAATACCCCACAGTCTATTCAGTTCCTGGCATCTCTGTGGATGTTATACAGATAGTCCCACCTGCCTACCTCTGAGGAGGGGCATCTGGTGAGAAAATGAACTAGGAGAGGGCTAGGGGACACCTTGGGGAGAGAGACGGATGCTAAGAAATTGTAGGCCACCCTACCTAACCCACTGGCCTGCAGGAGATTGCCGTCTAATAAGAGCTAGCTGGAGAGCCAGCAACTTTTGTCACCTGGGCTGCTGACTGAACAGTTGTTAGTTGGCAACAAGAGCTGGTCACCAGCAACCTGCCTTGGGAATAACCTGCCCTTTACAAAACAGCGGCGATGAGCTAAACTCCGAGGTTTTCTTCATTGTTGGGACACCCTTTTCATAAGGGCCCTTGTACTCCTTGTATTCCCTTTGTTGATGCCTTGGCTATGGGCCTGCATTTTTTTTTTTTTTTCCAAGAGTTCATCTCTATAACCCACAGTACTGCTGCGTGGATCTGGCCTCCCACCACCCTCAAGTGGGGAAGCATCACTGATCCCATTTCACTGATGGGGAACTGAGG
Organism: Caiman crocodilus; assembly: GCA_030014935.1. NCBI lineage: Eukaryota > Metazoa > Chordata > Crocodylia > Alligatoridae > Caiman > Caiman crocodilus. The sequence goes on from JAGPOW010003310.1 coordinate 12,096,430, forward strand.
AACAGAAATACAAAGTCCAAGTTCACAGCTAGGCGCCCATTGCTGCCTCTGCCCGGACACGTCTCCTGACTCCTAGCCCAATGGCTTACCCACAAAGCCACGTTCCTAAGTTGTTCTATGTGGTATTGTATACATCATGCAGCGTGACAGGCAGATGATCTGTGTTTACAAGAATCTCACTCCATCGGCCAGTTCTGTGTGCAAGACATGATAAGAAACAGCAAACCCCAAACAAGGGAGGGGCTAGAGCCAGCCCAGAGGCAGTCTTGCTAAAAAGACACTTCCAACCTGGATTCAGCCCCAGACGAAGAGAAATTCCAACAACGCACGTAGGGTTTCCAGGACGTTTACTTTATTTGCAAAATCTCCTGGACTTGGCAACGGGCTGCTTTCCATCAGGTGGGACAATGCACAGGCAGTCTCTTGGCAGACTGCTACTGTACATGGTATCATCCTAAATCGGCTATTTTTAGGGGAAAAAAGCTTTGTTTAAGGGGAACATGTTGCCTAGCGGATAGAGCACTGGAGTGGTCCTCAGGGGATCTGGCATCCATTCCTGGCTCTCCCAATGACCTGCTCTGACACTTTGGGCACTCCCCTTTCCTTTTCTGTGCTTTTTATCCCTTTGCCTATTTTCTGTTTGCACTGAAAGCTCCTGGCAGCAGATCTTTCTCTCAGTATTCATGTATACAATGCCCAGTGCCAGAGGGCCCTGACCTGGGTTGAGGCCTCGAGATGCTACTCTAAAACAAATATGCAGGCTTGTAAACTGGATGGTTTCAGGGCCTGGCAGTGGGACACAGCGCATGTCCCCCTCGGCCCCCACCATAGGTAAGACACGGATTATTTCTGACCTAGCAGTGATCCGGCTCATGCAGCACCGTTTCAGCCCTACTGGTCCCAGTCTTTGCCAGCAAGACGTGAGGGGGCAAGAGCTGTTAGAGAGCGCTCGAGAGCAGAACAAAGATGGGAACGAGACAAGCCGCTTTCTTTAGAATAAGCGCTGATGGCCGACGAGCATAGCAGCAGCATGCTGTACTGCGTGCCCCACTACCTTTATAATGACTTTACAGGAAGAGGAAATGGGCCTTGTAAGAGGGGGAGAAAAGTGAGTGTAGTCCAGGAGCTGGGGGCGGAGGGGAATAAGGGAAAGAATTAGTTACAGGCAGACTTGTTCGGGTAAAATAAAAGCCAGTCCAGACCTTCATTCAGAACAAGCGAACTGTGAGCTGCCACGAGATAGGGAGAGTCCGATTCACTGCATTTCTGATCTGATTGGCTGCAGGGAGCATCCAAAACCTCATCCACCCTGGTCCCCTGAGCCTGGAAGTCTTCCTCTGTGCTCCCTAGAGATCCGAAGAGCTCTCACAGGGTTCAGAGAAGCAGCCAGGCTTTTTGGCAATGATCCAAGCTGGACCCGTGAAGCTCCCTGCTCCTGGAAAGAATATTTGCATTCAAGAGCAATGCAGAGACCCCGGCAGACAGAGGCAGGACACCACGTAGCCCAAGCCACACAGGTGGTAGAAAGCACTCAGTGATTACACACAAGAGAAAGCCAAGAGAAGAGAGGATTTGTGATCACTGCCATGAACGGTGGCACTGTGATTACCATGCCAGCAGAGTGTCATGACCTGGCAGATTCAGGAAAGGGTTATTAACCCAGCCTGGTCCTGTGTAATTAGTGACATGAGGAGGACAATGCTTGCCAGCCCTGTGCTGTTATTGAAACCTTGGCATGGGCGGGAATGTGCTTGGATTAGCTGCAGCCAGGACTGGGCGAGAGCTGCTGGACGCCATCCTAAAATACTAAGGAAGGGAACCAAGGCTTCCAACCTTTTACGCATGGCTCTGTGCAGCCTCGGCACATGCCCTCCTCCCAAATGTAAGCCATGTAGCTGCACGAATAGGGGAAGGCTGGCCCAATGGCTAAAGTACTAGCCAGCGACCTGGGGCTGATTCCCTGCTCAATCATAGATTCAAATGGCAAATGGTCTGGCCTCACCTTTCAATTGCAAAATGGGGGCTATAAAAGCCCTGCTCTACCTCTCGGGGGTGTTAAGGGAGACTGAAAGGAGTTTGGATGCTGCTGTATCAGGGGCAGTGTAAGATAATCACCGAGACCCTTTCTCTGAACCTTTTTAGACTCAAAGAAATGAAGAACACTAGAACTATTGGTTCAGAGATAATTGTTTTTGTGATTTCTTAGTTAGTCTAATAAAAGGTATCTTTTTCTGCAAGCTTTTGGGCTCACATGCCCTTCATTAGGGTCAGGGCAAATTAAAAATGCTAAAATAGTCCTCACAGGTAGGAAATAAACTTCATTTTTGCACAGAGGAAGCTGAAGATGGAAGTCTGTCCCTCTGGGTCCATATGAGTCTTTGTGAGTTGCTCTTTGTTGTGCATAGATTCGTAGATGTTAGGGCCAGAAGGGACCTGAATAGACCATCAAGTCCGACCCCCTGCACAGGCAGGAAAGAGTGCTGGGTTCAGATGACCCCAGTTAGATACCTATCAAACCTCCTCTTGAAGACCCCCAGGGTAGGAGAGAGCACCACCTCCCTCGGGAGCCCGTTCCAGATTTTGGCCACTCGAACTGTGAAGAAATTCTTCCTAATGTCCAGTCAATAGCTGCTTTCTGCTAGCTTGTGGCCATTATTTATTGCAACCCCCAGGGGCACATTGGTGAGTAGAGCCTCACCAATTCCCTTCTGTGCCCCCATGATGAATTTATAGGCAGCCACAAGGTCACCTGCATATCAGGGAGGATTCCTTCTCGCAAAGCACTCTTCATACTTATCAGATTTAAGGCACACCTTGTGAGACTCAAGGCTCCCCTTGGAAAATGCCCGCTCTTAGTTTTCTCTTGGTTTTTTTTTTTTTTTTTTTTGACTACAGAGAAAGAAGAGAGCAGCTGTTTTTGTTGCAAAGAACTTAGAAAGGCCACGACAGGACCAAATGTGTTTAATGCTATAGATTCCTATTTGAAATCTCTGAGTTTATCTTTTGGATCATGATTACACACCTAACAGCTGTGGCATCCTGGCTGAGCATCACTGGCCTAAATAGACGGTATTCCCAAGGGAAAGTGGTTGTATAACGCATCTTCATCCCAGTTCTTTGTGTACATCTTTTATACCTAGTGGAATGATCCCTGAGAGCCAGACATGCCCACAGGATGCAACTAGCTCAATTCTAGCCTTTACTCTTTGTAGCATATGGACAATATCCTTTTACATCATGGGACCTGGGACAGGCCTTGGGAGCGCTCCCAGTTCAGGTAAGCAGAGTGCCACAGCCAAAACTGGAGGAAAAAGCCTGATCCACAGTCCTCTGAAGTCAATGAAAAGCCTCTTGCCCACTTCATTTGCCTTTGGATCAGGTCCATAACACTGTGTGAAACGGTGACAGGAACCTAGAAACAGGTCAACGGGAACTACTTAGTTGAATGTCAGAGGAAAGAGCTTTTGGAAGGGGCCAGATAATGCATAGCTGGAGGATCTAATCTCTGCAGAATGAACTACTGGATGATGCCTAGAAACGCAAGGAATACGTGATGAGACACTTTGGCAACCTAACAGTGGTGCTTGTGTGAAAATCTGGCATTGGGACTCACTATGGGTCTTTATATTTTAAAGAGAGGTTTTAGCAAATGCAAACGCCACCACATGCAAGTTATGTCCACTTCCTACAGTCGCGAGTACAGCATGCTTCATCCAACACTGCAGCTGAAAAATTCCCCAAGCATTTGCTCTACAGAGCACAAGACAGCATTGTTCTGAATTCCCAATACTAATAATTTGTGTTGTCACAGCACTTATGGCAGTGATTCTCAACCCGGGTGCCCTGGCACCGTGGGGTGCCTTAAGATCCTTTAAAGGGTGCCCCAGGGTGCTACACGATGCTAGCACTATTAGGTGTGTGGACAAAATTCACAAGATAAACCAAAGATTTCAAGTAGGAATCCATAGCATTAAATGTGTTCTGACCTGTCGTGCTATTTCTGAGTTCTTTGCAACAAAAAAACCGCTCTTATTTTTCCACAGTCAAAAAATTGAGTGAAAATTTAGAATTAGCATTTTCCGAGGGGGTGTCTTGAGTGTAAAAAGGTTGAGAAACGCTGACCTGGGGTCCCAGACATGCATTGCTAGGTGCTGTACAAACTGCAGAACAAAACAGATACAAGTTCTTTGTGATCATGTGAGATAAACCTGACCTAAATTCTGACTTTCTCTTGACCTAAAAGCATCACCTGTATACTGCACTGTATAAACCACAGCCATACACAAATTCCACCTTCCTCTACAATAAGTGGAGCCAGCACAAATCTGGCACATATCTGGCATCATCATAATCAAGTCCCACAGCACAACAGAAGCCAAAGAAAGCCACCTGAAATCAAATCTCAACAATAAAAGGAAACGAGAGCATTCAATACAGAACTCTTAGGAGTAACCATTGCAGAGCATTCAGGATGCAAGACTATGAAACCATTTTGTCCACGTTCTGGACAGGAGCAGGATTTCAATGAAGAAATGAAAGGAAATAACAGGGCATTAGGCAGGATATAAATCCTGGCTTTGTTTAAGTGTCTGATTGTACAAAAGTAAAGAGGTCTTTTAAAGAAAAAAATCCTACTGGTATTGGGACTAACACCTGAGAGAGAGCATACGAGAACTCTTTTGTGGCAGGCTTCATCATTGCTGTTTGTTGGCGCTCAACTTCATCAGGCTCAAGGTGCCCCTTGGAAAATGCCAACTCTTGCCTTTCAATAGTTTTTCTGATGACAGAAAAATAACAGAGCAATTTTTCTGTCACAAAGAACTGAGAAAGATCCCGACAGGTCAGAATGGTTTTGACACTCTGAATTCCTATTTGAAATCTCTGGATTTATCTTGTAGCACTGCTAAAATTGCACAGCACTCTTAAAAGGATGCCCTGGCAATCACTGGTTTAGTCTAGTATAAAACAGCTGAGGCTCCTAGGTGCTGCTAATTCAAAGAGGAGAAGGCTTACGGTCTCGTTCTTACTAGATGTAAACTGGTGCACCTTCCAAAGTACTAGACTGATTTGGGAGAGCTTAAGATCTCACCCTTCATTTGCTTTTCAACATCCCCGTTAGGTTTTGCACATCACCTACGGAGAGGCAAGTTTCACTGGTTTCTCGTCAGGTTTGCTTGTCAGCTCTCATTTGCTAGCACAATGCTGCAACAGCTAAGTGCCAAAAGGAGTTGCTTGCTTTCATGATGCGATTTAAGGCCGATAATATTTGGTGTTTGGAAAGCCTCGGCTCCCAGAATTAGCACCTCTGCGAGAGCAACTCGGCTCTAGTTTTCCAAGTGAGCTTGTAGCCCTCATGACTGCAGAGACAAGCTTGAAAAATGGAAGGACATTCCATGCTGAAGGCTCAACATCCACCAGGCAAATAAAAAGAATGAAAATTTGTTACTAAAAAAATAAATAAATAAAAAAAAAATGCCCTCATGAATTTTAAGGGACTATCAAGGTCTGAATACTTAGGTTTGGTAGTATTTCAACCATAGAGGAAGACTTCTAAAAAGCCTATTTTCATTATTCTTTTTTTGCAAACTTTTCTAGCAATGTTATTTCTGTGAAGGACAAGCTTTTGCAGTACTGCTACTACTGTTAAAATTGCTCTTTTCCTTTAACTGATTAGCAGATAACATGTGTGATTACTGTAACGATAAATACTTTGAGCAGAAACTCTAGCATGGCTTCTTATTCCCACTCCACATTGCTCTGAGGGCAGCGGGGGACTCTCAGGTCTGGTTCAGAGTGAAAATGAAAGCAGCAGTCGTGGCTAGAAGGTAACCAGCAAAATGATCAGACCAAAAGCCCTGACCTTCTCTGAGACTGCTGCTCATTGCTGCAGCAGACTGTGCTATCGGGGGAGAAAGATGAGCGTTTGAGACAGGGTATGAAGAACAGTGGACGAATAATCCAGTCCCGTTTCCTTCCAGCCCCAACAAATCTGAGGATGACTATGCTAGGGTTGCCAGCCCTCCAGGTTTGCCCTGGAGCCTTCAGGAATTAGATATAAATCTCCAGGGACTGCTGCGAGTCACCCAGAAGAAAAATGATAGGACATTCATTAAAATTAATATTAAAAACTGAATCTGATTTATACAGTACCCCTGTGAGGTTTTAAAATGTAACAGTAATCTGCATCTGCCTTCCTGACAAAAGACTGCACGCTGTAATTAATGTCTTGACGTCATGTGATGATGATGAAACTTCCCGGAACGGCTTGAAACAGAGTTGGCAACTCCAGATTATGCACCCCAGAGGCTTAAACAGGACTTTCCTCAGTGACCGGGCCCTGGCATCACACCCACATGTGATTGTAAGGGGAAGTGAAAGGACCGGAAAGCACCCTGCCCCAATGCTGAGGGGAGAGCCCTGCTCTGCTAATGTGATTATCCTCCCTGGCTGCCTGTACTCTGCTCCCCCACACGCATGCAGACAAAAGCTTCATGCAACAAACAGGCTTTCCCTTTGGCAAAGAGCAGCTTCAGGAGCTCGATCCAGAAAACTCTGCCCGGCTCAGGCACTGGTAAACCCGGGTAGATATTCCCCAAACTAGCAAAACAATCACAATCGCTCAGGCCAGTCCCCAGCATGGCATACGCAGGCCTTGTAAACTCTACCTAGGCACATTCCTGGAGCCACCTCTCAGTCCAGACCACTGCTAGCCGCCTGGCCCGTGCACTGCTCTGCTTGTTCCCTGCTGCCCCAGGCTGATATTCCCCCTGTCCCGACCCAGCTTAGCCAGTACACAGGACCAAGACCTGCCATCCTGTCTGCTCTCCCAGCCTAGCCCACCATATTGCTCTGCCCAGGAGCCTCAGCCACTACCTGCACCCACTCAAATTATCCAGCTGCAGGAAAGGACTGCTGAGCACGACAGACTGGGCCAGTGTCAGCAGCTCTCCCTAAGAGCCTGCGTAAGCTGGGTACCCGCATTCACCTCCCAGAGTCAGCCCTCACCCTACAAAGGGGTTCAGACAACAGAGTGCAGTGGACAGCCAGCTGCTAAGCCCCATTCAAAACTGAAGCCAGGAGGTCGGTACTTTGTTGGCAAAGCAGTTAAGGGCATCTCATCGAGGATCCAGAGCTGTAAGTCCGAACCGTGCCCTGGACTCATGCTCACAGTCAACTCCAGTTCATTCAACTATACCTGGATCACTCAGGCTGAAGAGCTAGAGACACGATGCTGGGCTTGTCATGCCTTTGTGTGCCACTGGCTACAGAAACTCAGGGTCTTACCACAGTCCTGAGGGACCTTCTAGTCCGGAGCACGTCTCCTCGTCTTTGACTGTCCTAGCCAGTTTGGGAAGAGAGTGAGGGCATCAGGAGTCCAGAAAGGACAGCACATAACACCTTTCAAGTACCAGCCCGCCAACAACTGGCCTAACTTCCACTACATTGGTTCTCCTACCCTGAAGATTTCTGCACTGTCACATTTTGGCATGAGTCAGACAGCCCCAGAAACAGCACCTTAGAGATTAAAACCTAGTTAACTCCAAAGCACTTGTCCTGGACCAAAGCCAAGATGGTATTTGTGACCCCAAGCAGGATTTGAACCCAGGTCTCTGGCAGAAAAGAGAAAACTACTAGGCACATATGTAAAGGTGCTGGGACCTCCGATGACTGGCTGGCTTAACGGGAACTGTCTTGAAGGCATCACTCAGAGCAGATCACAAGGCCTAATTTTTGGCTAGTCTTCCATTTATCAGGCCCCAGAGAGAGACCAGCACCCAGTGACACAAGGCTATAGCAATCTGGAGGTGGGCAGGGGCTTCTCCAAGCCTCTCTGTCTGACTGACAAGATGAGCTGTTCTGAAACTCTGGTATTCATGGAGGTTTAAATGAGCTGGCCCTGGGGCTGCTCTGCATTCACTTCCTGTGCCCACACCTCGCAGGAATACATCTTGGGGCAGGTGGGAGCACAGAGCAGGAGGGGTTGGAGGAGAAGCAGACACAGAGACAGACTGGTCTATGCAAGCCCTGCCCTGGCTCCCGTGTGCCCCTCTGCTGCTCATCTCCCACATCTGCCCGGAGGCGAGACAGTCTCTCCCTGAGCAGTGGATGAATCTGCAGGTGAGTCAGTGTTGGAGCGGCCCAGTTCAAGCCTCAGGGCACACACGTACCCACCTGCTGTCAGAATGATCCATGCTGGAGCGAGAGGGAGTACACCCCAGGCAGGTACAGCCAGGCATGACAGCAGCACTGGGGTTCCCAAGAGAAACAAATGAGAGACTTAAGGAAGCCTTGGAGTCAGCAGGGGTGTTCCTCTAGTTATACGGGGCAGGAACAGACTCCAAGGTAGAGAGAGTGAGTGATATCAGCAGGTCCCAGGGAATAAGCAGACAACCCACGGTGTGCTTCACCCCAGCCAGAGGGACCCACCCAAGGGCAGACAGCTGATCTCCACCTCACCCACTCAAGCTGCCCTGGGCTTTCTACTGAGCAGGCCACTAAGGGCACTGGTGCAGCAGGGACCGGAGGGAGCTGGGCTGAGCCATGCAGCACCTGCCCCAGGGGCACCAGCTGGCAGCCCTGCAGCAAGCAGAGAAGAGCAATGAACAGACAGCTGTATTTCCACACAAGCTGCAGCAATATGCAGGCAGGCAGAAGGAGAACTGCCCATGGGGCAGGGGGGAAGCGGACAGAGCTAGAACAGTGACATGGCCCCACGCTGCCCACCTCCCTGTGCAGGCACTGGCTGTGCCTTCCCCATGCAAGCCCCCCTTCCTCAGCAGGAAATATGGCTCCACACTACCCCTTTCCACTTGGGCTCAGCCTGGCACCTCCTTTCCCTGTGTTCCTAGCTCCCACCGTCACAGGCTGCCTCACCAGCCTCCAGCCATATAGCCCTCTCCTTCTCTGCCACCTGCACTTCCCCCACTGCCAGCTGCATCCAGTAGACCCGGCACTATTCTCTGCTGCGCAGATGTCAGTGGTAACACACAAAGAAAGGAATTGCATCTCAAGGGACAAATTAAATAAGCCTTACCCCACCCCATCCCCCTGGGAGCCAAGTTACCTCTCAGTAATGGCAGGTAGTAGGCACAGATTTGCCTCTGTTCATTAACTGTTCATATTGCAGTGGCCCCATTTTTGACAGAAGTCCCTCCCCTTCTCCCCATGCCATCCTGAGGACACTCAGCCACTTGATTTCCCCCAGCCCTTTCTCACTCAGCACTGGTAAGGCCGCAGCTGGAGTACTGCATTCAGTTCTGGGTGCCACACTTTAACAA
>JAGPOW010003310.1:12107391-12128795 GCA_030014935.1 Caiman crocodilus
GAGATCCCTCAAGTTAAGGAGATAGCTCCATACAGGTCAGTGAAATAAAGGTAGTGTTGACAACTCTTGCAAAAAGCACACTGTTTGGTGTATGTCACACAGTCCCTTCTCCAGCTGAATGGTGAATGAGTCTCTCTGCTTTCAATATCTTAAAGCAAGGTAAGTTTCTAAGTTTCTGGCCGCAGAGGGTGTTTGTGCCCAAAAGCTTGAGAAAAAACTTAAAATTATGACTTGAGTGCAGCCAACAGGCCTAGCTACCAGGAGATAAAGAGAAAGACCACCAAAACTTCCATCAGCAATCCTACGCCAATCTCATGAGTTTCAAGGCCTGGCTCATGATTTTTGTGTACTTGTGGTTGACAGACCTGAAAATTTGGCAAGGTTTTCCAAAGGTGCTGAGCTTCTCCCACTGATTTCAATGAGATACAGAGGTAGTCAGTGTCCTTAAAAAAATCTGTCATCTTCCTTTAGGGGGAACACAAGCCTTACCTAAAATAGAGTCTGGAGCTACATCTCCAACAAAGCTAAGTGAAAAGCAAAAAGGAAACAAGCAGAACAAGCTGTGAAAAGTGGATTGTTTAAAAAAAAATCTTTAAGGTTTGACAACCAAATCTCTCATTCTGTAGAACAGAGGAGGGTGTGTTGTATATTGTCTTTAAAACTGGCAGGGTCCCTTTAACAGGATCCAGACCAGCATTAGCAGGACAGACCCTTGCATCAGGGCATTCTCATGTGCCCAGCCGACAAGCAGTCTCACCACATTCCCCATTTCTGATTCAGTTTGTGTTTTTGTCTATGCCACTAGCATTAACAGCACGTCAGCATTTCCAGTCAAACCCTCTCTTCTGGGGGGATTTTAAGTAGACCAAAAGAATGTACTTCAGGCTGATACTTGGCAAGGGAAATTCCTAGTTTAGAAGGGAATTATTTCTGGTGTATAACATTTCTTTAAAAGGAAAAGAAACCCAACCAACATAGATTCAACAAACACAAGAGAATAAACAAAGGTAAAGCAAATCCGAACTGTAAATACTTAATTCATAAGTCTTTTACAGTAATTTTTCTATTGATTAAAAGTATCTTATAGTGGGATGGATGACAAATCATATAGCCATTAATACACATAAAAGAGCTCAATGTATGATTTATTCGGCACATCCCTGCCCACCTTAAACATTCAAAGCACAGAAAGAGGAAAGCCTCTTACATCCCCTGAACCTTTCATGTTCACTATAAATGGTCTCAGTATCCCACCTGGACACTCCAGAAGGCTCTCTCTTTCATCTCCTACAGCTTTTGATAAGCAGCACATGCTCTAATGCCAGCAAACCCATGTTTTAACAATCGGTGCTCAACTTCTTACTCTATTGTGTCTATTGGTTATGCTGGCACATAGCCATGCCTTCCACTTGGACAGCTCCCAAGTTCATTAAAGACCACACAATTATTTTAATCACTGCTAGAATGAAGACACCTCATTTGGAAAGTAGATTAGACCAGCAAGGAACTAGGTGCACAGGTGCTCTCGCTCTTTTAAACAGAAGAGGAGAGAAGCTGTTTCCAACATGAAACTACAAGGAGTAGAGCTAGGGTGCAATTTGTTCCCGAGATTGGATTTTATCCAGGTTACAAAGGCTTTAATTCATCTTTTGCAAAAGGATCCATGGTTCCATAATGACCAAGTGTTCTGGACTCTTTGCTATCCTTGCCATCAGGAATGTGCAGAGGGCTCATGTGGCATTAATACTTCAAGAACCTGATCCTACTTGCTTGTGTGAGTGGTACCATGGATTTCAACAAGTCTACTCACTTAGGTAAATGTTGGTCCCATATCTGGGGCCTTAGCAAGAGCCCAGGGAAAGGCTTCCACTGACTTCAGTGAGCCTTAACCAAGCAGCCTGTAATGGCTATCATCTAGCAAGCCAATATCTTACGAATGAAAGTTCCTGCAGTTGAAAGATCAAGCACAGTAAAACGTGACCCATCCAGATTCTCAACCCTTGATCCGCATCTCCCAGCTCTTTGTCCATAAATCAGCCCTTCTCAGCAGCACTAAGTTATGCACTTAAGAGAATCCTGCAGATTGCAACGCAACTCTGTAGCAGGTCCCTTTCTTGGCCACAGCTGAACTGACCCTGGGGGTGTTTACTGAACCAAAATGATGCCTAGCCCCAGCTGACAGCCCTGGCACACCAGTGCAAGGACAAGTAGCAGGGGGATGAGTACTTGTGGTACCTTGCACCCATCTTCAAGGTAAAGTCAAGACCCCAATAGCAGGAGGCCTCTGCGCGTCACTCTAATGCAGCCTGACAAGTCTCCCGGCCACTAATTCTGCTCAGAACCATAATCCTGGTCTACGCAGAGCTGTTGCTGCCATCGAAGGCAAGCCGGTGCTTAAGAGAGAACTGCACCAGGGCTTCAGAGAGACCGCTGGGACAGACCAGGCAAGGGGCCGAGTTGATGGGGCACGGAGCAGGGCTGATGACTGCCAGCTCTGTTACATCTGGGCACACACAGACCGGGGACAGCAGCCGGCACAGGAATCCTTGATGAAGAGCCACCGTTTAATTAAGGGGTCAGCATGGTAGCAGAATCCTGTCCAGCCCTGGGCAGCCTGCTTTACAGAGAGCTGCTTCTTCCGGCTGCCTCCGACCAACTTCGAAACCCTTTTTTCTTGCAAAACAAACCGGGGCCAGGACTTGGCCATCTGCCGAGCCCATGGAAGGAGCCTGTGCCTGGGACCACAGGACGGGCAGCGCCGAGCACCCTCAAGAGCTCGGAGAAACCCAGGCGTCCCGGCTGCCCCGCACCCCTTCCTCCCCCGCAGCCCCCGCCCCGCCAAGGCATGTGCTGCCCAAGGCGGGAACTGCAGCTTCCTCCTCCCCTCCCGTGCCCCGCACCACCGCCCCCGGCCCGGCCGCTCCACGTGCGCACCCGCCCGCCGGTCGGTCGGTCCCACCTGCACGGGGCGATCGCGCCGCTCCCGGGTCCCGGGAAACAAAAGCCCCAACCTGCGGGGGGCGTGGCCTCCAGCTCATTAGCATAGTGAGCATCATAGCATCCTCTTGGGTTTGGGATTGGGTGGAAGTAAGAGGGGGCGGGGCACAAAGTGATCCCCGGCCTCAGCATCGGGGCCCCCCGGGCTGCTGCTTCCCCGCGCCGGGGACGGGGCTTCCCTTCTGCACTCGCGGCCTGGGGCTTCCTCCTCTCTCTTCCGCCTCCCCTGCTCCGGGGCAGACGAGTCCTGGGTCTTTTGGGTAAAGCCAGGCTCTTTTAAGAGCGCAACTCAAAGAGTTGGAGGAAAAAATTAATCTTTGCAATTTGGGATGTAGGTTGTAGCCGTGTTGGTCCAAGGGCAGAGGCAGACAAGGTTCCTTGGGTGAATCTGATAACTTTTATTAGACCAACCCAAATAGTTGGAGAATAGTTATTAAGTAAGCTTTCAGGTTCAAAAGCTCATCAGGGGCAGGACAGGAGCACTTGTCATGCGCGGGGTCATGGAGTCACAGGCTGGGAAGGGACCTCCAAGCAGGACTATCTCCAACTAGATCCTCCCAGCCAAGGCTTTGTCTAGCTGGGTCTTAAAAGCCTACAAGAATGGAGATTCTCTCCAGGTCCGCTGCAAAGTCCTGGGGGCCAGGGTTGTAGCAAGGCAGGGGGCAAGCAGGGCAACCATCCCAGCATTGAAGTGAAGGGGTGCCAACCGGTGCCGCCCAGGTGGGGCAGGGTGCAGAATGGAGCTGCAAGCAGCGTGTTTGGGGCAGGGAGAGAGAGAAAGGCGGCTCCCACTGCTGTGTGCACTCCCGGGCAAGCATGCCCCCTGGATCTGTGTGTGGGGCAAGGGTGCGCTGCCACTATGCTCTTTGCCCGATTGCCAGACTTTATTAATAGTTATGGCACTGCTGGGGGCCCTGGCTCCTCTCCCTTTTTGGAGGCTGGAGACACTGGGGTAGTGTTTCATGGTTTCAGAGTGATAGGATGGGAGGATGCTGGTGTCCAGATACCTGCTGGGTGCAGAGTGCAGTTGTTGCCTGCACCTGGTCAGACGCTGCCCAGCCAGGTCCCTGAAGAGGAGTCTTCCAAAAGCCAGGTCCCCCTAGCAGGAGGCTGCTGCCATGCACTGTTGTGAGCTCTGTGTGCCACCACCGGAGCTTGGAGAAAATGACCCGAGTATGGATCCTGACTCCTACCTTGGACCCCCATAGGCATCCTGCATCCCAGGGCAATCCAGGTAAGAGGCCTTGGAAGATCCAGCCTCTGAACAGACAGCTGTATGCACCCTGTGCCCCAGGGGTGTTCTGCTCTGATTCCCATTAGCTCCAGTGAGGAGAGGGCCCTGGGCACACTGCTGAGCAGCTCTGATTCCATGCAGTAGGAGCCTGTGAGGAACACACACTTACCATTTATTGTCTACAGTGACTATCCCCCCATTCAGTCCCATCTGTAGGGTGAATTTGGTGCATCGGAGTTATGTTTCAGGCAGTGGTTCCCCATCAGTTCTCCAGGGGATGGTGAGAGCAATGAATCCTAACCACCAGACCACCAGGGAACTGCTATCAAGTGATAAGATCAAGTGAGATGGGGCGTCCGAATCCCAACGCCTCCTGACCTGAGGCTTGCACATAGGATGTCTGTTTGGATTTGGGGAGTTTCCAATGCCCCAGACTGATGGCTCTGGGAGGAAGGATACTTCCCAGGGAGCAGAGCCCCACAGACTTGACAATTGTGTTCTGCTCAGTTGAATTTTGGAAGTTGTCTATTGAACTTTGCCCAATTGAATTGGGATCTAATTTGACCTTGATAAAGATTTTTTTTTAAGTTCTCCAGGGGGTACTTGCTGGGCCTGGCAAACCTCATTTCTAGCAGCTTTTAGGAGTGCCAGTTGACCACATGAGCACCAAGCCAAAAGGAATCCGTCTCATTGGAGTACCCCTGCTTCATGTGGGCAGAGGTTGTGGTCGCCATGCGGCTGCTGAGGGATCATGAACAGGAGGCAGCTTTGTCCACACCATCAGGGGAGGTGATCACGAGACTGTTTCTCTGTTAAGGAGTGGCCCACGCTATGGGAAAGTTTAAGGCCCTTTGATGTAGGAAGTGGTGAATTAATCACTTGTGTAGGAAGAACACTTTGCAGTGTACATCAAGGGCAGCTCCAAGCAGGTCTGGACTGCTTATACACACCAACCCTGCTCCAGAGCCTAGCTATTGGAGGGAAAAAACAGCTAGGAGCACAATGTGTGACTGACTATACCCCTGGTTTCCAAAACAAAAGTGTCTACATACCTGGTGATGCCTCCCTGCCAGGGGAAATGAGCCATGAATTGGGATCGCACGTTCCAGCCGGTAGAGGGTGCATTGTGCCAAGCAGTGAACGGGAACATTGCATGCTAATCACTGTTCCCAGCCAGGCAGTGTGTCACGAGCAACGAACTGCTCTACCCAGTGAAAGAGTTAGGGACTGATGCTCTGGCAGCCCCATATGGGCTGGGGGCATTTTAAAGCATGCTCTTGAGTACCTCCAGGTTGGAGAATACAGGAATCTTGGAGCCATAGCAGGTGCTGCCTGTCCCTGTGGCTGCTAAGGCTGGTGCTGGAAGCTAGTGTTTTGCCCTGTTGTCACAGGTTTCTGGAGTCCCTGCCTGAGCCAGGGCTGAGGTGTTGGGGATGGGGAGTCTGGACTCCCACTTCACGCCTTCTGCTCAAGGTGGTGGCCCATCAGCAGGGCAAGGCTGGAACTGCTCATTCTACCACTGCCAAGTTGTATCTGCTCAGAGGGGCTTCAGTCTCTAGGATGGCAGCAATTCTGGATGTGGCCTCCAGGCTCTGCATCACTTGGCTCTGAATCTGTGCAGCTGGCTGTGATGTGAACTCATGTTTTTAAATCTCAGTTTGGTTCCCCCTTGTACTAACTGCCCTGGAGTCTGAGCAATGGGTCTAGGATGGGCAGTACCAAGGCAAGCTTCCCCCATGTGGGCACAGCCTGAAGGGAAGCATCTCTGTTGACCCAATAACGAGAAGAGCAATCTCCTGCGTAACTAATCCTGGCCACTTTGCTAGGAGCATCACCCAAGGGACCATGTCTGCCTGTCTGAGGATAGTTCTGGAGATATGGGCACTGGTCTCAGAACAGGTCATCACTGATCCCCAAACAGCTAGATGATGCAAAGCACTTGTGCAGATTGGCTCTGATTCCCAGGCCAGGTGATATGCAGCGGCTGCCATCTCTGAGGGTGCTGTGAGCTTTGTGCCTCCCTAGCAGCTTCATTCATAGCTCTTCCTAAAGTAGCAACCTGTTTCCTCCTGGGTATCTCAAGTGCCTTTTCTCTGCTGTCAACAGGGTGCTTTCTTTCTGGGTTTTCTCAGAGAATGTACCATTTCTGGGGTGCACAAGAAGGCCCAACTTCCCACTCCTCTTCTCAAGATCTGTGAGATTCAGACTCAGGAGGGACTACTTAAGCAGAAGGCAAAGTAGATTTGCACATTATAGACTAATTATATATACTATCTGTATTGGGCTCTGTATATTTATATGTATATAGCCCAGGCTTTGTAAGCTGGGAGCTTACCTCATCCGAGGCTGTGAAAGGATATGCAGACTCGTATAGAAAGGAGAGAGAATTGAATACAAAGATAGAAAAGGAATGGGGATAGTGCTGGACAATGACCATGGCACACATAGGTTTCAGACTAATGTGGCCAATGATGTCTCAAGACCTATTCAAGCCAACGTGGGACTCCCAGCAAAGCCAGGTACATTCCCTTCCTTTGCTCCCCCTCAAACAGTCTGCAAGGCCCAAGCGTTTGATGATCTCCTCTCTCCCCACAGCACACCTGCCCTGCCTGAAGGGGAGGATATGGATGAGGAGGGGCCTACGGGCAGTGCATGGAAGCAAGGAAATCAAGGAAGAGGCCAACTTTTGGCAGGCCCCGGATGGGAATGTCTTGGTTTCCTGAAGGCTTGAGATTTCTTCCCAAGGAGCCTGAGTGGACCAGATCCTGCTGGAATTTCAGCCTGCCCCTGGACAGGTGGTGCCCTGGGGGCAGGGCAGTGGCAGCCGAGTGGTGTGTGAATGTTTGTCTATACCCAGGCCTGGTAACAGCCTGATACAGAGAGCACCCACCCGCTGTCGTCTGAGAGCCTCAGTGCAGATGCACAGTCCCTGAGCCAACCCAGGTTCATACAAGGCTGCCCTATCATCACTGGTCCCCACAGGCTAGCTGTGACTAGCACTGACCCGACATTTCGTGATGGGCAATCCCCAGCTTCAAATTACTAACCAACCCCTATCTTGTCCTTAGGGGCAGAAATTAGGTTTCAGCCTGGGCTGCTGACCTGGGAGAAGAGAGCACCATTGTTCTCTTGTGGGGAGGAACTAACCCATTTCCAAGTGGGCCTTACAGGGTCTCAGGAGCTGAACAGAAACAGGTCATTCATAAGCCTGCTACACTTCTGTGTACACGTTGTCACGCAGGCACAGCAAAGGACATTGGTATCTGCACAGGGCTACAACACAGAGTGCTATGTGCAGAGTGCCATGTGCAGTGTGCATGACCCTGTGATCAATGCTTGGCGAGTGCACACACCCTGCACACACACACTGCATGCAGCATATGTGCTCCACCTGCATACACATGCTATACTTATGTGGCTTCATGTGCCCTGTGCATATGCCCCTGCCCAGACACATGCACTGAATGTGATATACATTGCATGTTTTGCATGTACACACACACACACACACACACACACACACACACACAGAGGAAATGCTGGGGGTGGGTATGCAAACATCAGGTCAGGTTTTCCACATGTTCTTCCCATGGGCTGCCTCCTCCAAGTTACTTGACAGGTGAAGCTGCAGTGAGGATGGGGTGACGTGGCACAGATACCAAGTCCTGAATTGCTATTAGAGTCTGGGGAGGTGGGGTGGTGTTATTTTTAATGAAATTTTTTTGTGTTCCAAGCCAAATCAGCAAAATCAATTCCAAATCTGTGAGTTATTGAAGAACCATATGTGGCCCTACTACTGGCAAACATCCTCCACCCCAACCTGGGGCTTCAGATTCTTCCAAATCATTTGGAGGACATCCTACATGCAGGCCCAAGCCTCACGGCTTGGGGTTTGGATGCCCCTGAGTTTTGCATGCCTTCAACCATATGGCCACAGAAGCAAGGAGTCTCCCATTTCCTGGTTCTAAAGCCAGAAGGGAGCAGAGTGCTCCTCAAGCCAAAACTCCTGCGTAGCACAGGCCACGGGCACTCCCTGAACAGCTTCCCATTCAACCTAGAGCAGGGCAGTTAAGGAACGCATTAACATGGTCAGCAATGATGAATCCTCCATAATGCTGGGCTGCTCCTCCAGTAGTTAGTCGCTCTCACGCTTAAGCGTTAGAGCCACGTTTTGTGTCTGAATGCATCCAGAGTTTGCTCCTCGCCAGCTGCTCTCGTTCTGTCTCTGTCCAAGTGAATCACCATCTGTTACCTTATTTCTGCTCCCTCCATAGGTCCTTACAGGCTTTGATGAAGTCACCTGTTACCTGATTTGTGATAATCTAAGAAAACACTTAGATCGGTTGAACGTCCAGAGCAATGATGACAGCTCATTGTGTCATTCCCCTCACCCCTGCATCCAGGATCAGGAGAGATAGCAGAGAGCTTGTGGGTATTTTCTAACCTGTTCGATTTATTGAAAAATTAAAAGCACAAGCTCTTTATATATATATAAATACAATGATGTCGCCAGCAATTTACAAGGCATCTGTTACTGTCTGTACACGGTGGGGCATAGGGCTCAGCACCTTGACGGGGCTCCTGCCATGTCCCTGCCACCCAGCCACAGAGGACAGACCCATGAGTGAACAACCCAAGTGATCCACAAAGACTTTCCCCCGCTGTGATGCCAGGGAACTCCCTGCACAGCATGTGTGGCACTAAGATTTCTGCAGGTCACCCAGCTGAGGGGCTGGGAAGGGAGCGTGGCAAAAAAAAGACCCTTCCCCCTTCAACCTGTATCCAGTCTACCAGGTGGGGATTTGCTGTGTGCAAAGGGAAGGCGGCTCTATGGGGGAATAAAAGGGGATGGATGTACTCACAGAGCTGCTGGGACAGCCAAAGGTGGGTGAGCTCTTAGGGTGTGGATAACCTGCCACTGCCTGTCCCCGGGGAGGACGGGCAGGGAGAGGACATCTGGAATATGGCTTAAACTGGGAAACTGACCCAACGAGGCTCAATGCCCGGAGGGACCAGAGGCCTGGAGGCCTGGAGCTGGCCTCTCTGCCTTCCTGCCCGCTCCTCCTCTCACTACCGTGTTGGTCTAAAGGCCATCTCCATCAGTGTCGGGCCCAGTGCGTTCTGGGCTGAGCACCCCTGCTCTTGGCCCAGGGGATGCGTGTGCGGGCAGTGGGGATGGGGGGGAGTCTGGTGCTGTGCTGTTGCATGTGGGCACACGTACTAACACGCCTGTCTGTGCCCCCAAGACCCCAATTCTCCGCTTGGCTCCCTCATGCTCCTGCCTGGTCAGCTTGGGGGGGAGGGGGTGCTGGAGCCCCTTAAAGTGCCATGTTGAACTCTGTGACCAGGAAGTCAATGTGGTCCTTTTCCTTCGTCTTAAAGGCCTCAGCAATGATGCGGGCAGCTTCTCGGTGCTCCTTCCCATGCAGTGTCATGCCATTTACCTCCAGGATCACGTGACCCACCTTCAGCTTCCCACAGTTATGGGCAGAGCCTCCTCGCTGCAGCAAGTCGGAGAAAAGGAAGATCTCATATACTGGAGTGTGTGTTTCCCTCCCACTCCCCACCCCATGCTTCATGAGACCCCTAAGCCCAGAACTGAAATGCAGCCACCTTTGCCTAGACAAGTTTAGGACAGAGGGTTTCCCCTGCTCTGTCTGGCTTGGCTTCTTAGACCAAGGTTTTTGAGGCCCAGACTCTCTCTCACTGTGTCTGGCTCTTGGCACAACAAACCTCTAATCTCAGCTGGGCTCTTCAGGCATTACTGTAATACGTGCAAGTGAGGACAACAGAGCTGGTCAAATGGCCTTATGCCAGCAGGGGTTCATGCGCATGGGACATTGCTGCCATCTGCATTCAGCGGCTCATCTGGGCTCAGCCCACGTCCACCTGAATTCTCAGCTGTGATCACTTTTTAAATTGCAGCGAATGGTTGTTCACATGGTCTCAGTCCCACTCTCCTCCTGAGTCAAACACCAGACAGAGACAGGCCAAAGTTCTGGCATTCCCCAGCTCTGGTGCAAAGTCATCCTCCAAATGCCAGTTGTCTATGGCGGATACTATTACTCACACCCGTTTGCAAACCCATTGTTTCATTTGGGGGGCAAGGGGGCAATGTCCCTGCTAGTTACAGCCCCCATCACTTCCCCCACCCAGGCATGTGTGTCATGAATCCCCATGATGATGGGCCTGGCTGGCAGGGCTGTAAGCCAGCCAGCTGCTCAGAGATGGCAGAGAGGGTGGGTTCTGGTTGCATCCCTGTTAGAAAAGCCCAGCTCTGCATCCTATGAAACCTCTGAGAGCTTGGATGGGGGTGGTGTCCTCACCAAGTTACCCCTGCTCTTGGCTTTACCTACCTGTATGGTGACTATCCGGGGCAGAGGCTGCCGGGTGTTGGCTCCACCCTCGATGGCGATCCCCAAGGTGGGCGCGCTCTTTGCCACTCGAATCAAACATGATGTGGGCTCACGGAGGCCAGGCTGGAGCAGGGGAGATGCCAATGTGACTGATCAGGGCTGGACCCATTTTCTCCTTGCCCAGCACGAAGCCCAGCTCCCACCCAGCCAGGACCCTCATCAATGCAGGGGACCCTAACCCATGCAGGTTAACCTTTTCCTGCCTGAGATCTGTGCCTGTCCATGGCAGCTTGTAATGGCAGAAGGAGCTCAGCTGTGCCTCCATCTGCCTTCTCTGGCCTGCCTGGCCCAGCCCAGCTAGAGTGCGTGTTGTCTTGGCTAGGAAGCAGCGCGCTTGCTCTCTGCCTGGCCAACAAAGCCTTCCAGCCCTGTGGAGACTCCCAGCTGCAGAGATCAGGTATCCTCAGCCCTGCTTTGTCAGTCTGATGTTCCCTCCCCAATGGGCAGAGGAGGAGGATGCTCCGCAGCCCCGCAGTGCTCTGTGCACCTCTGCTGGGTGGAGAACATCCCATGGCCACCAGCCCCGCCATGTCCCAGGTTGCTTTGGGCAAGAAGGACCACTCATGTCCTCTTTTGGCTGAGCCTGGCATTGAACCAGCCCCTTCATCTGCAACCCAAGAGTTGGGAGGGTGCCAGCCCCTGTAGCTGTGGCACATGGCTTCATCCCATGCAGCCTGCCCCTCTCCTCAGCACTAGTTTGGGGTAAATCCCCCTGCCTGGGAGAGCCCTGCTGGGTAACTGGGCCTCCCCCCTCTTACCGGTTTAGAGGTCCCTTCTGCTGTCCCATCACTCCTTGGTGCCTCCTTGGGGCTTCGGCTTTTCACAGAGACCTGCTGCCTTCCCCTCTCCTTGCCACTGGCCTCGACCTCACCAATATCCACGCCGCTGTCCTCGCTGAGTGTCTGTCCACTGTCTGACAGCTGGGAGAGTGTGGAGGCTGGGGGGACAGCACGACAGGGGCTGTTAGCTGGAGGGAGAGGATAAGTGGTGGGCTCATATCCAGAGAGCCTCTTGTATGGAAAGCAGAGGTCTCCAGGGGACTGCAAAGCAGCACTGATGCTGCATGGCTCTTCCCTAGCCTGCACAGCTAGGAAGGGAAGTGAATCCTTGTTTATGGGCAGCTGGGAGGACTTGTGGGAAGACTCTGCAGTTAGGATGAACCCTAACAAACCCAACCCCCAACAAGCTTCTAGGTCTGCCTTAGAGAGGTGGCCTAGGCTGTAAATACGCTCAGGAGCAAGTGCAGACACGGGGGGCCCAATTTGGGTTGAGCATAGGGACTAACTGAACCAGGACTCAGATCTTCAAGGGCTTTTGGGGTTGTAGCTTCCTTTGGAGCCAGAGGAAGCCAGGCACCAAAATACTTCTGAGAAGCTGGGTTGACAGGCCAAGTTTTCAGAAGAGCCAGATGTCCATGATGAGGCCCAGGTTATGAGCACCATGTACGTTGGGTGCTGAGCACCTGTGAAAATTTGGCCCTATTTAGGGCCAGAACTGGACCTGGATCTGACCCTGGGTGGGGGCAGGGGATAGATCCAGGTTTTCTTTTGAGGCCCATCTACAGCACTGATCCAGTTTTGAAAGCCCATTCAGGCATAACCAGAGGGTTTGCGCTGCTATCTCCTGGAGCACAGGCAGGGCTGCCTCATGGCTTCTTTTCAGTCTGTATCTCAGTGAAGCTCTGAGGGAGGCGGGACAGATTCAGACTCTCCTTTGGCACTTTCTGGGAAGCAAAGCAAAGTGGAGGGAGTTTCATATTGTCAGGGCTGGAACCATGGGTGAGAAACAGTGGCCTTTGGCTTGCTGAACTGTGCTTACATTGCTCACCCTCCATCTGGCAGTGCACCGAGCAGTTACCCAGCTTGCCCAGCATGTCAAGCAAACTGATTCAGAGCCACAATTTGCATATATTTGCATGGCTATTATCAACAAACAACAAACAAATGACTAACCCTTTGGGTATAAATCCTCAGTAGGTATAAATCAGTGGTTTCAAATGCCCACATCTACTTCATCTTCCCTGCAGTGTCAGGGCTCAACGGAGGCCTCACAGTCTCGGGGCTACCACTGATGTCCCCTTTAGCATTGCACTGGGGAACCATGTCCCTCCAGTACACATGACTGCAGTACAAATACCTTGGTTTGGAATAGCTGGTACGCTGCATGCAGCATGGCACTGCTCAGGGAGAAGGCCCTGTCTGGATGGGCCAGGGGACATTCAGTCCTTGCAGAGGGCTAGGTGTTGCCTACACCATCAAAATAGTTATGACTTACACGGCAGGGGTGAGTGAAGCCCTTAGCCCATCCCTGCAGACTGTTAAGGACATGCCACCTCTGCTCATAGTCTGACTTCTCTGGGAACCTGCAATCCTGTCTGTCTGAGCAGTCGAAGTACTGATCCCATTTAAAAAGTCCTAGCACTGCTGTCACCTATTCTGGAGAGTCTCCATCCTGGAGTCCATCCATGCTAGTCCATTCACATCTTTACACAGGGGGTAACTCTGCTTCAGAGAAACAGAACTGTGAGCATTTTCAAGAGCGTTAATTGAAGGCAGACTATAGAGAAGAGGACTCCACGGACATCCCAGTGAGGTGCCTTGGGTGCTTCTTCATGCAATTATGTACCAAGATACTGAGGTGACTGTCAGCTTCATGGCTCTTGTCCACCTTGTGTGGGCATCTTACCATATCCCAAAGTCTCATCAGGCAAAGGACCCACTATGGAATCTGGGGAGGGTTTCTGTGGGGAAATCTCTTCTTTCTCAAGAGAGATCTTTCCAGGATATGCCAGAAGTCCACAAACCTCATTTGTGAAGTTCAAGGAGCTCAAGGAACTGGGAGAGAGTGCATGGATACTGGTTTGTGCAGGGAACAGGGCCATATCTGCCTCATCCCACAAGCCCCATCAAGCAGAGGGCTACTGGTGGGACCTTTTGCCACATATGCAGCCATGTGTAACTCTGGTTAGAGCTGCCATTGGGCTTGAATGGGGGGCTCAGAAATGACAAACCAGGTCCTTCTCAACCAAGCTGTCCTGGATGCCAGGCAAGCTAGAGGCAGCACTGTCTGGAGGCTAAAGCACTTGGAGAGATGGACTCTGAATAAGACAATGCCACTGATCTGCTCTGTGACTTTGGGTATGTCACTCAACCTCTTCTTCCTTTTCCTTTCCACCCCTTGTCTGTCTTGCCTACCACACTGTGACCTCTTACTACTGTGTACATGTACAATGCCCACATAGTGGGGCTCTGACCTAATAATCTGATCTAATACTAATCAGAACAAATGTAATGGGCCAGGAGGTTTCACTTGGGATTGGAAAGGGATTTATCTGCATCTGAATGTGGCCATAAAGCCTCTTAGAAATGCCTGCAGCTGCTCAGGTATGGGATGCTACACAGAACCAAACAGAACAGGCTTGGGGTAGTCACAGGGGCTCTGCCTGGAGATGGTTGCAGGTGGACACAGAAAACCAATTGGGCATTTCCCTTCACTTCATCTCAGTAAACCACTGCTGGGTGAACTCTAGGACAAGTTTTAGGCCGATTCCCATTCCCATTAAAACCACTTTACACAGCTCTGGGATGAAGTGGGCAATTACAGTGCAAATCAGCCCGAGAGAACCGGGGCTTCCAATGGCACAAGTGACAGAGATCGTCAGGATTGGACTCGTGTCCAGGGACAGACTGCATCCTGGGGACACTGCAGCCCCTCAGGGCAGATAAGGGGAGATCTGAGGAGGAATCAGTTGAATGCAGCCCAGCGTTGATCCACATGAGCCTATGTATGCCAAGATATGTATAACGGCATCACCTCTTTTATTTACCTCTTTGTTTCCTTCCTTTTCTCTTCCTCTCCCTCATCCTGCCCCCCCCATCCTTCCCCATTAAATCTGGCCTCCAAATGTACCTTGTACCAAACAAGCCTCTCCTTCAGCTGCCATCAGCTGAAACAGGCCCAGGGTTATTTCCTGCTTCCTTTGAAATTCTATCAGAAACAGATTTTATTAACTAACTCAGGAAAAACCCCACAAGGGACCGGTTGTAATCAACTGCCTAACAGAGCTTGGTCTTTAACTAAAGGTCAAAAAAAATTGTCTAGAAGAGGCTTTAAAGACTCAGCTGAATGCAGGCAGATAGGTTATTGCAGCGAGGGTTGGACGCACACCCGGCTGTGAGAGCACTCTGCATGCCGAGCGTGCAAAGCAACAGCAGCCAGGGACTCCCAGACATCAGGTGACGGGCTTCAGAATCAGGAGAGTGAAACAAACCCTTTGGCTGGTTTAACTTGCTTCTGAGTTTCTGACCCTTTCGGTTTCATACTTTCAATCTTGTCTCCATAACACTGGAAAAGGCCAGGCATTCACTTTAAATCACACTGAAGCCAGCACGTAATCACAAGCCTCCAGGGCTGCCTGCAGACGTGCCGTGAGGCTGCTCCGACAGCGCGTCAGGCAAGACTCGATTAATCAAAGGAGCTTTAGTTCACGCACCCCCACCACCATTTTGAAGCAGGGGGACACTGATACAAGAGACACTGCAGCACTTTAATTAGAGCGACTCCAAGAGCTGGCACTCCTGTGCATACTGGATGCTGCCCAAACTCATCCCTTTTCTGAGGCTTAATTTAATTAACTAAGTCCACGAGCAGGGATGTGTCTGCAGATATAAGACTTGTCCTTCAAAACCCTCCCTCCACATCTAGTTGCATCCTTTTCTTCCCTTCTAACTCTCTCATGTTTGAGGGGAAAACAAAGGATCTCCATTTCTTACAGCCCAGAATTCAATACCCCTGATCCAGCTGCCTGAATAAGGTGGAGAAATAGCTCTAGGCCTTCCCATCAGGCCCTCAGGCTTTCAAAGTAAAGATATTGGTACCAGCTCCCACTTCGAGGTGCCTGCAGGTCAGTCACCCAACTGGTGGGAGGTTCGTGGGAAACAGTCTAGCGTGGGGCTGGACACAAGACTGGAACTGCCAAGCTTCATTGCCATTGCCCAAATTAACACAGTGCCAAAGCCCTGTCACCGTTAATGACCCGACTGTGCCCCATGGCACTCAGCTCACAAGGAGAAGGCACCCACCTCTGGCTTGGGGCAGGGATCTCACTTCATTCACATCTGGCTCGCTGTTGGGTCGATGCACCTCCACCATGATGAAGTGCTGGTTGGCGGCAGACTGTGGGCTGCCCTTGTCTGGAGGAGGAGGGGCTGGGTGCGACGGTGGAGGTGGAGGGGAAGTGCTATTGGCAGGGCGGCTTTTGGGAGACGGGCTCTTCAACCTGGCTGGAGACTGAACTCTAGGGAAAGGGCCTATTGGGTGCTGGTTGACCAAGGACAAACGGGCGTCCATTTGCCTCCTGGAGCTGACAGTGGCAGAAGAAATGGTGGCGTAGATGGCGCTCAGGGACGAATCCTCGGTTGATGATGTGGCCACGGTGGAAGCCAAGCTGGCTGTGTCCTTTTCGGAGTGGCTGGGAGGAGGAGTTGGGTTTCGGGGGGCCATAAAGAAGAGGCCTGACTGAGAAGAATCAGAGGAAGGCCGCTTGAGTTTCTCTTTCGCTGCGTTTCTTGGCTGGGCTGTAGAAGAATCCAGTGCTTGGGGAACTGGTGGGGGCGGGGGCTTGAAGTTGGGTGGTTCCTCAGGGAAAGACGAAACATCATCCTGCCAGAAACCAGAACAGCACGGCTTTTAAAGCCCATCACAGTAGAGGGTCCCTGCAGACTGGCCTGTGGTACTTTGCAGCTCACAGTGCCCAGTGCTTCACCCGGACTGTGGGCAACTGGGCTAGAAGTTACTTCCTGAATTGAAAAGCAACTAGACCATGCTCTAGAGCAGTGCTTCTCAACTCGGGGGTCGTGACTCAAAAGTGGGTTGCAAGAATATACAAAAGGGCCACAAACAAATTTTAAAAATGGATCAAGAAACTTTAAACACAGATTCTTCTTTAAAGGAGAAAAATGTGGGAAGCCGTGGCTTTTCCCTTGTAGGCTGGCAGAGTTGCAGCCTGTGAGGGGCTGCTTGGGGCTGCCTTGCCCCAACACCCACCCCTCCCCACACACTGGGGGGCTGAGCCCTGGGGGCAGGGGCAGCGGGTCAGGAGCCAGGAGCACTGGGTCACAACTGAACACTGATGTTTACAAATGGGTCTTGGTACAAAAAAGGTTGAGAACCACTCTGCTAGAGCACGAAGACCATTAGAGGATGGATCTGGGTTGCTTTCACTCTAGTTACTGGTAGCAGTTGGTGCAATTATAGACTTGAATAAAACACTTATACACACAGGCTGAGTCCTTTCTTGAAGTTGTACTGCACTATTCGCTAGCCCCAGCCCTGTTCTGCTAAGTGCCACAAATCGTGACACGGGAAATAATTAGAAACATATGGAGACCAAATGTGATGCCTTCAGCAGCTATGTCCAGTGGGGACAGCACTTGCAGAGGCATGGGGAAAGGCAGGGTATCTTACCAGGGAAATGTCTGGCAGGGCATTGATGCTGCTCTGGACCCCGTCTCCACTTCCTTCCAGGTCTGACGTATTCTAGAAGCACAGTGGAAAGGAAGACAGTCTGGTTACTCCACTGTGCAGTGACTTAAGGCAAAGCAGAGGCACTAGCATGGCAGGGAGCTTGTCACCAGGGCTAGGGGGCATTTAAAAACCCTTGGTCAAGCAGCAACGTCCTCAGCAAATGGAGGTTTGAATATCAATGCAGAAGGTTTGTCTACATGAAAAGCTTCTCTTGCATTACTGGAGACACAAACACAAGGAAAAGCAAATAGGAACTGTGGCTGAGGGAAACGCAGAATGCAAAGCAAAGGAGAGGGTGCAAACAAATGCAAGTGGTCGGGGCATGCATGTCTCTGTATGTGGCCCTTCCTCCATTGCCAGCCCTCACTTTCCATTGAGAATCTCACCTTTCCTGTGAAGAAATTATTGTGTATCTGGAAAGCCTTTCAACTATATCCTCCCTTTCCTTTCCATTATCCCCACACCATTCTCTGGAGAAACACCATTTCAGAGGCACATCCACTGCAGTCCCAAGTCCCTGGTGCCTTTGATCCCCTTCCTGTGCTCAGCCAGGCCACCCTAGGGAGTGATCCAATCACATTTTTACCTTCTTAGGCAGGGAGGACTTCTATTCTTTGTGAATATTGAAAGAGTTAAATACAGATCCCCCTGAAAACCTCCCTGACACCAAGTCAGCTCAGATAGTCTCAGATGCAAAAGAATGCCAGATGTTTCTTTTTCCTTCCCCCCCGCCCTAATATAATTATAGTCAAAATGTCATTAGAAAATGTCAAAATACAGCCTGGAACATGTCAACACCATCAGCAGAGACTGAGAAATTAGCAAAAAATTAAATTAGTTTGTCACTCTCACTCTGTAGGGGAGAGGGAGGCTGTCAATCAGGAGGAGGTGGGGAGATGGATATTATCAGCCAGCGGAGACAGGCACCAAGTGGTGAATGCCTGGCTCATTAAAGCTAGGAATTTGTGAAAATGTCATCTCCAGGCATGGCAGGAGTGACTCTGTATGGGGACACAGCTGCTAGGGGGCAGTGGAAGGGAGACCGGGGCCTTGACAACACTTGGAATCCAGAACATGGGTGAATCCCCTGGGGCATGGAGTCTATCCCAGCAAGGGATGTAACCTTCTTTCCCAAAGCAAGGCCCATTAGTTTACGACCATTGTCAACTTGAGTAGAGCAGCCCTCCACGGTTAAGTATGAATCAGGGCATTAGCACTCTCTTGTGTCTGGATTCTCACTGACCTCATTGCTTGTGAGTGTGAACTTGGGTCCTACTGCTTAGGAGTTTAATTCAAGTCGCAGGCTGGGAGTGAGGTTCTGGCAACTGTACCGTCTTCTTGTAGTCACAGGCTTGGAGTTGAATCCTGGCACTAATAGCCTGCAATGTGCAAAGCCCCCATTCCTGGCAAGTGTGACTTGCAAAACCAGTGCTCCTTTCTGTGCAGGAGCCTGTGCTGTCTCAGGTGACAAATGTCCAGCTGACCTCTGTCACATCGACATTGTTTAGAAAAGTCAGCAAAAGTTAAAGATAGAATGACCACATTCATGTGAACATAACAGGAATGTTCACCCATTAATATCACCCAGGGGCTCTGTTAAGATGGTGTTTTGTGAATAGAAAGAATGTGAGACTGGAAATCAGAAACTAGGCTTTTGCAGCGTTTGCTACTTTGGTGAGGCAATCTGTCACAGACTCCAGGGGGCTTAAAGGAGTGGGCTTTGCTGTCCACCACCCCAGTCATGTTTGAGGACCAAGTCATGCATTTTCCCTATCCTGGGCCTTCTGATCCTGGTTATACTAAACTAGTGAGAGAGAGACCCAGATGACATCCCCACCTTCAGCACCTTCAGAGGAGTCCTGAAGCCCATGTGGAATGGGAGACTGGTTCTCTTCCTTGCATGCCCTTTTCTTCCTCAATCTTATTTCTCTATTTTCTTTTCTCTCTTGTTTTGCTCTCTGTTACAGAGCAGTCTTGCTTAGGGACCTAGACTGTTTCTTTTGTAGTATTCTTGTGAGCTGAAGACTAGAAAGGCAAATAAAAGCGGTGACTTGAAAAGCCCAACACTGGTGGAAGTTTGCCTGGACTCAGAGTGATAAGACCATATGACTGCCTTGTTCAGCAGTCAAGGGCAGAAAGACATACTTCAGTTTTAATCTTTGCTGTTGTCTTCTCTTCTCTTTTGAAGGTGATTGTTTTATCTTAGGAAAAGCAAGACAGGAGTTTAATATCAGCCAGAACAATAGCTCCAGTCCATTCAACTACCTTCCCCGTTTTTTCCGGAGAGAAGGACAGCTGCCATTTCCAATGCAATGGAAAGGACTGTCACACAGGGGTTTGTTCTTATTCAAATCTCCACAGATAAAGGGGCAGGGAATGAGAGATACCCTTAACATGAAAGCCTTGCTTAATATTCTGCTTTTCAAACACTTTTATGCTTTTCCTGGCTTCTCTCTTCTCCTCCTGTATCTTTAATGAAAGGTTAAAGCTATTCTGAGCGGGACTGAACAGGCCCAGGGCTCTGTCCCCAGAACTTGGAGCCTGGGAGGGCTGTGCTGCGGCGAGCTTGACTTCTGACTCTCTCTAGGCCAGCGATTCTCAGGCAAGGTGCCCCGGCACCCCAGGTGCCAAGAGATCCTTTGAAGGGCGATGCAGGTTTTTGCTCACTATTAGAATTGCTATGTGTGTGAACACCAACACATGATTTAAAAGATAAACTTAGAGGTTTCAAATAGGGATCTATATTGTCCTAAACATTTCTGACCTGTTCCGATTTTTCTCAGTTCTTTGTAACAGAAGAATTGGTCTGGTATTTTCCCATAGTGAAAAACCAAGCAAAAGTTAACAGCTGGTATTTCCTGAGGTAGGCCTTAAGTCAAACCAGGTTGAGAACCACTGGTCTAGGCCTACCGATGCCACTGAAATGAATGAGGTATAACCCCACTGCACCGGTATGTCGTGAGCATGAATCTTGCATTAGCACACAATTGGAGGACTGGTTCTACGTGCAAATGTTGACTCGCTGTTTGATTTTATAAACTGTCTGTGATTTTCTGTCTCACAATGGTCTACACATGCTACTCCCACCTGCTATGAGGACAGACAGAGAAACAGGAGCCATTCCCCAATGACAGGGCTTCTCATGAAACACTGCAAATGTCTGCAAAAATGTTGCCCAGGAAGAACAAAAGGCAGAAGTGCATCTTCACACAACCATTTGGGAGTAGGGTGACCACCTGTCCCTAACTGGGTAGGACAGTCCTGAAATGTGACCATCAAGTCCCAGGCTGAATGACCCCAGGACAGCATTTGTCCCAGCTTCCCAGTATCGTGCAGGTATCTGGGTTATCTGCTCGCTGTGGAAAAGCACAGGCAATGGCAGAGTTCCAGCCTGCAAAGCTGCTGGACCTGAACGACCCATGTCCCCAGCGGCTGAGGGGGCATGATGGCAGTGGAAACATGGTGGTGATGGCTGGAGCATAACGGCAGTAAGCGGGGGAGCTCCCACAGACATCGCTGCTGGTGGTGGGGAGGCAATTGCAGACCAAGGGTTGGCAACCACTTGCAGCTGTTGCCTGGAGCAGCAGTCAGCAGGGATCGTGGACCATTTGCTGATACCACCAGCAGTGTCAGTGGTGGGGTAGTGAGCGGTGACTGTCCGCAAGTGCTGCCGACAGTTTTGGTGGTGCCTTTTTGCAGGGGGTGCACTGCCACACTCAGAGAGTGCATGTGCACCTGTGCGCACCCCCTACGCCTTGCCCCTGCTTCTGGGGGCTGGTGGGAGCAGGATGCAGGGAATGCCACATGCACTTGCACACACATGCACATGGCTGGGCACACAGCTAGGCAGCAGTGGGGAGCAGCTCTCTGCAAGTAAGTTTATGGGGGGAACAGATTGATGCCCCCACGGTGAGGAAGGGAGTGGGGCAAGAGAAGGAGCAGGGGCTGGGGACACTGCGCAGCTGGGGGTGCATGGGGCCTGGGGCCCAGGGCCCAGGGAGGACGGAGCCATGGGTGGCTCATCTGGGAGGTGGTTGGGTGGAGCAGCTCCCTGCCACTGTGTGCATTCCCAGGGAGGGAGGCGTGGGAGGGCACATGCCCCACAGATTTGTGCACAGGGTCCCTATTTGGGAAGCCTGCTGATTCAGAAGCTACAGAGAGCAGGGTGAGTGGATATGCTAACTTCAAGGAATCAGGGCTGCAGCTCCACACACATTGGTTTCATCAGCCCA
>JAGPOW010003310.1:12155376-12169209 GCA_030014935.1 Caiman crocodilus
AACACTCCCAAAAAACGGTGACACCTGGATTTGGCTGTGTTTGAAATGTTAACCTTGTTTCATTGTTCAGTTTGCTCTGAGACCATTGCACAGAGGGTTATTTTTATTCACCACCTTGCACCCTGTACCCAATTGGAGCAAGAACTCTTTTGCTGCGGTCTCCTCTGCGGTGACCAGAAGAGTCTCCATCACAGTGAACGTCTGCATGGATCTCCATGCTGGTGCTGTCACTTGGCAGCCAAATGGTGGCTGCTTAGAGGCTTAGCTAGACTCATTCAAGGTGCTTTGTTTTTCAGCATTTTTCTCTTTGACAAGAAGCACCTCTCCAGCCATGGCAGGACATGATCCACATAAAAAAGGGGTACAGGAGGCATCTCCTTCTCACAGTCCCTGCTTTGAAAATGCCTGGGGGTGTCCTGTGTGGAGCAACACATTGGGATACGACTGCCTTAAATGTCCCAAAGTTACTGAATGCAGCTGCATAGCACAGCCACGTGGAACTTCATGGCAATGATGGGTACAGGACCCAGACCTCTTACTGCAAGAGCTGTCAACAGTACACAGCATATGACACAGTAGAGGAGTGCCAGCTCTCCAACAATGGCATAATTACAACTGGCAGTCAGTTCAGTATAGTCACTGTACAATTATTTCTCCCTCAAACTGTTTGCTCTGTTTGGGGAACTAATTTAGCCTCCACGCAGCTGGCCAGCAAGGGGAGAAACTATTGTGCCTGTGGGATTATGTATCCAGAATACTAGTTCAAACTAGTGTGTCCACTCCCTCCATTAGGGAGTCTGGTCTGCAATTCCCCTAGGTTAAAAATAAACCCAGAAACTGCAAACAAGTGGGCCTTTTCTTCCCGTCAAGAATCCTCCTGAGCAGAACACAGATGGCAAGAGCCTGTGCAATCTTCATCTCTGCTCACTTCAGCTGGCCATAAATCACCTGCCAAGGCTGCGAGACTCTAATCCCTCATTGCAGCATTTGAGGTTAACTCCACCACACCTCACTCCTGCCTCCAAAGCCAAGCAAATTCTAGGTCTAAGGACAAGAGCTGAGACTCCATTTTCCTCTCTTCTGCCTCCCACTACTCATTGAATGTTATTAGAGCTGCACTGTGTGCGTCTCCATTGTAAAAGACTGTGCTAGGAATTTCTGCTCTGTCTGGGATGCATCATTCACTTTGCCTCTCCCTTTCTTTTATCCCCCCCTTTGCTTCCAGCATATTCAAACCGGCTCCTCCTTCCCCTGCATCTCCCCAGCCCCTGTGTTTCAGATAAGCGACTTCTTTGAAACTGCTTCTTTGCTTAACCACAGGCTTCTGTTCAGCTTTGTCAAAACAAAGTCTATTTTCTTTATGCTTTGCTGTTAGTGGAATGGCTGTTACCTCAAATAACTCCCAGGGTTTTGGGAAACAGAATATCTGAAGCTAAAATCATAATATAGAAAAATCAAATTCGCTTCTTCCACCTCAATCCATCTTCTTCTGATTGCTTGCAGGGACAAGGAAATTGGGACTGTCTGGGGTTGACTCTCCACTCCCTTGCAGCTTGTTGAGTCATTTATTCCAGTCCAGTCCAAAGGGGCTATAAAATGCTGTCAGATCAGAAAAGGAGGAGATGGAGTCTACTCTTATACAGGTTTTAAGTCAATGTGGGCCAGACCTCAGCTAGTACAGATTTGCTTAGCTTTAACCCACATGTAACTTTACCGACTACTCTCACTAAGAATGAGAGGAGTCTAGTTCTGCCCTGGTCTGGATTGTCCTGTAAAGCTATCTTTGGATATCCTATACTTTTATATTGTCACAGCATAGTGTGGACATTTGGAAATTTGGTAACAGATTCCCCTCCCCTAAAAGTACAGCCCCTACCACAGAGCAGAAGGACCTCACCCATGCAGCGTTTGCAGCACAAGGCAGACGAGACGCAGAAGAGCAGTGCTGGGCCCATGCAGAAAGCAGTGACATTCCAGATGGGGAAAAGCTGCTTTCCTGTAAGCCCAGGATTTCAGGCCAGGCTGGGTCAATGTACCACCACAGTGTATGTTTGACTGTAGGAACCTTTTTTATCACTCTCCAAAACAATTTAAGCTCATGTTTTCCACTCTGTGGAGCCTTGTGTGTTCCTCAGGAGTCAGAGGAGCGTCACCACCTCCCAACACAAACAGCCATAAAATAAATTCCGCTTAATAACAAAGAGCACAATTATCTTGAATTATACTGCACGTAACAGCCATATTTGGGTGCTCATTGCAAAGTTAATTGTTATTACATTTGGTTTTAATCTGCTTTGAAGTGGGTCTTAAAAAAATGAAGTTGACACTTAAAGGGACCCCTAGCTAAGAGTGTATGAGCAATCTAGCTTCAGATTGCAAAATGAAACTCTTGTTTAAGAGGACAGGGCCAGCTCACCCAGGAAATCCTTTGAAACCCAATGGCCATGAGAAGGCAATGGGTCAGAGGCTGCTCTTAGGATCGGGTGTAAAACCAGGGAACCAAGCTAGAGTTGGGACACCGTCGGTAATTTGGTGCAATGGGTATACAATATGACAGAGTAACTCGCACTGTTTAGGTTGCTCCTGGAAGTGCTCCAAGGGAGGACAGGAAAAGGGAGGACAATAAAGGCCACGGTACACTGGGCACACAGAGAGTGAATATTTATTGCTAGGTTTAGTGTTATTTAAACAGTTACAACAATGCTGTTTATTCAAAAGCCCAGAGACATTTCAGCTTCTTATGTACTGGTGAACTTCTCACTGTGTGGGAAGTTGTGGGATCTTCCTCGCTGGAGGTTTTCAGGAAGAGGCATCTATAGGGGGTGGTTTAGGAACAGCACCTTCTGAATCTGGACAGGATAAAATGGCCCTCAAGGAGCTTTTCAACTTTCTGGTTTTGTGCTGTCACCCCTTCTCATATCTTTTCCCTGAGAAGAAAAGAACCTACTACTGCTGTCTGCATAGGAGTCAGTGCTCCACTTCTACCACTACTGGCCTCAAGCCATAGCCACAACCATCCTGGCAGCTTGTTGTACATATGCAGGAGAGACACAAGGAGAGTGAATTAAAGGTAATGTCTTTTTTGGGAAAAGAAATGTCCTTGACACTATATCTTCCAAAGGAAGAGGATTCAACTTGCTGGAGAGGAGTGCTGCAGTGATGGCTTGAGAGTTGTGTAAATCCTATTGACCCTTCCTACATCCACATGAGAGGGGGTGCAAAGCATGGTCCCAGGTCTGTTTTTCAGCCTCAAGGCAAACTGTTAAGAGAGTCATTACAGGTAGATGGAGAGATGGAGGAAAGGAGGTTTCCAGGATGGAAATACCTCATGTGCCAGCACACTTGTGGATATAAGTTCTCCTGGAAATGGTATTAACGAGATTGTACAGGTCAGGTCATTAGCTATGATGATGAGGCAAGGGGGAGTTCTTTTTAAAGAGCCTCTTCTAGAACAGAAGGTAGCCCTGGCAGGCCTTCCCCCAGCAAGTCACACTTACCCTGTGAGGCTACCTGTGGGGATGATGGCCTGGGATCCTCAAAAGTGACACAGAAACTCAAGAGAGAAAGGCATCACAGTACCGCTCAACCAACTCGTTACTGAAATGAGAGGGGGTGAGGGACCTGAGCACCACTATGGATCTGGCCCTATGGAACAATTGTATTGTATCAAGGATACATATTGTATCAAGGAACAATATGCTGAATGCTAGACTCCTGAGTCTGACCCTAACTGCTATACTATCCTTTTTCTCTCACACAGCTCGCTTAGCTTATAGTCCACCAAGGAAGATCCTATCCTATGTGCTGCTATTACTATTGTTACTCTGTGGGAGCATGTCCACGAGGCATTTACTGTGCAGTTGCCTAATTAACTCCACAGTAAACATCTTGGCATTTACATGGGCGGCCCTCTTAGGATGCAGGGGTGCTTGAACACATGACAAAAATGTCATTGTGTGTGGCTTAATGGCATCACAGTATAGACATGCAAGACTTTTGAGGGTTTTAAATGACTTTGCAACATTTCAAACTAAACTACATCCAGATGTAGTTTAGTTTGCAACGTTGCAAATTGCAATGTCCTCCGGCCACGAGAGAGGCAGGTAGGCTCCACAGAAAAAAGGATCGGGCCCCTTGCCACTTCTGCCTTCAGCAGCTGCCTCCTGAAGATAAAAGGGGTGAGGGGCCCTATCCTTTTCTTTTTAAAATGTTTTTTTGCCAGAGTCTATCTGCCTTTCCCATGGCTGAGGGACTAGCTGCCCGCAGGCTGAGCAGCCTCTGAGCTGCAGGGGACCCTGGCTCTCCCCTGCATGGTGGGCTGGTAGTGGGCCAGGTGCTGCCCCAGCTTGGGGTTGAGGAAGAGTTGGATCAGGCCAGGTGCTGCCTCCGAGCTGGGGCGGCACCTGGCCCTCTAGCAGCTTGCCTGGGCAGCCCTGGTCGGGGGGTGCTCCACTGCAGAGGAAAGGACTGGGGCCCCCTGCAGCTCAGGGGCCTCTCAGCTCCCTATCAGCTCAACCCCAGCTGCAAGCAGGCTCTGGCTCTGCAAAAACCAAAGGATCCTCACTGTAACACTATGGAAAAATTGAAATGGTTGTGTCTTCAGGGTTTTATGCTATGCCTCACCATTTCAATTTAGGAGGCATAGAATAAAACCTTGCAGTAAAAACAAGTACTATCCTGCAGCAGATTTTTTTTGTGCACAGCAACACATGTGTAGATGCTGACAGGGCTGGCTGGGGCATGAGGGTGCATCAGTGTGGAGGCTGCCAGACAGCTAGCCCCACACTGGAGCATACTTGTGAGCCCCTCTGCAGCCAGACTCCCCAGGTCACCTGCCAGCCTGGGCTGCTCCAACCTGGTTCAACATGCTGCAGTCCCAGATGCGTGTGTAAACATGGTGCCTGGGAGCAATAAACTCTGGTATGGTATGTAATAAGCACCGGAGTTTATTGTGTCACACTAATAGCACGTGTAGGTGCACTGTGTGATGTGTATGTGCATGCACATGTGCGTGATGCTCCAGTTTGTTTCCAACCACCAAATATCCAAAGGCACCAAAAATGATGCTGCCTCCTCCATGGAAGATGAAGACTCTGTGAGCATGTCACCTCTAGCAACACTAGTCTTTACTGGCCAGCCTTCTAATGACCGCATGTTAAAAAGATTTCAGCCTACACCTGTTCTGGTGGCTTTTACAGATCTTTTTGTATTCTGGGGTATTAGGTAATCTGGTCACAGCACTTGCTGTCCACAAGAACAAGCGCCTCTTTCCTTTTCAGGCCCTTTTGTCATCCTGAAGTTTCGTCTCCTACTGAGCTCCTTAAGATGCAAATGGCTCCTTTAATGGCACTGCCTACCGTCAGCCAGCTTGCAGGAAGGCTGCCTTCCCTTCTGCCGCTGGCTGATGAGAACCTCGACAAAGCAGATCTCGGTGCTGAGAGCAGAGAAAGGAAATCTCTGTGGCCCAGTTTCTAAATGCTGGGTCATGCTACCATGGGCTTATGGTTCAGCTCTCTCATTCGTAAACCTGCTCCTAGGGGATGTGTGCATGCATGTTACAAAGACATTCTGTAATGGGAAGGAGAATTAGCTTTCTCCCTCCCCTTTCTTCAAATGCGCTGTGCCTTTAAGAGATTCATTTAGGGCTCACATTAAGAAGAGCAAATGGCTTGATCTTGACTCATGCAGGGTGAGTAATACTGCAATAAAAGTCTGTTGGACACCCTTGGTTCTTATCTCTGTGTTAGCTGCTTCTATGTCCAATACCAAATTAGAGATAAGGCTCTGCAGAGCTCCACCTTGCTTGTGCTATACAGCAATATTCAGTTCTGTTTTGTAGTCCTTTCCATGCAAGAGGGGCTGCATGTCAGCGGTAGGTGAAGTTACCCTTATGTGTAATTTATAAAGTGGGTTGCGATCCTTTGGCATCACTCCCCAGACAGGTGAGCTCTAATCAGTGACATGATAAGAAACTAAGACCCCTTTCGTCCCCTGGTTATCCAGGGAGTGACTGCCACAATCTTCAAGGTGACGTGAAAATCACATTGATAGTTGTGAGTGCAAATACACGAGTCAGGAAGTGGAAGAAGTTAAGGTGTTTTTCACAGCCTGTTGAGGGCTGATCATGAGAGTGAAAAGATCTGCAGACAACATTGCATTCTGAGGTTAGCTTGGACTGACACAAAGCACGTAATAACATTAGATAACCGGGCAACACAATAGCAGATAAAATTCATTGCAGAACAGTAGGAAGTGAAGCACACTGGAAGGAACACTCTGAATAGCTAACATACTTTGATGGATTCTAAATTAACAGCAACTACAGGGGGAAAAAACACCTAAGCATTGTTGTGAGCTGTTCAATGGAAACTGCTGTTCAGTATGCAATGGCGGTTAAAAAGGGAAACAAGCTGTGAGGTCATGTTAAGAAAAGTATTGAGAATAGCTTTAAAATTATTCTAATGTCATTATGCAATGACCTCACCTTGAATACACTCTGCAGTCCTGAGCATCCCCCTCACAGAAAGGAGACAGCAGAAAAAAAATAGTTGACAAGGTTCAAAGAAGGGTAACAAAATGATCGGCACGAGAGAAAAGCCACTGGAAAGGACAGGTTGAAAAGATTAGGGCTCTTTACATATAGAGAGGAGATGCACGAGAAAGGGTGTCAGAGGTATACAAAATAATGAAAGAGCTGGAGAAGATAAGTCAGATGCTCCTATTAGTATTTACCCTTCTTCATAATAAAAGAACAGGGGACATAAATTTAAGTTCAACAGCTGTACATTAAGACTGAGAAAGAGTCCCATTTGGATGCAGCCGATCATTAAGTTGGGGAACTCACTACCATAAGATTGAGAGTAGAAATGTGGCAGGCTTCAAAAAGGGACCGGACTTTATATGCGATAGAAGGGGCTCCAAACATGTATCTATAATTTATACCACTGGCCAGCTGGGTTGCTTTGAACAAGTCACTTCACCTCTCTCTGCCTCAACTTCCGCATTTGTAAAATGGGGATAATATGTTCCTGTCTAGTAAAGAGCATCAACATGCGAGAACATAAGAGTGACCTGGTTATATTGTCATACAGATCACAAGGACATCCACTATTGGAAATAGATTAAAAACCTGCCGGGGATATGAGGCCTCATGCTTCTGAGCATGCACCATCCAGCAGCTAATAGAAGTTAGGAAGAAACTCTTTTTGAGAGCATATTATTCCACTAGCATCAAATGTCTGCTACAGCTTTAGGTCCTCAGCCCCTTCCTGTGTGCAGTCCCCCTGGAGTCAACAAGTTAAACTGGGTAAAGACAAACACAAGAAAGAATCAGGCCCAGCGTTCCCTGAACTGCCAGCTAAATGCAGACATGGACCAGGAATATCGGAAGCGAGTCCTGCTGCTGCCCTCTCTCAAGACCTACCCCTGTAATGTTGTGTTTCAGTGGAAGCAGCGTCTGACTATCATGTGTCTCTAACAGACGGCCCCGGTGCAGTAACCTGAGCCTTATTCATGCAGCCCACATGAAAATGGCCTTTTCCAGCAGGCTCAGAGTCTGACACTGCAACAACAGAGACTCTGTCGGCCAGCACAGCTTCTCCTCGGGTACAGGGAACTCCCCCTCCTGAGTACAACTTGCTGCTTGCACTGCAGCTTTCTCTCACAGCGCTCAAAGAGATTACCAAGATGTGCTGTTATTCTCCTTCTCGCTCATCGTACAGATGAGAAAACCAAGGTCCATAGGGAATTCCCTACTGTTGCTCTCACAGTTGCATGTGGACTGGTGGTCGAAACACTGGGAGCAACTGATGCTTTACAAGTACTGGATTGCTCACTTCAGGAGCTGAACAGAGGAAGCTGTTAGGAAAAAAAAAAATGCCAGGATGCCTAAGGAAGGGGAATGCAAGGTCACATAGCTACTCAGGACAGAACCAGTGTCCCCATGCCCTGCCTGCTGCCCCATTTGTCACTAAGCTAGCTACAGTACAGGAGGAAGAAGGAACAAATGCACACAAATAAAACAGCCTCTGAAAGGCACCAGTGCACAAATGGACCTGGGAATGAGTAGCTGGACTGAATGCTGGTTTACTCAGCCTTGATGGATTCTAGCTGCCCAGCCTGGTAAAGGGCTTGGAGCAGCAGACTCAGAGTAGTATATTGGTCTGCTTTTGCTTGCTTTCTTTTAGCCTTTACCTTTGAGGCAAGTGCTTCAGGATCAGATCCCCAAGATATGGCACTGGCTGTAGAAGCAGACAAGGGAGACAGCTGGCTATATCCAGAATCCAGCAAATGGAAGGGAAGGGGAAGGCGGCAGAGGAACTCTGACATAGGAGAGCAGATTTGGCAGTTCATTTGAACTGACAAATTCTGATGCTGCCAGAGAGCAGAGCCTACAAATTGCCCCAGATTCCCTTTGCACTCCATCGACATTAAACCAACACTCAAGAAATTACCAACAAGGAGGGGAAATTACACAAGAGCTGAACATGCCAGGAGGAATGTGCGGCAGGGTGAAGAAGCCCTGAATGAACTGGGTAATGAGCACCAGCCCCTAGGTCTCTTCAGTGCACTGAGCAAGCCGCACTGGAATGGGTTTCTGTTGCTAACATAAGGAGGGGCTGGCTCACTGCAGCACTAAAATGATCAAAATTCAAATTCTATCACAGTTTTATTGCAATTATGAATCTTTAATAGTTTTCCATTGCGCATATTAAATTTTCATGGTTTTTTTGTACAAGACGGCCATGCAGTTTTAATGAGGCATCTTTTAATTTTTGCCATGGTGGCCCAAAAAAACCCAGCAAGCCATCTTATAATAAGTTGCCCAGGGAGAGAAGGAAAAAGGAGGTGTCAGAGACTTGAGCTCATGATTAGACCCAGCACCTCAGGTGCTGGGGCAGCACAGGACATATTGCAGCACCAGGTCTCAGGGTAAGACTAGTACAGTCTTAGCTAGACCATACTGGGTGGTCTAGCAGCAAGGATCCTAGCTTGGGACTAGGCTCTAAATCTGACTGCTACTGACCTGGTGCATGACCTCAGGCAAGTCACTTCATGCTTTCCTGGCACCTCCTGTCCTTGTATTTAGAGGTTAAGATCTGTGTGGCAAGAATGGTCTCTAATGCTCTGTTTGTACAATACCTAGCACATTAAGGCTCCAAGCTATATCAGGACCTTTCAGTGCTCCTGGAATATTAATATGTACAAAGGAACTGCACACAAAGTACACGAATGTGTTGGAACATTTAATAAAGAAGAAAAATACTGTGAAAATAGGTATGGTTGAAAAGCAAGAGAAAGAAGATTTGGAAATGTTCTCAACATACACAAATCAGTCTGACCAGATGATGTACCTTTGGCACGTGTAGCAAGCGATTCTGCCGATTAACACAGACAATCATTGTTCAAAAGTCAAGGGCAACTGGGAAGGTAAAAAAGACTGGGAAAAGGCAAATGTTTTACCTTAAAACAAAACAAACCTGCTGCAGGATGGGTCTCGCACCTACCCTCAGTACAGCATGGGTGGGGACAGTGAGATGAAAAAAAAAGTCACTATCTTGGATATTTAGACCCAGATTTTCAGAAAAGGTCCCATTTAGAACTTAGGTAAGTAGCCAGATTTTTAGAGACCTACAGCAAATCAAGTGACAACGAGTTCCCGAGCTCTTTTAGAAATTTAGCTCCTTATTTCAAGGTCTAGGTGAGAAATGAACTATTTTGAAAACCTGATCTGAAATGTGGGTGCTGAGTAAGTATGTCCCACAGAGGGCAATGGAGCCATTACAGGAGGCAGGAGGAGTATATAAAGACCAAAATCTGATAGACCAGCCTGGCTGTTTCTTTGCGGAGAATTGTAAAATGACTGGATACAGGAATACGCAGTGGATACAAATTATCAGGATTTCAGTAAAGAAACTGATAATACATCTCACAAAATCTTGAAAAAAATCAATTCAAACTGGCTTGGAGGAAAGCAGGCATGTGGATTGAAAACTAGCTAATAGATTTTAAACAAAAGATAATGCTAAACAGCATTGAATTGAGCTGGAAGCAATGTGACTAATGGGATACTGCAGGGTTCAGTATTAGCACTAGCCTTATTTAACATCATTAATGTACGAGAAGTGGGAGGTTAAATGAAATTTGCAGATAATACCTTATTCTAAGGAATCAGGAAGAACATTTGGGATAGAGTAATAACAAAGAGACCTGGAGAGTGTAAAAACCTGGGCAGGAAAAAAAGAATTGACTTAGAAAAAGGGAGTTAATGTGGAGAGCATAATTATCTGGGAAGCTCAGGTTCAACAGGAGGGAAGTGGTGATGCTGACTAGACCTTGGCTGATGATGGATATCAAAGGAGGCCAATGCATATTACTAGAAAGATTAGCAGGAGTTCAGAGAGCAAGAGAAGTGATGAGAGGTTTGAAGGGATTGATTTATGAAGAAAGATTAAAGAGGTGTAATTTGGCTAGGTGGTAAGCTAAACACAGGCAATCTATAATATATCAGTGGGATGTAAACTTCAAGGATTAGGAGGATTTCTCTATTGTGCATCTTGGGGATATAACTTGTCTTAATTAATGGAAATTAAAAACCTCATTCAACACCCACCAAAGTCAACGGCAAGACTGTTACTAATTTTACTGGGCTTTAGATCAGGACCCACACATCAATACATTTTAGGCTGAGTGTTAAGAAAAAGATCTTTCTGACCATGGGATATGTTAGACTGTGGCAGAGTCTTGTAAGGGAAGATGGGGAAGACTTGGGACATCTGGTCACCAGGGTGATTTCAGAAGATGGACATTCCTGCAAAGTCCTGGAAGTGCAATAGTTGACTGTCTTTTCCATATGTTGCTCATACAAACCAAAATCCAAAGCTGTTCCTCTAAACACAAAAAGAGCACAGCCTAGACTTCACTGATATGGTAGGGATCTTTTCATTGAATTTAACAGGTTTTTGAATTGGCCCTTAACCAAGGGATTTAGTGTATCAGCACTAAATACAGAGGGACATCTCCTGAGGATGCATGGATTGTAGCAGGATCTACGAGCTGAGGCAGGTACCTTGCCTGGATGAATAATTTTGCATCGTGCCTGATAGAGATGGACATGTAGAGGTCAACATCCAAGTGTTCTTGAATACGCGTAGGTCCCTCTTTGGCTTTGGTTATATATATTTTTCTTTTAAAAATACTTCATATGCAAATACAGCACTGATCACAGTTGCAAGATGGATGTGAATTCACGTATTCATTAGTTATGCTATGGTATCACCAAGGACCACAAGTCACAGCCTAGAAGTCTCACTGTATTAGGTGCTAAGCACACACGGGAGAAAAAGACAGCTTTTGCCCTCAAGATATTATCATTTAAGACAAGAGACACCTTGTTGACACACAATGGGAGCCCCAGGGAACAATATGATAGTACTGGTTAACAAGATGGACAATGATTTCAGCGCATGTGCTGCCTAACCATTGTGAGGTTTTTTTGTAGGCATCATGGTAAAGGAGAGTTTTACTCCTCTAGCCAAAGTAGTAGCTCATAATTGGTACCATTTCACATTGCATCCTACCAGTATGTCTCGACACTGACTTATAAGGACCGTGGCTACCAGCAACATTATAGTTCATCCTCCAGAGCCTGGCCAACTTCAGAGCCTACCTGCTGAGAGAGCTAATAAGGATGTTGATTAAGCTGTTCTGCAGTTGAAGCTAGTTTGGGGAATCGTGCTGTAAAGAGCTGAAAATCCCCTGGAGGTGCTGAGCATCCTCGCTGCCTATTCATTTCAGTAGGAACCGTGAGCATTCAATACCTCTGGGAGTTGCTCAGGAAGGAGCCGGCAGTGATGTGGATGTTTGTGGAGCAAGGATGAGACTTCTGCACGCATTTGGTTGTTTGCAGGATGGTGGGCTTATCTTATTTCAGGAGAGGTATGATGTTTTCCCTCAGAAATGTGGTGCACCTTAAAAATGATTTGTTGAACTGTTCTACGGAAAACTGAGTTTTCAGTAAAAAAACCCCAAACCCATGAAAACAAGTATTTCATCTGGAAAACAAAATCATTCATTTTTGAAGTGCTGCTGCACTGTGTTGTTATAGGTGTAGGCCAAATACCTCATGTTGTCTTTCTCTACATGCCAGGCATTGTGGTAAGACTGCATCATGCTACCTCAGTTTTCTCCTGATGTCCTGTCATGGCAGTGATGTAGCCATGGTGGGGTTTTGGGGGATTTTTTGGGTTTGTTAACCTTTAGCTTTTTCAATAACGCTATCCACATTTTCTGTGAAAAGCAGACTTTTTTGTGAAATGTGTTCAATCAAAAATCCAGTATTCCAGGTAAAAATTTTCCATTCAAACAGCTTTCCACCTGCCTTGCTTGTTTTGTGGAGGTAAAAACAAACCATTATCAGTCGATACCAGATTTCCACCATTACTCATTCCCAACCCAGGATAATGGCCTCTGAGCAAAAGATCCAACATCCCCTTAACACTTCCATACATAGCCTCGTTTTTCTTGCAACATTTCCCATTCCTCCACC
The DNA here is from genome assembly GCA_030014935.1 of Caiman crocodilus. Classification (NCBI taxonomy): domain Eukaryota; kingdom Metazoa; phylum Chordata; order Crocodylia; family Alligatoridae; genus Caiman; species Caiman crocodilus. The sequence continues at coordinate 12,167,924 of JAGPOW010003310.1, forward strand.
AGATAAAGTTCAGATTGAAAGGGCAGATTTTTAAATGAGTTTCACATTCTGTCCCATATGGGATAATACAGAGGTACCACCTCTAAACACCCGGTTCCTTTCTATCCTTTAATGTACTTGTCTATATGTGTTCCCAGCATTTGTGTTGTATTTTCTCTTGCAGTTGTTAGCATTGCTACTATCCTAACGGGAGTAATTACAACTCAATGGCATGTCTGTGAAGGAAGGAGATGGATGGAATTCTTTTTTTCTGGTAAAGTACATAGATTGGTTTATGTGCTTTCTTGCTATTATGTAGGACTAAGTCAAACATTTCCTGTCAAAACTGTTTTGATGGAAAACGGGGTTTTGTAATGAGATTTTACAGAACATTTTGATATGTAATAAAAAGCCAAAATATTTATACTCATCATACACCCCACAGCGCTTTGGGAGAGTTATAGTCCTGGTGCCTTATGTTCCTTTTTACTTCTTTGGATGAGATTGCTGGCCAGACTACATCTTCCTTGATGCACTAAAGAAACAATTGCATGATGACATTCTCTTCTCTCTTCAAGAGGGAAGAAGTCAATGCTTCACGACAGAGACAGTTCAACCTGAGAACCCAGTTTATGAAGGAGAAAGGGGGTATAAGATACCTAAACCATTACTACCAGGAGGCAGTAGTTTGACTGGAAAAATACTGGATTTTGCCCCAAATTCTTATTTTCAGAGCCGCTCTATTCCTGTGTCATGTGAAAAGATATTTCCTGCTTTCTGTTCACACATTATAAAGCTCAGATCCTCACTTCCCTTTTTTTTCCCCCTGGAGGACTTCAGCAACTTTTCTATTTTTCTCTTTCTAAAGGTATTTTTAAACCATGATCAAGACAACCAAACAGACGGAGATCCTTTAGCTTTTTTGCCAGAAGGACTTTATGCCAGTCCTTTAAATCACTGATGTCTGTCTTCTCTTCATATTCCATTTTGGTTTTTTTTTTCCAGTGTGTACACCAATATTTAAAAAAATGGTCCAGAATTAGCTTTGCAAATGCCATGTACAAGAGACTTCTACAACCTGTAGAGACTTCTACAACTTATTCATTATATCCAAGGATTGCATTAGCCCTTTTTGTCTTCACACACACACACCCACCCCTGCTTAAAACAGCTGTGTGTTGTTCGTTGTTTTTAATAGGAAGAGTTTGAGGACCTTTGTGGATTCATTTCAGACAACAGAAGATAATTATAAAAAGCACAAACCAAAATCTTCTATGCATGGGTGACCTTGGTATTTTTTTTTTTTT
>JAGPOW010003310.1:12169595-12268786 GCA_030014935.1 Caiman crocodilus
TTTTTTTTTTTTTAACTTGGCAGCTTTCCATTAATAGTTATTTTTCATTAAGGAAATTTATTCAGAGAGTTTCATGAAAGTCAGAAGTTTTGTAGAAAAATAAATATCAAATATGGCCAAGGCCCTGGGCATAACTATTTAAATATTAATCATTTATATTGATCAAGACTGTTTTCTTCTGACACCTGAAGAGTACCCTGCTCTTGGCTGTAATGTTCTAGCTGTGAAACTTGGAAATAGTGAGATTTTAACTAGCTGGCAAGCAGCTGGATCTCTGAAATATCAACTAATGCTTTGCACTTCCTTTTCATATAAGGATCAAAAAGTCCTCAACAACCACTGTGCCCCACGGAGCAATATTATTTATTCTCATTTTGCATCTGGGAGACTTGAGACAGAGACATTAGGGAGTTAGCTTTCAAAATAGAGAAGGTCAACTTTGCTTGGCTTTCTTGGGAGCTCAAAGGGAGAGCTGTGCCTTTGGAAATCAAGCCAGGGTGCTGGCATCCCAAAGCACATTTGCTGTCCTCCCCACTCCTCCTGCAAGTCTGTTTGTTGTATCCACCTCTTGTTTCTCATCCAATATATGGACTGCAATCTGTTTGGCACTGGGGCCATGTTATTGTTAGATACAGCACCTGGCACACATACCTGGACCTCTAAGGTGCACTTGCAATGCAAATAATTAATGAATGGTATGCTTAGACTCCTAAAATATTTGCGTATCTAAATATGATTGTAGAGGTCTAACTTCATACACTAAGTTTGAAAATTTTGTGCAGGAAGCCAGTAGAAAAGCCAGGCATAAGCACCAGGAACCTTGATTTACAAATCTCATAAACTAGCTAGCATACCACGCTATATGATACTTGACCAGCAACTCAACTATTGCAACTCTACTATTCTTCGGTGGTATTTATATTGGATCAGTGGCTGGAGACTCTAATCAAGACCAGAGCTCCCCTGTGCTGGAGATACTGGAACACACCACACTGATGCTGAAATGCTCACAGTCCAAACAGTCAAAACCTCTGGAGAGAGTGGTATCATGACCATGTTCTAGATGGGAATTGAGGCACAAAAATAAATTTAGGGAGAGACATTTACAAGTGGGCAACTCTAGAAAATGATGTTCAGTTTTCACAAGTTGGGTGCTGAACTTTTTAAAGGTCTGGCCCAAAGAATTGTTGAATGCTGGGCAGTTTGGGAAGTCTGAGCCCAATTATGCATTTGACTATCTGTCCTGAAGCAATTTTAAGGTCTGCTTCTATGTTACTTACACAGGATAACATGAAGCCCTGTGGCACAGCAAGGAATTAAATCCTTAGCTACTGAGATCCTATCCAGTCTCGTAACCACAAGAGCATTCTTTCAAAACCTGGTATTTGTTGGCCCCCTGGGGGAACACTTGAACTGGAGTTATGTTATCTACTCGTCAAATCATCATTCAACATATGGAATGGAACTGAGAGCAGATAGAAGCATCCTGCCCTGAAGAAAACAGCTTAGCCTTCTCAAGCGATATCCATTGCCCATTAAAGTAAATGCAGTCTAGTCATTGGCGCAAGCCCCTGTTAAGCAGATACAGAACCTTTCCCTTTACATGGTGCAACCAGCTACTTGGAAGCCTCCTTAGCTTCAGTTGCTTTCACATCTTAGGATCTTGTCTCTCTGTCATTGCTAACATCAGCTTGAGGAGTGTGTGAATGCAGAACATTATCCTAATATGTAGCAAAAAGAATAAAAGACATTTTTCCCCATCCACCAAGTATTTCTAAATTTATGGCCGGCAGTGCACACAAATCAGGGAGGGAAATATATGTATTTATATAAAAACACACACACACAGCCTGGTATTTAGAAATGCTTCAGCCTGCTGACACACACAAATCAGTTACTGGAAAACAGCAAAGCAAGGAGGGAGGCGTAAAGAATCAATAAGCAGAGGATCCAATGTGAAAACAATGCTTACTGCATGAAGCCCTGCATAGAAAACAACACCACCCATTAAATCCTGGCTTGGCAGAGGCGGAAGAAAATATTGCAGGATTAGAGGGTGCAGTTTTACAGATGCTTCTGTGATTGTTTCTCTCCCTTTTTTTTGCCATGGAGATGAGATAATCAGTGCAGAGATGATGCTATATATTATAAACGGTAATAGTAAGGAGAGAGGCCAATAACAGAAGGTTGTATTCTTGATGTGCCTGCTATTACTTTTCCCCAGATGTCTTTCTCATGTCCCCAGCATCCCATCAGCAGCGCTGGGCTCATCAGCATGTCTGGCTGAACTAAGAAAAACAGCAGTTTACTCTAGTCAGTGGAAGAGGCACCAAGGTGACAAGGGGGCTTGGAGCAACATGGAGACGTTGATCACAAAATAATCTTAGGACAATACTGTAAGTTTGCGTCCTTCTCCTACCTCTAATCTTTCAGGCTTTGGGTATTTCTGTGGGCAGGGCAGGGGACAGAACACCCAGTCCTGGGATAACAGACACCAGGAATAAACGGGTTAGCTTTCCGTTGACTAACCATTCAAGTCAAAAAGTGACTTGCTTTACAGTTGAAGGCAACCATACGTAGCGCCTCTGTTTTCTGCTTCTCTTAGGAAAAAGCAGCTCTGTGCTATGGCTGATACCAACAGGAAAACATTCCCCCTCTTAATAGTCCAGCAGCCCAATTTCTTCAGCCCACTGCTATGACTTTGTGTAAACGTCTGCTGGGGACATCTTTAATTCATCAATTGTCTGTTTTACAAAGATCGGGCTCATGGGGAATGTATTTTCAAGGTGAGAAGCCCAAAATCCCAGAGGCCAAGAATAAGAAGCTGAGCAGAATGAAAAGAGTTGAGCTCTGGGACAACGGGTTTATAGGACTGGCTGCGAGTAAAAAACTGGGAGAAGATTAGCTCTCCTTCCCTCTGGAGTACGAATACAGCCCATATTAGCATAATATCCAATTGTATCACCATCTCTCATGCATGTATCCCCATAAAACCTTGCTGAGGTGTGGATCTGAAGCAAAATGTCTTGTTTTAGTGCTCTAGTTGCTGGTCCATCCTTTCTCTACAGCACGGTGGTTTCAGAGGGCCAAAGGAGCGCGGTTGTGGGATTAGCCTTTGGCCTCAGAGCACAGCTGTGGGAGCAGTGCATCAGCCCATCCCAGGGGCAGTAAGATCAGGCTGTACTGTCCCTCGAGGCCCAGTAGTCCAGTGCTGTCTGGCTGGAGGGAACAACATCAGGTCCTTGGCATTCAGCCTTCCATCATCCCTATGCTTTAACCACAGGCTGAGAGACTTAACTCTCAAAAACCTGACTCCCTGTTCAGCAAAAACACTGAAATAACAGCAAAGAGCTCAGAGGTGTGATTCTGGGTAGAGGAGCTGTTTACAGAAAGGCCAATGCACCTTGGTTATTTTGAACAACAGAGTGAAAAATTACACTGTGTAAAACCTGCCTCTTAAACATGTTCCTAGCCACACTCAGAGGAGGCATGCCCCAGGGTCCAATGTTTCCTTTTACAACTCCTTTGCAATTGCACTGTCTGAGACTGAGACAAGCTTTTATCACATCTGCCCCAAGTGCCTGTCTTCCAGATGCAGCAAAGCTCCTGCAGCTTCCCTACCAAGCCTTCCTTAGGACAGAGTACAAGACAGGAGGCGCTCTTAGATGGAAGAAGGAAGGGTTGCCTGATACTTTCTCAACAGCAACCATGCACCCAGCTCTGGGCAGCAGGGAGACTCAGCTGGGCAGGAAACAACCCTGGAGGAAGATTTGTTACTGCACCAAACATGAGACATTACAGCTCAAGCAGAAGTTGATCCTCAGGGTAAGAGAACCTGACTGATAGGAGGAGACAGGGAAGGGCGCAGGGGTAGCTGTAAGTCCCATCAAGTTAGGCTTCCTGGAGAAACAATCAGTCTGCCTTGAATTTAACCCCTGTGGTTCCAATCACTACTGGAGTTGACTTGCTAATGTCATTGCAGCCGAGAGAAACTAATGCAGATGGAGTGGTGGGCCCGCTGTCACCGGTGCCTCCTAGCATGGCTGTGGCTAATGTGGATTCCTTGAGCGAGCACTTTGGGTAAGTAGATCAAAGCTCCACCTCCAAATGACTAGTGAGAGCTGGTTTCTAATCAGTTATAACATGAAAGATGCATGGGTGGAGGTTGGGGGGCATCAGGCTCAGTTGCTTTAATGGAAAACTTGCTGTGCTGACAGCGCAGGAGGTGGGAGACTGGTTAAACACTTACTTTTCCCTCTGGGAACCTGTCTTTGATTGCAGCCTCTGATGCATAGGCTGAGAGCAACTCCAGCCTCTTTCCTGGCAGAGAGACTTCCATCACCACTGAGAACAAGGTTACGGCGATGACAAGCTGCCACGTGCAGGGCACTGCTGCCCATGGACAGATCCAGACTGCTCCAGAGGGGGAAAGCACACTTCAGTGTGCACTGCACTCCTTCCCCATGTGGCAGCACTGTCAAAGTGTTTTAAGGACTCACCCATGAGAAACGGCCTCTACGTACAATGCATATCCTTCACTCAGAGTATGGCATAGCCCAAGGGGCATTTCTGCAGCTAACTGACCAGAGACCCTGTGCACCAGCCTTGTGACTGTGGCCACATGACTTAGGAATGGGAACTCATGCTGCAGGTCAATGCACGACCCCAGCATCATCTGTATTCCCAGCATCATTCTTACCTTCAAGCCGGTGCTTTCTGCTTCGGAGCCTTTATCCACGCCAGTGATGTAAATGCCCAGAGAATATTCTGCTCCCCCTCGGATCATGAGACCCAGGGATTTCCCTTCATTCAGCACCAGGTTCACCTGCAGGGAGGAAGAGCTGCCATTTAGATGGACATATACAGTGTTTACAGGTGTGAGAGAGGTGCTGTCCCTGCTCCAAATCTCCGACGCCAATGATGGCCAACCTGTGGCCATGAGGATATTAAATTGTGGCTCTTGCAGAACAGCTAGAAGACAGCCTGTATTTGCCTGTGAACAGACAATGCAATCCTTGTGATTTTTAAAGCTGATGTGTCTGATTTGGCCTCATTGCGGTAGGCAAGAGACATGTGGAGCCATTGCTCAGTTACCTCCAGCTGTAGTGTGAACCAGGGGTGCTGCTTGCCTTTCCCTGGGGCAGCTGCTCTGCACCTCCCTGGTTGGTTGTCTGCTGCAAGGCACAGGAGGGAAGAGGAGTCCTAGATGCTCCTACTGCTAGCTTTCCAGGCAGGTTGTGGGAGCCCCATAGGAAGTGCAGGATGGAGGAGTGGATCTGGATCCTTTACCCTCGTGAAACAGAGTATTAGTTGTGGCTCCCTCCCACTTTTGGAATAAGTGGCCCTCAGGTACAGCATCATTACCTTATGATCTGTAAGGACACAAGACAAGTGCCCACACTTTAAATGAGTGAGGGGCCAGGCTGGAAAAGGGGCAGAGTTAAGGGGATGATGTAGCCAAGGAACACATTTTCCTGCAAACAGCAAAGGGTACATTTGTCTAATTGACACAAAGTTTTAAAGATATACAAGGAGTCCCTGGCAGAGCCCATCATCTTGTGTTAAGGAAGAATACTTTTCTAAGGGTAGACCACCAGGGGTGTGGGCACACAATGCAGAAGTAATCCAGCTTTCCACTTGTGCAACTACTGAGTAAACACATGATGTATGGCTCTACACTTGTGCAAGTCTGGGGGTAAAGTTACCCCTTGGAAAGTAGGAGCAACTACACTGGTTTAAATGACACTTGTGTTTTGGTGGTGCTGGTTGTAGCTGTGTTGGTATAAGGATATAGGCAGACGAGGTTCCTTGGGTAAATGTGAAATCTTTGAATAGACCAACTAAATAGTTGGAAAAATTGTTCTTTGCAAGAACAATGGGCAAAGGGAGAGAAAAATTGTTTTTTGCAATGCTTTCAGGCAAAAGGAAGGGTGTTTGTGCCCAAAAGTTTGCAAAAAACATTTTTTTCCAACTATTTATATTTAACCAAAGAACCTTGTCTACTTGGGTACTGGTGATGGCTCTGCAGCTCCAATTCCATGCCAAGGTAACACTTTGTTCTGTGCAGCAGGCTATGGCCAGCTCCCTACACCTAATGGCACCAACTGCAGACAGCCATCTTGGTCATCTGTGTGTTTCAGATGGACACCAGCATGACTTACATGGAGTTGCAAACAGAAGTAAGTCACACTAATGATAAAGGGTCATGTGTCTGTACCCTGAATAAGGAGGATGAGGTGCAATGATGCAGAAACATACAGGGTCTGGGTGACTGACTCAGGAGTTAGAGAAGTCTAGGGGAAGGCAAAGCAGACTAGAGCCCAACAGGGGGTTCAGGGGAGACATTTGGAGACAGACTTGCATGGAGCAGATGATTCATCACCAAAGGAAACAGAAGATGTACGGTGCAAATTAAAGGAGCTGTTATGGAGTCAGGAGCTGAGACAAACTGAAGTGGCCTATGGTTGTACGCCAGATGAGATACGTGGCTGGGAGAGAAAAATCTAGACACCCCCCCCTCGGCCACAGTGCGCTCTTTGCTCTTCCTCTTCCCTTAATAATTCAACCATATGTCCTGTAGTACCAAGGCACCTAAAGAAAACTGCCAGCATCAGCAGCTAAAAATAAAGCGTGGGGAGGCACAGGTTGAACTGCAGTGAAAAGCAAAGCCTTCAATGCCCAGAGAGAGCAGCTGTTCAGCTTTTCTAAACTTCCCCTGGAGGGACCAGCTGCTAAGACAGCTGTCCATCCCCATGACAGCTCATGCCCAGGCCCTGTTGGATACATGCAGCTATGCATACACCCAGGGTCCTGTGGCAGTGCCAGAGGGGACTTTCCATCCTAACACCACCCACAGAAGCAGAGGAGGACAATGTCCAGATGGAGCGAGAGAAGCAGATAGAAAATTACCTGGAACACGAATACATCTCAGCTCCACACTGCTCTCAAGAAGGCATCTTACATGACATACTGATGCTGTACCATAGGCAGGATAGCATTTGCCATGAACATGATGTGGGATAGATCAGAATCCAGAGGCCCTGAACCTGCAACAAGCTCTGTGCAGTTAAAGGGCTCTGAGGAAAAGCTGAGAGAGCTGCAAGAAGAGCTCCAAGGTGACCGAACGCAGCCTTGTCGAATGTGGGAAAGGAGGATTTACAAGATGCAAAGATACCTGATCTCAATCCCCAAACTCAGAGGTTAAGATGTCAACATTTCGGGGCTGGGTACAGATAAAGCTGACTACAGTGGGTAATAAACCCATACAATTAGATCCTGGGACAAGGGACTGAAGTAAAAAGCAGAGAGAAAAGTGGGTGGCTATACCTCAGGGATAAGCAACCCCTGGCATGTGAAGGCCTTTTACTTGGCACTTGCACCTTGGAGAAGGGGCAGGGGCTAAGCTGCCACTACAAGGGTTGGGCCTCTCATGGCTGCCCAGCTATCAGCCCCTGGCATGCCAACATCTTACAAGTCAAGGTTGCGGGTGGTTTTGGCACTCTGTCCAAAAACGTTGCTGACCCCTGCTCTACCTGGTTTTGGAGGACTAGACGAAGGGGAGGAAGAGGAAGATGGTGGCTTTGTGGTGAAGGGACTCTCCTGAAGATCTGGGGTTAAGTTCCACCTCTGCTACAACCTTCTTGGGAACATCATTTCACCTCTCAGTGCTTTAATCCCGCATTTGTGAACCTGAGCAAAGAATGAACAATTCTTTGTTACTCAGTTTCTGAGCTCTTCGGAGCAGGTACTGCCTCTTACACAGTATACAGCACCTAACACAGCAGGGACTTGATCTCAGGTGGTGCTTCTAAGTGGCACTGCAATACTAAATCCTCCAACCAGATACTGGCAAGCAAGGGCAAATAAATAGCCTCTTTTTACTTCCCAGTTACAAATACTACTACTAAGCGATGCTGTCAAGACTTTGAACATTCGTGCCAGGGTAACCTCTTATCACTGAAGATCTCACAGCTCTTAAACCATAACTGAGCCCCATAGTCTCACGTGAGGCAAGTATTCTTGTTGTTATTCCTGCTTTATAGGAGGGAGAGGTTAAAACCCCGAGCCACAAATTAGCCTGTCCGTGTCCAAGAGTAAGTGGCAGAGCTTGAAAGAGATCCCTATAATCCTGGGTCCCAAATAGTTTTCCTGTTGGCTAGATACTTAGCAGGTGTAAATCCCTGTAGTTCCATCCGCTTGATGGGACCATGCTATTTTGAACCAGCTGGGGCCCTGACCCACAACCCCCTGTACTTTTGTGAGCATTAAAGACAACTTAAACTGATTACAGACTAATTAAAAGTTATCATATGGGCTGTGCAATATGATCATTTTCCCTTCCCATTGTGTTAACACGTAGCCACGGAGCCAGACAGCAGCCCAAAAGGACAAACGTTCTCCAAGTGACCTCTCCTTCCAGAAGATTCAATAAAAGAAAAGGAGCAACGCAATGAAAGGCCAGGATGGCAGGATTGTGATGTTCTGGAACAACATAAACCTTGACCTTTGGATCAGTGCTTCTTGCAACATCTCAAGCCAGCTCTAGTAAAATAGTTACTGATGTATAAAGCCTGCGGCTTCAAAGCAGACAGCATAAGATGAATTATGCAGTGAGCAATCTCCTTCTTTCTTCCTTCTTTCCATACAAATGTCTGTCCTACCCAGTAGTAAGGAGAACTAGAGAATATACTCACAAATCCAGGGTGAACTGCCATTCCTAACAGCAGCAGCTGATACCTGGTGCAGCTACTCCGTCATGGAGTTCACTGTAACTATTTTACAAAGAAAAGCAATACGGAGTAGAAAGAAGGGAAAATCAGGTCTTTTCTTTGAGAACCATCCTGCAGGCTCCATTTAAGCAAAGCACTCATTGATATCAAGGGGCCCAGGCAATGACATGGTCACATTCCCATAGACCGTAAGAATTTGTTAGAAGTGCTCAGCACCAAATTTGCACCCAGCATGCTAAACGCTGTGAGCACCTAATGTGTGCGTTGTGCTACCTCCAGGCTTTCTGTCCCTAAGCTGCATACCTGCTGGCAGTCAGGTCCCCAACGAGTTTTAGGTATCTAAAGTGGAATTTGGGCATCTCAGTCCAAAACTGTATGCCTGAAGATTGTGTCTAGAGATACCTCAGTTATTGATATTGAAGTTTTACAGGTGCCTACATTTCTGCTTCTGTGTGTGCCCAGAAACTGGCTTAGCAGGGCTGGGCAGCCCTGTTGTTCACCTAAACAACATCAAGGTCCACAAACTAGTCACTCTTTTGCCTCTGCTGTTTTCAGAGCTCATCCACCTGACTGGGCTCCACACCAAAAGTGGCAGCAGCCCTTTAGACCGCAGCCAGAGGAAAGGGAAGCGGTGGTAGTGATGGTAACACCACTTTCCTTTCTGAAACAGCTCTGTGGTTACTGCACCCCTTTCCTTTGCCTGGAGGGATTTTTATGTTTTTCCTTCTTTCTTCTCTTTATCCTTTCTGCTGCTGAGTGTAATCAAATGATGTTTAAAGTTGCCTCCATTGAACTGTTTTCCAGCTCCTATTTCCACTCAAGTTATCCAAACTTCTCCAACTTTGGAAAAAATACAAAGTAGAAAAAAAAGTGTAGATCTGGGCCTTAATTTTCTTGCTTGTTCAAAAACAAGGAAGGACTCCACAATCCCACTGCTGCTAGGCATGCGTTATTGTCACTAATTAATAATAATGCCCTAGACTATCCATCTCTCTCAGAAACAACTCATGCCCAACCTACAGACAAATTTCAGTACCTTGCACCTGACAGTTAACAGTATTGAGCCAAAACTAGCTGCCATGTTTTCTTCCCCCAACTTAGGCAGAGACTCTAGTTTCTGAACGTGATTCTGTAGATTGTACAACTCGCAACTTGATTTCCAACAGCCTCCAATATGACCAGTCCCTACTGTTTGCCCACTGTAAGGACTTGCATACATGAAGACACTCGGGGGGGGGAATCCAGATTGATTTATTTATTTATTTTTAGATTTATATTTTAACAGTATCTGAAAGGCTCAGAGCAGCTTACAGCAAGCAAACAGCCTACAGGCACTGACTGATCTCAAGCCAGGTTTGTGCTCTTTGTAAGTTATTAGCAATGCTGTGAATGTAAAATGCAATAGTTACTCTGCTGTAAACCCCCGTGTAGATGTTCTTGTTCAGAATTCAACTGGCCTCACATTGTTTAGCTCTGATATTTTTAAAAAAGACCTAGTTTTCTTGTTCAAGAGAGCTTTTCGGTTCCATATTTAAGCTACGGGGAGGGACAAGAATTAAAGCTAGGAGGTGGTTAAAATCAAAATGAAACATTTCAAAGGGATCAAGACAAAACATGGGCTGCCTATGCAGATGCATGAGGATGGGGTGGGGGGCATTTTAATTAGCGTGGTTCCTGGACTGCTGCTCTAATTCAAACAGCTCACTGTCATGTGTATTAAGCCTCCGCATGTTTCGAAATGGCTGCAGAGTGCTTTATCAAAAGCAGATGTTTAGATAAAGCACTCTGGAGCCATTTTAAAATGCATGGGGGCTTAATATACATGATGGCGAAGCAACGCTGGAAGGCTCTAATTTAAACATGGAGCAAACTAGATTGAGTTTGCTCCGACACGTTCTAATTAGAATGCAAACAAGCACTCATTACAGGCACCCATTATGACTTAACCCATTATAGGCACCCATTATGACCGACCCAAAGTGACATTTTTTCCATTCCTGGTTTTTACAAACGTGTGAACTTTCAACTTCTTGGCCCGATTCAGGACAAGAAACATTTTTAAAATCGTGAAAATGTCCATGGGTTTAGACGCTCGTTTTTTTCTCGGCTCTGGGATGTACCTGGCTCCTTGAAGATCCTGCCTTCATCTGCTCTCCCTCCCACTCTTCCGTTCCCTGCAACTTTGAGAGACCCGGGAGAAAGGACTGTCAGTTGCTACCTTGGAAGAACTGCAGCAGAACGGGAGAAATTCCAAATGGCTACTACGTATAATGCTCTGCATTTTATAAGATGGATCCAAGAGAAACTCTGAGCTGGTTTCACAACTGGCTTGCAGTCTTGCTAATAACGCCCCTGCACCAGCTGGACACATTTCTACAGAGCCTGCCAGCAGCCAGGCAGATAATATACTGAGTTCTGTGAGATGTGATGCTTGCAGTCCACTCTAGGTCTGTCCTTCCTCACTTACTGCTTCCTCTTTATTACTGCTGTCTAAAGCTGAGAGGGCTGCTAAGCTGGCTTCACACATGTAGTATGGATACCGCTAATCTTATCAGGCTAAATGAAAAAGAATAACTTCCTAGTACTACATCCAATGTTATACATGCTGGCTGCATTCCATGGAAAGCCAGCAAGTCTCAAAGCTGGATGGTGACACCTGGAAGAGATTAGCTGGCAGCGGCTAGGTCTCCTCCTTATCTATCCCTTCAAAAATCTGAACAGTATTGGCTTAAGGCCTCCACTGCATTAAGGTGTTTAATGTCCAAAAGACAATTACTGTATTGCATAGTTAGGAAGGACTTATAAGAGGCCGTCCAAGCTTTATGTTGGACAGGACAGCTGGCCAAAATGCTGCAATCAGTTGTTCTCTCTCTCCAAAACAGAGTTGTATCCCAAATAAATTTTGGCTGGAAAATGCTGCTGGGGGGAGGGGAACAAAGAAAACCTGGATTAAGAAACATGTTTCCCTTTGGTTTTCTAAAACTGAAAAATAATCCAAATGTTGGATGGATGTTAATATTTTCCCTTCTTTCCCCTTTCTCCTTTTTTGCTGCTGAATGCAGGAAAACAAATGACATTTAGAGATTTCCTCCATTATATTTCCCCCTATCTGCAGTCAAACTTCCCAGAACTTCTCCAACTTTGGGAAAAATACAACGTAGAAGAAAATGAAACAAACCCATAACTTTACATGGTGAAGTAAGTCACAGTGAAACCTCTTTCCTGGGCTGAAGTACCTTGCTGAATCAGGGAGTTAAGGATCAACCAGTGAAAGTAAATGAACTGAGGACATTAGTAGCTAAAGAATATGAAGTCCTCCCACACAGCAGGAGACTGAAATGCTGGGTAACAACCCAAGTGTTTCTTAAAAATACATAGCTGCTGGCAGTCCCAAAAGGCCAGGTTAGTGAGGACTTAACTGCATTTCTTAAATCAACCAATACCTACAGCTCTCAAGATAAACCCTGAAGAAGTCTCAATTTACATAAAAATTTAGACTGCCGAAAAGACCTTCATCTGGCAGCCTTCGGACAGCAGGAAACAATCACTTTTAGAGTACTTCACTTATTAACAAACTTCTGCTCCAGGCTACAGCCAAGAAACAAAAACCATATATAAAAAGAGAGAATCAACTTCTTACAAGATGAGGGACCAATTAGGTAGAAAGGAGCGAGGCCCAGCAATGTTCTGGGAGCTGGATATGAAGATAGCTTGACTCTACCTAGCTAAACCAAGGAAGAAATACAGACTTTGCTGGACCAGGTGCAGAGTGATTTTTATTGCTGGAACTTCTCAGCTCCTATGGCTTGGCCCTGTGTTGCTGACGTCAACCTAATTTTGCTCTTTAATTATATGGGATAGAGAGGAAAGATGGCTATAATTCAACTGTGCTCCTTCACACGTCCAAAGAAGCACAGAAGAGGTTAGAGTAGCCCCTGGAGTTTCCCTCCCTAAAACTACTTGGTGATCCAAGGCAGTGCAAAACCTCCCCAGCAGACACCCCTTCTCCCTCCTCCAGCCCCAGCATGCCCTGTGCACCTGGGATCTCAAAGGACCTGGCAGCACAGTTTCGGGCTCACCACTGAAACAAGGGAACGTGAAAGGGAGAAGAATCTTTTCTCAAATTATTTGCATCTGACCTCATTTTAGTTCTGCTTGCATAGTTTGCATAAGAGGCTCTTTTGGGTTGAATGAGCCCTATTTTCAAGGGTTTTATTCTTTTATGAACACACATCACCACTGGATCTGAGTATCACTTATATGAAATCAACAGCGATGAAAAGTTGTTCTTAATTGGACTTCATGGAGTTACTACCGTTGCTTTTGAATTCTGTTCAGGATAGATTTTTTTTTGAAAGACTATATTCTTTTCATCTTTGTGTCTAGGACAGGTTTAGACGTGGAAGGGGGTGTATCAGAATGACACGCATCACTGTCATAACAGAGAGGCTCGCATGGTGGTAACCATTGCTGAAGCTTAAATTCTGCACCTTGCGACCTGACAAGAGTAAAATATTGCCAATGAGCTAAACTGACTTGCTCATTTTTTTTCATCACATTTTTGACACATGAAGGAAATAAAGTGCAAATTTCATCAGAAGTTGTCCCTCCATTTTTAACTAGTTTGGCTGTTAACTATAAACTGCGGCTAGAAAGCTGTATAGCTCAATGTACACGTACATAGGCTCTTTCTGAATGGTGCTGCTACTGTTGCAACTAAACACAGATACCGGCTCCCAAGCACAGTCTGAGCTTCACCCACAAGTAACAACTGAATTCACCACGGCTACTCATTCGCATAAAGTTAAGTGTGTGTAAAGTGTTCCTGAATCAGGACCGGCTTCCTACTGACACTTCTCTTCCCCTCGCCCCAGAGAAGTTTGAGAAAAATCAAAACACCAATATAAGGAATAAATCCTGGCCTGATGCCCGTGAGTGGTGGTTTATGCAATTATCTCTTGGTGGATTCAATTTGTGTTAGAAAAGTGGTTTTAAATAGGAATTACTTTGGAGAAGTTCAATTCTCCACGTCAGTAGGTACCTCATTTTAAAGGTTCATATTGCTGATGTTATCTCTGTGACATTACTGCTAAAATATAATACAAAAGGTTAAAAAGCTTCACAAGGCCCTGTTTTCTCATACAGGAGGGTAGCTCTATAGACTTTGGCTATGGCCGCAGCTGGGGTATCTCACTAGCTTGGGTGCTGATCACAGCGTAGTTACAGCAGAGAGCTATCTGGCCAAGTATTTACCAAGCTTCTTGATTGGATTTTGCAGAGCAAGCTAAGCTCTTTGATGCTGTGGTTATACTTCTAGCACTACCCAAACTAACTAGTTTAAAACTAGCTCAGGTCTATCTGCTTGAACAGTAGCCAAAGGAGTGACTGCAATGTGGACATATCCTTTAAACATGGTTATTATTGAGATATACCAGCATAAGTACGTGGACAGCCAGGCTCGTGCAGTTTTTATTTGATTTAAACTTGACTGTATACAACCCCTGTGTGGACAAAATCAGATCAGAGAATAGGCAAGAGGAGGGACTGAAATGTTGTAAACAATTATCCAAAGCAAAATTTGGTCATGTTAAATGGTTCTAGTAGTGACACATCTGCAAGTAGTGGTGTTGGGGACTTGGTCAAAACACTGGCATGGAAAGCTGGGTTTTTGATGGGAAGGAATCTTTGATTGACAATGTTTATTTTCTTCCAAATGTTAACATTTTCACTGGAAAATGTTTCTTTTTTGTTTGTTTTAAACAGTTTTCAGC
Source organism: Caiman crocodilus (assembly GCA_030014935.1). Classification (NCBI taxonomy): domain Eukaryota; kingdom Metazoa; phylum Chordata; order Crocodylia; family Alligatoridae; genus Caiman; species Caiman crocodilus. The sequence continues at coordinate 12,184,096 of JAGPOW010003310.1, forward strand.
CTAACACATTAGACTTTCTGTTGATGAAAACAGACATCCTCCCCAAGACTGGTTTTTTGAGTTTAAAGTGAAGGGTTGACATTTCCTACAAAAAAAAAAAAAAAAAATCATCCTACCAGGTCTAATTAGCAGCTGTGTTTACAAGTTATAAGACCCTTATTCAGGGAAGCCTGTGTTTAAACATATCTTCATTTAGCAAAGCACTTAAGTATATACACATGCTTAAGCCATATCCATGCCAGTGAGACTTAAGCACGTACTTAAGTGCTTTGTTGGCTCAGGCCCGTAGTGTTGTCAATGTAATCTATTCTGTACAAGTCAAGATGGCATTCCTTACTCCTCTAAAAGATGGTACTTTAATAAGGAAGATTTTCAGCAACCTAGCAGAGAGAAAATTCATCATAATCCACTAAGGAAATAATAGCTTGCCTACACAGGAAAGCAATTGCAAAATAAGATAGAGTGTAAATTTAGGATGTAGCAATTCTGCCTTAGCCTCACATAGATATTTTTATGCTGCACTAAGTGTGCCTTTTGCCGTTTAGCTTAATCTCCTCCAAAATAGACTCAAAAGGCACTCAGTGCATAATAAGAATATCCGCACAGGGAGCGAATAACGAATAGCTACTGTGGTCTATTTTCCGTGTCTTGGAGCTTGCCTACACAATGACTCTTTTGCTGTCTGTGACTCACAATCTGCTGCCACTAAAGTCAACAGCAAAACTCTTACTGAATTCAGGCTTTGCTAATAAAAGAGAGGAAGACTGACATTTAGCACTAGGATCATTGGCTGTACACTAGGTGGAAGGAGGTCTTGAACAAAAGGCTCAGAGGATATTTTTATTAGTATTATTTATATGGGTAAGGCCTGGAAGCCGCCAAAAGAAATCAGGACCCATTTACAAGGCAAGACAGAGCCTCTGCTCCAAATTGCTTGAAGCCTAGATAGGCAAGAGATAGGAAGGGCAGAACGTGGCCAGGTTACGGCAGAGCTGACAACGCAACCAGCTGAACAGATGGCTCGTTCATAAAGGCGGCGCACAGGAACTTGTGAAGCCTGGATTCAATTTTGTACTATGTAACAGACTTCCTGCGTGATCCCAGACAAGCCATTTGATCCTCGAAGGTTTTGAAGCACTCAAATCCCACCAATTTCAGTGGGAAGGAGGTGCCTAGAGATATTTGAGAATCTGGACTTCAGTCTCTATCTTTGTTCCTCATCTGTAATAGTACCTTATATCTCACAGGTATAAGGGGGGGATACACACACTAAAGACCATGGATACTACATCAGTGGGGTTCCCTCTCAACACCTTAGTTAGATAAATATGGCACCATAAGTGGGTGCCCTATGGGCTGGCCCAAACCACCTCTCTAAGAGTGAGGGTGCCAGTAGCTGCTGATAGGTGATGTTCTTGCAGGTGTGGGCAAGAGGGAGCAGGGAAGTAATCCCTCTTTCTGACTCATGCGGTGGTTCTCTTGTCCAAGAACATGAACTGAGCCATGCAGGAATATAGTTAAGGGGCTTGTCTCAGCTTTGTGGCTTCTCTCCTCAACCTGCCCAGAATCTTCCCTTTCACAGCTGGCAGATTAATCGTCACACTTGGTTTCCATTGAATAATGACAGCATTAATCTGAGCATTATCCTGTTAATGTGCATTTTTATGTCCGATTTTATTGTGTAGTACAAGCTCAAACAGGCCTTTCCAAAGCCCTAAACCAAATTAAGTCTGTCACTTACAAGAGAATGGGTGCGACTGCGGGGCTACCAGGCTAGACGGGGCGGTCGGGGTTATTTGTTTGCTAGCCATGTGAAGATGGAGTCTGAGAGAGCTGCTCTGGCTGATTACCTCCTGGGCAGACTCCCTCATAATGCAATCAACTGCAACATTTCTGAAGAGAGAGGATGTCAAGCCTACACTTCACACAATGCTTAACCTCTCTTTCCCATTACTACAAACATCCTCTCATCAGGGGCTGCTGGTCTACAGGGAAGAGGTGGGCAAGGCTTAATTTAAGTGCTGTGGCTATGTTTCTTTCCACATGAGATGTTGGCAACATGTCATCAATGGCTAAATGCCCTCGGACTCAACCTGACAGGACTTGAAGGTAGTAATCAAATCTGGACACCTGTGACACTCAATGTGGGGGATAAAACAATCCCAAGGAAACAATTTCATAATTCAGCCTAGCCAGGCCTTACCAGAGATAGGCCACAGACAGTAATATCAGGCCAGATTTCCAAAAGGGCATGGTTCCCACTGGAAGGAAGGAAAGCCCATGAGACATGTCAGACCCGTATAATCTTCCCCTTCTCTCCCTGACATCATGCCTCAGACATGTCTTGCTGCTCAGACACCACTAGGCATTAGGCCTGCGCGAAGCGGCTAGTATTTGCTTTGGATTCGAATTCAGCCAATTTGAATCACTGTCCCGATTTGATTTGGCTGAATCCGATTCTCTGAATCAGCCAGGCCAGGCCCATCCCCTGCCTGCTCTCCCAGCCCGGCAATGGTTGCCCAGCCTGCTCCAGCTCCCAGCACTTTGGGGGGGGGGGGGAAGCCTAGACTTAGTGGGTGCTGCCAGGCAGGGGGCAATCCCCACTGCATAGGGGGCTCTGCCATGAGCCTCCCAACCTCCCCCTTGCTCCCCCAGCCCTCCCATGGGTGCCCCACCCAGGCCAGCTCTGGCTCTTAAGAAAAAAAAAAAGAGAGAAAACCCCAGACTCACTGCTGCTGCTGGCAGGGGGTGATCCCCGCTGCCCCCCACTGCCCCACACCACGTGGGGGGCTCTACACAAGCCCCATAATCCCTGAGGCTGCTGCAGGAGCAGTGAGTCCTGGGGCTTTTCTTGGGTTTTTTTTCCTGAAAGGGCCAGAGTTGACCCAGGTGGGGCACCTGTTGCAGGGGGAGGGGGGCGGGTTGAGGGCTTGTGGCAGAGCTCCCCATGCAGTGTGGGACAGTGGGGGCAGCGGGGATTGCTCCTCTGCCTGGCAGCACCCAGAGAGCACCAGGGCTTTTTTTAAAGTACTGAGCTGGGGTGGGTGAGGGCAGCCGTGGGGGGGGGGGGTGGTGGCTGGGGGAGCAGGACAGGTCGGGGAGGGGGGGCACTGGCAGGGATCCTCCCACGGTCCCCTTCCCCCTCCTCTGCCTCTAGTACATAGCAGCTTGGAGTCGGCTGCAGCTCCTTGCTGCAGCCACCGGGGACTGCCCGAATCCATCAAAGCTCTTCGAATCTTTTCTGAAGTTTCGGAGAGCCTTGAATCGATTCAGACCTTTAAATTGGTCCCCCGATTCAATTCGGATTTGAAGATTCAGCTGCCGAATCAGGCCGAATCTCCTCCAAATTGAAGCAACACCTGAAGCTTTGTACAGCCCTACTAGGCATGTCTACACTGCACACTTCACCTGGTCCTTCACGTGATCCTCCCAAACAAAGACTGCGGATCTAGTTTTGGAGGAGTTTTAAACACTTGTGCTTCCTGAAATGATTGGGCAATATAGAGTAGAGGGCAGATTCCCTATTAGCTCAGGCTAGAAGCTGCTCACTTTCCAGTGAGGACACAGGTAGAAGTCCCCAAGGGCTGACACTTCTCCAGTGTCCTGTGCAGAGGCACAGACGAGTTATCCTACAGTTCACACAACTGCCTTGGAAAGACTCTGAGAATGTAATCAGGGAAAACAAAGGGACACGTCCACAGGCACATGTATGTGTTATAGGAATAGCAAGATGCCGTGCTGGAAGCAGGGCTATGCACTGGGGTACTGACCCAGGTGTCAATCACCCAGGTTAATTGTGCAGCATAGGCACAGGCATTCTGTCACCACAGCTTTATTCTCCACACCTTTGATGCCATCGCCTCTCTCATTTATCTCTTCCTACTCGCTACGTACATACATACATATACATACCTTTGCCTCTGCTCAGACAGATTGGTTACACTGCTCTAACATGCACCAACAGCAGCAGTTTCCATTTCAAGCCTTTTTATAATGAATGCTCTCGCCTACAGATGAGTGAACTTGTTAAACTATGCTACAAACATCTTTTCAGGCACGCAGAGCAGCAGCACCAGGGGGGAAAGCTGGATGGGAACATTTCTACTGCCTGACAGGTGTGAGCCGTCTGCTCTGACCTTGATTTTAACCTTGCAAAATCTGGAAATGTCACATTAACTACAGTACCATTGCTACTATATTCACTGCTACCCCCTCCCTGCAACCAGCTTTGGCTCTGCATTGTTTTGGATCCCAGCTCTAGGGCTGACTTTATATCCCTGCACTGTTATTTTCTTTCAGATGCCTGCCAAATGTCTGTACTTATATATTCCAAGGCATGTGGACCTATTAGAAAATAGAAGTTTCCTGACCCTTTCCTTGGATTTTAAAGCTAGCTAGACGTTAAACAGCCCCTCAGGCTTTTGTCACCTCTGGCCAGCTATGTAGAATTCATCAAGGATGTATTGCATTTATATGACATTTATAAGCAGGATATCGGTACTTTTAATGGCCATACTAAAGTTAGACACATGGTGTGCTCTGAGACGTCTTCCTGGAGCCTGCTGTCATGAGCTAGCAGCTCTCCTGGAAATCACTGAGAGTTATGAGTGCTCAAAACCTTCCCGGTTCAGGCTCATGGTCTGGGGCATGACTTTTGTGCTCTATGATGCATGATAAGCCATGGTAAAAAAGACTCTTAATTCATCCCCCTAAAGTGTGCTCTCATGCAAATGACATTTTGCATTCATACCAAAAAGCCCTTCCAAAAGTCTCTTGTCATGTCAAGCTGCTCTTCACTCCTGTCTGTGGCTTCTGATCATTACTATATGGTGCTGGGCTGTTAGCTGCCAGAGCAAGTCACCTCTGTGTAAACAAGCCAGTTGGGCAGCCTTGGATAGGAAAAGGTTGCAGCATCCAATAGCTTTCTTCTGCTCTACATATTGATGAGGCTTCAAGAGCCCTAATCAGGGGACAGCATAATATAGGCACCATCCTCTGCACATTGATGCCAGCAAGCATTACATTTAAATAGTTGGCTTCTGAAGCAGGACTTGAAAATTAGGCGTATGATGGAAGAAAAAAGAACAAAGGTACCTTAGCAACTGGGGGCATGGCCCCTTTATCAGCAGAGATGTAGAGTAGGACAAGGTGGCAGCTTTCTTTGAGGTGACGACAGGCCTATCTGTGCACGGAGGTATCACTGGAAGCACTTTTGACCCACAAAGCAAGTAGGCTAGGATGAAGCAGAACACTTACCAGTAATGCTCATTTCCCATGATCTCACTGGGCAAACAGGAGCTGCTGAAAGCCAAGGCTGAAGCACATTAGCATAGCTATGTGCAAGTACTGAGGGCCAGAATAAGGGAAGCTATACAACAGGGTTGAAGGCCCACAGAAAGCCTCATGTGCTCAAACCCTGGTCCACGGGCCAAATCTGGCCTGTGGAGCCATGGATTCCAGTTTGTGCGGCTCTCCATGGGTTGGGAAATTTGGTAGTGGGGGAGCAGTGGCAATTAATACTGTTACCCTTCTCCCACTGCCAAATTTCCAAGTCCCGCATGGCTGGATTGGGGCCAGGTCACATCCCTGCCCCCGCGCAGCCAGATCAGGTTCCCACTGTGACTGCCCCATGCACTGCATCAGACCCACCAGTCTAATCCAGCCCGCAAACAGACAGGTCACTGCTCATCCTGTTCACAGGGCAAAAAAGGTTGGGCAACACTGTGTTAGGGGAATAGCAGAGGGAGGTGGGGCCTTTTAGCAGAGCCATGTGGGGATCTCCAGATTGAAACAGAAGGAACCGTTATCCACCTGTTAAGAGTGAGGAGTGCTGCAAGATGTGTGCGGAGGGTGGGGTGAGGACAAGACTAGAATAGCAGAGACTGTTTCATGTCAGGACTGACAGGCAGTGACAAAGCTGTGCTTGTAAAGTGTCAATTCACATGATGCCAGGGCTGCTGGAGGCACTTTGCCCTTACAAGCACCACATTCTTGCACAATATTGAAAAAAAAATAAAAGAGAGAAGTATTTCCTCTAAGAGCAACAGACCTTTCTAGGGCCAAAAGTGGGAGCTGAACCCTGGGTCAGTGCCATTACAAGTAGACACATCTGCTACTTGAGGGCCAGGAAAGAGTGCCCTCGCTGGCTATTAGATAAGGAAGAAGTTCCAGCTTCTTCTGGTGTTTAAATAGTAGTAGATTGACCTACCATGACACAGTTTCTCACAGCAAAGGACATAAGAGGAGAGAACCCCAGCATCCTTTCTTTGTAAGCAAGCAATCCCAGAGTGCTGGTAGGTCTAAGAGCATTCAGCTCGGTGTGAAACAATGACACAGAAAGACATAGCCCTAGAGCAACACTGCCATATAGATACATCCTCATGGTCAGCTGCTATAGGACACCTCCTTGCCTTCAAGCAGCATTGCTGTAAAGGGATCATAGATCCCCATATTACTTGTTATTAAGAGATGCTGTGACTGCCACTGTACAAATCTATTTCATGCCCTCCTGGTGGACAGAAGCCTTAAAAACAGAAGCTATTGGAGGACTCTCCAAAGCAGGCTCAAAATTTGGGATTAAAATGAGAAAAGAACGAAGAACTCCTTCTACCAGGAACTGTTATGTTCCTCATCATTCAGGAGAGCTGCTCCGGTGATAGGGAGTAGCTCAACTTCAGGAAGCTAGAGCAGGGGTGGCCAACTCACAGCTCCGGAGTCCACACTGAGTAATGTGCTCACCACGAACAGTTGCGTCACATGATGTGATGCAATGGCTATGGGAAGTGGTCACTGTGTGCTTGTGCAAAGATTCAAGGAGATGCATGCTCACTTCTGAAGAGCCACATGTGGCTCCAGAGGCATGGGCTGGCCACCCCCGAGCTAGAGGGAAGACAGAGAGAGGTAGGAAGTAGGAGACCGTGTCCAACCCAGACCCCATATGCAGAAGGAGAAAACTCCTGTTGAAGCCAATGGGAACTGTGTCCATGGAAAAAAAAATAGCAGGACTTGGCCTCTCAAAAATGTCACCCCAAGATGGCAAATGACAAACCTTTTCCTTCAGCTAACTACTAGTTGCTTGCTCAGGTACTGGTGACTGTGTAGCTGCAGTGGTATTCAAATGAGCTTGGAAGTGGAGTGGGAGGTTTTGGGGGGAGGGAGGGAGGGATGGAGGGAGGGAGCTACTGCTGTAGCTCCAGTACTCAGTAGACAAACTACCCAGTTTGCAGCTGGCCCAGGGATAGGAACACAAACTGGAGTCACACTTCTGCTCTATAGCCTGAAAAGAGGTTGCCTGAGGCCAACCAGGCAGAGTCGTATCTGAATGTGGGTGCAGATGGCTCGGCAATATTAACCATTTCACATCAGTACTGATGGAAGAAGAAGAAGAAAGAGAAACCAGAGGGGAAAACAAGAACAAGATGCAAGAGAAATGCTCCCTACCCCCAGCTTCAAAGAGCCTATGCCAGGTCCCACGTATCGACATCAAGGTGACAAAAGCAGGGAGGAGGGAGACAACAAAATCAATTTCTCCTGGTGGCAGCTACTTTTTTCTTCTCCTGAAATGAAAAGAACGCCCTCTTCTCCCCTGTGGCCACAATGAATATTTCATCAACAAAACAAAACATCTTGGCCTTAATATATTGCCCTGCCTGACCAGCAGGACAAGCACCAGCTCACTGATCCCCCTCTAGGCTTCTAAAGCCGTATATAGCCGCTTCGGTGAGCAATCAAGGATCTGGGAGCAGTTAAAATAATCAGACACATCTCAGCACAATGGGCTAGGGGCGCTAAACAACTATATCCCTTCAGGAAGATGATGGGGCTCCACAAGTTACTCCCACAAATGATCATATTTTCAAGGTGGACATATCCTCTTCTTGTTTCCATTGAGCAAATGGGCCCCTCAGGTAATGCCAGAAAGATCTACTCCTCTCTCCTGCCATCCTTCTCTCTCCTTCTACTTGTGTTCCTCATCACTGCAGAGCCTAAACACTTTGGATTTTGTGAACTGAAGACAACAACATTTTTCCAACTACATCATCTGTGTTTTCAGGGCACCAGGAGGAGAAAAGAAGAGAAATGTATGACCTGGTTTGGACCAGGCAATTCAGCCAAGCACAGCTACCACTGGTTCCCTTTATAATGTCTCCCATTTCAAAAGAGTACAGTCTAGTGACTAGAGCAGCTGGAAAATAAATATTTTTGCTCTATGTTTCCAGCTTTGTTAAGGGTCTACCCAACCCAGTGGGACTTAAAATGGACTCTTAAATCTGGCTCTACATTCTCACACTAGCCATGCCTACCTTTGTGTTTCCGTCTGCGTGATGGATGTATATACCTAAGAGAAGGCAGGATAGATGTGCACCTTACACGCTAACTAAAATAGAAATATACACCTCATACAAACTCTGTGGGGCAGTATTTATAAAATGCTTTGAGATATTTCTCTGAGGTGTTTGGAGTTACAAAGCATTGTTTCCAGTCTTAGCCAATACACTTTATTTCTTTTTCTGGTGTCTAACCACTTCCCTCCACTGATCCAAGATATTCGGGCAGAGAAGGAAAGTAGAGGTGCAAAGAGGAAACAGGATGCTTGATTTGGTGAGGAGGAGGAAAAGAAATAGGACAGTGCAGAAGAGGAAAAGAATGGGTGTTGTAAATGCACTGCGTTCTATACTGCTCTTGGCAAATACACACACAGGATTAGTACCCAAAACCTGCCCCCTTCTCAGGATTTGCCGCCTTCGTTAAATTTACTGGAGCATAACCTCAAGTTTGGCTTATTCCTAGACACTTCTGCATTTTTCCCCAATTACTTCTCCAAGGTCCAGGCATCTTGGATGGGAACTAATGAATTTCCCCTGGCCTGAAGAAACTAGTGAGGCAAAGAGCCAGGCACAGGGCTAGTAAGAATCAATGGAAGGTGGGATAAAACACCAATAGACAGGAAGGGCTTGCACTTGCATGGAGATGGGGACCAAGACATGAGCCACCAGGGCTAGGGATATCTCCTTTCACTCACCTTTTTCTCATCCCCCTCTTGCAGGAGCTGCAGGTGGCTCCTCTTCTCGCTGTCCTTCTGCAGAGAGCTGCTCTGGTGCTGTGGCAGGCCTGTGGGTGGAGACACACTCCGGCCCTGGGGATCCACCCAGGAATAGATGTGATTGGTGACATAGCCCCCTGGGATTCGCCCAACTGAATGCACAGAGAGGTTCAACTTCTTGCAGCCTTTCAGCGCCTGCAAAGCAGACCAGGAGATAAAGGAAATTAACTCCAGAGCAAAAGGGAAACAGTAAGTGGTAGTGCAGATAAGCCAGTGATGACAAGGCTTTGCATTGCCATGGAAGTGTTCAATGGAAGAGCTGCAAGTGCTTTAAAATATGCAGCTGGGAGAGGGACAGAGGGATCGCCCTTTCGGCTGAACAGACACTAAATCTCTCTTCTGGCATTGCAGCAGGAGCCTGAGCACCAAACCAAGGTCCATGGACTCCAATCTGGAGGTCAGGGACCAAAATGTTAGGTGGTACAGCACTCAACATCAAAACCTCAAAGTCCGTTTGTGAAGCCTGCCCTAAATGATTGAATTAGACCCCACGGGAGGTCAGTGCAGAGCTGGGAACTGAACTGCAGATTTCACTCTCCCTCCTGCTCAGGAGAAAGGGTCAGATAAGGACAAGGTTAGACCATTAAGAGGAACTTGCGTTTCGTAAACTGGTCTTGCCTTTACCCATGGCTTGATCCAAGGTTTACTGGAGTCATTGGAAAGATTCCCATTGATTTCAGGCCCCTTCGGGTGAAGCCCATAGCAGTTTAGCTTCCAGTGTCATTCATTACCTTAAGTTTCCCCAGCACAATTAGTAAATACAACAATTATTCTTTCTTTCCAAAAAATCCAGCCCATATCAAGGAGACCTTGAGATACAGATGTGCCTGTTTGCTGGTTGCCCCTCTGCCTCTTCACCTTGTATACCAAAGAGCTCACGTATGATGTATAGTAAAATTAAATTAATTAACATTATGGGAGCTGTCCCCAGGGAGAGCTCTAACAGCTGCTCACATTTCAAGCCTCAGTAACAGTGAACTTCAGCATTTGCAATTAGGCGGTGGATGCTTTGCCTTTTTAACATATATGTGCCTTGAAGGCCTGCTCCTTCGAGGTCTTTTATGCAAGCCAGTTGCAGTGCCATGCCAAAGGGGATTTAATAGGGAGAGGCAGGAAGAGACTAGCTGGTGCTGGCTGCTTTTGGAGACCGGATTCTGGACAAGGTGTAACCTCGCTCTGATCTGGTCTGACAACTAGTTTCTATTGTCCCCTTGTTCACAGAGCCCTGTGCAAGTTACAGGAAGGAAACTATACACCCAGCACTCCAATTCCATGATTCACTTCCCTCAACATGCACATTGAGTACAAATTTAAATTACCCTGTCCCACAAGGTTGTCATGCACTCTGAAAGCTTACAAGACCCATAAAGAGCAATCAATGGGCCACTGCCATAACAACAGGTCATTGAGGCGGCTGAGGCATCTAATTGTGAATACACATGCTCATTTCCCCCAGAAAGCATGTGCTTTCCCAGAGTGAAACTCAAGGAAAGCCGAAGGCTGCCCTACTCAGAGGCTAATACAATCAGAAATAATTCCCAGTACTTATACATGAGCATAGAAGCATTAGCAAATGGATGTATGTCATTAACTGGCCTGTTCAATGTGAGTGAACATCTTAAGCAAGGAAACTAGCTTCCATTATTCTAGCTACTTAAGACTACCCAAAATTCATATTGGGGCTCCTTCTGTCTCAGGCAGCTGCTAACTCCTGCTATGCTTTTGAAGTGTCATTTCCCCTCTTCACTCTTTCGTAAGAGGAGGGTTAAACTTCCAAGCCCCAATATGTGACGGGGAGCTATTATGACATGCAAAGACTCAATATGTGACAGTATGGAATAACTCTATAATACTGAAACACTGATGAATAAGAGTGTAAAATCTCATATGATAGAATAAAAATGAAAATGTTCATGTTGAGAGTTGTTTTTCACACCTTATAAATTGAATAGAAGATTACAGCTCTGCTACCAAAGTCCATAGGATGGAACGAAATAATCTATAGAAAGGATCCCATTCTCTACTGAATTCTGCTGAGGTTTAAAGCAATTTCTGGAAAATCCTCTTTCATTTCTAAAGAATGCAATTCATTTTGGCAAGGGCAGTCAGCAGAATCCCAGTCTAAATACTGTCTTCTTTAAGCACAGCCCAACAAAGTGAACCAAAACAAAGGAATAAAAGCCTGGCAGAAAGTACAGACAATCCAAAGGAATGGATGAGACCAGATTGTGCAGCAGAAGACCTGGTTTCTGTTCACAGTTCCAGTATGACTTGCTTTGTGATGTAGGACAAGTCACTTTACCTGCTCTGTTCCTGCACCCACCCTCCTTCCATCTTCTCCATTACAGCACAAGGTCTTTAAGACAAGAGCATCCTCTGTCCCTCCACACCCTACCATGTTTGTGCTCATTCTGGCTTGGTGTAGGTTTCTAGTTGCTGTTATTCATAAACAGAGGATTCCCTTGCTTGAAGTTCAGTCCATGTCAATTTTCTCTGACTATGCAGCTTGTCCTTCCCTTGACTCTTCTCCCACACCTGCCTCTTAAGCAGTCCATGGGGTGATACCCAAGTTAGCTCTAGATGTGGTAGTTCAGGTGCTGGGAGCAGCTGAAGCACAGTAGCCAGGAACACAGAGCTCAGCTGGGGCTAATCGACCCTGCTGGGAGTAGGGATCCATGCAGAGGGATGCACTACTGCTTCTAGGACTTGTGCTAGCTTGGAGATTTCCACAGACATGGGTCTGTGGGGACATACCAGCTAGCCTGCTTCACTCCTGCTCCAGTAACACTGGGGGCTACGCTGATTCTCAGCAACGCCAGGATTAGTACAAGCTGTTGTCTTGGTGCTAATGCAGAGATTAATTCTCCTCTTGGCCTTTCTCTGAGCACCTGTGCAATGAAAGGGGGCAGATGAATTGAAATTAACCCCTTATCACCTTTTGCAGCCAGTAGTGCTTGGGGCCAGTGAGGCTAAAGAGAAACAGGAACTGCTCAGGAGAGATTTCTCAGTCACTGGCAGTCCCTTGCCCAGATCTTAACATGACCACGCCTGATTTGATCTATCACAAGCCTCAAGCATAAGTTTGCAACATATCCCCGGGAGAAAAAAAATGCAGGCCTTTGAAACAATAGGGAGGAGGGGAAATGGCAGACAGCTATTGCTGGCAGGAGGATGTGACAGAGGGGTAGCTGCTCCCTTCATTTTGCAGTTAAATGTCAGTCCCTGAAAGAGCAGGAGCAACAGGAGATCTGTTCTGGGAAAGTGCAATAAAAAGTTTGAGAGGACGAGAGGCCAGAGATTTACAAGGAACTTCTACCATCCCCCTGCAGTTCCCCTGACTGTACCGCTGGGGATAAGGAATCTCAATGAACAGGGAGATGTTTTATTTATAAAGGCAGCAGCAGAGACTCAGGGAAACTTGGGAAGTGAACTCTCTGTCAAGGCACTGAGGCAGTGGACTGGGCCAAGGCGCTCTGCAGGGAGGATGGAAGCAGCAATTGGAATGAGTGAGGTGAACGGAGGCAGGCTGCGTCTGCCACCACATTACCACGGACGGCTTCCCTGCTGCACCTCTGCCAATTGAATGACTCTCCCAGAGGGGGAAGCATAGCTGCTCTGGTGCCCCATAGGCCATTCATCACTGTAACCAAGCTGAGCCCAATGCAGAATCTGAGGTTTCTTCCTGGATCCAGGGGCTCAGGCAGCTCCAGCTTACACCAGGCCTGCAGATGGTCACAAGAAGCTGTTGCAGCTCTCATGAAAAGCCAGAGGAAAGGACTTTGCAGGCCATGCCTGTATTTCCCAGGAACAGCTCCTACGTGTCCCCTGTTGACTATTTACCCTCACAAGAACTAGTGTGTAGCGATGCTGTTTTCACAGAGATTGTCCCAATGTCAAAGGAACTCCCCAGGGCCAGGCTCTGTCAAATTTCTAGCCCTCATGCAAAACCGCCATGAACCAGCTGCAGAACAGTAACATCCCCAGAAAAAAGAAGAGGCTCCTAGTGAATCTCCAAGCTTCCTGAGCACATATGCAAACAGCGGGGTCCACTGGGGGTCAGTGAGGGTGCCCACATCAAAACATTGCCCGCCCTGTGGTTTCTCCCTGTCCCTGCACTTATATTTGTCTGTGCATCTGTACTGAGATGCTCTAGGATTATTTCCCTGTCACTTGTCCATCTTTGGAGAGGAGCTGCGGGAAGGCATCAGAAGGCTATACGAAATGCAGACCTCTAGAGGTCTCTTGGTTCAGAGACGATACCTTTTATTGGACCTACTAAGAAATCACAAAACGTCACTCAAATGATGTAGTCTGTATCCTTGCTGCAAACAGTGCAGAAGTCTGGACTTGAATTTTTTGCTGGTTTAAGTTAAAGCAGACTCCCACAGCATCCCAGCATGCCCTCTGGGCTGGGCAGGGCTCTCTGCTCCACAGCAGGGCTAGCCCCGTTTGCTGTTCCCTGGCTGTAGCTCTCACAGAGACTTGCAGGCTGCTCCCCCTCCCCCCCTTACCACTCCCTGCTAAGCAGGAATTACCCCTTCCACTCTGCCTTGCTGTGAGATAGTTGTGTGTTAGCTAGCAGACCACATGCTGGCTCCATCTGTGCTGTGACAAAGACACAATCAACAGGTAGCTGGTAACCTCCCTCTGTTGTTTTCTTTATAGATAAACACTGCGTTAGGAGTGATAAACACTGCTATTAGTTCCCTGCTGGGCTAATCAGAGTGTCCTGCCTGGGCCTGGCCACACCCACCTCAGCTCAGCACTGTGAAGGAAAGGAGGGCTACTTTAGCGCACCCCTCCCCTCCCTTGCTTCTAGCCTGAGCCACCACAGGCAAGTGCCTGCATTTCTGGAAAGAAAAGAGAATGTCTATTCATCTCCAAATTGGTTCAAGTTTTGCAGGTTAGACTAACCTACAAAGATTGAATCAATTCAGGCTTTTTGAAGGTGCTCCACGTCAGGAATAAAAATCCACATCACACTAATAGGCTCAGCAATGCTATACTCTCTAGCACCATGACTGAAAGAGACTTGGGGATCAAAACTGACCACAAGATAAATATGAGCCACCAAGGCGATACTGCAGCTGGCAAAGCGAACAAAACTCTGGCTTGCATCTACTAACGCATTTTAAGCTAGACCCAGGATGTCATCCTCCCACTGTACTTGGCCTTGGTGAGGTTGCAGCCGGAGTACTGTGTCCAATTCTGGGCTCCACAATTTAGGAAGGACGTGAAGAAGCTTGAAAGAGTCCAGAGGAGAGCCGATCAGAGGGAAAGAGAACAGGCCTTATGAAGAGAGGCTGCAAGCTATGGGACTCTTCAACCTGACTTAGTGGCAGCCTATCCTAATATAATAAAAGATGTATCCCTTCTGGCTGTGTGTCTGTCTGTTCATAATGCCCCGGGCCAACTGCACATTGACAGACAGACATAAAGGTGAGGCGAGGAGGAGGCAGAGGCGGTGGGGGCCTGGGTGTGCTTTGCTACGTGGGGAGAGAGGGAAGGCGTGGGGTGTGCCTTGCAGCCCTGCAGAGGGCATGACACAGCCATGTGGGGGCGTGGCATGTGGTGGGGCCTGGTGCGTGGCCGCAGGGTGCCACAGGGAGCGAGTGTGGGATGTGCGGGCATCACCCACTGGCTGCAGCATGTGGCTGAAGGTCGGGGTGCGCCCCCACACCTGCACCCTGTGTGGCACCCTGTGGCCCTGTGCCACACCCTGACATGGGGGGATTGCCCGCTGGCTGTGGCTGCAGGGTGCACAGGGCAAGGTGGGGCATGGCGTGTGGCTGCGTGGGGAGCTGGAGTGAGGACACACGGGCTGCACCTACTGGCTGCAGCATGGGGCCGTGGGGTGGGGTGCGCCCCTCCATATCCGCTCCCCATGTGGCACCCTGTGGCAACCCCTTTGCCCCCCTGTGGGGAGCGACTGCCAGCTGTGGCTGTGGGGTGTGCTGGGTTGGGGGTGGGAGTGCAGCCACAGGTGCTGCGTGGGGAGTCAACACAAGGGGCAGGAAGGGGAATGGGGTTGTGGTGGATCACTTCCACTGCTGCCAGGGGGGCTGGGGAGACTGGGGTTGCACTGGGCTGACACCAGTGAGGGATGGGTTGCAATCAGGCTGGGTCAGACTGTGGGGCGATGGGAGCCCAGTGGCTCCTCCAGGACTGGGAGTGGGTGGCTCCTGCCACTGCATGCACTGTGGGGGAGCTGGGTGAGGGGGGCCTGCACTGCCCCCTTGGGTCCTTGGCGCCGCACCTCTGCATGAGCCATCAGGCTCTGATGGCCCCATGACCTGGCCCGGCCAAAGCCCCAGTCATGGTAAATGCATCTCCAGCTGGGCTGGGCTGGGCTGTGGGACACTCGGAGTCTGGTGGCTCCTCCTGAGGTGGTGCAGGGGAGCCCAGGGGGGCATATGGCCCCCAGTCTGTGCATGGGGCAGGGGTGGCTGCAGCTGCAGTCTCCACTCTGCCTCTGCTTCCTGCCTTGCTGCTCCTGCTTTGGCAGTGGCATCGCGCCATGCGAGTCCCCAGCAGCATGGCGCCACGTGGCTGGTTGTGTGTGTGTGTGTGCGCGCGCGCGCGTGTGTGGTGTGTGACTGGGTGGGTGTGGTGTGTAGCTAGGTGTGTGGCATTTGGCTGGGGGTGTGTGTAGTTGGGTGGGTGTGAGGTGTGGGAGGGGGCACGGGGCCAGAGCGGGTGGCGGGAGGTTGTGCATAGCCAGATGTGGAGTGGCGGCAGCATGGGATGGTGGGTGGTGGCACTCCGTCCTCGCCGCCCGCCCATCATTCTTGACGAGCACTTTGTTAGTAAGTGCATCAGGATCCGGGGAACACCTGTTCACCAGAGCACCCCAGGAGACGACAAGTTTCAAAAGTCACAAATTCCTGCAGGACCATTTTAGCCTGGACATAAAGAAAAGCCTCTTTACTGTCTGAATCTCCAAGACCTGGAACAAACTTCCTACAGAGTTGGTGCAAGCACCTACTCTGGACACTTTCAAGAAACATTTGGATGTTTATCTTGCTGGGATCCTTTGACCCTAGCTGACTTTCAGCCCCTTGGGCAGGGGGCTGGACTTGATGTTCTTATGAGGTCCCTCGCAGCCCTAATGTCTATAAAATCTATGAACATCTGTCCCTAGCCTTAGACCAACTAAGTAAGCCAGCCTAGGTTTATAGCATCCCCAGATTCAGGTCAGGAGACTTCTTTGTGACCTGTAGGTAAGTCTAAGCTGGCATCTAGATAAGAGCCCAGACTAACTGTGAAGTTAGCCTAAGCTACATGCCAATGGCTAAACAGAATGTCAAAGGCTGAACCACAAATTTGGCCCAGGTCTTTTAAGATTCACCCCAGTACCAGACTCACTAAACATCCTTCCTACCCCTCATCCAGTTGTCAAGTGAGAAACAATGAGCAACCTGCATAAATCCCAGCTGTGGAGGCAGGTTATTCTCCTCTATTATTTGGGGTGCTGGGGTGATTTCATTCCAGCAAAGAAAAGATTAAGAAAAACGTAAGGAAAAGAATTCAGTCCCGTAATCCTGACACTGCGTTTTCTACTTCTAAGCAGCCACATCTAATGGGATCCCAGTGCCGTTTCCACTTGAATACTGATGAAATTGCTCTATTCGTCCTTAAATTCACAGTATAGGGATGTCTGGAACTTTGCCCTCTTTTAAGAAAATCTTCCTGTCTCAGCTTTTACAAACAACTGGTTACTTACTTGAAACCACAGCATTAGGCAGGGAAGTTAATTGCAAGAGACAGCAGATTAATCAGCCCCCTCTACCACCAGCAATTGTGTTGTGAAAACATTCACTCCTGTTAACTAAACTAAAGCTTTACAGCAACAAAAATAACATTTATCAGCAAACACTCATCCATGTGGCCTAAACCCTGAGCCACACTCTGAGTCCCAGCATCCAGAGCTGTGTCTGTAACCACAAGCAGCCTGGAGAGGACGGCTTCTAAGTGGTACCAATCTGCTTCAGAGTCCGAGCCCCGGCAGCCTTTGTTGTTCCTTCTATGCAAGGTGGATTCAAGGCAAATGACCTCCGCATTGTGCCAGGCACTGCACAAATACAGCCACAGAAGCAGGCCCTGCCTCAAAGAGCTTAACTTGAACGGAACAACATGGACCAGGTGGGGGAAGAGACAAGCAAGGCAACAAACAATTTATCCACAGTCACTAGGCAAACCAGGAACAAAACTCTTCTCATAATCTGGTGGCCTGTCCATCATATGGGTGCATTTACATGTGCAATTAGGGCAAAGAAATAAACTCTGGAACAGTTTGTGCCGGAGTTTATTTCTCCCCAGTGCAGCATTTACACATACGCCCAGGACTGCAGCATGTTGAGCGGTGGAGCAGCCCTGGCTGGCAGAGGACCAGGGGGTGGGAAGGGTCAGCCTTGGGCTCTGGGTGGTGGCATGACCAGCTGGGGCATGAGTGTGCTGTAGTGTGGGGCTAGGTGGCAGGCAATCCCCTTGCGGTAACACCCTCATGCCTCAACCAGCCCTGGTCACCATCTCTATGTACACTGTGGCAGCATAAATTACTTGGCTGTAAGATGTCTGGAACAGTATTATCCTATGACAGAGTGAATTAATTCACCATGCCCTCATATGAGCGCACATGTAAATGGTGATGCTTTACTGTAGAGCTAATTAGTCAACTCTGCAGTAAAGTGCACATCTAGCTGCATCCCCTATCCTGTATCTATAGCTGGCTGTACTAATCCAATCTGGACAACTCATTGGGTCTTTGGTCTGCAGGCAAGTTGCATTTGTGTTCCACCTTCCTGATTCCATTCAGTTCAGTAAGGTTATATGGGTGTAACTGAAGGTAGCACTTGGCTCTTGTGGACAAGGTCATTAATCTGTGCAACAGCCCCAGCATGGGACTTCCATATACCCTACCATTCTGCAAAGAAACTCATCTAAAAACACAGATCAAGTGGTGAGTTAAGAGTAGTCTGAAATTTTTGCGATGCCTATATTGCAATTCAGAACCCTTTACTGTAAAATCAACCTTTATTGCCTTATTTTTTTTTAATTGCATTTATTATAATAGCTCTTAAAAATTGAAGGCCATTACATGATGTAATGAATAAAATGTTCATGGAAGTGTATAAAAGTAGGAAAACAATACGCTAGGTTTATCTAACCAGTGAACAATACCAAAGGGCTGTACTAATTGGGTATGTGCAAATTTATATGAGTATCCGCATAATAAAACACGTCATACACTACTAAAACGTAGCCTCTGTTGGTGTGGAAGTAAAAAGCTGTTTAACAGGGCAAAGCAACACATATGTAATAGCTGAAAGGAAATAAAGAGTTCTGTTTTCTGAAGCATAATCTTATAGGGCCCTTAATTTAGCAAAGTTGTTAAGCATATGCTTAAATGCTGTGGAGGTGAACAAGAACTTAAGAACATGCTTAAAATTAAAATTAATCATGTATGTGTTTTGATGACTAAGGACCACAGAAAGCGAACTCATAGCTAGGCATATTCATAAAAAGGTTTACTGAGTTGATATGATCTAATGAGTCAAAAACCAAATCCATTTTTATGAATATGCCTAGCTATGAGTTGGCTATTTCCCAAATAAATTGTGTCTGGAAATGCATCATAACCATCTGCAATAGGAAGCTGTGTGTATTATTAAAAAAAACTAACAACTTCACTAGTGAGTTAAAACACCTACTGTTGCAGTGTATTGATTTGCACCAAGGATAAGTTTGGCCCTAGGGTTACATCATTTCTAGGAACAAAACCATCTTCTTATGCAACCTCTAAGGGAAATGAGTTTGGGAGTCTTGGCTTTTAATCTGTGAAAGAAAATGTGTTTGCTTTAGCTAGTTGTAGCATACTTCCTGACTCAAGAACAGTGTCCAAGAATGAAAGAGTAGCATGAGGGTATTTCAAAATCGAAGTATTTTTAACAGAACTGGTGGAGACAAGGTTCCTACAGTGCACATTTTAAGATTCAGATGCATTGCCCAAAGTGGTCCAACCAATATCAATATCAAAGGCCCCAAGGGTTTGGACGCTGCAGAAACACTTCCAAAACACTGTCTCTGCCCCAAGAAGCTTATAATTGCAAAAGACAAGAAGAAAATAAGTAACATTATCCCTGCGCTGCTGATGTACAAGTGAGGCTCAGAGGGAATGTCAACAGTACAGTGCTGTACAGATGTACTCAAGCTAACTTTGGTATCAGCAGCAGTATATATCCAGCACCCTACCCAGGCTAATATACCCTGCTTCTCAGCAGTACAGATATACTGAGAGAGACTTAAGTGAGTTGCCTAAAGTCACAGCAATTGTACAGCAGATTTGGCACTTGAATCCAAATCCCATGAGACACGCTAACAGAGTGGATGGAGGTAGCAGAAAAGATCCCTCCCAAAGGACAGGATGAACTTTTCTGCGTTTCAAACCAGTTAGCACAGGGTCAGTTTCTTTCAAAGATCAGATATTCACACAGAGCCTAGCAGCTTTGTATTCCCTGGCAGCCATTGTAGGCTCCGCTACAAGTTGGTATGGCATGGAGTCTCAATGAAAAGGGAAAAAAGCCTTCCTTTTGAATATAGTGCCATGTACGTATTGTGATGAAACAGCGGGCAGATCCGGCACAGACTTTCAAAGCATTTGTACATCCATGTATTAAAACAAGCTTTTACAAAGTACGGACATGAAGGGACAAAAAATTAAGAGGCGCTGAAATAATTGAATGGGAGCAGCTTTGCTGTACACCCAGATGGAACTATCAATCAATTCCACACTTCGATGAGCCCAAAACAAACCCAGTTTTCAGTCTATTTTCCTTTGCTGAGGAGAATCTGCTTTCTCTTACCTTCTTCATTTTTCCTCTTCTGCCAAAGATTGTGTTGGAAGACGGGGATCTTGAAACTGCTCCTTGTATTCCATCTGAACTACTTTTATAGGATGCCCATTGCTCTAGTGCCTGAGCTTATCATGATCTTTAATGCATCTACCCTTATAATACCTATAAGAGGTAAAGAAAGTACTTTCATCCCCATGGGGGCCAAGTGACTGCACAAGCTCATGGAGAAAACTGGTGATGGAGCAGTGACTTGAACTGAGGTTGTCCAAGTCTTGGCTTAGGGCCCTAATCACCAGTCCATCCTGCCTCTGTCTCTATCTCCTAATCAGTTAAGGTGATCAAGCCTGAGCCTTCCCTTCCCCAGGGACAGAACACCCCCATACTTTGGTCTGAATACAGTATTTCTGCATTGTGCAAAATGAGCATGGCACACCAGCATGCTCCCAACCTGAATCCAAACTCACTGCACAGGACTGACCTGAAGATCAAAGGCAGATTCAGAGATCCAGAGAGCTATCACATACTGTGCTTCCAGATTTGCCCTGGGTCTATCAACCCCACTACCTGTATTACGTGTTCTTCTTTGTGATTTTTCATTTTGTCTTTCATTGAAATGTCCCAGAGTAGCATACATAGCTGCTTAATAGCTCAAGATCTGATTCAGTAGGAGAAGTCCCAGACCTCCTAAACCCCAGGGATAACTGACCATAGGCAACTCAATGACTGTGTTATTTGAAATGTCCAGCTATCCCACATCCAAAATAAGTATCAATATTTACTTTGCAAATGGCTCCTAAGATCTCCAAAGGTTGCAGGTGTGTTCCAGAGCCACAGCCAAAAATCAGGTGAAAGACAACTCTATAACTGTAGATGCTGAATCAAGACATCAAGGCCAAGCATTGAGCATAAGGTAAACCCAGAAGCTGCCACCCCTATTTCACAGGTAGTAATAATAAGCAGTCTGCAGCTGCTACTCCACTAATTCTTTAAAGAGCTGAAGTGTTTCCTGCTCCCCTTTGGCATGGACCAAGGAGGAACAAGGACAAGCTATGAGTGAAGCCACTATGAGGATGATCATACCCTTACATGAGGTAAATCATCATACTGGGGACCCTCTTAAAAATTAAGACTTACTGGAACACCTATATGCTATACTACTTCAGTCCCAGCAGGACAGTCATCACTGTCATTTGTTTTGGTAGACAAGCCATGGCAATCAGTGTGGCTTGGTTTGACTGGAAGTCAGGAGACCCATAGCTATTTTTTATCAACTCTGCCATTGACTTGCTGCATACATACTCTAAGGGCCAACCATTTCCTGTTTCTCTGTTCATCACTTTCCCGATCTATAAAACTGAGGATAACACTTAACCACTTTTGGAATGACTTTGAGATTTGTAGTTTCAAGTTCACCCACCCATGTGCTAGGAATACACACAACTGCAGGTATTCTCCCCCTGTGGTCTCTTTTGAATTCCTCATCTTATTACTTAGGAAAGACTGTTTGAGTTGGGCTTTCTTCTTAACATGCTGGAGATGCATTTCTCTCAGTGACTCAAGCCCTGGTCCATCTCCATTTAATCTCTCTGGTTCCAGCTGGATGTGCATTGCCATCAGCATCAAGAGAGAACTCTCAATGACTTTCAGTGTCAAGAGGGGAATAGCCTTTACTTACCAGGGGAAAAGTTTACAGGTAATTTTCTTATCCACTGAACAATATTATCTATTGTCTTTTGTCATAGACATAGGAGGTAAAACAGTTCAGATTTTGCTTATTCCAGCAGCTGGTGCTTTGCTGGTTGCATCCAACTAATGGAGAAGGCTACCTTCAAAGGATATTCAGGGCCAGCTCCAAAAGGGTACCAGAATTATCAGAATGAGTGAATAAGCTCCCATAAATTATTTACCATCTCCCTGGGCTTGTCAACTTTTATTGCTATAGCACTAGGATGCACACTGGATTTAATAGTGCAATTTACAGCCAACTACTAAAGTAATGAAGTGCAGCCTGCAATTGTATCACCTTTGCACTGGGTTGTTTTAACTCTTAAATTTTTGGCAAGCCTGGGTGTCAGTGATAAAGGATGAAAATCCTCCAGTTGTAACCCAGCAAGATTAAAGGAACAATATGGGTGCTTCAGCATTGATCTAGTTGTTGGAGGGCAAGGAGAGCATCTTTCGAGTGATGTGTGAAGTTAGTCTTGCCACTCATAAGAGTCCCCTTGATGCTGTGTGGAAACACTTTGGATTGAAAGGTGCAAGCTGAATGGAAAATGTTGTGAGCCTCTGACCTGGAGGAAGGGAAGTGCAAATAAACTGAGCTAGAAAGAGCAACAGTGACAGGATTCTGTCTGTAAGCTCTCAGAAAGTCCAGTACCTGAAGGAACAGAGCCACTTCGTTACAGCACACGTGCAGTGAGATTCTGTAGGGCTATCCAGAGAAAGGCTGGCCTCAGAGTCAAAGTATGGTCAAAAACCCTGGATTGCAGGGATGATGTGGGCAAAGATGGCTGCACACTAGGTTGAGTCAGCCTTTGGGGTAGGTTAACAGGCTGTTCTATTGTGCTTAGCTACCCTCTGCCCTGCTGGACCAGAGACAGCTAAGAAAGACCGGGACATAAAGCAGCTCCAGCCAGGCACTCTTAGCACAAATCCTAAATTGGGGCAGGGCAGGGTTAGCTCCTTTATGCCAGCAGGAGCCCACAGGACATCACTGAACCAGGCCCAAGGTGCCCAGGCTTGGACTGCACACTGCAGGCCACATTCTTCTCTTCTCTAGGAAAGCTCCATTGCAAAACACAGATTGCTCATTTGTTCCTCATGGCTGCCTGCCCCGGCCATCCTATTCCTTTCAGCAGGGCTGCCCAGGGGCTACGTATGCTGGTGTACCATGACACTTGGAGACCTCAGGTTCAGGACCTCAGTGTACAGACACAAGAGACAGCTCTTGCCCCAATGAGCTGACCGTCTAAATAGGTAGGACGGACAAAGGGTGGGGAAGCAGAAGCGTTAATACCTCCAATTCACATAGGAGGCAGCTGAGGCACCGAGAGGTGGTGTGCTTCACCCAAGGTCACACAGGGGTTTGTGCCAGAGCAGAGACTGAGCCCAAACTGAGCTGTTGCAGAGAGGAGCCTGGCTGCATGGTTGGGTGACCCCCCACCTGCTTCAGCACTTGTTTTCTTTGCCTGGGTCTCAGACCATTGGCTGACATCAGTGACTCCAGTGGTTTCCTAGTCTTTGCCCAGCTGTTTAGTGCTATGGCTTCAAGCATAAATCTCATCCTCTCTCTCTCTTTTATTGCAATTTCATTTTAAAGTTAATTCCATGCTGGCAAGAATGCACAGGATTGATTGGTCTTGGCACCATGAGATGATATGTTAACTAACAACATGGGCAGTAGCAGGGCTAGTGTTTCTGGCATCTCTTCCCCTGCCAAAGTGCCACTGCTCTGAGCTGAGAGGGACTGTCTCCAAGGAAAAGACAAGGGTTGGTCTCCAGGCTAAGTCAGGCTCACTGCTGGCAGCAAGGGGGAAGCTTATTTTCCAATAAGATCTTATTAGGTTCCTCTCCTTATTTATACGTTCTCTGGGAGCAAGAATTGCTCTGTAGTAAGTATTTGCACAGGCAAGAGGGTGCATAGCATGCAGCCTGCTAGGGCAGGGCAGTCCTTGTGACCTGTCAAAATTCTTAATTAAGCCATTTTATCAAATGTAAAAGGATGTGAAAAAGCAAACCAGCAAGTCCTGCATCGTCTCTGAACAGCAATTTGTCACTCCGAGCATGCACCTGCACATGTGGTCCTATTTCCCACTTGCAAACATGCTGAGGACTTCCATCTGGTCACCCTGGATCTCACTGGGAAGTGTATCTGGCAAGCAGATGTCATGACAGTTTGAGCTGCGCACTCTGAGAAAACTCTGCCGATGCGCATTTTGGTGGCAACTCCTGAACAATAATGGAAGGGAGGCCGTGTTTGATCTCCAGCAAGATAGCAGGGCCTCTCCACCTGAACTCACCCCCCTGGAGCTGGCACAGCTCAAGACAGAATCAGCGAGAAGTTGGTCTGAGAGGAAGGAAAACTCAATGACTGACCCCAGAGCAAAGGAAGAAAGGAACCTTCTCCCTACAGCCCATTTTTCTGTCAGCAAGTTCCTTCAGCCCTTTCCATCCTGGAAGAGATGGCAGGAAAGTCCAGTATAACTCAATTCCTTGCTTGTGCCATCAAGCTTTTTGCTCTGAGCACTTCCTAGTCCAACTCCTCCTTGATGCGTCCCGGTGGCCTGGCACCTTCTCTTTCCCACTCAAGATTGTTCAATCCTTTGAAATGTTGGCCCCTTAGCATCAAATTCCATCCTTGGCATAAGCTACTGCAAATCCATTGATCTCAGCAGAGCCGTACTCTGAATTTTGCCCTGAGGTTTTAATCACAAAGCTTTGGCAGATCCTTTCTTTCTTCCTTCCAATAACATAGAGGAAGACTGAAAGCAAAAGTAATAAAAGGGCTAGTGAAGGCAGAAACTGGTAAACAACTGTATTCCCTGAACTGAGACCCAGTTTAGGCCTGTGGTTCTGAGTTTTCAATATGACCCCACGTTGCAAAAATCTGGGGGCCTGCCTTTCCATCCAGAGAGGCCCGAGTGCGTGATGCAGGTTGAGAATCAATCTCGCAGCTCTGTGGGTAAAATGAACTATGATGCGGGTTTCTGGAAGATGTTACAATTCTCTTGCCTCTTGTCAGGGAAGAGATGGTAGTAAGCAAACACTAGATTAGGAAATCTAAGCTCTTGAAGGCAGAGCCTTATTTCATATCTATAAAGCACTAAACACACTGAGGCCATGTCAGAAAAATAAAACAATTCTGTATCCCACAAATTCCCTCTGCCCTGTCAGTTGGGTTCCTTTCTCAAACTGCTGTCAGCTGCTACCATGCTTCAGCCCACTTCATTAGGGACTGAGGTTTTTGTAATTACCCACAGCTGTAAAGAATTTTGAGCCTGCTGGATGAAAGGCAGTGTATTCCTGATATCAGTCAACATGCGTGCATGTGGGGGGAGTCAGGTGGAGGAATAAATATTGAATCTAAAGGAAACAGACGGAGCGACTCTGGAGACAGGAGAATAAGCTTTTAGAAAACCGTAACAGTGAAATAGATACTAATCACCGAGAAGTAATATTATGTGACGCAAGTGTCAAAGATAGAGGAGAAGAACAGATTTGATAAAGCTACCCATCCTCTGGAAAGGAAATTATTAAGTTATAATTAAATTGTTTATGACTGAGGAAGAGTGTCTGAAAAAGAAAAATACACACACACAGATCGCTTTTAAAATAGCATATTTGCCCAGGAATCTCTAGCCCTTATGAGTCATAGATAGAAATACACTGCCTACTAAATGGCTCTGGGCTATATTAAATGGATTTGCAATACAGCATTTTATTTGCTGGGATCAATGCCTCTGACAGATTCTGTCCTTCCTACAAATCCATTTGTGTCAATAGCAATTCTCCCCACTCTGGCACCTAACACTATCAAAGGATTCTGTTCCTCTTCTTCTCCCCGCCTTGTTTTATTTTGATCTTTCCTTTCCCCACGGAAGCTGAAAGCTTCTTAAAAAACTTCTCCCAGGCCCTCAAATTTCCCTCAGCAGGAATGCAGATGTCATAAATCAATAGCTGTTAATCACCAGTAGTTTTCTGGCAGCTTGAATAAAATGCATGTCTCATATTGGACGCGGCCCACTCACTCACCTTCGCTGCTAATGAAATGAGCAATCTATTCCAATTTATGTGGTCAGTGGCTCTACTGCAGATCACAGCTTGATACAAGAAGCATTAACTATAGGCCATGCTGCCACCCTCCCATCCCCCTTTCTTCTAACAATAGCAGACTAAAGAGAACAGTTTAGTTTCTTGAGGCGTTTTGGATAGGAATCCAAACATTTGCCTGAGTAATTCTCTCCAACTGAAAACTCCAAAGGTTGAAGCTGAGGTTAGAGGCAATTGAAGGACTCCCACGCTTCATGGGAAATAGTTACCAGGAGAGGAAGGAGAGAGCTTTTGTAGGTGTGGGCTCATACACAGCTGGAAGCATTTTCACTGTGCACCACAGCAATCTGCATAGGTTTGCACACCCATTTTTTTTCTGTGCTATCCTGGGATGTCCCTATTAGAATGAATCTGAAGAGCTAAACATGCTCACCTTTCAGCCCTCTGAGCCCAGTTAGATCAGAGAGAAACAAATGACAATCGGAGGCACAGAGAAAGTTGCCTGCATCTGTTGTAGGGGCAAGGGGTGAGCAAAATGAGAGGCAGAGTAAGACCCTTTTAGTGCCAACCGGTCAAATACTCCCCAGAAGGGGTAAAAATGTAAGGACTATTTTGTTTTAGAGGGCTTTGAAGACCTGGGATGAAATGCAGTGGCAGGGCCGTGTGAAGCAAGTGTACTGTGGCCTATTCTGTGTCTGTTCTCAAGACTGTTAGCTCAGGATCTTTCTCCAGCATTTAAAAGATAACAACAGGACAAGAAGAGGATAGTCAAAGGCAATGGAGTCCTGACCATATATTCTGATATATTCTTTTCTAAGCCCTAGCTGTAGTGACAGGCATTACCTTTTCCCCAGGTATGTGTAGGACCACATGGGAATACTTGAGGGCAGAACGTAGCCCACTGTTTTCAAGTTGTTTTGGTTTATTTGTAAGTTGTGACCTGACTCAAGTCTATGCCCGTCAGTGGGGCCTGGACAACAAGAGGAACTACTTCACTACAGCAGTTCTCAGGGGGTGGTTTGCAGCATGAATACTAGGTCTGACGTAGTCACGCAGCCCCTTGCAGGTGGACCTCAGTGACTCCACACCCTTGCTACCATGACCCTGCTTGCAGAGCCATGTTTCTTCTGCCTCTTTCCACAGGTTTTCTGCCTCACTGGGTTTTTTTTACCTGATCTAATTGATGTCTTCTGCAGCCTCTGGGTTTCCTTAGCCAGAGTTTTATCACTGTCCCCTCCAAGCTGCAAACTAGAGGAGGGTGAGCCAGCTTGCTGACTTCTTTCTCAGTGAGGGGTGGGTAAGTGAGCAAAGGACACGTTGGGAAGGGAGACAGACAGAGCACTGGGAGAAGGACGAAGTGGTGCTGAGCAAGTGAAGCAGGCAAAAAGAGCAGACAGACATACAGATGCCTCCAATTTCAGAGGGGGAGGTGTGGTTAGAAATTAAAAGAAAGGAGGAAGGATGGGGCATTCCTCAGGAACAGAGACAGGGGAATGGAGATACGCACTGTGTTTAGGGGGAGAGACAGGGGGACTACATCTGGAGCCTCTGCAGGGGGGAACATTTGCTTCAGCCCAGAAAATGGGGAAAGGATCATATATATTGGTTCTCAAATAGCCAGCAAGCATGCAAGTGAATGTAAATGAGCTTATATGAATTTATGCAACTATAACTCACGGCTTTTTGGAGACCCAGTGTAGGCTGGGCTTTTCCCCACTGCTTCATCCAGTCCAGGAATTTGAGGATTACAGAAGGAAGCTCCAAGCTCCTCAGGCTTTTGCCTCAGTTTATCAAGAGGTTGGCCCCAGGCTACAGTAGAAACCACGAGCCCTGGCCTCTTGCTTTATGTGAACTCTGTCACCCCCTCCAATCTACATGAAGCTATGGCCTAGCTCAGCTGGAAGTCTGTCCCTATCACCAGGGCAGCAAGTCAAAAAGCACTGAATGCCTGCAAAGAACTGTTATATTGTCTGAACTTTTCCGTTTAAAAATCAATCAATCAATCAATCAGATTTTTGGTCATAAACCAAATCCTCCAAATCCGTTCAGGTGTCATGGCCCTTCCTCCTTCATAATGCTCTTTTGCCTTTCTTTCCCCCATGCCTTGCTATGCAAAAAGGAAAGAGAAAAATAGTGGGTATCTGAGGGAGAACCTCCGAAGAAAACCATCAAAAAATCCTAAACTGATATTTTTCCTTGATATTCAGTTACTAGTTAAAAACCCCCCAAACATAATCAACTGATGGAAAACCAAGCTACTTTACATAAGGAAGGAAACTAATCACCCATCTCTAATTCCCAGCATCCTACAGAGACCTTCCTATTTGTGGAGTCCTTCCTGTAAGCAAAATGTTATATTTGAAGCCCAAGAAATGCTGAGTTTGGGGTGAGATCAGGGCTGGTCCTTAGGTTTTGTGGGAATCTCTGGTTTACCAGCTTTTGCCTTTATTTGCAATGCAAGCTCTACCTTCAGTGACAGGGAAGATCCAAATAATTCACAATCTACAAAACAAAGCAAAATAACTCTAGTAAATATGTTGTCAGTTTAGGTGCAACTGCTGATAATTTACAGTCCAATAATTCTCTGAGGAGACATGACATTGAAGAAGGCATTACAAATCCATCATCCTAACTAGAAAGAGTGGGGTGGAGAAAGCAATAGTTTAACCCATGAATTATTTGATGTGCCACCTCAATGCTTTCTTCTAATAGGTATTTGAACAGAGAACAGATTTGGATCTTTTGGGTCAATGTCTTCATTCCTTTGTTAATTCACAAGCATTTCTCTATGGGGAGTCCAATGAATTGGCATTTTTTTATTATTTGTATTCTAATACAAACTACAGGCCAGAGTAACATTGGGCCCCAAAGCTGTAGGCACTGAATGTGCAAATAGTAACAGATAGCCCCTGTTCTCAAGGGCCTGGCATCTAGGTAGAGGGGGAAGCAAAGTAATATTGTCCCCATATAAAAGATGGGGCCCTTTAGCAAAAAGAAACTAAGGACCGTATTCTCATCTTTCTTATACCACTGTAATCTCATTAATTTCAGTAGAGTTGCTCATGAATTACCAGCGTAATAAAGAGGATTACTGAGCACTAAGGACATATCTTTACCACTTCCAGTGTGCTCTTGAGTATTGCCAAGAAGAACGCCCTACGCAGCCACTCCTGCCAGTGCATGCTAAACCTGGAAATGAAGCCACCCTGAGGATGTTCCCACTGCTCTCATGTGGGCCACAGCCCAACATCTTGAGAGTTGCAGTGGCAAGTGCTTCAAAGTGGCTTCCTGCTTCATTTCCAGGATGGGCGAATGTGGAACAGGAACAGGTGGGCAAGGCAAGGAAGGGTTCGCAGCAGGCCCCTGGGAGCAGGAGCACTGCAGAAGTGGAATGGGAAGGTCCGCTGTGCTTTGGCTTCAGACTCAAGTGGCAGATCAAAGAATTGAGCCTCTCTCTCCTGTGCCCCAGCCCAGTACAATAGCGACACGACTAATCCTTCCTTCCTGCACAGATGCAAGTTCAAACCCTCCCTCAGGTTATACAAGAAAGCCAGATGATCACTTCAGCATGGTTGACAACCACAGAAAACAGTGCCCTGCTTGTTGCAGCCTCTGCTCAGGAGTGGCTTGGCTCTGGACTCTCAGATCAGGAATGAGGCACACTGGCAGCCCAGGTAGACTATAACAAAGAGGCCCGGCAAGAGTTGCATTAGCAAAGCTGCAGGTCACTGGTCAGATATTGGGCTGGTCCTTGCCACCGGTTTCTCTCTTTCAGGAACTTTTAAACAATTTTAAAATGCAAGTGTTTCTGACTCAAAGAGCCACTCCTTCCCCTCCCCACTCCTGTTTACTAGAAAGGGATGCCTGTTGACTTTGATTACTTCCCCTGCTACTCTTTGGACTCAAGTGGCTGCTGGAATTAAAATGTAAATTGTTCACAGAATAGAAGCCCGAGGCCATGTTTCAGATTACTGTATTTTAACATTTCTTTTGATTCCTTTTTTGTAGCACAAGGTACATGGGGTTTTTGTTTTTTTTTAAGAAAGATCCATTTGCCAAGGACTTTGTTACTGCCTCCAGCTAATTACTGGGGCAAATGGTAATCACATACTCTCTGACCCTGCTGTAGCCACACCAGAGGTTCCTTGAGAGGGAAGGAGGATTTATAGCCTCTGGATTGCACACTGGCTTCTAAAATATAAACAAAGATGGAAAAGAACTAACAGAGGCCAGGTCTGATGTCTTCCTGGAAATTAGGGGCTGATTCATTCAACCATTCCCTTATCCAGCAATCCAGAAAATACAAGCATGGGGGGAGTTGTAAGAATATACCTATGCTTACAGACTCCTTTGACATAAGGGATTGTGTAGCATAACAGCAATTATTGACTAGCAAATAAGCAGCATCGTATAATGCCAGTCAATTAATTGAGTGACAACAAGAAACAACAAAGCGAGGCTCATTTTCTTTTCAGTTGCCTGGAAGTTAGTTTTGTTCTAAATATATTTTCAAGGTTTGGATCAGCATGTCTCTTTTGTCGCTTCTCAGCAGTCTCTTAGCAATGCTGCAAGGCCCCACTAGAGAATCAGCAGTTGGAGCTCTTTGTAACTTGTACAAAGTACTACAGCCTTTAAAAGATCACCTTGTTCGCTGTCACGAATGTCCAAGTGAATAGAACACTAAAATAATTAAAAGGATATTTGATATATAAAAAAAAAGTCTGCTTGGCACAGGTACAGTGCAAGAGGGAAAGAACATTTCTGTTTGAATTAAAACCTTGACTACTAATCTGAGACAAACAAGTCTAAATGGACAAAATCCAGCTTTCAGCAACCTGAGCCTGTTCCATCACATGCAAGCCCTCTCAGACAGAGCTGCAGGAAGGGAAGACACCTGCTCAAGGGATAGATAGCTTGTAGGCTTTCAGACTGTTTCATTGCGATTCCATATTGATTTGGAATAAGTAACAGATCTGCTACATCTCAGCATCTCTCCTGGCTCCTCATCCCAGCTACAGATGCTGAGCCTAGTTACATCAGTGTAAATCTGTTGTGGGCCCATGGAATTACTCTGGGTTTACACCCATGTGACTTAGATCAGAGTCTGACTCACCTTGCCAGATCCCTTGTTATATTAATCTGATTCAAGACCAGATCCTGAGCTGGGATGAATCGATGTATCCCAATGATGTGGGTGAATTTACTCTGACTCTGCCCCACTGTGAATGCTAGCAGAATCAGATACATAAAGCCAGATCCTCTGCTTGGGTAAATCAGTATAACTCCGTTGACTGTAAAGTACTTCTGGCTTTCTATAAATGTAACACTGAAGATGATTCAATCAGAGAGCTCCTCCTTTGATGTAAACCAGAGTAGCCCCATTGAAGTTATGCTGAACAACACCAGCTGAGGATATGGCCCAATTATCCATTGTTTCCCCTGAAATTGAATGAAACAACAGCCTCCCAAAAACCAGTGGGGGAGTGAATGAAGAATTAACTGCAAAATAAAAAACCTGGCTGTAACCAAGGAGAAAAAAATTCTCCTTGTACAATTTCTCTGGTACCTAAAACCCAGGCTCACATTAACCGTGCACTGGATAATCTGATGGCTTCTTGATAAATATGCTTATTTGTCTGTCGCTATAGTATCAAGGATATAGAGCAGCAAGATTAGACAACAGGATAAGCTCTAGGAAACCTATAGATAAGGCAAATGTCTTCACATAGAGCATAATATAAATTACAACAATCTTCTGGTAATGCATGCTCTGGAACACTAAAATGATGGAGCTATAACTGTAATGAAGTCACTTACTTTTGATTTGAATGAAACACACACCGACTGTGCAGCTCAAAACTCCAGCGCTCACACAGGGGTTAAGCAGTCAGTCATTAAGTAATTTGATTTGAAGTGCTTAGGTAACCTTGTTGCTTATGTCACAATTCCACTTTTAATCTAATTTACTCAAAGTTATCTTCAACTCCAACATACAGGGCATAATGCAGCAGTAAATTTTTCAGGAGGAATGGTGTGTAACTCATCAATTCATGTCTCTTTTATGTGGTAGTCTTATCTCAGTGCCAAGATTCCACTCTCAGGATATCATGTCTTTTTAAGACTTCTAAAAAATATTATTAGATTATTTGAATGTAGAGGACAGCAAGTAAAAGACAGAGAAACTTCCTTTCATTTCAGTCCCTTCTTGCTTTCTGTGAGAAAAATGCCAAGAAAGGCCAGGTTGTTTCTGCAAGGACAGATACATGATCAAATGCTAGAAAAGAAGAAAGTGACTGAACTATCTTGGTTTGCTGAGAAGATGCATTATTCAGCCTGCGAATTTAAGAGAGTCCATGAATAGGGACATCTATGTATTTATCTACTTCTCTGTCTGAATAACTGCACTGGTTTTATACAGAGTCCATCAGCATGATGAGTATCCAGGCACCCAGACGTTGCCACAGGGGATCAGATCAGAATCCTCACAAGCTGAGACTCTGACTGAAGGCCACCTTTGACGCTTCAGAGGAAGGAATGAAATCCATAATGGAGCAAGCCAGGTAGCCAATTTCAGAATGATTAGAGAGAACATTTCTTCCTGGCCCCTGAGATCATTTTATGCCCTGAAGAATGAGTTTGATTACTTCTACTTAGAGTGGCATGTTCTGCGTGGACTGAAGTACGTGGGCAGAAGCAGTCAATTTTAGCTGCAGAACAATCAAGTCCCGAGCGCAGTAGAGAAAGTGAACTCCTTTTTAGATGGATGGAGAGCCAGACTAAACCGTCTTGTATAGAAATGGTAAGTGCACTTTGATCAGACAGATTTAGAGGGAGAGTTTACAATACTCAGTGGTTTAAAACAAACGCGTGGACGGAACAGAGCACAGGGATTCTTGTTATAGAACTATTTATGCTTTTGTACCAAGAGCTCTCAGCTACTACCAAAGTCTGTTCACATTTTGTACCAGCGTGGCCCTAACTCTTAGGAAGAAAAAGCACACACACTTCTTTGTCCTTGGTCTCAGATTCCTTGTGCATCCAAAACTGCAAGGGCCAAAATTAACCCTGGGGCAAGCCCAGTAGACCAGATTCTGCCCTCATCTATGCTGGTGTAAATCCAGCATCAATTAACTGACAGGAAAGAAGATTTCCAGGTTTGCTGTGGAACAACAGAGCAACAGAATGCAGATAGCTGACTTCAGTGGAGTTGCATATGATTATACCAGGACTGCATTTGATCCCTTTGATTCCAGTGGGAGTTTGGGGAAGAAGAACATCCTTAGCTCACCGTGCCATTGCAGCTCAAATGGTACAGACACCAACACCCTGCAATGCCACAGTCAAAAGGGTGGGGGGAGGTGTGAAGTACATTCCTAATCATGTGTGTACACCACAGACATCAGTGGTGCATTTTGAACAGTCCCCTGTGATTATTTGAATAAAACCTTGAAGCCTTGCATTGCCTTGGTTTCTCCTCCTCTCCTCCCCTGCCATCCCATCCCACAGGAGAAACACATCCATGACCAAATGCATGGTTTTGATTCAATTTTAAAATCTCCAGAGAAATCATCATCAGCTGTGTAAATCATTCTCTGGCTCCCTTTTAATGAAGGTCTGGAAGCTCCCTCAGGACCTGAAAGCATCTTATAAAAATCCATCTTGATCACACACATCACAAGAGCCCTGGGAGATGCCACAACAGCTGAGCATGTGATAAACCTGTTTCTTCAACAAAATTCCAGCTCATGGCTAAATAACTTGTGAGCTATTCTTTTGTTTCCACATCATTTTGAAACACCAGAGTCAGATCATGTTATGGAATAACCCATTGGCAAAAAGCTCTATATCATAGTAATTTTTGCATAGGGAGTTTCAAGTGCTTTATGCAAAGCTTAACTAACAGATTGCCTCAAAACAACCTTGTGAGGAAGGTGGATATTATTCCCTTCACTTTATCAGTGGGTACCCTGAGAGACAGATGTTATGTGAATTAGTGAAGGACACCAGGTTAAATCAGTGGCAGCGCTTTGACTAGACCTGAGGCTTTCTAACATTCAGTCCCCATGTCTAACCACCACATCTTTTAACACATTTTATTTCAATGTTCACAGCACAAAATATCACATTAAACCATAAACATCCAGTTTTATTGTCCTATAATTAAAGAAGAAAACAAAGCCAACATTTTTAAATGAGGGAAAGGGGAGGAGGAAGCAAACAAACAATAAAACCAGTGGTCCTGAGATTATTTATGCCTAGTTTTCAGCCTAGAACAAATTCTTTTGCCTGAAATTTAAAAGTGAGAGGAAGAGGCAGGAATGATTATTGGAAAATGAAGGGCTTGATCCTGTAAACTCTTACGCAAGTGATTCTTCCTCATCTGGACATCCCCTTTGGCATCACTTGCATTACTAGCAGGAGTAAGCACGACCTTAAATACAGCATTAGTGAATGGTACCAAACTGAGTGAACTGGGAATCAAAGTGTCTCAATGTTTTTTTTTTTCAGAACGAAGCTATTGACAACTGCAAATCAACTCTCTGTTCCTTGATGCCCCCTTCCTCAGACATCCAATGTTCGTTAGTCCTAAGGGTCCCACTCCATGGCTCATCAGACCCCCTTGGCCTCTTGACTGATTGCCAACTATGTTGCTGCAGAGTATCTTTGGAATGAGATACCAAATCAATCCACAAGGCCATCTTGATGTCAGATGGCAACAATTTATTGTTACACTAGCTTCAGTTCGGTTCAGAATAGTGAACTGCAGGTGAGAAAATCCTTCTAAAAATCTCCAACATCTGAGCTACTTCAACCCCTGGCTAATAGATCTTTAATTAAAAAGTACAGTTGCTATTGTAATTTACTATTTGTATTAGAGTAACTCTTAAAGGTGGATTGAAGGGAGCTACTGTGCTGTGTTTCTATAAGAGACCGTCCCTGAAGAGCTTGCAATGCAGTTGTGTAGCTATTCTCTTTTTCACTTTGGTCCAGTAGTAAGAAATGAGACGTTGGATTTCTTTATGCCTCTACAATTGTTTGGCCTCGGGGAATGAATCCCCCTACCTCAGTTTCCTGATGTGTGGATAGAGGTAGCCTAATTTGGTGGGTAAGGGAACTGGCAGACCTGGGTTTGATTTCTGACTCAGGCAAAGATTTTCTTTGTGAACTTAGACCAGTCACTTAGTTTATCTGTACCTCAGTTCCCCATATGCAATGTAGGAAGATGGTACTGCTCCACCTCCCAGGAAGGTTGTGAAGAACACTTAACTGGGGCATTGCAGTGATCAGAGTTTACTGTGGGGAGATCTACACCAACCTTGCCAGACTTTTCAGAGAGCGGAATAATTATACTGCCTACCACCACAAAGTATGTGAAGCTGCTGTGCGTGCTCTATGAATAGTATGTATATCACACATTTTCTGTCATGATCCTTTATTATAATCTTGGTGTTCAAGTGGCTGGCTTGCCTTCGTACACAGCCAATGCCATTTTCTTGTTGTTGTTGTTGTTTTGTTTTTTTACACTGTCCCAACTTCAAATAAGTCCGATTTTGATCTCTTGGTGCAAATCAGGGTCAGCACCACAGCAGGGTCACCTAGTTACATGCCCGTACCCCAGAGAAAAAAATGGCCAGGGGGCTTCACTGGTTTACAGCTCTTTCCCTACACTCAATCCCACTTGCTTCCCTGGACGGTTACATAGGAGAAGACAGTGAGAGGGTGCCAGCTGGCTGGGAGGCAAAGAAGGGGTGCTGGAGAAGCGCGCACCTACCTTGACTGCTTCGGCGTGGGTCACCTTGTCCAGCGGCTTGTCATTGACCGTCAGGATCTGGTCGCCCACCCTCAGCCCTTCCTTCTCGGCTAGGGAGCCCGGCTCCACCAGGGACACGTAGATGCCCACGCCGTGCTCCGACCCGCCGCGGATGCTGAAGCCCAAGCCCTCGTTGGTCTTGCTCCTCCTGAGGGTCACCTGCCGGACCTCGCCGCGCAGCTCCTCCGGGCCGGCGGCGGCCGCGGCGGGAGCTGTCCCGTCCGGCGCGGTGCTGAAGTCCAGCGGGGCCCAGCGAGCCGCCAGGGGAGCTGTCCCGTCCGGCGCGGTGCTGAAATCCCTCCGGGCCGGCGCCGGGGGCCAGAAGCCGGCCGTCGGGGCCGCGGCTCCGAGCAGCAGGGGCGGGCTGGGGCCGTCGGACCCGCCGTTGCTGCAGCCGGCCGCGAAGTCGGCCTTGAGGTAGAGCCCCTCGGCCGTGTACTGGTCAAAAAGCAGCTGGTCGGAGCGCGGGATGACCAGGCGCAGCATGGGCAGCAGCTGCCGCTTGGCCGGGCTGTCCAGCAGCACGCGGAGGGTGCGCACCAGGTCGAAGACGTTGCGGCGAGAGTGGTACACGTTGAGGCAGTGGATGAACTGCTCCCGCTCCGCCTCGCTCAGCAGCACGTTGAGCGCCTGGTGCAGCTTGCGCACGTTGGCCGACAGCAGGCGGGGGCCGGCCGGGGCCCCCCCCGCGCCCAGCGAGCCGGAGGGGGACGAGGACGAGGAGGCGACGGACATGGCCCGGGGGTCGCCCTCACGCCGCCCCGCTCCGTGGCTCCGGCCCCGCGCTGGGGCTCCCCTCCCCGGCCCCGCGAGCCATGAGAGACGGCGCGCCCCGGGCCGGCCCGGCCGCTGCAGCCGGGGCAGCCGGGACGGGCACTTTGCTCAACTGTTGAGCGGCTCCGGCCGGCGCTTCCCCTTGGCTGCTCGCCCGCCCCGCCCCGGCTCGTCAGGAAATGACGCTCTGCCCGGTTGCCTGGAGACGGAGCGATACATCCCGGCCCGGCTCGGTCGGGGCAGGTGCCCGGCACCCGCCCCGCCCCCGCGGCTCCTCGCCCCGCAGCCCCTGGGGCCCGTCTGCAGGCTCCGGCGCCAGCTCCCGCCTCGGGGGCGACAACACGCCGGCTGCCCCCTGCCTCGGGGCAGGACCCCCGTGCCTGTGTCTGTCCCGGGGCGCAGGCGGTGCAGGGTTAACCTCCCTGGAGGTTTTTAAGATGATCTAGTTGGGGCTGGTGCTGCTTGGAGCAGGGGGTGGACTAGCTGCGACCTCCTGAGGTCCCTTCCCACCCACATTTTCTATAAACCCGCTAGTCCCTCGCCCTATGATCCCGTTTGGACTCAAAGCTCCTTCGCTGGCTTCTCCAGGGATGCCTGCCACTCTTCGGGCTGGCTCAGCTGGGAGAGACGCCTCCAGGGACGCCTGCTTCTCTGGGAGAGACAGCGCAGGCAGGCACAAGCAAGGTGGGGAAGGGTGGGGGGAAGCAGAAAGATCGGGGGGAGCCCGTATGGGAGGTGAGGGGATTCTTACTTCTCAGTCTTATGTGCCAGCCTGAACATACAACTGCTCCAAACTCCACCTAGCACTGCCACCCATCAGCAGTTGCACGGCTCCCAGTGCAAGGTGCAACATGGCCCTGGCTCTTCTTGCTACTTGTTTAGGATCTTTTTTCCCCACAAAGTGTTCTGGGGGAAAAAATGCCAGACCAAGGCTGGGAGAAGTCGCCCGAGGGAATTAATTCTCTGTGAAGACGCTATGATTCCTCTCCTTACCACCCAGCTTGGAGTCAAAGCTCCTTCGCTGGCTTCTCCAGGGACACTAAAAATAACACTGGGTATTTACAGGGTCTGTCCCGTGTTCAGAATGCTTGACAGACCTGTGCAATCGCTGGCCTTGAGCTCAGTGGGCTGCAATAAGAGCCTAGCCAGCCAGAGAGATGGATAACTATCACCTCCATTTAATAACGCAGGCACAGGGTAGAGAGATTCACTCAAGGCTGCAAAGGGTACCAGAGCAGGGCATATCAGCAGTGCCTGATACATCTCATTTCACTTACTTCTGTCCAGAGCGGGCATGATTGTAATATAGAGACTGGCCATATAATTAACAGTAATAGCAACTGGACCATGGGGTTTAGAGGATGCAACCAAGATTACG
This sequence comes from Caiman crocodilus, assembly GCA_030014935.1. NCBI lineage: Eukaryota > Metazoa > Chordata > Crocodylia > Alligatoridae > Caiman > Caiman crocodilus. The sequence goes on from JAGPOW010003310.1 coordinate 12,221,784, forward strand.
ATGAACAACATAAAAGACATCCCTAGACACATGGTGAGAGACCATCCCTGCCTAAACAGTCTGACAAACAAAGGTCTTGATCTTGCAGTATGAGGTTAGTGCATTTTCACACCATGTAGACTCCATACGAGTCAGTCAGGCTATAGGCTTACCTGCAAGTAGGTTATTGAAGTATCAGGACCTGCCTTTGCCACTCTTTGATTTTAGTTGGAAATAGAGAGCACCATAAAGAGGGAATCAAAACCTTTGCAGTTATTACTAAGGAAGATCAAGGTGTGAATATGGTGAAACAGGGTTTCCTCCCTCCCCACCCCTTTAGCAAGTACCTTCTAGCTTTTCTCTAGGAGCAGAAGTCCGGACTGCACAGTGGAAACAGGCTGCAGAGGAAACAGGATTTTATTTCACTAGCATTTCTCCTCCCCCCCTTCATCTTGCATAAGTACTTTCATACCTGCTTGCAACTTGCACTCTCTATGGTACTGCATTGTGAAGCCAAGACCCAGAATTGTATTCCTTGCTCCTGATGAATTCAGCATTTAGAAACTGCATGCCTGAAAAAGAAAGCCACTGTGTATGGAAAAGCTGCACTGACCCAGACTCTGGCTTCAAGAGGAGAATACTTTTAATAACCAGTTTTCTCTGAAGAGACAGTGTATATCTGACCCTTTTAACCATTCCCCATTGCCTGATGTAACAAACCAGGTTTAGTAACAATAGCTATTATTATTACTACTGTTATCATAATCATCATGGTTAATAATAATAAACCAACTGCTTGAACGCTGTGAATCAAAGCAGCCTAGCACATGCTTAACTTTAAAGACAATGGGACTTAAGCAGGTGCTTTGCCAAATAGGCAGGGGCTTAAGTACATGATTATTAGGGAGGTGGATGCACTTCCTTAATACAAGATCCACTGAACTGTAAGTTTTTCCTTTAATTCCAGTGGGTTTTGCAACGAGCCCAAGTATAGCTTCATTTATTCAAGAAACTCTTACCACTTTGTAAAACACTGGCTAAAAGAGCCTCAGAAAATCCCTACTGAGCCGAGTCAGGCTAAGTAGGGATCCTTTCACTCTCCAATAAAATGCCGCCACTTCTAGGATGGAATCCCAAAGGATCCTAATGTCACATGACACAGTTGTGAGACAGAAAATTAATCAGAACTGTCCATTCAATTAGGATATGAGAAGATACTTGGGAAGGAAGAACAGTAATGCAGGGGCATGACTAAGGCAGTAGAGATACCATCATTACTTCCTGTGAGAAATGATCTGGTATCTTCAGACTGTGATCCTGGCTCTCTGCAGTCATTTATGCAGAACAGCATGCTCTAGTAGATAAGATGGTAGACAAAGATTCAGGAGAGCTCAGATCTTTACTGGACTGCCACCAACCTGTTGTGTGACCTGGGACAAGTCACTTAACCTGTTACCTTCCATCCCTTGTCCGTCTTATTTATTTAGATTATATTTTCCTTGAGACAGGGTCTCTCTCACCATAGCCAGTATGTAGCATGACGGGGCCTTGATTTCAGCTGGTGCTTCTCGCTCACTCTACAGTAATAGAACAAGGAATCTGAAAGACGGCACCTCCTGCAATATAGGCCTGACTATCATCACATCAGTGGGCTGGATCCCTTTAATTACATGCCCTGTGGAGGACTCCCATCCCAAACCAAGCTAGTCCATTGTTTGAGGTGGAAGGATTGTAGAACACGAGCACTCTTTTTTATAAAGCAGGAATACATCAAATTCATTTCAATGGGGCCTTTCCCTTGGATTAGAACAAAAGTTTTAGCAGCAAAAGTGGCTGATAAATTCATTGAGACAACTTGATTATATATTGCTAGATCTTTTTATTTTATTATTATATGCATTCGTATTTAATCTTCCTTTTTCATCGGTCTTTGAAGCACAAAGGTTCAAACCATTTAATATAAAAAGTCATTTGGAGCCTCTCTCTCACTTGAAGGGCTTTCTATCCAAAAGCAATAGAGGAGGATTACGCTTAATTTGTCAAATGTATTTTGATAGCAATATAATTCATTTTATTCATGGATATGATGAAGGAGCCTTAACAGCTGCATTACAAGTAGTTTGTATGTATCAAAGCTTTGTTGGATCTTTCAGTGCCTCGTTTAAAACAAAACAACAACACCACAACACAGCACGCAGGTTGCTAACTGGAATCCGGGTTCTAACTCTGGGTGATAAATAAGCAGATGGAACAGTCAATGCCGTTTAGGAAGAAAAAAAGAGGATATATGGCATCTTAGTAAGTACAAACAGATTCTCTCTCTCACACCTTCCTCCTCCCCCCCCAGTCAAAACAAGATAAAGGTGAAAGAGCAGACTGAACTGTTCGTTAGAATCTCTCTTTGATCAAGCTCTTCCCAAACATAATGCCGAGTAACCACACTCAAGGATCTTTCTGTTTAGAGTACTTGTGTAGCCCCTATCAACACATCACCTGAGCACCTCCGTGTCTTCAACATATTGATCCTGTGAGGTAGGGGAGTACTGCTTTAGAGATGGAGAAGTCAGTAACAGCAAGCCTTAGCAACTGGTCCAAGATTGTATAACAGAATTTGTAAGAGCAGAGAAGTGAACTGAATTTCCCCAAGTCTTAGATTAGTACCCTAACCTCTGAACCATCTTTCTATCATACAAAAGGTGGCAAAACAGGTTAGAATCTAAGCTGTGATGCTTTGACCACTGTACTGAAAATAGCTACACAATATCCATTAGGCACTGGGACAAATTCAACCAAATGCAGCCTAGTGTAGACACAACTATACTGGAAAGGAATATCTTTTGGAACAACTCCGCTTTCACATTGTTTTAAAGAGCTCTAATGACAATAATTTCCATGCTGCTTTTAAGTGGTACTTGTCTGGTTCTCTGCCTACCCAGGAAGATAGACAGTATTCCATACATCCTAGTAATATATCCATGCCCACTTACTTGCATCAGATGCGGGCATCTCATCAAATAACAGGTGGACCCAATAATAGTTGTGCCTATTTGTACCTGGCCTGAATTTGATGCCTAGACTGAGGACAAGAGTCATGGAGATGAGTCTGACCTCACTGGGTACCACTCACAATAGTTCTATTCAGGAAGAATGCTGTGGGAATCAGTAGCAGTTGCTGGTATTTGTAAACATCAAACCACCTTGCTGGATCAGGCCATACTACACTGGTTTTGGGCAAGGAACAGCATGGAAATGTCCTCTACTGGGGAGAGGATGGCATGGAAGAGGAGTAGAGGTAGAAAAATGGGGATACATGATAATTGATTATTGGGCCAGATCTCTAGTTGACGTGAACTGGAACTGACAGGTCCAAGTAATCCACTATGGTTAGCGAGAACAGCTCTTTAATTGGTATACCTTGGTATAACTCCACTGATTTCTGCAGAGGTATGCCCTAAGGATCTAGCCCATGTATATTTAGAAGTGTGGGAAAACATGTAAAGAATGCAATACCCTCCAGAGCATTCTTTAAAGCAGAAAGCATAAAAGATGAGTGCAGACCAATAGCTTTTATAAACTAACAGGCTTCTAGATAGCAGTGTGGTGCAGCATTGTGGTGCAATGGCTAAGCCATCACACTGAAAGTCACATATGTAGGGTGCTATTTGTAGCTCTGGGAGCTAGGCACTTCACTGTGTTTCATGAGTCATATGAACTGTGGCTTATGATACTTATCTCACCTTTTTTAAAGCTCTGTTAACTAAGGATGATAGCCAATAAATACACCATTCCTGTGCTTGCTCAACACATCCTACACAGCTCTGTCAGTGTGCACGTCTTTAGCCGAGTCCCTCGCTACTATACAGAGTTGAGCAGCAACTGCCAGTCATGACAAACAACCTGGGGCTTTTGTGATGCGGACCTGGACTAGGATGAAACTAATAAACTAATTTCTGGGTGCAGAAAATGAGCCCAGTTTGTCAAGGTGAAAGACAAAAATCAATCCAACATATCCCCAATCAGATTGCAATCTTCCACTAGGGGATCAGAGACAACTGACCTCCTGCATCTTTATTTGGGCCTGTCAAAGTTATGCTTCAGGGCTATTTGACCTGCTGCTTTATTGCATCTATGGAAAGTGTCTCTGCTATAGGATGTTGTAGGCCAGGGGAGAGAGAAGGCATTTGAAACAGGAAATCAAAATAACAATTTGTTATAATAAAGTCTTCTTTGAAACTTTTATACAAGTTTTTTGCCGACTCTTGAAATCTGTGGTCACCACCTTTTAATGAGATTATAGGCCATTTATCTGCAATGCAGGTACTGTAAATCCAAGAGCTAAAAAACCTCTTTGTAAGATTCTAGATGAAGAAATATGCAAGGTCAGATTTCTCCATGCGCTAGCTGAGGTCAGTTGCTCAACTCATTGTTAGACATGTTGCCAAGGGTCTGATTTCCCCAAGTGCTCCATCTCTCAAAGCTCCCATTAAAAAGAGCCTAGCATCCAACGCACACTTAAAAAAAAAATCTAACCCAAAGCCAGCACAAGGATGGAACCACTTTACAGTGAAGCAACTTCAGAATTTCTAATGCATTTTCCTCCCAAAATACAGATGATATTAATGCCCTATTAGCCATCCCTGTGGCATGAATGTGACCCACATCCCCAATTTACCATAAGGGAAAGACCCTAGAGATATTTGAGCACATTTACTTTGATAGCTGCTTCCCTCAGACCATGAATGTTGATGAGGAGATCCAGCACAGGATCCAGTGTGCAAGTGCCTCTGGGAAATTGCTTCAGCATGTGTTTATTCATTGTAATCACAGGGAAGACACCACTATCCAGGTCTACTGTATAGTCACCATCCCCACATGCCCCTCTGGACATGAAATGTAGGTGACCTACTGTCATCATCTCCACATTGTCCTTATCACCAATGATGCCTCTAGAAAATCCCCCATATCAAATAGAAAGATCACTAAACAAATGCCAACTTCCTTATTGAAGCCAACATTACTAACACTGAATCAGTGATCCTCAAACACCAACTTCTCTGGACCAGACATTATGGGCATGTCTATACGTTGCCATATGGCAATGTTGCTATGGCACCATGCTTTAGTACTTGGAAGTATGAAAGCATGGTGCAGTATGGACAGTTACTTTGCCATGCATGTGGCACATGGTTAGATTTCACCGCTACATCACCACAGTGACACAGTGTTGGGGGGGGGGGGCGTTACTATGGCGGTGTAGCTGGGGATCATGTGTAGACCTGCATGATAGCTACTTCACTTCAAGACCCATCAATGAGCCATGGGAAAGATCATCCTGAAATTGAGGGACTGCCAGTGACAATGACCATTAAACTCAATGGGAAAAAACCTTGTCCAACATAAATCAAGTCTATTTCATTGGCTTCAATGGGGTTATGCTGATTTACACTAGCTGGCTCTATGTGGTAGTAACCATAGCTCCCTTTAGGAAGTACTTGCCAAAAATGGCATTCGACAAGTAGTGAGTTCCAAATACTTCAGGAAAATTGTTACACTGCTGATGCATCACCGACTGCAGGAAATTACCTTAGGTTTGAATCTAGCCTGTTCTGCTTAGTTTCCTTCACCAAGAAGAATTCCTACCTGGAGTCACTGGTTTAGACATTATCCTGTACAACAGTCAGAGGCAACAGAACTTAACTAGATAATTGGAGCCAAGTCCCCCCCAGCCTAGAGCACAGTGGTTGGGCATAGGGTATGGTGATCTATATCCCCTGCATGGAAACTCTGGGCATAGGATTGATCTAAGCACGGATGCAACTGTCCCAGACATTATCCCCTATGACAGCAAAATAAGACTTAATCCTACTCCATGGGAAATTTGTTTATGGATCTGAATAGGAACAGGCTGGAGGTGCTAGATATGCTGGAACTTAACCCAGCTTCCAGGTGCTCATCAAATGCACAACCTCCCCTGGGTTCTGCCTCTAATCACTCTCCGCTCAGGCCCTCTAATTAGCGACTCCCATGCCAAGATCAGGAGGAAGAGGTTTCTGATACTGGAGCAGCAAGGAAGAACTGAGAAGCAAGTAACGAGAGCACTACAGACTGAAATACTCCAGTTGGCTGCTTGCTGCAATTGTAATGTAGAAAAAAAGCAAAGCTAGCAGCAGGGCTGACATCTCTCAGTGCTGAAGGGGCATTTCAAGGCTACTATGCCCAATGTGTGTAGCACAGGAATGGATTTAGTCCTATCAATAACCTCTAAGAAGCAGGATTTTATCTTGTTCCTTCAAAATAAAATAATCCAATACACTTGGAAAATGTCAAATGAATAAATTGCCTAACCTTTCACTTTAATCCAGTTGCAATCACTTTCCAAAACACCCTTCCAAAAAGCCAGCAGTGTGGCCTCCAGAGTCTTGCGTGCTCCTAATTAAAAGGCACTGTAGCAAGAAGAGGACAGAGAGCATATTTCAGAATGGAAAATGCCGTCCTGCAGAGCAGAAGGATTTCATTGAGCTGTGAGAAGACAGGGAAGGGGTAAGGAAGGAGATGGCAGCTGCCTCTGCTGTTAGGCTCCTTAAGAGGGCATTAGGAGAATGGCTGTGCTAAGGGCTGCCGCTTGGTTAAATCCTGGTTTAGCAGATTGGCCCGCAATCCTCTCTTCATACTGGAGCGGCTGGGATATGCTGCACAACTGTGCTGCTCATCACGGTGGATGAGAAACAACCAAGAGTGTCTGCACTGGAATAAAATCTGCTTAGGAGAGGGAAAGTTTATCACAAGGGCGAAAGAACTAGGGCTATTCAGTCTGTAGAAGAGAAGACTGAGGAGGATTTGACAACTGTCTTCAAATACCAAAGGGCAATTATAGAGAGACTGGAGATAAGCCTCTCTGTGGCTGTAGAGAACAAGACTCGGAGCAATGGCCTCAAACTGCAGCAGAGGAAATTTAGGCTGGAGATCTGGAGGAACCTTCTGACTTTGAGGGTGGTCAAGCATTGGAATAGGCTACCTAGAGAAGTTGTGTAATCTCCACCCTTGTAAGCATTCAGAAGTAGGTTAGACATACACTTGGCAGAGATGGTTTAGTCAGGGGTGATGCTACCTGAAGCAGGTAGTTGTACTAGATGATCTTGTGAGGTCCCTTCCAGCCATACTTTCCCATAATCCTATCATCCTAAGTGCTTCCTACCAAGTACATAAGAACACTGAATGCTGATCAGGTGCTGGAGTTAGCTCACTTATCTCTATTGCACTACCACCTGGGAGCCCCAGTCAGACCACAACTCCACAGTGCCACGAGTACGTCGATACAGAACAAGAAGTAGCCACAAACATCTTGCAATATAGGTCTAAGCTGAAATGTAGATGCTGACAGAGGACTACAGGGAAACAATGATTAGCAATTAGTATGTTTGGAGCAGGTTTCTATAAGGGGAGTAAGTGAATTAGGAGCATGACACTGGCATTCAATGGAAGTTGGGTGCCTAAAAACCTGGACACACAATACATTAAACACATGTATAACTTCTACTATATTTACACACTAGTGTTAATTACACAGATGTGTGGAGAAGAATGACAACCACCTCTCTCTGGGTATTACAGTGCCTTGCTACTAGGTAGATAGAGAACTGATAATACCCTCTTTGTGTTTCTTAGGATAAAAAAAAAATGCACACACTCCACCTACAGTGGTGTAGGTTTAGTCTTGATTTTTCCTGAAGTAACATTGCAGCAGAGTCTAGCAATGAACATCATGGTAGGGCTATATCTGTTAAATGTCCAGGCCCTAACTTGCAGAAGTTACCATTCTGGATCAGACCCTGAATCTATCCCTGTCTTACACAGTGGCCAGTAACAGGTTCTTAAGTGGAAGGCACAAGAAACCTCACAGTAGGCAGTGGTAGGAGAATTCCCTAAGCACTTTTATTAGAAATCACACCTTCATCCAATTTGATGTATACAAATCAATGTGCTCTAGACACCTTTTACCACTTCAAACACAGAACACCCAGAGACTGCTAGCAAAAGCAATTGGTTGTGTGGAAAACTCCACCTTTAAAAGCAAGTGTCCTGAACTGGAACAAAGGTGAAATTTCCTATGGAACTGAAATTCTAGAAACATTTTGACTGAAGAAGATTGAAGTTTATTTTTCTAGGATAAAACCACATCCATTTTATTAATCAAAATTACTATTTTACCTTTTCAAAATGTTTTCTCTCAACATCATGGAAATGTTTGGCTATTAACAAAACCAATAACAGCAAAACAATTATCTTCAATTTGCCTTGTCAAAAGAGTGCGCCAAGTCAACAATGCTCCCATGAATCCTCTTGGCTGGGACAAAACTGCATTTTTCTAGAGGGAAAAACCATTCAATCGAACAGGCTCCAAATAGCTCCATTTCCAAAAATATTCCCAAGATCACCCATACAATTTAATGTAACCCTGTATCAAGATGGCAGGCAATTAAAAAAACTGAGACCTCTTCCTCCAACAAAGTCTTCTGCTTACAAGCCACTGCTCCCTTTCAAAATACAAGAGGATAAGAGAGAGAGGAGCATGCCAGTACAGACTAATTCGCAACGCACACATTCTGTACTGGCACATTCCTCTCTCTCTTTTCCCCTCATATTTTAAAGTAGGGATGTGGCTTGGAAGCATAGGACTTGGCTGGAGGGAGAGGTTTGAGTTTTTTAAATTGCCTGGCATCCTGATGCAGAGTTATATTAAATTGTATTGGTGCTCTTGGGAATATTATTGGGGATGGAGCTATTTGGAGCCTGTTTGATTCACAACTCATGCCGCGGGTAAAGAGGAGGCAGAGATATACCGCAGAGCTGAGGCTTTCATTAGCTCTTAGTCTCTGGTTCAGGCTGCTTGTTAGCCTGCTTGCACAAATCTATTACAGACGCAGGTCAGATCCCAGGCAGCAAAGGACACAAGGCCTGATTCTACTGTACTCAAATAAGTCAGAGTTGAGCTTCCTTAGTATACACACACACACACACACACACACACACACACACACACACACAACCCCCTTGATTATTTGGTATAAATGGGAAAGCTTCACTGAAAACAAGGAAGCTATGGAGATATACTAGCAAAGGGTCTGGTTAAAAATAGTGAAGAGTGCAAGCATGAAGACTGAGCATCATGGAAATGCTGGTGGGAAGACTAAAGGTGGGAAGATAAAAGGGAATGCACATAAAGCTGCAACTGAGCTGAGGACAGAGAATACATGGCAACAAAGTACTGGAGCATGCATGTGCTATTCTTTCCCATAGCCAGGCCTTTACACAACCTGGAGATCTATAGCCTGGTGGCAGAAAATGAAGCAGGCATCTCAGACTGTCATTGACCAGTTGCACGAGAGTCTGTGGTCTAAAAAGCTTGGACAGAAGCTTTCTTTCCATTTCCCCTCCTATATCATACAAACATTATCTTAATGCAAACAGCATGGACCATACAGGATGCAGTGAGCTCTGCTCAGTCGAGTTCAGGCTGGCATATGCGCTTCCTCTTCAACATAAAACATATTATTTCAGTGTCTAAGCTAACTGGGGTAGCTGGAGATGCAAAACAGAGGAAGTCTCAAAGCCTTTATGAAAAAGAGTCATCCAAATACATTTGAGAGACTCTAAACTGATCTGAGAGTTGCACTCAGTTTGCGCATTTTCACATGCTTACAGCTTCCTTGCAGGTAGGAAGCTCAACAGGTTTCACCCACGTGCAGAGAATTGACAGAAACCAGCACCAAGCTGATTCTGCATTGACAAGTCTAATTAATTAATTATTTAAGCAAATTTATACAAGACCAATTACTTGCAAAACCTGCTATTTAAAGGAGAATTTACAGGCCAGATTCCCCCCTTGAGTTACACAGCAATGATCTACTGGGTCTAATGCCTTTGTGGAACTGATGTAAATCCAGAGCAGTTCCACTGAAAAATCACCACAGTTTGCCAAATTTGCACCAATACTGCCAACAGTTGGACAGAGCCTAGTGAAGATGCTAATTTAGCTTCAGTTGCTTGAAAGTTTTGTTTTATTAAAGGGGTATTTGCAAAGTGAGTTCACTCTTTACTTCTTCAGGGACCCTTCCATTCTGTGTTTGCTTAGTGTTAGGCCCAGCAGGGCCTGGTCTGGGACTTTGGCTCGTGTTTACAATACAAGTATTACTATATTCTGTGCAGAGTACATACAAGGCCTATGCATCCTTCAAGGTCCACAGCGGCCTGTGTTGCTTCACTACATGGGGGAATTTCGCTCACTTCGAACAGCAAGAGAGATGTCATCTTCCACCCCCCACCAATTCCCCTTCAGCCTTCTCACTCCAGCAAAGGACATCACAAGCCCAAGCACCTCTTGCGCTTTCCCCATACCAGCAGACAAATGCACTCTCTTGAGCAGGTTTATTACACTAAGGGGGACTTCTTTAATGTACCACCTCTCGCACTGCTGGAGACCTGTTCTCTCCACTCAGCTATTGTTGCAGAGCTGCAGGGCTCAGATGCTTGCCAAGAATTAAAGGTGCAATGGCGCGCTCTCTCAAAAATATAAATAAAATAAAACAATCAATAGCAGGTTTTTTAACTCATCACTGAGACCTCTCGAGACACAAGCAGCAGAAGAAAATATTGTTGATCATCAACATTTTTCTTCTACTTGCCGACTTCCTGCAAGGTTTTGGAAATGTGGCCGTGCCTTCTCTTACTCAGGTAAGTAGTAGTGGTGACTATGGCCTCATAGTATAAACACTGCTTTCTGCCTCCCCTGACTACAAAGTAAGCATCCCCAAGATGCCCGAAGCTGGGGAACGGTGCTCCATGCTATGTTATTAAAGTGCTGCAAGAATATAATCAAAATAACAGGGAATAGGTTAATGAAGTACTAATCTCTATTGCTTTGTAGTATATGAAGCAATAAATAGCTCCTGCAATTGATTAAATGTAGGAGAGGAGAAGAGACATTTAATCAATTACATAAGCCTTTATTTTTTAAGTTTGAAATTATTTTAGTGCCAACACAGCAAGACTGCCTAGAGCCAGAGGGCTGCTAAACGAGGCAGTCTGAACAGCCATGCAAATAGCTCCCCAACCACTGCTCCCTTGCCAAATATCTTACATCTTCCATGTAACCCAAAAAGCCTACATTCTTATTGCACCAAATTTCAGCCAGCTTCTGCTGTGGTCCACAGCAGGATGAAAGAGAAGTCAGCATGATTCAGGGCAGACAAGGAACATGCAGGATAGGAAATAGAGCCAAGGAGTAAATCGTAGAGGGTGGAGGGGGTGGGAAAAGGAAGGGAGGGGGTGGTACCTGGGGCACTGTAAAATTGTTCTAATCTCAAAGTGTGAAAGAAAATAGCCAATGTGGGCTCCTTGAAAGACTACACCATTCCTGCCACCCCACAGCTTGCAGTGCTTGGAAACTGCAACAATGCTCTTCAAGTGCATCTGACCACTCAAGCATTTGTTTGCATGGTGGAGCATAATGCCTGCATGTTGTACTGACTCGGTCATTGCAGAAAAAAGGATTTAAATATCCAGAATGGGGGAAATCTAGGCTCTCTTGCCATCTAAAAAAAGATCATTAACAGCCTTCTTGCTCAGGGATAAGATACACAGATCAAGTTGTCACTACTTTGGAGCTAAACCAAAGGCCCTCACAACCCTGTGATGTCAAATCAGTGCTTTCCATGAACACTGTTTACTGTGATAGCAGCATCCAAGTTTGGGTTAGGCCTTTCTGAAAGAGAGGGCAGAGGGGGAGGGGGGAACCTACTTCCACCTTGAGATGGGAAGAGAGACTTGGGATAACCGAAGTCGGATACAAAGAACTCTTCTACAACAATTCTAGGCATGGGCAACTGGTGCCTCCTGGCTCTGGGGGGCACCAGCTACTGATCACTGAGTGGAGGGGGGGGGGGGGTCTCCCAGTGGATCGCCACCACCAGTGGAAGAGCCAGCAGCAAACCATAAGTGCCGGCAGCGCTTCTTGGGGGGGCACCGGCAGGCACTCCCTGGCCAGCGAGGGTCAATTTTAGGGTTGCATATGCCCCTCTCTCCCTACATGTTGCCTATGCCTCTAGGCCATAACTGAGAATGCTGTTGTGAAGCCTGCTGCACTTCATCATTCCTATTGCAAGAACACCAAATGAGGTGATGTAGCCATCTTAGAGCAGTGCTAAGCACACACCAAGAAGCCCACAAGACAGGCAGCCTGGGCGCATGCTGAGCTCTGCTTTAAGGTGGCTCCATTTCCTCACTTGCAGGAGTTGGCACGAGCAGTGAGACCAATGCATCACAGCAGGATGCCCTAGCATAGCAAAGAGACTGTCTAGACATTCCCAAATTAACCTCATCTCTTCCACCTCAGTTAATGAACATGGGGAAGATTAGAGCCGGGCAGCTCCATGGGGCCTTATCTGTATGTTCCTATATCAAATCCTCTCTCCATGGTAGCTGAGAGGCCCACAGTGCTGTAGTATTTGAATGTCTCAGATATTAAATAGTGTTGAAGTGATGTAGCAATAACAGTCCAGGAAATATGCAAGAGGCAGGGGTTTTTGTGGGTGATAAGTATCACCCACAAAAATCCTTGCCTCTCAAACTATTTAATAATCTCTTTATCCTTCTGTGACAGGGGCAAGCTTTCATGCCTGATGCAAACACTGGCCTGCCTCCTATCTATGGGCCAGCCACCCACCTCGCTCACCTGTCATATCTTCATGTAGTAGTATGAGGATATTAGTCAGGTGGGAGGCTGCCCATTTTGAACCCTGATGTTTAGGGGGTCTCCAGAGCTCTGTTCTCCCCCGACACTGTGGCCCAAGCCTCACAGATGGCATCCCAGGCAACTAAACTCAGCTGTACCCTTCACTCCATTAGCTGTGGTCCCTTCTCTGGGACCTTCGGCTCCCCCTTAGGCCCTGGCCCCGTCTCAGGCCAGTCGGGATCTCAAGCCTCTTTGCTCTCTGTGGGCATTCCTTGCGGTGGGCTACCTTGGCCCTTTGACTCCCCTTTGGGTCTTGGCCCCAGCATGGACCAGTTGAGGCCCCTCAGTTCAGGTCTAAGCTGCATGCTCATCCACAGGGTTCAGCGGTCCCCCATTCCTGGCTCAGGTGTTTTGCAAAGCATGCCTGACCCCGCGGGATCACTTACCCCAGCAGGCTGAGGTGCTTCAGAAAGCTTACCTGGCCTTCCCTACATTATATAGTTCACTTGAAGGTGAGAGCTGGGGTTAAATGTGCCCCAATCCACCTTACACCGGGGAGGTGATCACTTTTGGCATTTACCTGGGGACTGCCATGCCACCAGGAGCCCCACCAGTACTTTCTGCCCCAGCAGGTTGCAGTTTTAGGTCATGCCCAGGAGCAATGAGGCCTCTAAGCCATCCCCATAGCCTCACCCTTATCTCCAAGGAAGAGCTCGGCAGAAATGCGTTTCTCTTCTACTGGGTCATCAAGAACTGCCCACTGCTCAGGGACCTGGGCCTTAAAATGGCCACCCTAATCAGGCACCTGCTCCTCCCTGGCCCAGTCCTTCAAGTGGCAGGCACTACTCGTGCCCTACCACACCTTGCAACAGCCTTCTGCAGTAGGAAAGGTGTATTCTCATTATACAGGTGGGCAACTAAGGTAGAGAGACTGGGCAACTTACCCAGAGCAAGACAGTGACACAGACAGTTTCATGGTGGGTCTCCAGTTCCACTCCTGGGCTGGTCCCTGTCTACCGAACCATCCTTCCTTTCCAGCTGCTTTTTTTTAATTTGCTTTTTTACAGCTAGTTATATTTGTTTTGAATGAAGATAGCTTTTTTTTTTTCCTTCAAGAAAAATCTTAAAAGCCACACCCTGGCGGAGGGCAGGCATCGAGAGTCATTCCCTGCCCCCCACCTCTTCCCATGGGAAATTTCAATCTCTCAAACCCAATAAACCTCAGCTGGAAGCAAAATGAAAATCTTTGCTTCATTTCTAGATTTCCCAGAAAGGTTCAAACACAAATGGTAATTCAGGGAACATTTGCGGGGAAAGGAATCAACATGCTTTGAAACAGAGCTACAGGCTCTGATTGATCTGCCCATCACCATGGCATCTAGGTACAAAGCAACTCCAATCCAGGGATTCATAGGGCAATGCCGAGTACACTGGCCAAGGAAAGGGCTAGTTACCAGCAGAGAGTAGGCTAAATTAAAGATGTGATCTCCTGACTCTCACATACTAATGCCTGCGGAAACAACTCTAATGCTCTCAATTCATGCTCATTAGCTGAGGCAGCGGAGACGAGACAAGTGTGTTATGTCATCATTTAAATCCTGTCACATTTCCCTCATGACTCCAATTACATTTTAAAATATTTATTCATTTTCCCACTTGACAGGTCCATCTCCATCTTCTCATCTTTGAAGCCTAGCAGATTCATGCAGGACAGGATGACTAGAAGTGTAGAGCAAGAGGGGTGCTCTCTACTATCCCCCAATACTGTATGATGTATGGTTATATGCAATACCCCTGTCCTAGGCTTCACTGATAAAAATACAAACATCTCCAGGTCCAAGTCAGGTGAGGAAAGGGACTGAACACAATATGTGCACACAAATATAGGTATGTATTTGAATGTGTCCACAGGCATGGGCACAAACCAGCCCCCTACACCATTTGAGCACCTGCCCAGCTCATACTTTCGTGTGTCAAGAAACCAAATCTCCTTGGAAGTTGCAGCAAGCAGCAGACAGAGAAGACAATAAATATTTATGGGCATGCACTTCATTAGCCCTCACCAGCTGTGCATGTCTTTCTTTCTTCCCTCCCCATCAGATGGCTTTGGTCTTCTCTCCTCCCTAATTTCACCTGGCAGTTTCCTTACACATTTTCAGAGCGGGTTTGATGGGGGGAGAAAAAACTCAGTCTGTCCCAGAGCTTGGATGGGTACTCATTTGGCCAGCAGTTTTGGCCAGTTTGCTTGCATTTCTTTGGATACTTTGCCAAGGAGGGGGATGGGAATGCAAAGACATTTTAAATAAATCCTGATATTGTTTGCCTGATGATCTCAAAGCACATTACCAATACTGATTTATTGAACTGCACAGAAAGTCTCCCATTGATCTTAAGGGTCTGATTTGGCCCCAGCACGTGCATCTTCCCCGCAGCTTAGCTCTTTGCTTTTACAGTGGACTGGATACAAGAGGTAAATGTCTTGGTAACTGCATCACAGTATGTGGCAATGTCAGGACCAGATGCTCTGATGCCAGATCACCTCCCCAAATGCCAAGCAGCAAACTCACGTAGGTACTGAGGCATCCACTATCTTGTTTTCCATGTGCCCCAAACTCTGCAAGGACACTGGCAGTCTTCTTCCCCCTCAGCTGCAGGAGGGCTAAGCTGCCTGTATTTGAAGGTCCAAGGTGTCAGAGCAATACCATGTTGTTCCTCCCTCTAGTGCTCACACATAGCAAAAGCAGGCATTTAATTGGTTTTTATTGCAGTGTCTCTAGTGGGACCAGTTTAATTGCTTTTGTTATAGCTGCTGTTGATTTTAGATCTTGCCCATGAAAGACAAGAAACTTGAATGGAATCACGTTCCCCATTAAATGTCTGGGTTTACAGTAGATGCCACATGTCCTTGTCCTTTTGGAAGCGAGGTTGAAAAAAAATCCAAAAAACCTCCAAAAACCCCAGAAGGACTTTATTACAAAGCAGTGTTATGATTCTCCATTCGCTGAAACCTGGCTTTGTTGCTTGCCATAAGCTCCTGGTTGTACTAAATCTGCACAAAGCACAGTAAGCCCAGCACAGGGTGTATTTGCTGTGAATGTTAAACACCTCTTGGAGAATATTAAATTTAAACTCTTCTCTCTTGAGATGCCAGACTGCCTAGATTTGCCTTAGCCCAAGCCACTTAAAAACAGCTATATCTATTCAACATCTAAAGTGGCCAATCTTTGCTTTTCAATAAGTTACTGATCAGGTTTATTTTCCCTGGAAAGACAGCATTGCTGTGTGGACTGAGTTAGAAGGCCTTCATTCTACCCAGCTTGCCCGTTAACCTGAAGTTTGGCTTTACCCAGATCACTTGCTACCTCTGAGACTCAGTTTCTCCTCCAGTAAAATGGGGATAATGATAATCCTTTACACAGTAATTTGAGAGCTGTGGGTTAAAGTGCCATGCAAGAACCATGTTAATTGTATTAATTGAATTTCTGCTATAAATATATGGCCTTGCATTCCTCATTCATTTCTAAAAAAAGCAGAGGAAAGATTTGTAACTGAAGCACAGTGGGATGAAGAGACTTACCCATTTCAGTCTCTGGTGGATTATAACTCATCAATTTCCAGGGTTAAGTCCTATGCACTCTCCATATAGCCACGTAGGGAAAATAAAACCTCATCCCTGCATCGCATCTCCGAGGTTAGCCAGACAGACTGCTAGCCAATGAACCCCTTAACGAGGCAAGCAAACCCTGCTGCTAGCTGGAGGTAAATCCTGCTCTACAGCAGTGAAAGTGTAAAAGGGTTGCAGTCTGTCCCAATCAGTGCACTGCTTTGCTACATTCCTGGCACATACTAATGGGTGGATTAAGCACAGGGAACACTAACTGCCTCATTGCCCTAGGGTCAGGCTCACCCATGCATAAGGAGACTATTGAGTTAGCCTTAGAGAACCTCCTCCCACCTCCAGTACACAGAGCCCAATTGCAAATTGAAGTCCATTATCCTGCTGTCACAATCACTTTCTGGAAGAGATTGGGAGAGATGGAAATGCATCTTCTTTGGGAAGGAATGGAAATGTGGGCAGCAGTGAGAGCCTCTGAGCATGGCACCGTGACAGAAACAGGCTAGCTGTGTTATCTGTTTGCTTCTCCATTAGCTCCAGGCTTGGTTACGTGGGACAGGTTGTTTCAGCTGCCTTGGCATATAGTTTTTAGCTTGGCTCACTATGCTAATTGCTTGCTGAGAAGCAAAGGAATCCATCAGACCTGCCCCCGGTTTTGCCACTGTTGGAAGGGATAAATAAATACAGGGGCAAAGAGAAATGGCAGCTCAGTCCTGGGACTCACATACCAACCTAGTGACATCCCTTGTCATGCCAAGCCAGAGCTAAAGAGGTGGAGGACAGGAGCCAATCTCAATCAGTTGAAGGCAACAGAGTGTGGCATAGGCACAGGTCTGTCGCCAAAACTTGTTCTACATGGAGGATCTGACCCCTGCCAGCCCTTGCTTCTGTTCAGGTATTGCCTCCAATGCACTTCACTTGCAAAAGTTGTTGCTGGCTTTGTTTGTGCTCTCATGGGGCTGCGTTTCCACCACCCTCCTTTGCTGCCTTAGAAAGGGGAACCAATATGTTATGCAAGACAGCTCTAGGCTTGGAATCAGGCCAGGGACCTCATGGTGATCCTGTTTGCTGGTTCACATGCATTACATAGCCCTAAAGGAAAAGCTCATGTCCTAGGTCATTTCACCTTCCTCCAGCAAGGTGAGATGCTTTCCATTAGATATTTTCCTGGATTGCTCCAGGGGCTGGAAGCAGGCATCAGGTCTTACACTAAATCAAATCCTAGAGGTCTGGCAGGGAGGCCAAGGATTGCTGGGTAAACCAGGGAAACTGAACTGCAGGCTCATCCTTGGAGTGGATCTCTATATAAATCACTTAAAGAAGGTCAAGTGTGTGCATTGCCTTGCTACACATTACAGTAGCACTGAGGAGTCCTCTTTAAGATGAGGCTGATATCGTACTAGGGGCTGTACAAACATATAGCAAAAGACTGTCCCCATCCCAAAGAAGTTGCATATGTAAAGGACAAGTAAAAGATGGGAAGATAAAGATGCTCACCCAGGATCTCCTAGCACGTCACTGGTGAAGCTTGGAGTAAAACACAGGATGCTCGGCTGAGTTAGGGTTACCTTGTTCTAGTTTAGCTGGGACAGTCCTGGATTTCAAGGGCTGGTCCTCGCCTGCTGCTGGGAATGATAAAGGGCAAAGACAGGAGTGTGGGGCACAGTCTGGCGGTGAGTTGCAGCAGCACAGCACTTTGAAAGGAAGCATTCAGCCCTCTCCCACCAACTTGTGGGGAAGAAGGTGTCCTGAATTTCCACATGGTCAGCCTAGGCTGAGTCCTTTTTGTATGTCCTTGCTGCCTCCTGGCATCTACCATCTGCCTAGAGGATTTCTGTCCCTGAGGCTGTCAATCTGGCACTTTCAAGAGCACTAGCTTCTCTTTAGAGAGAGAAACATGTGCGAGGGGCTGCCTTGAGCAACCCACATGGAAATCTAATCAGTCCAAACCCTCCCCAGCACAGATACACAATCACCACCTCACCAGGGAGTAAATGCTAGACTACACAAGAATTTAGTAGCTGACATTAAAACATCTCATTTATCCAGGAATAAAAATTTCTCCAGCTCAGTTTAGGCTACATTGAGACAGCAGAATTCATAGGAAAGTCTAGTGGCTACTCACCTGTTAAAACTAAATGAAGATAAGCATCTATGGTCCACATGTCTCCCATTTTCAAGTTCACCCTGGAAAAAATTAGAGCTGACAGCAAGAATGAGGGGATTAAATAGATTCTGTTCTAGCTGAAGCTTCCTCTCCTTTAGGACTTCTTGATGTTTTAAATTTGACTCTGCAACTATCTAATGGGAGTTAGCCAGTATATTATTTCCACGACAGGCCAACTGGACCCAGATGAGGCAAGGCAGAGATCAGGTTCAGAATGGTTGGAACAGACATTGATTAATTTTGAAATCATGCAGGAGCCTAATCAGAGCCACAACTAAAGCAATGGACCCATCAATACCTTGGGTGGGACTGAAATGGGGGCAGATGGGGTATAGTGCAAAAGAGGTTTTTTGCATGGAAAGCTCCAAGGCTTTTAGGTCTGTACCTACTAACTATTACAGCATTCCAGCCCAGAGCTGGCTGCATTTCAGCGGCAGATGAGAGAAGAACCATGGCTTTAAGTGCAAAACAAAGTTGTATGAGCCACTACCTGCACTTCAGTAATTGACTGAGCTTTTGCAGATCAAGGGAGGTAGGAAAATACAAGGCAGCATTATCATTAACCTTTTGTTTTCCATGAGGCATATAGCACTGGGAGGCACTTCCCAAGGCCAGCAAGTCTTGTTTGGGTCCCTTTTGACACAGCACAGCAGCTTTCTTCAAGGCCCTGGTGTCTCACTGGGGTATCAATATTATTAAACAGTGGTACTGTGCACTGTGGAGGGTTTGTTATTAAGAGTCCTTTACAGAGGTTCCTGAATTTCCTGGGAACCTTACAGACTGTTACGGTTCCAGAGCACCTGCCCTCTCTTCCCCAGCTCCAAAGCATGGACTTGTTTGTTCCCCCTCCAGTGTACATGAGAGTAACATGAGGGTCCTGCTTCCCATGAGTCACAGTGCTTAGTGAGCAGGGGAGACCTATGCCTGCAAGTCACACTCCTGATCTTCACTATTGGCTAGGAACAGGGTTACTATAAGACTAGCTGATGCCAATTGGGAAGCCTCCTATACTGGGCATGCTTAAAGGAATAATTTGTACCCCAATAAACTCCTCTTGTATCAACTGAAGGTTACAAACCTTGACATCACTGCAAATGAGGATCCACTTAGAATTTTCCATTTGATTCCCAAGGCAAATCTGGCCTATCCAAGTGAGCTCCTTTCTCCAGCACATTCCCTGCAGATCCTACAGGCTAGACAGGCTGACTTTGAGCTTTGCCCTGAGAAAACTTCCTGTTACTATCCATAACACACCTGCCTGAGAGTACCCATAGTTCAGCTATGGGTACTCCTGCCTTGATTAGGGATTAGACTAGACTTCCTGAGATCCCTTCCAGCCCTGCATTTCTAGGATGCCACGCATCTCAATGCGAGGTAGAACACCAATGCAGGTGCAAGAATCACTGCCATATCTAATTGTTCCTGACCAGCAGCAATTTATAGCTCATGTCATACAACATTTGTTGAGAGACAGCACTTTATGAATTTCATCCTGCTGGGGGCAATTGGTTGAGAAGCTTATATTAGAGAGGCAGTCAGCTGTCACAGTGATAGAAGCAGTGCAGATCAGATAGAAATACACCTTTTAATTTCAGCAGTGCTACATTAATTTACATCTGCTGAGGATTTGGCCCATGAACTATAGCCTTCTGGTGTAAGAATGTGTCTGACAATACCAGAGATCCTCATCCAAATATCTTCTAGTAGTTGGGTTTATTTCAGCAAAGGTTTTAAAGCAATGCAGAAGTACATCAATTAGCTGTTACTAGTACAATTTAGATTTGTGAAATTATTACTGTAAAGGAGTTTGCTCCTGGTTCTGAAAAGGAAACAGCTCCCTTCAAGTGGCATTTTGCTTAATCTCAGGTCCAGACACCTCACTGCATTGCACCACATAAAAATAATTTACCCCTGTGTGAAGTGCTAACCAGATTGCAATACATCATTCATTTATATAGATACCACCTTCTTATCATGGACAGAAATGTCCTTTGGGCATTATTGGTCATTGCTTCCTATTCAGTGCTAGTACATCAGAGTATGATACAGGAGGAAAATTGCCAGTTGATTCTGGGAAGGGAGAGGCTCCATGGAACTTAAGCCATTGCTTTAGCTGCACATATGGTTAATGAGCATTCATTAGGGCTGGCCCAGCAAACTTCTCACCTTCTGGGCACTCAGTGGGCTGCTCTGTGTGGGGTTCATGCACTAGGTCCATGCACTCTTAGCTTCCATTAGTCCTGCTAGGCATCACTAGCTCTTTCCTTGGCCTCTTCCCAGGTATAACCTCTCTGCCAGACACTTCTTCACATAATGGGACCCCACAACCCAGCTGTCCCAGGATCAATGCCAACTCCTTGTCTCTCCACTAGACTCAGGACACCCTGTCCCAGAGCTCTATCCTTGCTGGTACTCCCAGTTTACAGATTTTCTGTTCAAGGACACCCAGCAGCTGTGCCCTATAGCAAACAAGTTTTGTAAGGGTGACCCAGACTCACTCAAGAAACATTAAGATCAAAGCAAAAACAACATAAACACTCATTTGTCTCATCACTATAGACCATTCTCTGAGCACAAGCTTGAGTTCTCCAAAAAGTCCAGGACTATACTTCAAAGAAATCACTTACAGGCAATGCAAAAAGCCCCATGCCAGTATTCTCCTATCCTAAGTTGCTTCTACAACAGCTGGAAAAAAAAAAAGCCACTTTCTCTTATAACCTCAGTCAATCCCCTGTGCCAGGTAGGGTGTTCTCCCAATACCTCTTCTCATCAGCCCCATCAGGTGATAGCATTCCTCCGTCAGGTGATCTGATGCTTAATTACCTTCCCCTGGATTTCAGACTTGAAAGACCAATTTACCCTGAGCAACAGCTTTTCCTTTATTCACTAAGTTCTTTGTGAATGGTTGATCCTCAAAAGTTTGGTGACCCTCTCCATTAGTGACCTGTGCCAAGTGCAAGACTACTGTTTTTACTCAGCAAGGAGGCAAAAAGCAGAGAAGGCAAACAAGCCTGACTTTCTCCACTACTGGAAACGGAGTTGGACAACACAGGGAAGTCTCCCCCAATTGCACTAAATCATAGCCTGTGCACACATAGCTCATGCCTTATGGTGGCAGTATAGCTCAGGGCTAAAAAGAGACAACTGGTTTAATGTGGCTTTGATTGGTTGGGGATATGGTTCATATCAAAATAGATGCAGTCATCTACACATAAAGCTTAAATGGCAATTAACTGGAATGAGCCATGATTATTCCCAGGCAAAGTATGAATTTGCATAATTCACAGGTACAAAGGGCTGGTCCATCTAAAAGGTCTGAGGTTTGATGCAAGATCAAACACTCCAGTCAGAATCAAGCCAGCTGTCTGTTTTTAGCCCAGGTGTTTTGCCAAAGCCTTCTCTTGGGCATTTGGTTAGTGGACTAAGTGGTGACCAAATCCTCTCCTCCTCCCTGCATACCTCTTGGATTCAATTACATGTTGAATCACTAACCTGAAATAAAGACTGAGGGGATTTCTCTCTACATTTCCTAGAAGCAATTACTTTATATTTGTCTGGAGCTGTTTGCCCCTGTCAGGTGGGTATCATAAGTTTGGTGGCACTCTGCCTGCTCTGTGTGTAGGGGGGGAGCAAGAATAACAAATGACTACACCTCTAGAGCACACTGAGCATGACATAACATCAACTACTTCTGTTTTGTGCTATTTCTTGCCTAGCTTTCTCAGTTCCCACCAGCAGCTGACAGGAACACTTTTAGATCAAAGTGTAACATTGTTGCTCATCTGTGACAAGATTTGTCCCCACACCATGATGCAGTTCACACTAAGCTTAGCATGTGCTCATTAAGTTGGCCTGCCATTCACATCACAAGATTCTTATTAATTGGCAAGGTGACACCTGGCCTCTGTTCTTGTTTGAATGTACCCCAGCACATACGTTATGTTACTGCAGACAAAAAGTTTGTGTATGTGCGTTTATACCGTACTGGCTTGTTGGATTCCCAAATGCAATCCCTAGTCACTTTGCCTCATATGTGCACTATTCTGACTTGGAGCCATGTTGATTAGCAGCCATTCCTGGTTTAAATGCTGGTTATACCATCACAACTGGGGCCTCTGCAGCCAAATGCATCTGGAATTGGCATTATATTATTATAGCTACCATTCCTACACTATACTTTGTCTCATCCACCTTCCTGGAGCTATGCAGTACATAACAGGGCACCAGGGTCTGGGCTTCAGGCTGCCAGTGGCTCCAGAATTCCCCTAGCTCACTAGCCTGCCATGCCTTTCATTAAATAACATGGAAAGGCTACCTTTTCCCAGAGAAGAGGTGATAGCATGGACTAAGAACCAGGTACATACTGCCTTTTCCTTATCTATAACTCTACTAAACACTTCCAGGGCCTCAGCCTTTCTGCCCATAAGGTCTCTTATTGCCTAGCTAATAGTCCTAGTTCTCTCTCAACAGAGTCTCAAACCCAGGGCCCTTAGCTCACATCTTACCCTCTGGGCTAGGCCTGTGGGCTCCTTACCATTACCTAGGCAGATCCTAGGTCCCAAAGCAGGTACTCACCACACTTTTTAGGGTTAATTACTACAGTCTCACGCCAGCACCCTGCTATACAGCCTCCACATTTCCCCTCATAGCCACAGACTCCACCACTTGTTATCAACAGAGATTTTTAACACACTGTCCTACCACTCTGGGCTGCCAGCGAAGTCCAAAACATAAAAACTTCATCCCCTCCTTGGCTGACCTGCTCTCCCAGGTCAGCTAAGCCTTTCTTCTCCCCCAGTTGGAAGCCAGGGACCAGCTTTTATGTCTCCAGGCCCTTGCCCTCTGCTGGTCTCCTGACCCTGCCCAGTCAAACACATACAGGGAGTCCTCTTTACCAGTAGGCAGCCTCCAGGAGGGATGGGTCTGCAGCTTATCCCTAGCTTCATCTCTTCATCCTTTCTGTCTCTAAAGGGCCTCACCTCAAAGGGACTTAGCTCTGCAGCTCTTTCCCATGGTTTACCCCCACTAATGGGTGAAACCCTCTGTTACAAGGTATCCTGGATTGCCTCACCTCTTGGGATAGGCAAAGGTACAGGAAAGCCAAGAGAGAGTAAAAGCCATTGCTTACTTAGACAAAGTTACCGCTCATAGGAGAGTGGGGTGAGGTGACACCCAGTAGTACATAACTCCAGGACAGTGGCTCCAGTGAAAAACAAAACCTACAACAGTACTGCTCACATCATCTGTCCATATTAGAATGAGCAGGGCAGGAATTAGTCCTGGGAAGGCATTACTGGGCTATATTTATGGCAAACAGCACTGAGTCGCTTGGGGCTGGTAAAAATTTGGATGAGAAGAGGTCTTCTTGCCGGTCAGCTGGGATCTCTTCCCAATGCTGGCAGACTGAGAGGAGGCTGGCCTGGATGCCTGGTCCAGACAGTCCAGCAGAGGGGATCTCTCCAGATAAGTCAAACCTCTTGTGTCACAGTACTATTTATTCCAAGCAAGAAGAAGGAAACACTACAATATTTATCCAACGTATGGTTTCTTTTGGAGCCTCCTCCACACCACCATTGTGGGCAGACGTGTGATAGTGGCCGGGAGCAGAAGCTAGTTCTACAACAGCCCGTTCTTGTGAGATTTTTCACTTCTGTCACCACAGAGCAGCCTTTCCTTCCCCAGCCGACACCCACAACTTCCCTCCTCCCCTGGCCTTCTCAACCTGATGACTGGACTGGGAGTTCAAAGTTCTCTTTCCACTGCCCACAAACCCTCTTTCCTCTTTCTACTGTGTAATCCAGGTTTTTCTTGATGACCCACCATTCATGTGCTCACTGAAGGGAACACATGCTGCCTGCCCCACCCCTATTGGCTCACCAGATTCAAATAATAACTCTGTATAATGAAAGCGAGTTTCTTGTGTCTTCTAACAAGTAAGTGCTATTTAAATTACTGTGTCTTAAGGTTTGATCAATGTCCTACTTGAGGCTCTAGGTTTCACAGTACTGTGTAGCAGTATAGCTAATAGCATTTCATAATTCAATAAGGTATATTCATTATGGAATGAAATATGTTCCACAGCATTTTATCACTATGTTTTAGAAAATATTTCTTAGTGCTCTATCAAAGGTTTTGTTTTTTTTTTGTCTGGCCCATTCCTATAGCATTTAGCTGTACATAAACTCCATTTAGGATGCTCATAAAAATGCTTGGAAATAGTAGGGCTCCAATAAGCCCAGAGCACATTGTTAAACTTAAAGATTTTGAACTATCATTGTAAAATTCCACTGATTTTACCTCCTGGGGTCCCTTCCAACCCTAATTTTCTATGATTCTGTGAAATCAGTGCATCCCGTCAGCGGTGCCTTTTTGTACAGGATGCACCGCCACGCTCAGGGGGTGCATGTGCAGCTGCGTGCACCCCCTATGCTTTGCTTCTGCTGGGTCCTCGCTACCTTGGGGTTGCCTGTCCTGGACTCTTCCACCAATGGAATATGCTCCTTCTCCTCCACATCTGTTCTCCAGGCAAACCGCTTCCTGTGGGGATGACAACTTCCAGCTGCCAGAAGATACAAGCTTCCAACCTCCTGGGACTCCATGTCCTCTTCCTTTCCTAGCACCACCTCTGGAAGTCCTTCCTCCACAGTCCTAGAGGTTTCCTCCAGTATGGAACTGATGGAGTCCACATGGCGGATGATGCTTCAGAGCCTTCCTACCTCCTCCTGATGCCTTATCCAAGAGGGACACAACCAGATTGCACCCTCCACACTGCAGGCACTCCCCCGCCTGGCTGAGGTTGGAAGGAATCTGCACGCTGCAGTCTACACAGCACCAAACCAGGACCTGGGTGGACACCTCACCGGTGGAAGCAAAGGAAGAGCTGAAAGTGGCAGCCGGTCTGGGATTGCGACGTCATCCAGCCATGTCTCTGGGTCTTCTAATCTGCTGCCTCTCATTTCTTGGATTTCTTTCCAAGCAGACTTTCCCTAGCAAGCTCCTCTGTAGTTGGCCTGTTTGCTGTTCCTTGATCTGAAGGGCTCCCTTTTCCTCTCAACACGATTCCAGTGAAGAAATGCGAGAGAGAGTTTCCAAGCAAACTTGCTCTGGTGTCTAGTTAAACAAGGAGCTTAAGTCTTTGTCTACCTGCTGATTTTTAGCTGCTAAAATAAAACTATGTAGTCAGTTCTAATTAAATATAAAATAAAGAATTTTACCTTTCAGGCTCCCCTACAAAGCGAGGGGGAGCAAACTCACTAGTGAACTGCTTGCACCATAGACATACCTTCTCCTCTCTCCATCCCACAGGGCAAATTCACCCAAATGTTAATGTTGACGATGTCCCTTGTGAGAACTCTCCCTCAGGACTCAGAGAGAGGCAGGGTTCAGTGGATGGGGGAGTTGTCGGTGGCACATTTCCATCTAGCTTACACTGCAGAAGTGCAGAGGCAGAGCCCCTTGGTGTAAATGGCCTCCCTCCTCTGCTCTCCACAGCTGAACACAGATCGCCAAGTATGAAAGGGCAGCAACAATCCAAACTCCTTTGGCTAGAAGAAAACCCTGCTAGTACAAATGCTGACTATTCACCCATCCATTGAGTCGGCACATTTGTATACAAGGAAGCACAAAGCAAACAGAGCCAAAGCTAACCATCATAAATTCAGTAACTGTGGGATGAGCTGGGTTCTTATAGCTATGGAAAAAGTATGTATTAGAGCAACCAACACCGATCACCAACTCACAATCCACATGTGTCTTGCCAGCAAAACTTTGATTATCCACTCCTTGCTGGACTTGCTCAAGAGGGGAGCTAGGGCTTGTGATCTGCCATCGTCCCACCCAGGAAGAGGGGAAGATACTGCAAATAGCATGCTTCTTTCGTGTTTTGTTTCCTTTTTATTGCAAATTCACTTTACTGCATGTTATGTCAAGAAAAACAAGTAATACAGTGGGGAAAGTGATCCTGGAGTCAGACTGGCTTTAATGTAAACACCTCAAAAGATGCTTATAGGTACCTGCATCCAAGAAGTGGTTTATGGGGTCAGTGTGTCTTGAATATACAGAGAATGATGAGCTACAACACTGGGCATTGTTTGAATTTTCCTACTGCCTGGGCATACTTAAAACCATCATTTATTTCCTTCTTTGGCTCTATACTGAGGAGTGGGTCTTAAATGATTAAGAGACATTGAGCTATCCCATTGCACAGGGAGTGAATTTTACTCTGGGTGAGCCAGAAGCTATATGATTTGAGAAGGCATATTTTTGCTTGCTCTTGTCTTGTGTCTGCAATTATTTTTGGTTTGGTTGTTTAATGGGAACTCTAGAGAGTACAAGGAATGTAAGATCAGCCCCCTCCATGGGTTATAGCAGAGGTTATCACTGGGTCTCTATATTAGACAGGCTACACATCATTAAGCTTGGGGGGAACTGATTTTAAACAGGACAAATTGGCAATAAACAGTTTCTGCCTCCATGAAAATGAATGCAGAGAAAAAATGTCTATAATTAACAGTCAAAAGGCAGAGAAAAGGTTGAGAACCAAAAGACCACAAGGGAATGGCTTTGCCAGTTATTATAGTACTATCCGGAGGTCAAGGAGTCAGACCCCTTTTGCATTATATACTGTATATCCATAAGGAAGGTCTGAAGAACATGAGACAATTTGTATTTTTCCTATAACTGCTGTCTGTACCGTTGTGTAGTCAGGTTTTTAACATACAGATCGTTGAGGAGAGAGAAAGGACAAAGTCATATAGTTTATTTTCTCCATACAATATCAGTCATCCATTTTCAAAGCAGTCTAAGGAGTGGTCTAATACAGCTTTTGCACCGGCATAACTGTTTCACTTAGGTATTGCTGATAGTGCTTTAATGGCACAATCCCTTTTGGGATAAGGTAATTCTCTTCAATGTAGAGTTAGCTATAGCAGTAGTATAAATCTCCATTATACTGGTATTTTTGTGCCCACAGTGGAAGACTGTTTCACTTTACCTATCTTGGTAGAGTTACATTTTCAGGACTTTATGAGTAGATAAGCCCTCAGGTAATTAGGATTCCAATTCCTTTTCATTTCATTTGAGACTTAGGTGTCTAAGCACTTCTGAAAATCCCACCAGGCACCTATCTGCTTCTTTAGGTACTTATGTGCTTTTAAATAAAGGGACCTAGCTCCCTGTGAAAATTCCAGCCTATATTTCCTGATATCATTGGGATTTAAAACAGGATTTATCTGTAGTCAAATTCTAACCAAATTTAGGGTGCCCTGCTCCCAGAAGTCCCCTTGAAAATTCCATCTATATAGACCTATGTCCCATTATTTAAAAAAATGTAAATAATAACACACTGAATAGTAGTAGTAGTCAAAATCATTTAGAAATGGCCATCAGTATCAGCCACTGAAATTCATATCTAATCAAATCCTTTACAGTCTAGACATGATTGATCTTGGATGGGAATAAACAGCACAAGCCAATAAAAATAGGGGAAGAAAAATATAAACAGCACATGCCAGCAGCACTGAAGTGTTGCCTTCAAAGGCTCACATAGAACAAAAAAAATGTCTGTGTGAGCACTGTTCTGCCTCAGGCATTAGAAGCCTGGCCCAAAACCCAGCAAAGTCAGTACAGCATTTCAATCAGTACTGTTGTACTTTTGATCAGGCCCAAGGTGAATAAGGAGCCATGCTAGTGCTATAGCACTTCAAGCAGAAACCCTAATGTGATACTTGTGTTGTAACAGATTTCTTCCCCCTCAAAGTAACTGATTGTGTTTATATATCACATTATTATTCACATGATGAATTTGTAATTTCTTCCCTAGGATCCCATCTCTCATCTCTGGCAGACTAAGCCATGGATCATTCTCCCTCCCCTAAACCAGTCCTAGAACCTGCTGCAACTTGTAAGGATGTAGGGGAACATCAGAAGTCAGTGGAGAAGATCATGAAAGCCTGCTGAAAAAAGTGCTAAATTTGTGGCCCTCCTAGCAGAAGTGCTGAAGATGAAACAGTTTTGTCCTATGGACCTAATATGGCCTCTGGTCCTTTCTTGCTGGGAGTAGAGAATGCCTCCATGACTCTTTGGACTGGGCTGATCCTTTTCCCCCAGGGAAAAGTGGATAGAGCTAAATCATTGAAGCCTGGAAAGTGCTTGGAAAAGTTCAGATAAGAGGGGAATTACTCTGTCCCTTTGGATCTACAGGCCGTGATCCAACTCTTACCAAGTTTTAACTTTGACTTCAGTGGCTAGGGTTAAATCAACTGAATAAACTACAGCACACTTTTTTGCACCAGAGTTAACTGTTCCCAGGTGCAGCATCTTCATGTGCGCCTAGGACTGCAGCAGTTTAATCTGGGGTGGAGCAGCCCTGGGCTGGCAGCAGGCTCAGGGGATCAGCTGCAGGTTCTGGGTCATGGCATCAGGGCTGGCTGGGGCACAAGAGTGCCTGAAGAGCAGAGCCATGTGGCTAGGCGGCAGGCAGGGCTCTTGCTGCCTGCTGCTTGAGCTGAGCAGGCATAATTTATGCCCAGGTTAGCATTTACACATGCATTTAGGCACAGTTTTTTTTTGCCACCATAAAATAGTACTGTCCCTAACAGCATTATTTTATGTGAGTGAAAATCAGTTTGCTGCAGTCTAATAGCATTGCACATGTAGACTGTACCGCTTTACTCTGCAGCAAATTAGTCTGCTGCACAGTTAAGCACACATGTAGATGCACCCTGTGGGAGCTAGACTGGGTCTACAATCCAAGAAAGAAGAGCATCCAAATAGATTCCAATTTAAAAGTGTGGCTATGCATGCAAACATATTAGAGTGAGAATTTTGGGGTTTTGTTTTTTTAAACAGACAAAAAGGCTTTAACAAAGAGGCAGGGCAGGATGTCCTGGATGAATGAGAATTCCTGCTTGTAGAACCTTGCCTGGGTCTTATGCCACTTCCATCACGCTGGTGCCTACCAGCCCCTGGCTTTCACTAAGAGCTTGGTGGTTTACGGTAGCCATGAAGTTACTCTCAACTCTACCAGGAACTGCATTAGTCCTTGAAGTATCCCTCGCTCTGCTGCACACGGCAAAGGAGGCCAGGCTTGTTCGTGAACTGAGTGCGACACAAGCATGTGCGGCTAAATGAAACGCCACAAACTCTAGTGAGCTCCTCACCATCAGAGGACAGAGCACTCACCAGTAAAAGACTTCTGTTCTTCCCACCTGTACGGAGACCTAAGCTGACGCAAGCCACTGATGAAGGCAAGAGTACCACCATGCTGATGAGCACAGAATATACTGCAAGCATAAAGAAAACCTGTGTCAATTGCCAACAGCAGATTCAACAATAGAAGTTTAACCTTAGATTCTCATAAGCATGTTCAAATATCTCACAAAGATTATAACTTGCCTTCTCTGCAAGCGCTTAGTGATTCCAGCTTGAACTTCATGTTGGAATATGTGAGAAGTTGCAAACATATTCCTTCATGGGTTTTACTCACGGTTTCCTTTCTGGACGATGAAGAGGTGAGGAAAAGCAGTGATTGTAATTTTCTATGAACAAGAGCTATTCATTTGCACCTTAAACTTTCATAGTTGCCTACAAGAGTTCTCCCTACAACTATCGATTGAATTCAATGAGATCTGGGTGCTTTAGACTTTGGATACCTTAAAATTTGGGTACCCTTAGGCTCCTTCAGACATTTCAACATGCAAACCTCAGCGTGAACAGTGTCCTTTAATTCTCATTAAAGCCAAAGGAAAGGCTCCCATTGACTACAGGGGGTGCATCTACATGTGCAATTAATGCAAGATGATAAACTCCAGAGCTGTTTGGGCTGGAGTCAAATTATAGCAGAATTAATTAATCTCAACCTAATACCAGAACATGTGTAGACAGTGATGCTTTACTGCAGAACTAATTAGTCCACACTCCACAATAAAGTGCATGCACCCAGGGAGACTTGAATCGGGCCCTTAACAATGGCCAGGAATATTCACATAATAGATTGTAAATTTAGAATTGAACAAGTAAACCAGTACAGCTCAGTCCTCTGTTATTCTAGTTTTAGGGCCTTTTAAAAAATGACACAGGCATAGCTTGTGGATTTCTGACGCACTCAAATGGAGCCTAGGAAAATCCTTGTAAAAAGCTTGTACCCAGCTATCCAGTGGCAAAAAACCCTATGGCTTAGTATTCCACCTTGTTAGTCTTCATTTGCTTATTCTCTTAAAATGCATTCACATGTTGTTACTAGACTATATGTAGGAAGAAATTATTATGTTTGATCTGAGGAAGAAATGATTATATTTGCTTCTGGCTTTTTCATGGATAATTACTCTGTATTGAAGGTTATTATGGTGCTGTACACAGAGTACGAGCTTTGTAAAGGCAACCCCCCACCCTAATATCCCCCCCCCGCACCACCCCAAAAAACCAACCCCGAGACCACCTGTGTCTGTGTAGGAAGATGATCAGTTTGTTACCATGGTTATTTCAGGTTAATCCACATTAATGTCCTGAAATCTATAGAACTGCTATCTAATTATACAGATCTCAAAGTGGTCTCCCCATACCCCCTACTCCATTATACAATTACCTGTGTGGTTGCAGCCTCTGCAGGAGCAACTCTTTAATACTGCAGCCTGAATGGCCTTGGGCCTTCTCCACAATTGCCAGACAATGAAAAACAAGTTTTGACAACACAATGCTTGTTGCTGGGGGATTTGCAAAGCTGATGGATGGGTAGGAGAGAACAAAGATTGATATTAAACAGCTACAATTTATTTTCAAGTAGCAATGAACAGGAACGGGGGAGGGAAGCAGTTGGGATAGGGGCAGGGAACAGAAGCAGACAGATCAGAGGTGTGATTCAGCTGAATCCTGTGATGGGCTTGATTCAATGGCACGCTGCAACTAGGGTAGTCCTTTACCTCTCCATCAAGATAGTGGACTTACCTTGGCTGCATGCTGGCAAAGCTAAATAACATGTTCTCTTAAACATTCTTCATTTTCTCTAAACCCAAGATAAAAGGAAGAGTAGCCAATCCAGAGTACCCCTTCAAATCAATGATGGACTGAATTAGCAACCTTACAAGTTAACAATGTGAACATATTAAGACAATTGACTTCATATAGAATTGGTTGGCAAGAACTAACTTTGGCTTCAAGCATTTTCTGGTGCTAGAAATGGACTGGGTGATACTGAAAAGGCATTATAAAATGCTACCAGTTTGAAGCAGCAGCAACAGCATTCTAGTCCTATTTTGCACATGTGTAAATAGCCCCAGGAAGTTTGCAGAGAAGCGAATTTACAATGTCTGTTGGTTTACTTAGATGACCTCCATCATTAGATTCAAGCAACACATGAGGAAGGGAAATATTAGCACCCCCTTTTTTTACAGATAGGGAAACTGAGCACAGAAAAACTAAGAGCCAGATTTTCATGTGTAGCTAAATGTCCACAGGTGTAGACAGAGGCCTAGTAGTATTTGCAAAAGCAGCAAACCAAGTTAATGCATTTAGTCAGTTATCTGAATTATAAGGTACCTCAGTACCTTTAAGAAACCTAGCCTTGCATGACTGACACAAATGAAACATATAGAACCAGGAGTCAAATGGGAGGAGGCAACAGGCAAGGTCTCAGCCCAACCTGGAATCAGGGTGTAAAAGGAAGCCTAGGGCTCCTATTACTTCAAGGGGAAAAACTGTTGCAGAAAGAACTCAGGCAGTGGAGAGAGAGGCTAGCCACATCAGGGGAAGCAGCAAAGAAACACTGCTGCCTGAGCAGGGAGCTGCACATTAAGGAAAAGGGGAACACCTGTAGCCAATCTAGGGCACATTATGCAGAACAAGTTGGCTACAAGAGTATGGGCAGCTAGAAGACATAAGCTATGAGTGCCTATTGTAGAGCAAGCTGCTCTGCAGCCGGACAATAGGACAAAACCTAGCATAGGCAACAAGTGCGCTGCTACAGAAGCAGCTGTAAGTTGTCATGGAGACCAGACATCAGGCCTGATGAAAAATGCTGGGCAGTTGACTGGGGGAAGCCACCTGACCAGAAAGGGTGGTGTGGTGTGGGGGGGGATTGCGAAGCATATAGACCTAGGGCTCAAACTAGGGAGGTAGTCTGGCCCTGGAGATAGCCTAAGAAGGAGCTCTAGAGCAGGAGAGGTGCAGAGGAGCTTCTGAGAGACGCTCAAGTTATCCTGGGCATGCAAGTAGAATGCCATTGGCTGGCAGTGGTATAGGACTCGGGGCAAGGGGAGGTCTACATGAGATGCTTTACTACACAGTGACTACTTTGCTGCACAGTAAAGTGTCACCATCAACACACATGCAGCAATTAGGGTGCACCTGATTAATTTACTGCACTGCCAGATAGCCCCATCAGGTACAAGTGGTATCCAGCAGCACAGTAAATCACTGTGCTTAAATGCACGTGTAGGTGGTGATGTTGGGATTAATTTACTATGGCTCAAATTGAGCCAGCCTATATTCAGTTGCATTAATTGCATGTGTGGACATGCCTGGGGTAGGAGAAAGTATTGTGAGTCAGCAGAGGCATGCATGTTTGTGGTTCAGACCCAGTGAGAGTTTATTTTAGCTATAGGGGTTGTTCCTTTGTTGTAGTCCCAACCCAAACCACCTATAAACTATGAAGGGTAATATGGAGGTCCCAGTGGTACCCAAGGGGCATGTGGCTGCTTTGAGCTTAGCTAGGGGCCAGGCTCAAGATACTGCCAGGCAGTGGCTGATGAGCTTAACCTGGCTGAAGCCATAGCTCAAGAAGGTGAGAGGCAGGGCCAGGGAGCCCAGTACCCAGAAAAGGACAGAGATGGGGGTCAGAGGGCCTGGTGCCCAGAAAAGGGGGGAGACAAGGACTGGTGCCCAATAGGCTAAGGTCCAGTGCAGTGGGCCAAAACAAAAGGGGGCAGCAAGAGCGGAGGGGAAGAGACTGAGGGGGCTAAGGCCCCAACAAGGGAAAGTGACTGAACAATAACACCTGTGAGGCATGAGTGTGGCTATAGGGGTGTCAGAGGCCAAAAAATTAGTCCCTGGTATGACTGGTGCCCTGGGGTAATGACGGGCCCGGCAGGCCAACTTTGTGTTTGAGGACAGGACAGAAATCAGTGGGGTTTGGGATGAACCCAATGACACCTAGTGCAGTGGTTCCCAAACTCTGGCAGATTGTGCACCACCAATTTAAAATGATACAACCGTAAGTACCACTAACAAATGTTTGTTATTTAAAGTAATTATAATAAATCTGTTAACGTGTACCACTGACAAGTTGTTAGCATACCACTGGTGGTACCTGTATCACAGATTGGGAACCACTGACCTAGTGCATGGGTTGTCAGCTGGGGGTACACATACCCCTAAGAGTACTTGGGACGGCACCAGGGTTTACACATGGCAGCGTAGAAGTGGCATGTGGTGGTGGTGCAGAGTGGTGAATGGTGGCAGCGGCCACTGCTTGCGAGCTCCCCACTCCCGCTGCCACCATCCACCACTCTGTGTTGCCACTGTGTGCTGCTTCCTTGCCCCCTGCCACCATCATTCACCACTCTGCACCACCACCGTGCACCACCAGCTTTGTGTCTGGTCAGCCATCAGCACCTCTCTCCCCCATCTGAAAAAGGTACACTCCAGAAGGGGTACCCACCAGAAGGGGTACACTCCTTAAAAAAAGTTTGAAAAGCCCTGACCTAGTGGATCAGGACTTGCTCTAGGACCCTGGGCAGCCTCCCTCTAGCCCAATAACAGCAAGGCATGGCAGGAGAGAAGGCAGAAAGGGGGAGGGTACTCAGAGCCAGAGCTGCCTGGCCACCAGGGGCCATCACAGCCACCCCTGGTGTCCAGTCCCATTACACAGGGATTTTGTTTCAAAAGACCCCATGGAGGAAGCCACTAACAACTATTTCAAACCATGCCTTGCTTTGGTAAGAGATTTTCTCTGCAGAGATGGTTCCTATAACACTCAACTGATCTTCCCTAGCTGTGTAGATGCAAACTAACTTCTCTCACAGCTAGAAAAGTTGCCTTCATGCCATTCATGTTGTTTTGAGATTGTCACAGTGTATCTTCCTGTTCTCCAGAGCTTGTAATAAACATCCAAATTAAACTGGCCCTTAGACACTTTCAGTGTCTCCTAGCAATATTGATAATGAAAGAGATTTATACAGCAGTCCTTCATCTATCCAAACATCTCTCAAAGCACCGAACAATCTACATATGCAAAGATTATTCCATTCATCACTGAACTGCAACCACCTGAAGGCAATGGCTGTTTAACAGTGCACAGCAAATTTACTCAGTGGTTCAGGGCAGAAAATGAAAACTACCTCATCCAAACTGAAAGTACAGACAATTTTTTCTCTATAATAGGAAACAAATGTTACTGAACTATAATATTTTTTCAGAAGAACAGAAAATAACACCCTGTTTCTTCCAGAAATTGCCAGAAAATTGGTAATGGCTACAAGTGGTCAAAGCCAAGGGTTTATCTATTATAGAAAGACAGCACATTTCAATTTATAACAGGGTTTTCTTTAAATTGCCCATACACCTAACAGCCTGTCCATTGAAGTAAGTGGAAAGATTCCCAGTTGCTTCAGTGGGCCCTAAAGGCACTATTTTTCAATCTACCCCAGCTGTTTCAGTAATATGTAATTATGAATTGCACTTGGGTCTCCAAACTCCATTTCTACTGCACCTCAGTTGCTTGACACACATTTGACAGGGAGCCCCCAACACTGACATGTCACACAGTGCACTGTAAATGACACATTCTTAACACTAGGACCCTAAATCTTAATGCTTTACAAATCCTCAAAACACTAATACTTAGTAAACTGGAGTCAACCGGTCTTCTGGGAGATTTTGCTTTTCTCCCAAAGGATGGTTTAAGCTTTACAATTATACTTTTTGCAAAGGAAAGTGATTTCATTTGCAATTCAATTCAACCTATGATTATTAATCTACTGCCAGGATGGCACTAGGGATTTGTGAACTGAGACCATTATTGGCACCTTAGGGCTAAACATGAATCCTCTGAAATACTGAGTCATACAGAGTGCCGAAGATACCATGTCAGCCAAGAAGCAGATGTTTTTTAGGACTCTTTGGATAAATGGCTGCCCGAGCACCATGGGGACTGCATTTAATGGTCCAGGCAGCCCCTATCAGACACAGGTCGCCACCTATTGTGATTTTCATAAGCCAATCATGATTTGAATGTGACTCTGCCATGTATTGCAAGCAAATTTCATAGGATATGGACACAGCTCTTTTTTTTATTTGAACTCTATTCCCCTCAGGTGTAACCCAGGTTTCTGTGCTTTCATTTAATTGATAAATCTAAATTAAATAGATGTATTCATTAGACACAATATTAACAGTAATGGATACTCAAAAATGAATCATTATCAACGAACAAAAAATTACCTATAAACAACGTTTAATTTGTGTCATCTCAGGTTCTCAAAACTAGTCACATGAACAAAGCAAAATTCACAAGATCATGATTATGTTAATTACTCTTAAAAGATGATTGCCTCTGAGATTTGGGGCAGAACACACCAGCTTTTCAAAAATGGCAGCTGCACAACCTAACAGTTTAGAGCATGAGGTAAAGAATAATAGTGTATCCAATTGGAAGTGCAGGGGAATTGAAGAAGTACCTAATTCCCTAAACCAAAAAGAAGCCAGGTTTTGAGTTTATCATCTCATCTCTTCTGAAAAGTGCCTTGGGACTTTTTTTACTGCTACACAATGTTTGTTCATCTACAGATTTTGTACTGGCTCTCAAAAAAAAAAAGGACAAAAGACACTATCCTGTTTTCCTGGATCTAGAACAACCTTATGATTTAGGGAGATAAGAGAACCGATTTAGTAAAGCAACTAAACATGCGACTAAAGTCAGGTTCCAATGGAGTAGTGATTCTCAGCCTTTTCAGACTCAAGGTACATTGCATTACACTCAAAGCATGGGCTGGAAAATGCCAGATTTCACTTACTTTTTTGACTACAGAAAAATAATAGAGCAGTTGTTTCATTGTAAAGAGCTCAGAAAGGCCTTAAGAGGTCAGAATGTTTTTGACACTATGGATTCCTATTTGAAATCTCTAGACTTACCTTGTGAATCATGTGGGTATTTGCACACCTAATGGTGCTAGTATTGAGTGGTGCCCTATGACATCCTTAAAAGGATCTTGTGGCACCCTGTTTGAGAAACACTGAAATGGAGAATTAAAGAGGGGAGAAGAAAATTAGTCAGTTTTCAAAAACTGACAGCAAGCAAAATGCCTCTATTTGAAGCACAATGAAAGTGTATATTAACTGCCTGAATGTAGTCCTTATTCGTTAGGAACCACACTGAGGCCCCCTGCCACACACAACTCATTTGTCACGGGTCACAAGCTGGGACTGAGACATTTTGCAAAGACAGCTACTTACAGATCTCCTGGAAATAGTGTCAAAGAGTCAGCCAACTCAGACTCTCTGACCTTAAACAAACAAGCTGGCCGGGGGAAACCTGAATCAGAATTTGAGTCGTGCAAAAAACAGTTTCTGGTTCAGTCACGGTTCCCAGTTGAAAAAAAAATCAGAAAGAATTATTTTGCATTAATCAGATATGACATATTTTTTCATAATGGCCAGGCAAGTGAAAAGAAAAAAATAAATCTGGTCAAATACAGCGTTTCTTTTGCTCCCCCTGAAAATACTGTATTTAGTTTTTGAGCTCTTAAAACCTTTGATTTGTTTTGAATAATAATTGAAGTAAATTTCTAAATGAAACAATGTTTCCTATAAAAAATGTAATTTTGAATGTAAAGCTTAGTTTTTTTTCAAAAGGTGCCAGGGAATGAGAAGATGATAAAGACGCTTTCAGTTCTGGAGTTGATTTTGTCTTTACTTTTTTCAAAGCTTTTCTCTCTTGTTGACAGAGCAATGATTGGTAGAGGACTGACCATCTCCCCAAAACCCATTGATTTCAATGAGAAGCTTTCAAGTGGCCTTGTTGGGACTTGGATTAGACACGATGCCTGAACTCCCCTGTTTTCCCTGGAAGTGATCTGTACAGAAAAGGTGGAGAGAAGTATGTCTCTTTAGTCCTGTTCCTGTTCCATGGAGCACATGAATCTTCAGTCTATAGTTTAGTTCAAAACTCTTTTAGGATCAAAGCCTTTCTGCCTGTCTTGCATCTCTTTTATTTGAGTGAATATTCTTTTGACACCCACTCAACTCATATATTTAATCTCTGAGACCAGTGGAAAGTCACTTTCATCATTTCTTTTTAGTTCTCTAAATATCCGTCCTGATTCATTGTCCTGTGTACTTTCCATCAGAGGAGATAGAAGGGATGTGCCTACAACCACTAATTCCTCCTTGCAGAGATGTGAGTCACTGTCACAGCTGTAATACTTATAGTGTGGCTATATTTTTAGGTAACTGCTAAACTAAACAACTGCTATAGGGCAAAGCCTGGGTATAAAGTAAGGGCCAAGGGTAATTTTTTTGCAAAGGGGTTCAAAGGGAATTAGGTGCTTCCTATAGGGGTTAGGACCCATTCAAAAGCTAGTGAAATTCTAGTTCCACTGAAGTTAGTGGAAAAAAACCCCTTGGGTGTAAACACTTGCATAGATCTAGAATTCAGTGTTACTGACTGCAGGTCTTCCAAAATCACGAGACATTTAAAACATAAGACTTTCAAAATAAATGTTGAGGGTTTTTTTTTATTTATCTTCTGTTTTCTGAGCTGTGGAAGTCCCACTTGCTACGTATTGTGTGTAAGAGGGTTAGAAACTTGATTTAACAAAATCAAAGTCAAGAATGCTTGATTCCAGCAGTTGAAACTAGGAAAAAACAGTAACCATTGTGAAATCTGTGGAAAAACAAGAGCTGGCAACACTGTAGAGGTATGTGTAGCTGTGAACGGTTGGGATCTATATTCTTATTCATTCAGGTTTCAGACAGGATGATCAGCAATCCTATTTGTGGTAAGAGATGGAAACTATGACGTTGAGTAGATCTCTGAAGGCAGTTCTCTCTGGAATACTTAAATAAAGAATTTCAAAGGGGAAACACAAACCGGGGCAAATTTGAATCACAAACAGGGAATTTTTCATGCTGCTGATGTTCTCCGTCTCTGAATCTGACCTTGTGAAAAGCCCTTTGCATTTATTATTTTACAAAATAAAACATTTAGGATAAGATTGTCAAAAGTGCCTTTGTAACTTGGGATCGTAAGAGATATTAGAAACGTGACTTAAAGC
Organism: Caiman crocodilus; assembly: GCA_030014935.1. NCBI lineage: Eukaryota > Metazoa > Chordata > Crocodylia > Alligatoridae > Caiman > Caiman crocodilus. The sequence continues at coordinate 12,260,540 of JAGPOW010003310.1, forward strand.
TTTAGGCCCAGACTTTTAAGGGCATTTAGTCATTTCTTTGCTCAGCAGTGCAAAATCTAAGTCTGTAGTCCAATAACTTTTAACAAGCTACAGGCTGGAAAAACCTGGCTCCGATTCAATGTGAGGCAGGTGGCTCCAGTGGCACATCAGAGGCACGGTGCTTTGGTTGTATCCACAGCAAGGCCAGGCGAGTGGTACCATGGCCAGGCAGCTGGAAGCTGTGTCATTTTTGCCACTGCTGCTCTCCGCACCCCACTTCTCCCAGCTGTGGTAAAGCTCCCTACCAGCTAGAGTTTGCACCTGAGCTGCAACCATGGAGCAGGGGCTAGGGAAAGCTTCCAGTTGCCCAGCCCTAGCACAGCTCCTTCCTGCCTAGCTTTGGTGTAGGCATAGGCAAAGCCCGATAGCTCTACAGACTGGATCCAGTGCCTCTAAGGCTTTGATCTGGCCCACAGGCTGTATGTTGCCAGTCTCTAAGTGACTTAAATAGCTAGGTCCTGTTTTAAAAAAAAAAAGCATCTAAGGTTATGACTTCTGAGTAATGCAGAAATAACTAATTTAGTTTTAAATAGGCAGCCCAGCCATGGCAGTATGTATCAGGGTAAATTACTCTGCAAAGAACTTCATATTACTATCTTGACTGCTACTGGTACCTGAGCTAGCATGTTTAAACCTAGCTCAGCTCTCTTTCAACTGCCATCATTTCTGTGATGTACACTTATGCCACTGATTCTCAGCCAGGGCCAAGTGGTGATATTGCTTTAAGGGTTCCACGTAATATTAGAACTATTAGGTGCGCAAACACCGACACATGATTCAAAAGATACACTTATGAATTTCAAATAGGAATCTATAGTATCCAAAATATTTCTGTCCTGTCCTGAGTTCTTTGTAACAGAAGAAGTCTTCTGTAGTCAAAAAATGAGTGAAAACTGAGCGTTGGCATTTTCCAATGTGTGCCTTGAGTCTAAAAAGGTTAAGAATAACTAACTTTAGAGGCTCAGAAGCCTTCAGCTCATTGAAAGTCAATTTGCTTCTTTAGGTGCCTTGAAGGCTTTAAAACTCTGGCCCTAAGTCCCTTCTGGAAATGGGATTTATTCTCTTGAATCACTTAGGCTCTTTTGATTTGATTTTATTTTCATCTAAAGTATAGATGTGCTATTTCTAGAGCACTCTGAGTATACACTAGGCTCTATATAGGTGTACTGTGCCAAACAAGCCACAGGGAATAGTCTACTCACCCTTCCATCTGCAGGCCCAAGAGGCGAAACGATGTAGTAGAGTACACTGAATGACACACTTTATGTAACTGAATGGCTTCATGGAGTGAGCATGGCTTCAAGGTAGTTTTATAGACTGAGAAAGGGGCATTTTGGTGAACATTAACTGAGAGGCTGGAGAGAGAGAAAAAATTATTAGCACTTATCAGAACTGTCAACAGATAAGAGGCAGAATTTATTTTGCTTGTTCCATTTTTGATGTTGCTGCCTCTAGAGGGAACATATGATTTGCCAGTGCTCCACATTTAAGATGCTGTTTTGGGCAGACTCCCAATGAAGAGAATTAGCAATAAATAAGTGCTTGCACTGATGATGGAAGAGCATTAGTCTTGAGGTAATGACAGCTGAGATATTGTAAACTTGTGAGCCAGGCATGGCTTTGTCAATACGAACCCAAGTCCATCTGAGCGTTCAGAAACATCAGCTAATGCTAAGTAATTGCTGACTGGCAATTTCAACGTGATCTGATCATGCTGTTGCCACACTGTGACATTTTGATGCACTCCTTTGGCACAAAGTTTTGATTCCAGCATTGCGCTGTGCTACATTTTTGGATACTGTGCGATTACACTGTGGATAGGTTCATGGCAATGAGATGGTCTCTGGGCACTACAGTGCTCTTCAGAGGCACTGCATATCACAACATACCAATACTTCAAAGCAACTTGACTACAAGGTGCTGTAAAGTGAAGGTATTGGGAGAATGTGCCTTTGTGATCAGTTGTTAAAAGCAGCCAGGTTTCCACAGGTTCTCAGTTCAGGTGTTTTGCAGCCTGATGGACTTGCAGCAACAGCCTTGGCAATGCTCTCACCCAAGTGCAGGGCTGTGGGGTGTGGGATGGGGACACCTCAGCTGGGGTTTCTATAACCCAACACTCCCCCCACAGGGACAGATCCAGGGTGGGGTGCGCTGGTGCACTTCTCCCCCCTCCCAAGATTCCTGCTCCACCCCAAGTTTAAAATCAAGTGCCTGACCGTAGGATCAGTATGTCTCATCAGGCAGCGCTGAGGGAGCCACTTGACTTGATGGCTCATTGTCAGCTACCCCGTCCCTTGCAAACTCTTCCTTCCAGGGGTGTTAACAACCCTCTCTCCTTTTTTAAGGGCCTTGATGCTCCACCCGTCCATCCAGTAGCGTTGTGCGAAACAGCACCGTTCTGCTTTGATCTGCATTTCAACGTTTTGATGGAACAGTGTTTCGTTTTGAATTTTGTTTCTATTCGAAACTGCTGTTCCATTTTGTTTAGTCAAAAGTTTCACTTTTTTGACGTTTCACCCATAGGCTATAATGGGGAAGCTCGAAACAGCCTATATAATCTTGTCATTTCCAGCCTGATTTGGATGAAACTTGCAGGAACGGTAGTACCTTCTCAGGGCATGAAGCCTGCCAAGTTTCAAGGTGCAGGGGTTTGGGGGAAACTGCACCTCAAGCTGCAGACCAGCAAAACTCATGCGTGTGTTAAGGCGCAGCAGGGTGACAGCTGCAGGCCTGCCAGCCCCTGCTGAAGCCATGAAGCCTGCCAGCTGTGGAGGAGATCGGTGCAGGGGAGTCTGGGTTCTGGGGCCCTGCACCTCCAGCTGATGACTGGCAACATTCGTGGCATAGGTGGGTGACAGTGTGTGTGTGTGTGTGTAAGGTGCACCCTGGACTACTGTATAAATTATATTCGCCGTTTCATATTTATTGGAATGACTGCCCTATCATTTATCTCCTGGGTGATTCTCACCGTCTCCTGGAGATTCACATCCAATTCCTGAAGAGTCGGCAACCCTAGCGCCAGGCTGCACCTCGCCGTGCGCCCTCCCTTCCCCACCGTGCTCCTCTGCTGCCACAGGTGATGCGTAGAGCGGGCACGGGGGGCACGTGCCCCCCCAGCTTGGCTGCTGCCAAAGCCGCTGGGGTGGTCGCCGCTTGCCACTCGCCGACGCCTACACATGGTGCCCCCCGTCTCGGGAGGCCCAGGTCATGCCGGGTGCGCAGCGGGGGAGGCTGAGGGACCCCTCGCGGCGGGCACAAGGGGAGCGGGCTCGGCCTGAGGGAGGGGAGAGCAACGCTGCCAGGTCTTAAACGTGCCATGACCGTACTGGGAGCTCCGAACGGCCGCATGGCATCCGCTACTCTTCCGCTGCGCTTCATGAAAAAGTGAGGGCGAGCTGAAACATACACGATGTGCTCATAAACCGTTGCCATGCTTTGTACGACGTGTGACGCCATTATACAAACGCCAGCGTCATCGCTCATGCGAACACTGGAAGAACAAAGCCTCTCGGGAAACCCCGCCCTTCCCTCTGATTGGCGGGCCCTCCCGGGCCGGCCCTTTCCGGGTTCTGTCCCGCTCATGTGACACAAGTCGCCCTCACGTGACGAGGCTAGGAGCTTGCCGCCGCGTTTGGGAGCTGGGAGTGCCGCCATGGCTAGCCAGTCGCAGGGCATCCAGCAGCTGCTGCAGGCCGAGAAGCGCGCCGCCGAGAAGGTGGCCGAGGCCCGCAAGCGTGAGTGCCGCCGCACCCGGGGCTCAATGCGTCTGGAGCGCGCGGGGATCGAACCGGCGGCCCCTAGCCCGCTTTCGGTGTCCCCGCACGCGATTGGCCTGTGAGCTGTGGAGCGCGTTTGTGATTGGCTCAGGCGCATTCCATTCTCGAGCTCAGGGGCTTCCAGTCCGTGGGTTCGGAAGGGAGGTGGTGGGAGACACCGGCTGCCCGTCCCCTGGGAGTAGGGCCGGGCCGGGCCGGGCCGGGCATGGAAGAGAGAGCTCGGGTTCCCATTCGGGAGGGAGCAAGGGGCGAAGGTGCTGCCGCTCCAGGGTGATGCGGAGTCTCTCCCTCGCTGGGGCTCACTCGGGATGCGTGCGGTGTGGCTTTGTCCCAATTGCACAGCCCGGGGAGTGGGCCCCTGTTGGACAGAAAAATGCAGAACCTCCGGAGCGTGCCTCAGCTTCCCTGCCCTTCCGCTGCTTCTGCTCTAAGCACTTCTCCATTCCCAGCAGCTGCCGGGTTTGTAACCATTTCTATTTCAGTGCTCCCCCGAAGGGCCTGCCCGCGCCCCCGCTCCCAGCAAATCAGACTGTTCTGCTCCATGAACCGGTTCCAGAAAAGAGCAGGAAAGGGGGCACCAAACGGGGCTCTCTGGACATGCCCAGGAGGGAGCGGTGCTTTGGGGTGCTTCCTGGGTGAAGCTGCAGCCTGATTTCCAGGGTTGGGGCTATGGGGTGGGAGAGGATGGGGCTGGAATTGCTTCCTCCTCATTTCTGGGGCCAGTTGCCCAAGGGGGTCTTTGCTGTGGTGTGGACCTACCCTTTTAAGGAGCGTTGAAATGGGAAATGCCTACAAGTCAGGCAGCTGCTGAGGATAGAGAAGTGCTTAGAAGGAAAGCCAAGAAAGGTGAGGGGAGCCGGGTGCCTTGGGTGGAGCAGTCAGGAGGTTCTGTATTTTTCTGCCCTGTTTGGGCTCCTGTTCACTACTTGCTATAGCAGGAGGGGTGTCCCGTAGTGCATTGAGGAACATGGCTAGCATCTGGCACTCTTTCTAAGGCAGAAGTGCCTGCAGGGGGTGGGGGGTGTTCATTGTGGAGTTATTTTTAACAGGAAAGTGCTGCTGTGTGTCTGATTTAAAGCAGGCAGAGTCAAAGAAAGTGTGCTGTACAGAGGATGGTGTAGGTTGTAGCCGTGTTGATTTAAGGACATAGGCAGACAAGGGTCTTTGAGTGAATCAAAGAACCTTGTCTACAGCAGATGGTGAAATTTATGTGGCCCGTACCTCCTTATGAGCTCGTTCGTGTGCCTTGGCTTGGCTGCCCCAAGAAAGCACTGCCTCCTGTGTGGAGATGTAGCATGGAGTGATGGGAGAGATGCTTGTAATCCAGGAACTGAAGTCTGTCCAAATCAATTGAACGACTAATCTATGCAAAGATCCTTATGAAAGGTGATACTGCCAAGCAGGATCTGGGAACAAGCATTTTCAGCATGAGGAGTGGGCTGGCATGTTCATATTTCTTATCTGCTTTTTGCTGGCATGTTGAATCTCTGCTTCCTGGGCATTTATGTAGAGATTATGTGAAGACAGAGTTGGACCCTGGCCTCATCAAAGTTGATGAAAGTATTTTTTTTTTTTCATTGATCTTAATGGAGCCAGGACTTCAGCCATGGTTACTACTCTGAATAGTTCTTGTCACACTTCTCAAGTACTGTTTTACTGCTTATCTCCTGCTTAATCATTTCAGCTTCTTTACCTGGGAGGTACATTGCTTTAGTTCAGCTTAATTATAGAAATTCTTAAAGGCGGGGAGGGGTGTCATGTAACATTTAACTTGTAGCCATTGCACAACTGGACTGAGGCAAAGCTGAGATCACTTGATCCATCTGTTGTGCAGAGTGCAAGTACTCTTACAGAAAGTACAGATCAACTGAGCCAAGACAGGAGGACTTTTTTTTTCCTGGCAAGTATCTTCTGGGTTTCAAGGGTCTTTTTCTTTTTTCCAACTGTTTTTTTCTTGCCAGGTGGTGAGTGGGGTTATGGATCAGAAGTGCACTCTGCAGTCAGTGCCCCCTTGGAAGATATAGGACTATCAGTTAACAGTATAAAATTGGATAACAAAGGAGGCCTTAGAAAGCATGTGGCATTCTGGCAATGGCTTCCTGCAGGCTCTTCCTGCCAAGCTGCAATTGTAGATGCCACAGTAACTGTCTGCTAAGTTGGATGCCTGTGGGGAACGGGGAATGCTGTGTCCTAGCTGTCTCGCTCTCCCTCGGATGTTGTTCTAATCTGGCATATTTTTTTGGTAATAGGAAAGAACCGGAGGCTGAAACAGGCAAAAGAAGAAGCACAGGCAGAGATTGAACAGTACCGCCTGCAGAGGGAAAAGGAGTTCAAAGCCAAGGAAGCAGCGGTTAGTTTATTAGATAATTCACAGCTTCTGCCTCCTCATCCTTGTGTCCCTTCCTCCCCCAAGTCCTTGGTGCTGCTTGGAGTTGGTGTTGCGGCTGCTTGAGATGATGCTGTTAGAGCTCTGCAAAATGTTTAGCTGCTGCTCTTCATGGAAGAGCATTCTGCATGGGGTGGTTCTTTCCTTGAGTGGGTTTTCCTTAATTGCCTCACTGTGCTGTAATGTGCAGCCAGCTGCCATGGCAATATCAGTGGAAAGCAGCCAGCTGCAGGAGTGTTATTGCATCTTGGAACCTGGAAGATGGTATCAGTAGTGAAGCGGTTAATATTAATGAGGTCCAACTTGTTTGCCATGAGTTAGTCTTACAAAGTAGACTTTGTGCATTAATACCAAAAGGAGATCACGCTCCGTTCTGCAGAGCTAGTCTTTCTCGCAAATGTTTCACCATGGTTCCTTGATAAACTTGCATCTCAAAATTCAGTTCTTTAAATACTCAAGTGGCCTACAATTCTCTTGTCAGCTTTGCATGCTCTGTTTTATGTGGTGCTTTTATTCCCAGCAAAATGTAAAACAGTACGTGTGAACTCAGCCTTCATCAAAGGTTCCAAGTGGGAGCCCTCTCTCCTTTGAAGTGTGCTGTGAGAGCAGTGGCACGCTACTTTGTGCCAACTCTGTTTTTGTAAGGGGTATTCCTATAGTACCTGCAATCAGATTTCCAAGAAGATGAACCACTCCTTCTTCTTTCTGTACAACTTCTTAAGTGGGCAATGTATAATTTCAGTCAAGCCTGTCCTCACAAGGACCCCCCTGCATTATAAACCAGCATATCAATCTTGACACTAGTAAGCTAAGATCTTATTTCTTAAGCTTTTCCTTTTCATTCTCTGACCAGTAACAGTACTAGTCCATTCAAGACTTTGACTGTTCTGTTCACCATACTTTGCAGTTTGGGTTCTGAAGTACGGTTCTTGTTTTTTGATTCCTGTACCAATAACGTTTCTGAACCTTGCGTTTAATTCCTGCTTTCCTGCCTCTGAGGCTTCAAGTCCCTATTTGCAAATGGAGAAGCCAAGAGACAGATTTGAAGTGGTCGTGTTTTTTTTTTTTTTCCTTCTTTCTCGAATTGTATCTGCAGCAGAGGAATAGAATCCAGGTCCTGTGAATCTTGTCCTGCCCTTGACATTGCTCATGTTTGGTGCACAGCCAAGCTGAAGTGTTCGTACCTTCTAGAGAAATTGAAGGGTTAGGAATGACAACAGAATACATTTTATAGAAGTCCTTTACTTAAATGTTATTGCAAATATTGTATTAGTTGCTATCATTATTAGCAGTCTTACTTGAAGTAGTGTCCAAAAGGCTCCAATTAAAACCAAGGTGCCATTGTCATAGGGACTGCACAAATTCCCCCAAAGCTTATATGCTAAATAGATAAGATGATCTAATGATTCAAGGGGTACAGTGATGAAGCAACTCTGTCTGTTGACATTACACTTCTTGCAGCAACAGTGTAGTGGTAAAGAAGTAATGATCATCACTGAAGCATACAGAATAGTAAAACATAAAAATTGGTCACAATAGTTTGTTTCCTTACCAAGGAGCTTTTTGTTCTAAGTGGACTGCTTTTTTCTTTTCATTCACTCAGGCCCTTGGATGTCATGGAAGCTGTACCACAGAGGTTGAGAAGGAGACCCAGCAGAAGATGAGCATAATCCAAGAAAACTTCCAGAAGAATAGGGAAGAGGTGCTGACTGAACTGCTGTCACTAGTGTGTGACATCAAACCGAAAATCCACATGAATTACCGCATCAATGGATAATAGAGGAAGAATTTGTGTGTGATGGAAATACTAGCAGTAACATCTGGCTTCAGATGGAACGTACAGCCCTTAGCCGTACTATAGCTCTGTCCTTTTTTTTTTTTTTTTGGAAAGAAATTTAAATTATTTCAGTAGGTTTGTAGGTCCTTGATACCTTGTTGAAGACTCAGTAGTTTACCTCTACATGGATTCAGAGCTTATCCAAAGAAAATGGCCATGTCTTAAATATGCATTAAGTGGCAAATATTTAATGAGCAAAAAAAAAAAAA
>JAGPOW010003310.1:12269172-12295278 GCA_030014935.1 Caiman crocodilus
AAAAAAAAAAAAAGTTTCTGCTTCTCTTAGGTATTTGCTCAAAAGGAGGGGTTTGAGATTTAAAAGGAGAGAGATGCTGGACAGCTTTTAAAATGCAAGCCTGAGTCAGTACTGGTTTAGACATCTTTTCTGTATCCTTGTAGGCTGAATTGTATTAGTTTGTGTTGGTAATCTTTAAAATAAAGGTGAACCCAGGAAGAAAAATCCTTGGGCTGTTCAGTATGGGCTGGTAGTTAGCTATTGTGTGTACTTTGCTATAACTTGAATGATAAGTCTGGCATTGTCTGGCACTGACCTTGAAAAGTAAAGAACTTATGTAACTCTGATGTCTCTTTAGTTATCTGTCTTGTGTCTCCTTGCCCATCTACTTACTACAGTAGTGCCTGTGGCTTCATTTTATTACGTGCTGCCCGTATGCACACTGAATCTGTTCATTCTCTAGGACAAAACGTGGGAGAAGAAAGTGAAGTGACTTGGGAAAGGTCAGGGTGGGTAAATCACAGAGCCTGCAGTGGAACCCAGGTCTCCTGGATTCTTCACCAGCATGCTAGCCACTAGACCAATGATGGACAATTTGCCCAAGAAAATTCTCAAGTAGCGATCATAGCTGAAAGCTTAGGTGAAATGGAAACTAACTGCTTTCCAAATGTAACTTTTGTAGTCAGCTATGTGAGTGCAGTATCTATCTTTCCTCTCTTGGTGCCTTGTACTGATCTCTGCTGTGCTGTAATAAATATCAGGGTGCTACTAACTTAAAAAGAACCATGGGACAAGTATATTGTGTCCAAGTTGGCTTCACTGTCCTGTTGCTTCTTGCCAAAGCTAATGTGCATCAGAATCTTGCAGGCTTTTTGTTCCAGCAGCATCTCTATCAGCTGGTGTAGTGACCCTTCATTCTACTAATGGAAAATGTGAGACCTCTTAGGAAGCATTCCTTAATTCTTTTTCCTCAAAGCTACAAAATAAAACTAAATTTTGTTTGCATATGTTAAAAAAACAATTCCCAAAATGGCATTTTACTTTAAACTTGACGTGCTCCTATGGAATCAGTTTATTAGTTGGGCTTGGCTCACCTGACATCTGTATATGAGCAGGTGCTTTTATCTAATAGTTGATGGAATCCGTTTTAGATAAAAGTGCCAAAAAGCCCTGCTGAAGTGCCCCACCTATATTTTTGACTCTGCTCTGAAGGATCTGTAACATGCTGCTGCTTCTAGCAAAGCATTTTTTTTAACTTCTGCAAATAGCCCCTGTACATAAATGAGGAAGCTAAGCAAGAAATTCTGCTCAATACTACCACGCTTTGCCATTTTGCTAACAAGAAGTAACAACCCCTGGCAGTGTACTCAGTTTTAGAGAATCTAGATTTTTTTATTGCTGGCAAAGAAAGTGCTTTTGGGAGGTAGTTGGGAAAACACAGACCACTATCTTTATAAGTAGAAGATGAGATAAAAGGTAACCTACTTGAGATCATGCAGCAATGGGAGCTGAAGTTGTTCTGTCTTTTGTGTTTTTTCCCCTGTTTGCTCACATCAGATCTCTGATCAAGGATTGAAAGAGGCTCTTCGACAAATCATGTTTGGAAAAATGAAACAAAAAGCAGACGCACGTTACACTGCAGTAGACCTTAAAAGATCCGGGGTAATTATGTCTTGGCCTCACAGGTAGTTCTTGGTTTAGTGACATACAAACACACTGTATGACCAGCAGGTAGTTACGTGCCAGCTGGGGAATAATCACTTCTCTCTTATGCATATCTTCTATAGCTCCTCTCCTATACAAGGAATATGAAATAATCCTTTGGTATTTCAAAATGCTTGTATTTGCTATTGTCATGCACAAGTGGTATCGTTCCAGTTCTGTCTACCTCAACTAAGGTGTTTTGCTAGCTGAAGGCTGCTGTTGGCACCTTGGCTTGTTGCTTTCCTTCAGTAGGTGAAGACCACCTCCCCCTTGCCAGTTGGAAACGTGATGGCTCTTTCTGCTCCCAGGTTGATTTCTAAATACTATGTAATATCTGCAGAGCATCTCCTTGTTAACCCAGGTTTTCTCCAAAACCACATCCCCTGGAGCTAGGGTCAAGGAGGAGGAGGAAAAAATCTACTCCGGTCTCAAGTTATCTTCTTGGCTGGGCATGTAAGGATTTTTGCTCCAGCTCATGCTGAGGTTTTAATGCCTTGCCAGAATACAAACAGTTTTTTTCTTTTTATATCCCTTGGCATACTGTTCCCAAAAAGCCTTATTTAACAGCCAAGAATTATCTGACTGTACAAATCTGCATAGAGGCAAATCACTCCAGTTATTGCTTTTCAGTCAGCGTGGCTTTGTTTGCGGCGTAGAGCTTTTATTGAAAATGAAAGATGCGTTAATTTCATCCTGAGCCTTTCTGGGAAAAGAGACCTTTTACAAGTATGGGTACATAAATTAGACTTTGTAGAGGGTTTTTTTTTCCCCTCTAAAATAAGACTGCGCCAGAAAATACTCTGCAGGGAAGGTTTCTGATTCAAGACACACAGGCTGTACATAAGGTAATTTGGATCCTGGAGAAAAAAAGATCTTGCATGCTGTCTGCTTCCCTTCATTTTGATTAGTGTAAGTATCATTAATTTCAGTTTTTGTAGTGAAGTCTCCCTTTTGCTGATCTCTCCGAGTGTTGCCTATTATTGGCTAGTTGCCACTCTGATTGATTGGCTGCTTCCATCAGTCAGAGTGCTCCAAGCATGGGGGAGCGCTGCTGCGATTCTGAAGCTGCGCTGGGGACCAGACCGGGGGGGGGGCGGCTGAGGCTGGAAGTGCTGGCCTCGGCTCCCCCACTCCGCTCCCTGCAAGAGGCAGAATGGCAGCAGCATGGGGCGTTAGGTGGCGGCACACTGCTCCAGCCCCACCCCCCGGTCATTCTTGACGGGCAATTGGCTAATGATAAAATAATATTATTAAAATAACTTAAAAAAATATTTTTGTCCTGATTTGTGTGTGTTTGTAGTGTATATAGAGGTGATTGCATAACAGTTCAAAATGAGCTCTTACTCTTGTGTATTGGAGTGGAGTGTGAGGTGTGGGGGGTATGGAAGCGTGGGTAGGGGGCTGTGTGTGCGTGTGGGTGTGAATCTGTGTACACGTGGGGTGTGGGTGTGGGGAGGTGTGAGTAGGTATGGGGTGTATGTTGGAGGGGAGGGTGGCTGGGGGTGTGGCTGGGTGATGGGGGGCACCTTTGAAATGACATGAGGGCACTCAATGTTTCGAACATTTGGAAAAGTTTCAAAGCCGGGCTTACTTGTCTTCAGTGCCGGTCCCAGCCGGCAGTGGCAGCCTGCTGTCATCCTGCACGCAGATTCAGGGCCCTGCTCCCCTGAGCCAGGAGGTGTCTGGCACAGCCCCACAGCCCTCCCAGGGGTGCGGGCCCCCGGATCTGAATGCGGGATGACCACATGCTGTTGCTGCCAGCTGGGGCCAGTGGCTGGCTGAAGTCTTCCCATTGCTTGGCACAGGCTGTGCCCAGCACCAGTCCCAACCAGCAGTGGCAGCCTCCTGTCATCCTGCACACAGATCTGGGAGCCTGCACACAGATCTGGGAGCCTGCACCCCTGGGAGGAGTCTGGCACAGCCCCGTAGCCTTCCAAGGGCTGTGGGCCTCCAGATCTGCATGCTGGATGAGAGGATGCTGCTTCTGCTGTCTGAGACTGGCTCTGGGCACAGTCCACACCCAATACTGGGAAGATTGCTGCTGCCAGTGGCAGTATCCTATCATCTGGCATACAGATCCAGGGGCTACACCCCTGGGAGGGCTGTGCTGGACTCATCCAGGGGGTACAGGTCCCTGGATCTGTGTGTTGGATGACGGGAGGCTACCTGGGGCCAAAGTTAACAGCAATCTTCCAGGCACTGGGCATGGACTGCACCCAGCACCGGTTGCAGGTGGCAGCGGCAGCCTCCTGTCATCTGGTATGCAGATCTGGGGCCCACGTCCCTGGGAGGAGTCTAGCACAGCCCTGCCGCCCTCCCAGGGGTGGAGGCCCCCGAATCTGCGAACCAGATAACACTGGTTAGGGATTCACTGCTGGCAAGGGGATATGAGTTTTGCTTTGAACAGTTGGAGGTGTAGTTTCCCAGAAACCTCTGTACCTATCTCCTTGAAATTTGGCAGGCTTCATGCCCTCAGAGGGGGCTACCACCCTTGCAATTTTCATCTGAATCCAGTAGGAAATGACAAAGTTTAAGGCATTATCATGATTGCCCATTATAGCCTACGGGCGAAACATAGAAATGCATCGAAATGGCAAAACAGTTTTGACGAGGCGAAACCAACCAGTGCTTCAAAACTGAAACAAAATGATAAAATGAAACATTGTCCCTTCAAAACAGCAAAATAGAAGTCGAAACAAAACGATGCTGTTTCACACAGCCCTACTGCACAGTCCTCACCCTGTGTGCTAGAGTCTGTGCTGTGTTACCCTGAATCTTCTCCGTGCTGCCACTGCTGCCCTGCATGGCAGCCCGGCTGTGGCCATGATGGCAGCTCCGTACAGGCTTCAGGCAGCTGCAGCAGGGAAATGTTGGCAGCAGGAAGGGGAGAGGCTGCTTTCCCTCCACTTTGAGCAACAGCTTTTGTCCTGTGCTGCAGCTGCTGAGCCTGGGAGGGCAAGCCCAGAGCAAGTGTGGGGTGTGTGGGATCAGGACCATGCAGTGCAGGTCCATGTCATTATTGCAGGGCTGGGGCCAGGGGGGGTGGCAGCCAGAAGGAGTTGCCTGCCCTCTGGGCTCCCTAGAAAGGCAATGCAGCCACAGAACCACCCCAGCCTTATTGTGTGCCCGTGGGTAGCAGGACATGCCATGGCTGGACTGTGCCTGGGCCAAAGGACCGGCTGCAGGCTGGACAAAAACCCACATGGGCCAGATCCAGCCTGTGCACTGTGTTTTGCCCACCCCTGTCTTGGATGGAAATGCAAAGTTTCTCCATGCTAACAATGACAATATATTTTACAGGTGGTAACAATAGGGTAGAGGACAGTCTTTATTGGAGTTTGGGAACAGAACGTACCCCATCTGCCTCCTGCCATTAATATAAAGTCCTCTGTCCTTGCACAGGGCCCTGAGTATACTGCAGTACTTTATATGGAAGCTGAAACTATTCTTTATCAAGTGGGACTCTTAGGGTCTGTTGTAGTACAATTGTGGATCAAGATCCTGGGCAGTACAAACGCAAAAAGCTATGGTTCTTGTCCAAAGGAGCTTGCAATCTAATAAAGTTTATTCATGGAGGAAGATGGGGGGCTGTAGGGTTGAAGAGGCAGGTCTATGGCTATCTACAGATGAAGTACCACGCAACAGAGTGCACAGAGCAGAATTAGCCAGAATTACCCTCAGTGTTAATTGAGAAATAGCGCTCAATACCCATAAGGTTCCTGGCCAGATAGACATGCTATTTTTCCTGTTTAATTGTTGTGTGTGGCCTTCTTCTGGCATGGTTCCCAAATATAGGCTGGAAGCGTGTTTCCCACCTGGCTGCTAGGAATCTGTGTATTCAAGTTAAGGTCAGCCGGTTGGACCCCTCCCCACATTACCTCTTCGCACAAGGGTTACTTTTAGATAGAGTCGCTTCCTGTCTATCACTGAGATGCCAGCACTGGAAATCCTGCAGTGTGGTTGCTTTGAGTCTGATTCTTCTTTCCCTTACAACAGAGTTGTGCTGATCAAAATGCTCCTGCTGCAAGACAGCAATAGCCTAATCAGGCTCTGTGGAAACCTGCAATGGCTGTAGAAAGAGGATCTTCTGGGAAAGAATGACTTAGCTCTTATGCTGTGTGCCAATGTTGGGTTTTTGATGTTTCTGATAACTCTAATTGCAGCTGCTGAGAACTTGTGAGGGGTGGGGAAGAAATCAGGATATGTATCCCCATGTAAAAAGCAACTGTTAACATTTGCACATAGGAGCATGTGGTGATATAAGGACCCCGGACTTCAGAAAAGCAGAATTTGACTAACTCAGGGAACTGAAGGGCAGGATCCCCTGGGAGACCAGTCTGAGGGGGAAAGGAGTCCAGGAGATTAGGTTGTATTTTAAGGAAACCTTACTGAGGGCACCTGTCCCAATTGGCTGTCCTGTGAATTTAACTGGAAATGGGGCAGGATGGTTTCTGTCTGCTGTGGGTCACACCCGGTAGCTGGTTGATGACCTTGCAATTAAAAATGAATTGTGCAAAAGTAGTAACAGCATCAGATGTCTAAAGATAACTGGATGGAAACAGCGCAGCATACAGTGATAAAATCAGAAAGGGCAAGGTACAAAAGTTACCTCTAGCGAGAAACGTAAAAGGCAGAAAGAAAAGGTTCTATAAATATATTAGACGTCTAAAGAAAACAAAGGAAAGAAGAGGTCTGTACTTAATGGGAAAGGAAAGGAAACAGTGGATGACACAGAGAACCAAAGCAATCAAGGCCTATTTTGATTTAGTTTTCACAGAAGTAAGGTTATTTTTGACCAGGCGCTTAATGCATTGAATGTCAACCAAGGATAAAAATGCAGGCCAGAATTGAGGGAGGCTATTGAGATAAGTTGGATGCATTCAATTGACAAAATTGGATGAAATTTGCCCAAGTATACTTAAAAAAATAGTTGAAACAATCTGGAAAGCATTAGCAATTATCTTCAGGAGCACTTGAAGGATGGAGCTATCTCAAAGGGCTGAAAAACGGCAAATGTAGAATCTGTGTGTAACAAAGTGAAAAAAAGGACCAAAACTGATATAGAGCGGTGCACCTAATTTGGGTACCCAGAATGCCATTAAAACACATTAGTAAATCATCAAAAATTAAGCACTTAAAGTAAGATGATGAGAAACAGGAGCTGTCAAGAGTTTCAATGGCAGGGCATTGGCAATGCCCTTGTCTCCCTCAGTTTTCCCCTGTGGTATACTCTGGGATATTTTGTATATTGTGCTTTGTTGTGAGTGAGGGTCCAAAGTTGTGATTTTGAGTATTTCTTCAGTTAATGTTAGTCGTAGGATTTCAGTCTCTTTATTTGTGACTTTGTGGGGACCTTTAGATTAGTAGTCCTAAACAGCTACTAATAAAACATTCCTAAACATCAACTAATAACATTCAATATTTCTTAGCATTGGTAATCTCCATGTGGGAAAGGCTAGAGAGTAACAGAAAAGTAATACCCAAGTATCCATACTGTACTAAGCTCTTGCAGCTCAAGCACTCCAGCTTGGCAAGCAGCAGTGGCTGATGGATATACATCATGACAGATCCATTAGCTGTAGTCCACTCCAATGTATTTGTAGAATAGCAAGTAGGGACCATATGCCCTGGCACACAATAATATGCAGGGAGCATGGGTAACCTAGGCAAGGGGGTCAGTTTTTTCCCCCATTAGCATAATCGAATTTCTACATCTAACACCCCTCTGCAGCTGCTGGAGTGGCAAGTAGGATTTGTTCCTAACAGCTAGGTCCTGGTTCCTTTGCAAACCATGGAATTTTGCTGCTTAAATAGGGTAAAGCTTTGGCTCTGAAATCATTTCCCACGTGTAATTTTTGCTAAAGAGTGATATGTACAGTTTATGCACTGGAGCAAATTAGCAGTTAAGCAGCCAGGGAGATTTGGTTTCATGTTTATTACCCCATCTGTGGTTTGCCACAGGCCGTTTTTAACAGTGCGCTCACAGTCGCCTTTCTAAACATTATGTCACCATTTTATTGCTCTCCCTGGATCCTTCGCTAGGCAAGAAGAGGAGGAAAGAGCAATTATTCCTTTTGATGCAGTTGCATTGCAAGCTTTGGCATGGCTGGGTTTGTGAGGGGGAAGTGATCCTGTGTGCTAGTGACAAAGAAAGTGTATGATTTACCAAGCTGAATGGATGCTTTTATTCTATCAGCCTGCAGTTGCCAATATAATAAGGTCCCATGCGGATAACAACTATGAAGTCAAATCTGTTTTCAATGCGGCCCTGCAATTCAATTAACACATTACCCACAATGTCTGTAGTAAACTAGAGCAGAGGAATTCAGAGTTACAGGAGAATCACGTGATCATATTCTCTGGGGACTGTGCAGTAAAGAGAACTGTTTTCTTAAATTTTGATCCGCATGCACTAACATGAAGAAATGCTAAGATCTGCCATTAGACCTAGTCTTTGCCTTCATAAAGCCGTTTATATTCGTCTGGTTTTGGTATGTCCCAATTATTTGCCAAGATCATGACTCTACAGACCATTCAACCTCTTCTCCTCCTGCACCGCCCAATTGCTTAGGGAAGTTGCAATCATTTTCCTGTAATACAGTACACTGAGATGGAAAGAAAACTGTGATGAGACTCCTTCTGGTTTTATATTTGATCATGTTCCAGTTTTCAGAGAGAAGCTGGCTTGGATGCAGTAGTGAGGGAGGTGATACCATGTCTGTCATTTGGCCCGGTTGACTGTGCATTCTCCTGTTTTGAAATGGATTTGAATATTGCTGAACAAGGACTTGGGATGCAGCCCCTAAACCACTTTTATTTGGCTTCTCTACACAGAGATATATATTTGTAAATGAAATCAGGGAAATACCCTGCTGAAACATCTTCTCCATTGT
The DNA here is from genome assembly GCA_030014935.1 of Caiman crocodilus. Lineage (NCBI taxonomy): Eukaryota > Metazoa > Chordata > Crocodylia > Alligatoridae > Caiman > Caiman crocodilus. Next base: position 12,277,749 of record JAGPOW010003310.1, read on the forward strand.
TGTGACTACTCAGTGAATTCTCAGGCTCAGGTATGTGGTTCCCGTTCCTCCTATCTATATTTGTCTGTGATTTGTATGACTGCCAAATATGACACAAAGCGCTTCACTCTGTGCCCTTAGGCTGTTGAGTAAATTTCTTGATCTCTAACTCTCTCATGTAGGGGAGAGTTTGCACAGCCTTCGTTAATCACTGAGGGAGATCTGCGCGGCAGTCACGCTTTTCTTGAAAACAAAAACATGCCTACCACTGTCCACCTCTGTTCACTGGACTTGTTATATGGGAATTTATGCATGGTGGTGTATCACTCACCAACAGTGACACCGCGGTGTCTGGTATGCGGCATGATGGATAAGGGTACAGCATTCAGCAAGAACAGTGAATTGAAGCCTTCATCAAAGCCAGGCCTGGCTAGAGGAATGTCTTCACCCTGGAAATGGTTGCAGTCCATGAAACAAGTTTCACTTGACTATTTCAACATTTCTTTTTACAGTGCTTGAACTTCAGGCACCAGCTCCGTAGGCCCATTGTTAAAACTTTACTTGGACTTTACTCCTTTACTAACTTCTTGCTTTTTTGTTAGGGGTTCAGTGTAAGTCACACTTGTTTAAGGGCAAGTGCAGTCTTTGGATCATCCTGGTGATCAACTTACTGGACCAACTTTAGACCTGTAGTGTGTAACCTAGATTTGAACTCCTCCAAATAGGAGGTCTCCTGGGTCCAAATTTTACAGCTTGAATCTATTTCTATTGTTCTGAGAGATATTGAAACACTTCTGGAGAACTCCAGAGGGCTAACACTCCTTTCTAAAATAGGCAGAGGTTAAACTCATACACACATGAGACATGTAGCAAACTAGTGCTTGCAACATAGGGTAGTGAAAGTGAGAAGCTGGGTGGGGGCCCATTTATGTCTGTTGCAAGCCTCTTGACTTCAGTGGTTGCACGGATGTACTTATTTGGCCCTGGGAGTTATGGGGAATAAGAGTGATTTATTCCTGCAGCTGCTGCTCTGTACAGTAGCTGAAGCACCCCAGATAACCAAGACTTTTCTGTCCCAAGGCTGAACAGTGTGATGACACAAAGTGTCCAGTGTTGAATACTCCCATACAAAGAAAGAAGAAAGAATGACCTGGGCAGAGCTCATTTGAACCATGACTGGACCAGGTAAGCTTTTCGAATGCCCTTATCATGTGGGGGGTCTAATCTGGAGTTTAGCCAAAATATGGAATGACATAAATGGAAGTGCAGTAGCTTCGGGTGGATTGAAGAGACAAATTAAGTAGTCACAGGAGAAGCTCTGGCAGATCTTAGGGAGTGAATAGGAGATAAGGGTAGAGTCCTTGGGAGTGTGGGCAGTGAGGGAGAGAATGTTAATGTTAATGTTGGGGAAGAGGAGAAGGTAGAGATAGCGAAGAGTGTGGGGAAGAGAGACCTCCCCAAAGGGGCGTTACTTCTGTGATAAAATCGAACCAAGAGAAATGAGATGCACACTGGGCAGAAAGGAGACTATAAAGCTATGTTGTCTGCAGCTTCCCTGCAGCTGCTGCCACTGCTGTCTGCTGTTTGTTAACAGGAGGTAGGTTTTCCTGCTCTGAACTAGCTGTTGCCTTTGAAGTGGTCTCCTAAGGCAAGCACATCCCAGGTGACTGAAAAGTCTGAAATGCCTAAACCAGAGAATCCTGGTTTGTCTGTAGCTTTACATGACCCCAGCAGTGATGCTGCGTTTTGTGTTTGTATAGTGAAAAATACACTCTATTTTGTGGTTTTCCTTTTTCTTGTTTTCTCTCTTGTTTCCTACCAAAGTGCTGGGCTTAAAGTAAAAGGTACTGGGGGGAGGAAGAAAAATATTCATCACTTTCCTTTTAAGCTTGGGCAATGTACTTGTTTTGCCTGTTTCTCCAATGAAACCGAGGTGCAGAGAAGCTTACTTCTGAAACCAAGCGTGTTACTCATTTGAGCTGGTGCCAGGGGATGGGATCAATGTGATGAAGGCAGGGCACGTGGGTACAGATGAGCTCTTTGAAGAAAGCTACTTTCCAGTGATGTGTCCCCCCCCCCCAATATTAGATCTCTTGTTTTGATAAGGTTGAGTACACACATAAGCTAAGTGAGCAGGAGGAAAAATGGTTAAAATGGTATATACATGCAGACACAAGTGCAGCATTCATTATGCCAGAATATTAGAGCATTACTCCCTTAACTGAGTTTTCTGCCCTTTGCAGGCACTTTCTGTAAGCATAGAAATCTTTTCACATCGCATCTGTTGCATCAGTTTCCTGTTTGGCTGTGCTTCAGCTGATGAATATGATACAGTCGTTTAGTTGGATTAAATTTCAGTTATACTTTTGGATTCAGTTGAAGCAATCCTGCGTGTAACTGGGGAGTGGCACTGATGTGTTTGGTAAGGGAGGCCTGCTGAAACTCCCAAGGGTGGCAGCCACAATCTAGGGACCTGGGATAGAGGTGAGATGGGAAATGGGCTGAAGAAACAATGGGTATTTGTGGAGAATTACATAGATTCTACTAGAAATGTAAATGAGTGCCAGGGGTGTAATGGGGTTGTGGTGTACATGTTCAGATGTTTGGTCTGGATGAACATCTGGAGATGCTGGCAACTGATCTGAAGCATAGAAGCTTTCTGATTCAGCCGCATTTAACTGAAAGTGGGACAGAGCGATCTCTGTCTCTGCTGTGGAGTAGGGTCACATCTGCTTCTGGCACCATCTGGAACTTGGAAATGAAGGGCAGAGGTGTATTTGAAAAATGATACTTTGTTTGGTTTTTTATGACAAACATTTCCCCAAACATTTCTCTAGGTTCCAGCTGGAAGTTCTAGTTTGTTTCAGACTATATCTTTCTCTTAGGCACTCTAAATATCTATTTGTGTATTCGTTATCTGAACTGGGTTTTCCGTTCTCCTGTAGCCGTGCATTGCTCTATACTTGTGCACTGGCCAACATTAATGGTTCAGTATTTCAGTGACTGCAGAACTTTGCAGGTGTATACTTACAATGCCCCCGACCTTCTCTCATTGACGAAAATGGCAAAACCCTTGTTGGCTTCAGGAGAAGCAAAATCAGGCTCATTAACTGACTAATTGCCTGCACAGTGTAAACAGTAGAGTTTAATTATGGGATGATTTTTCTGAAGATTGCAAAGGGTTGTTGTTTTATTGACTAAAATGTGTACATGTGGAAACAATGCCTGAATGCATTATGGCATGTCTATGGGTATACGTTGATCTCAGAGGATTGTGGGGAGGCATGGCCTAACAGTATTTGCTTGGGCATATACCATAATCCTTCAGAAACAGCAGAGGCCAACGTTTCATCATTTCTTTTCTTTCTTGCAGAGCTAAATTGTGACTCCTGCTCAGGCAGAAAAGCTCCTGTTAATAGTCCTATTGAAGACAATGAGATTACTCTTCACTGTGAAAAAAAATTATAATCTACTTTCCATGACAAGGAGAATGTTTTTTTTTATCATGCTGACTTGGTTTTTCCTGGCTGTTTCCATGCAATAAAAGAGGAAAGGAGGGAATTCATGAATGTGGAGTGGATTTGATTTATAACTGTCAAGCTAAGAGATCCTGATAGAGACATTTTATTCACCATGTCCCATGAAAGCCAAGCAAATGGAGCTGAGACAAATGGTTCCTTGTCTTCTCCCTCTTCCTCCATCTTCTATTGTAAGAACCACTTAGTGAAAGGTAAGCAAACAACCTAAGTTGCCAATTACAAACAATGAATATTGAATCAAGTATCATTAAACTAAGAGAAGATGCATTTTTTTCAGGGTTGTTTATCTTCTATCTTGGGTGCAGGATCTTGCTACGTGAGTGTGTCCTGTTTTGGACTTGAGCTAAATGCTGCTGCTGGTTGGCTCAGATGTAAATGCACTTGGTCAGGGAGTCAAAGACAGCCTAGCATGATGCTAGCCATAGTTGGCTGTGTCTTAGCTATGTTAGCCTGATGGGTCTCATAGGCTTTGGTGGATTTTGATCTTTATTCATCTTCTGTTTTGGAGGGCTTACCTTGGAACCCTATCAAAAGGGCTGATTTTCTAGGAATGGCGAGTGTCCACATGCTGAAAATCAGGATCATTTACAGCTCCTCAAATTGGGCACTGAGAGTCAATAGTCAGTTTGGAAAATCATGGACTTTATTTGTAAAATGACTCCCTTCCTCAGTTTATGTTGGGTAATGCAATACTCCTTTACAGAATGACCATGGTTCCAAATCTATATATAATAATAATAATAATAATAATAAATAGCAGAACGTAATCATATTTCCCATGCTTCTGAGCTTTGCTGGCTGCTGCATGGAACCAGGAGGGAATTTTTCCCCTGCCTGCTGCTAGATCTTCCTCACTAAGATTGCTTTTTGGTTGCATCCAGGGCTGGGGATTCTGGCTTGGGTGTGCCAGTGCTCCTGCTGGAACTTAAACCCAGAGTCCCTTGGATAATGGATTTTGGCCCTCCACTCATGGTCAGACAAATCCCTGTATTTGGGTTCAGGAAGAATTTTTACTCCATGGTCAGATTGTTATGGACTGTTGGGGAGAGGGGTTGGGCAAGTTGTCTTCCTCTAGCAGGGGGTGTGGCCCTTATCCTGGGATCTCTGGAGGGTATTTTAACAACTTTTGCAACAGCAGTATAGTGGTTGCTGTGGTCCACTTCCTTTATCTGCGGCAGATTAGGGCACTATGTCTTGTGTTGTGTCTGGGTAGACTGTGTAGTTTTGCTAGGTTAGACACTGGATTTGTGTAAGATGGTTTGGATAAGAATGATCCTGCCTCTGGCAAAGGGTTGGACTAGATCACCTCTACAGGTTCCTTCTGGTCATACTTGTCTATGATTCTACAACAGACTGCCATGATTTTCCCGTGTAAATCCCCAGCTGCAAGACAAGGGGCTACAGTTTCAAAGAGACTCCTAAATTAAATGAATAAGGAAGGGTGGCAGATGCTCAAGCCCTCTGGAAATCAGGCCATAGTCATATCTATAGAAATGTCTGCTCATTCTAAGTGCTTTCATTTTTGGTTGCCCAGCTTGAGACATCCAGGAGCTAATGCCTGATTTCCAGAGGTACTGAGCATTCATTTGCAGCTCTTGTCAACTCCAACCTCAGTTGTGGGTTTTAAGCCCCTGTGAAAATCCTAGACATTTAAAGTCAGGTACCCAATAATATTAGACTCTGTCCTGAGTAACTTGCCCAAGTCATAAGATGAGTAAGTAGCTTCATGTCTTTCTTGCTCTTAATCCACTAGACCAGTGTTTCTCAACCCAAGTGTTGTGACCCACTTTTGGGTTGCAAGAATATGTGAAAGGGTTGTGAACAAACTTTAAAAATGAATTCTTCTTTAAAGGAGAAAGACGTGGGGGACCATAGCTTTTTCCTTGTGGGCTGCCAGAATTCCAGCCTGCTAGGGGCTGTTTGGGCCCTCCCCTGCCCCACACACTGGGCGCGGGAGCCTGAAGGCAGGGCTCAGTGAGTTGGGAGTGAGGGGCACTGGGTTGGGACTGGCCATCAATGTTTACAAATGGGTCTTGGTACAAAAAAGGTTGAGAACTACTGGACTAGACAAAACTGCTGTATTCTGATGAAACAGTTGACTCAGAAGACAAACTGGATATTGTTACTTCATGTACACAACAGGTCTTGAAATACGCTTACCCTTCAGTTTTTTCTTGTAGATGGACCATACCCTCAGGGTCTGAGAAGGAATTTGGTTTCCTTGCTGTTCCCTGCCCTGAGGGAATTGTTGGGTGATGTAGAAAATAGGTGGGTGCTAGCCAGATTTATGTGGGGTGTGGCTGAGTGCACAGGAGTTCTGCCTTATTCTTAGCCAGTGTAATAGTCCATTGGAGAGTGCTGCAGCCAGCATAATTTAGTGTAGCCCCAAATTCCCCTGGCTGGCCCACCATTGAGGGAATGGAAGTAAACCAACAGCACTGAACAAAACAGACAATGTTGGTTCATTTAACTTAAAGGCTAGGGACAGATATTCAAAAAGGCTGAGCCTGAATTGGTTCAATCTTTGCAGGTTAGTCTATCCTGCAGTTTGAACTGATTTGGAGGTGGATAGTCATTCACTTTTAAATCAAGAAATACAGGCACATGCCTGCGGTGGCTCAGGCTAGAAGCTGGGGGTGCTAGAGCAGCCCTCCCTTCCCTTCTACAATGCCGAGTTAAGGGTGGGGGTGGGGTGAGGCCTGGGCAGGATGCTTTGATTAGGGGTGGGTTTTCTCCTGCCTGCACAATCCTAGACACAATTCTAGGCTTTTCCTGGCTTGCTGCTCAAGGGAAAGGAGTGTTGCCAGACCTTAGCCTCTGACTAGCACTCTGAGGCACTCCCTGCTTCTTCATACTGTCTGCAGAAAATCTGACAGGTGAGGGAATCAGCAGGGAACTGGTAACACAACATTTATAAGTCCATCAAGAAAACAAATCCTCTGTCATTAGTTCAAGCTCTTAAAAACTTTTTCCAAGGAAGGAATGCAGGGACATTATCAGCTGACCTGTTGATTAGCTCCAAAATGCCCTAAGCAGACATTTTTCTATCAGCCTTTCTCCCTGAGAAACAAGGAGACACACATGCACAGATACCTCTCAGCAATAGATAGCATAGGGGTAGTGTGACTGTGACCAGATACAGACTGGGGTCCATGCTGTGGGAGAGGGGAGGTGGGGGGGGAGGGGTATCCCTATTTGAGCAGCAAGCTGTGAGGGGAGATGGGGCAGGGTGAAATCAGGAAGGCGCTGATGTGCCTGCAGTCTCAAACACCTCGGTTAGCTGGAGCAGTGTTAGTGCTCAGGCTAGGGGGCAGAGAGGTGGGGCAGCCCTGGTCTCTGGAGCAGACAGCGCAGCCCAGCCCAGCCCAGGGCTGCAAAGCATCTGGGATGCTGGGGCACTCTGATTTAACTTAAGCCAGGAAGGGGTCTGGGACAGAAGTTCCATAACCGGATTGACTCAAATCACTTAAGTCTAATACTATATTCAATCAGGTTTATGTCAAACTAGTTCCAGCCATTTTGAAACTGGTTTATGTGCACTGAATATATGTTCTGTTACAGATTTACACCAGTTTTTATTCACTTAAACCGGTTATGTATAACTTCTGTCCCTAGCTGAAATGTGTCTTCTAAAACATCTCAGGCTGGATGAACTTTTTGTTCACTGAAGGCAGGGTTTCCATGGGACTTTGCCTGGGTTCATAGCATGCTGCTGAACACCCCAGCGGTTCTAGAGTCCATGGATTCAGGGCAGCCCCATCAGGAGAACTACCTCAGCTACAGGCACCCTGATGAACATATCTGGGAATGCTGTAATACAGGGGTGGGCAAAATACAGCCTGCAGGTCAGATCTGATCATGAAGCCATTCTATCCAGGCTGGGGGGCCCCTAAAAAATTTAGAAAATTAATATTTATCTGACCTTGGTTCCCACCAAAAATGACAGGAACCAGGGACAGTAGGACCCAGGTGAAGCCCTGGCGGGATCTTGCAAGATCAGAGCCTGCCTGGCCCTGCCTTCAGCCAGAAGGCCCAGAAGGGGCTTCTGGCTTGGGATCATGCAATTGCCTTGGCATGGGAAACTCAGGTAAGGGGCGGGGGGGAAGGGCAGGGAAGGACCCTAGGGAAAAACTCAGTGTGAGGAAAAGCGACCCTTCCCCTGCCCTGTGGCTGGTGCTCCCTGCTGCAGCCACTCACAGCCCATGCGGGGCTGTCCTGAGCAGGCATAGGCAGCCCCAGGTGGGCTGCAAGTGGCTGCAGCACAAGGTACCAGGCACGGGATAGGCAAGGGGCCACTTTTCCCCATGTTCAGCACCAGCTTGTAATCCGCCCCTGCTGTCAGCCTGGGCCCCACACCAGCTCTGGGCTTACCTGTTGGGAGCAGCTGCTTGGCGCAGAGGAAGGTGCCACCCCCATGCTTGCCATGCTGGGCAGTGTTTGCCACCACTGCCTCTGTGCTACCCAGTGCAAGAGCTCCAGGCAGGTGACAGCAGCAACCACTGCCCAGTACAGCAAGCGTGGGTGATGCTTTCCTCCACACTGAGCAGCTGCTCCTGCCGCAGCGCAGCCTCGGTGGGCAAACCCAGAGCTGACACGGGGCCCAGGCAGGCAACAGGGGTGCATTACAAGCTGGTGCTGAGCACGGGAAAAAGCGACCCGTTGCCTGCTTTGTGTCTGGTACCCTGCACTGCAGCCGCTCGCAGCCCATGTGGGGTTGCCTGTGCCTGCTCAATACAGCCCCGCACGGGCTGTGAGTGGCTGCAGCAGGGAGTCCTGGTCACAGGGTGGGCAAGGGACCGCTTTTCCCTGTGTTCAGCACTGGCTCCTTCCTTGCAGGTGAGCAGGGGGTTGGGTCTGCATGCTGCCCCCTGTCTGTATCGTGGGGCTGGGGGGCACTGGGATTGAGTGGGCAGGGAGCCAACAGGAGCACAGGGCCTGCACCAGCATCATGGGGCCAGCACCGGCAGGGCCCAGAGCAGGGTGGCAAAGATACAGGGTCCCGGCCAGCAGTGGTTCTGTGGATCCGGACCACCTCCCCCCATCCCTGCTGGTGCTGCTCAGCCTGGCTCCATAGACCCTTGCTCTGGGCCTCACCGGTGGTGGCCTCGAGACATTGGTCCCAAGATGGTGACCAGAGGGAGGGGCACCTTCAAGGGGTGGGGCTACCCACATGGCCCTCAACAGCTTACCAAAACTGGGTAAGCGGCCCTCCATCCAAAATCATTGCCTGCCCCTGCTCTAATAGCTGTAGATCTGGCCAAGGTTCTGCTCCTGCATCCTGATTACTTCCAGGGCCCTCAGATTTTCCAGGATCCTTGTTGGATTGTTGGGAATTGGAGTCTGGAAAGCCTAGGAAAGGCTTTCAGCATCTGTAGTGATGGGGAAGCATGTGGACTGTCATGGGCTGTCACGGGCATTTAGACTCCTCAACTACCTGTCTCCACATCTGTGGCAACATAGAGTCATATTCCATCTCAGAAACACCATATTTTGAGTGTCCGATTCTTTTTTTTGCAGAATTTATGTTTCACAATTTGGGGTAAAACTGATTTTAAGAAATCAGACATTTCAGACCACCCTGCATTTTGACCAGCTTGAAGTGGAATGGTGCTACACCTGTAGCGCATTACTCCTTAGGAGACCAGAATATCATGTTATAACAGATCACTTCCCCTTTTAGCATGTGCTGAATTTGCTTTCCTTACCTTCCACCTCTGTTTCTCCAGTATAAGTAGCTACTGGAGTATAACCTCATAGTATGACATTATAATGGTTGTAACACTATTCCTTTTTGATTGTATTAGACATGCTGGAGAGAGAGCTTGGGATACGTTACATGTTGCAATCTTCTCCTTGCGATTGGTTTTTTCTTATTCCCTCATGGTCAAGCCCTCTTTAGTTTTTGTGATGAAAACAAGTCATTAATCAGAACATTATTATCACACTCAGACTTGTTTTCTGATGCCTTTGCAGAGCTTCACAACGGCCAGGTGCTTACAGTTCTCAGTGCTATCAATAACTGCTCTTCCATCTCCTTTGACCTGGAGCTTTGTGTAGAGAAACTGAAGACCTTGGGAATTCAGGTAAGTGCCTCAGTAATAACCTGGTTACTAAATGGCTTGCAGATGTGACAGGTATTTTTATGTCTGTGGCATTTTGTATCTGTAACAAGAAATCAAAGTCTAAATGACAGCATATCTGTTATTCAAAGTCAAATATGTGAACAGGCTACCAGGTATGCCTGTGTAGTTCATTGTTACACTGTGTAAATTTCTGCCTGATTCTAGGGAAAAAAAACTATACAAAACGTAATAGTGCTCTCCATCATATTAAAAGGCCTGATGTTGCTGCCTTTTCAGTAAGAGGCCAAACTCTCACTGACATAAATTGGAACAAAATTAGGATTACTGTTAGTGAAGAGTTTGGCTTGAGTAATGCTCTCACCACTAATTACTCAGCTGTTAAATTAACCATTCCATGTGCTGAACAAAAAAAAGTACTGTAACAGAGAGAGAAGTATCTGCTTTTTGGAGGACACAACATTGCTGATGCATTGGCTTGGGACTAGGCTGAAAACCCTTTTGTACTTTTAAATATAGCCAGTCTCTCTGCCCCCGGATGCGCAGTGGGGCTGGGGCGGTGCAGTGGCTGGACTCGCTTCCTGGCAGCTCCAGCCTTTTAAGTTCCAATTCTCTTAATCTAATAATTTGAAATACTGTCCTTGCCCTTTATTAACCACTGTTCAGTTTGTTTTCTGACGATACTTAGAGCTCTGTATGAAAAAGTAGGTGGAGCTCATTTGGTTTTGGTTCCCAAACAGATGACAATGGATGAATGGAGAAGTTTAATTCAAAACCCAGTTCTGAAGCCTGAAATAAGACGCTACATGTTCTACAACTCCAGAGCTTTCAGAATAGCTATTGCTGTGGTAAGGATCCTGGTTGGGGGATTGTTGATTTGGGCCATTATTGATGTATTTTGAATGATATATTATAACTTTTCAAAGGAGCCTATGGGAATTAGTGAGTAGGCACATGGATTTTACATGGCACATGTGGGTAGTAGGTGTCCCACCAAGGCTGGCTTTTGAGCCCCTTTGAAAAATCCCAAAATTTGCTCTGTAACCAGGCAAATGTAGAATTTGCTCTGTAACAAGGCAGATCTCTACACTACCCAATTTTGGGGAGCCCCAGTTTAGATGGCAAAGCCTTTTCTGCCATGGTCCTAAAGTGAGTGGAATTCCTTCACATGGGAGTATGTGCCACTGTCTATCCTGCTTTGCTCTCAGAAACCATCTGGTAATACTCTGGACCTGGTTCTCATGTACATTAATGCCACTTTACACTTCATTGGCAGGGTTCCTGAGCCTTAAACTGGGACTAAATTACACGTGTGACAATTATAGACCCCTGAACATGAACAGAATGGTGTAAACTGGTCTTGGTTTGAATAATTATCCTGTCTTGTTTTTTTTCAGAGGCGTTTTGGGTCACTCATTGCATATAGCTTCCTCTGTTTTCTCTAGTAGATTTTTAAATATATATTTCTTGGCTTAATTTCAATAAATTATATCACATTATATTAGAACATACCACATCTTAGCATTCTTTCTGTCATTAAACTACCTATCCTCATTAGGCACCCCCTTGTTTGAACATATACCACCCCAAGTTACCTCCAGATGAAAAGGACTCTGCTCCCCTCCATTAGAAGTCTCTTTCTTTACTTTCCTAGAGTGGTATCGGAGGCTGTCACCTGCACATTATTTCATTTTACTAGTCCCTGCAGTACCCTGAGTGCTTGGGTATGAGGACATTATAAACACAGTGACTTTAGTAAGTTGTTATCAGTATGCCTCAGTGAATGCATTTCTTATTAAAATAAGGAATTTAGTTAAGATCCCTCTTAAGTGTGAAATATCATAAATAATTCACTTGCTGTCTTTGATAATCACTGCTTCTGTATTATAACCCAGGAACTCATACAGTCCTGATGTTACTTCTATAGCTTCTATACTCCAGTTTCTTATTAGATGAGACTTTTCTCTGTTTTCACTGTCAGACACTCCCTGGTGATTTAATTAATTTATGGGAAGGCACCAACATGTGTGGAAAGGAACAGCAGTTCTCTTGTTCTTCTTGATTTTTCTTCTGCATTCTCAGAAGAAAGTCTAAGTCTAAATACTAAGTCTCTCTAGGTCTTTTTAGATTTTCTACATTTCTCTCTGGACAAATATTTATTCCGTAATGCGGCTGTATGCTTTTGGACGCTACTGGGAAATCAGCATATTGGTGACTTTTGTTGCAGTAGCAGTCACTATAATCGTAATACTGATTATTGACCGATATCAAAGGAAGGTAAGAAGAAGTTGTTCATGTGATCACTTATGTAAGTATGGCAAGCCTTTCCCAGCAAATACCAAGGGAGCAAAGTAATTATGTCAAAATATTTGAAAAGCTTAAAGAGTGCAAAGAGTAGATCAAATATTTTAAAATGAGCTCCATGTAACTGGATGAAGAAATAGTCTGTAAAAATAAAATTGAGGTTGCATGTCAGAAAAAAACTGATTTATTTATTTACTTAATGTTTTTATGGTCATTATTACTACATTATTAATGATTTATTATTTGTGATACCAAGGAGCCTTCTTGTGGATCCATTGTGCTGGGCACTGTACAAACCACTGAATAAAAAGACAGTGCCAGCACTGTAAATCTTGCAGTCTGAGTCTAAGATAAGAGACAAGAGATGGAAACAAACTGACAATAGAGTACACTATTAATCAAAGGAATAGTGATACGCTATTAATCGGCATGATAGGCAATGGACTCAGAACATCAGTAGACTACTTTTACTATGTAGGGATTGCAGCAAAGCATAATTTTAAGGATGGATTTGAAAGTTAAAAGTTACCAGGTCTGATCCCACGTCCAACAGGGGCTTTGGATGAGCTTTGGATCAGGCCTCTTATGAGGAAAGCTATTCACCATGGGATAGTTTTCCAAAGGAAGTGGGAGAAGATCCATTCCTTGACATTTCTAGGCAGAAAATTGGAATAAAAAAAGTACTCTATGGGACACTTTTGACCTGGGCAGTGATTGGAGGAAGGACCATGATCTTACAGGTCATAACTATCCCTAACTTCTATGATTATGATTTATGTTCCATGATAACTGTGATAATATTTGACTATAATTTGGTGTGAATATAATTTGTTTGAATATAATTTGGTTGCTAAAACAATTTCAGTCAAATGATGGTGGCTAAGCTAGAGCTGAGCATTTTTTGAGATCCTCTCTTAAAGGCATAGTTTCTCTTATTGCTATTTTCCAGACCCTTAGGACTTTAAGACCATCAGACTCTTTAAAATTCTTGATTGTGGGCTGGCCTGAAAGTCACTACGGAACATGCTATTATCTCCCATGTTATTTGACAGATAAATGTGAATACAGATGTAAGGCTAGCAGCTGCCAATGAAGCTTTCATGAGACATAATTTACTCGTGGGGATTACAGATGCTATGGATAGGCATCATAGCGTTCTGCAAGTATCCTTGTGCTGTGAGGTATAGTATCTTTCTCTTTAGTGCCTGACAATACAGAGGCATTTATCAATCCTTCCATTAAAAAGGATCTCTAGAAGGTGTTGTGTCCTCCCCCTGCTATTTTAGTGGGTTTCACACCAATATCTTTGTGATGAAAACTCTTCCCAAAAGTGGGATATTAATACAGGATAATGAAAATTCTTATTAATTATTATTTGGTGAGTGTTATTGGTGTGCTCACAGTAGTACAACTGTAAAGGAAAATGTGTTCCCTGTCTGTAAGTGATTACACTCTATATTTTAAAGACACTGATATGCAAATACATAATACAGAGCCCACACATCTTTAAATATCTAGTACTTCTAGATACGTTACTTTAAGGGACCTGTTTTTAAAAGGGGTGGTGCTTAGCATATTCAGAAAATCAGGCCCCTTTTGGAGAGGGAGAGAGAGAAAAAAAGATAGAGCGAAAGAGTTGCTGTCACACTATGGGTTGGAGTCTGGCTCGCTTAGCTAGCAGCAGTCTCCATGGCAGGGACAGCCTCTGCTTGTGTCCTGAAGCCTTTGAAGACCCCAAAGTGGTAGAGCTACAGATAGGCAGGCATATACAAAGTAATTCTATTCCTTCCTTAACACTTGCCACCTTTCCCAGCTTTGGTTTGTCTACTTCAACCTGGAAGAGTGTCTTGAGTCCTTAACAAACTATATTGCCGAACTGAAGAGAAACCAAGAGGTAAATAATGAACTAGCAATTTTGGGGGTTTAAAAGAAATGATGGATATTGTTTATGCAGTTTTTTTTCACTATTCCCTTGCTTTATGCTGCTTCAGCAACACAAAACTGTTAAGAAGTGGTTGAACGTACTAAATGAGTTGGGTTTTTCTATTTGGGATCACTGGAGCGGCAGAAAAATCCAGGGTGTGATGGTGAATTGCGCCCTGTGGGTTTCACAAAAATAAAACAATTTCCTGTGTTTGAATCACCTTGTTATTGGGTGCCCTCGTGTGGGGCCAAGATTTAGCAATACGTAGATGAACAACTGCATGCACAAATGCCCAGTTCACTGGTAATTCACCTGGCCATTCTGGTGCTTACATTTCTAAATAGCTAGTTTCTGAGAGTTTGATGGAGGAAGATCACCCAGGATGAAGAAAAAAAATTACGCCCTTGCTTATACTGAATAGGACCTGAATCCCTGAACCGTCCTGTAGAAATCAACTGGAAAGCTTCAGGAGTAAAAATATATTCTACCTAAGGACATTTGACTCTTACCCTGATGACCTTCGAAAAGTGCTGCATTTACAATGTAGTGTTGTTACTGGGTATGATTCAAAATCCTGGTGTGGGTATTTTCTTCCATACCAGCAGGAACCTTGCACATTATCACAGCCATCACCTCTTGCAAATACACATCCTTGTAACTTCTTATTTTCATTGGCCGAGATATTGAAATGGCTGGTGGTGAGCAGTTGCAAAGAAACACCCTGAAGTCAGTTGTGTTAGAAGAACAGTGCATGCACATAAATTACTTCTACAGTGAGATTATATTCTAGACCAGGCACAGTATCTGGTGAGGGAACAGTGACTAGCTCCAAGTGGCACAGATAGTTCTTCACCCAAAAACACTTTCACTCTTTCCTGAGTGGATTATCAATGGTAATGGTACAGAACTGTGTCTTGTAAATTGTCCTTGCCAGCTACACAGAGCTAAGGACGGCAAGGTAGTACAACAATGTTGCTCACCATTAAAGACCCTGAATGCTCTCCTTTCCTTTTCAGTCAGCCCTGAAGCGTAGTCTGGACCAACTCTGCATTGTTATAGAGACAGTCATCCAGCCAGCTCAGGAAAGGGGAGAGGAGAGTTCAGCTGAAGAAGCCCCTCTCCTAACCAGCAAGAAGAACTTAAAGAAAAGGACTCTGACATGCAGTGACCTGATGAGGCTCATTCCCCAAGCAGCTCCAGAGGTAACAGGATGCTATGTGTACAAAGTGCCTTAGGCACCCAGCTGCCAACTGAGGCACTTAATCCCAAATATAGAACCTCAAAACCCTGTTGAGCAGCTGCCTAACTGGAGGTGCCTACATTTCTACCAGTAATGTTCCCAAGGCATCTATATTTCTGCTTGGTGTGCGTGTATCTTACCTGTGTGGTCCAGTCTTGTTGGTGGTCTTAGAACACAATTACCTTCATAAAACCCAGTGAGGAGGTGATCTCTTTGTAACCAAAACCCAGTGGCTAGCGTATTTCCCCATCATGTAGGTGCCTCAGTTTTAAATCCATTTTGCCTACCTATTTTGGTAGATATCTGTCAGAGGTTTACCTTAGATACCTCAAGGCTGGGAGGCACTGCCATCTCTTCCTCTTAATTGTTTCTACAAGAAAAGACTGACTTTGTTTGACATTTAGCTTCAGTAGAGGGATTTTATCTGAGAAGTTGGTGTCTCCCTGTAGCCTGGAGCTTGTTGCTGGGGTTCCTATGAGACTCAGGGCATAGACATGCTTAATGACTATTAGCATGACTCCCCGCTCTGGCTCCTGTCTTCCATCAGTCCCAGTTGCAGTAGCTGAGTATTCTACATAGGCTACAAGGTGCTTAAAAGTTAGGTAATGTCATGTCAAACCTAAGTCTGCTTTGTAGACTCAGCTCTTAAAAACTTGTCTCAAGCAACTAGCATGAGAGTTCAAAGGTCTGGGTATTCTTCTATGATTTTATGTATACTTCCATGAAGAAAACTGAGTGTGAATGAGTCCTGGAGACTACCACTATTGACAGAGCAGGTACCTCACAAACAGCAGTAGGACAAACTTGCCCCTGTATCAACTGCGCTAACTTGGCTTAACTATAATTACTGTCAGGGTGAAGTATTTTAGTTTTTGCAGTCTGCTTAGCCCTTGGCCTTTCAGCAGTCTACCAGTTAAGAACAAGTATGGTGGCTTTTTTGTGAAGCTGTCATACCACCTGATACAGGTCTGTGATGGCAATAATATTCCAGTACTGCTAACTTGAGCTATGGTTGGAGTAATTACTTACCCATCACTAAAGACCATTTGTGCTCCTGGGAGTCATCACATATATTGCGCATTAAGGACAGAGGTCTCGATTCACATTTACATTAAGTCCCACCTATGGGATGCTGGCAGCCTTCACATGAGCTTAAATTATAGTGGCCTTAAGGTAGAAGGGCCTTAGTGTAACCTAGATCAGACCCAGATTAACTTAACCTTCTGAATGCACCAGTTACCTCTTGCTTGATCAGGAATTTCCTTAGTGGGTTTTCAGTCTCCTAAGGTCATCCTATAATTTTGTAGGAAGTATATCAAAAAACCACTCGTGACTTTTGTGACTGTCCACTTCGATTAAGGCATTTGTTTTGGGGCTGGGTCAGAAATAGTAGGAAACTGTACTAGGAAGTCACTGTTTAGTATCTACCTAATATATTATTGAATGGGGTAACATGCACATCTTGAGCAGAGAAATGGATATCAGGAGATAAAAGACCTTTTGCATCTCTGATACCTATGGTTGCCTCCAAATTCTGTCATCATGAACATTAACTCCAAAGATTGATCACCATGTCTGCTGACCCTCAATCCCTGCTGCTGAGGGGCAGATATAGGAACAGAAGTATGAAGTGCCTGACACTGCTGTCATTCTTATTCCAGGTGATGGCCCGACATTTGCTGGTGATCTTCAGTGGCAATTATGTCAGACTGCTGGTCAATGGTCAGCTCCCTCAGGTCATTATGTTACGGCACATGGAACATAGTAATGCCCCCTGCCCTTGCGAGTTCATAAAAACTAGTGTACTCAGCACAGGACACTGCTGTTTCAAGGCGAGGTGAATGCATAGCCCTGGAAAGAATTGTTGCAGCAGCTACTTTTTGAATACAATGGTTCAAGAAAGAAGCCAGAGCTCAAGGAAGTCTTGAACTGGGCTGCAACTCCTCTGAGGGACTTGTTCCGACTAACACAAAGATTAAAGAACAAAGGCTGAGGACATGACTTTGATTAAATATGCAAAATACCACTCGGAGAAAATGAGAGACAGCTGCCTACCTGCCCAATCTCTTGCTCTGCCCAGGAGCCAAATTCTATTAGAAGTAGTGAATTGTACTTCTTAGAAATGTGGCTTTCTTATCACCAGTCATGTTTGTGGGGTATTCAGTACAAAGAGTACATTTAATGGCTTTTATAATGTTAGCTATCAGGACATGCTACTAGAAGTGTAAGTGTGGAACATGTACAGATGATGGATGGCAGATAAGGTTGAGATTGTGCCAGGTTTGATGCAAGGACCATGGAAATTTGTGAAGTTCCTTCATGATTCATTATGCATGCATGATGATTGCATTTTCCCCAGGATGGAAAATAACATGACTATTATTTTATTTTCTTGCACAGACAAGTTCTATTTTCCCAATGGAGATCTGAACCTAGTCTTGTTTGCACCCTCTGAAGAAACTCA
>JAGPOW010003310.1:12297857-12330083 GCA_030014935.1 Caiman crocodilus
GACAAGTTCTATTTTCCCAATGGAGATCTGAACCTAGTCTTGTTTGCACCCTCTGAAGAAACTCATAACAGTTTGTGGATTTTGCCTACACTGCAGCCTGCAAACTAGTTCAGATATGAGAAGCAGTGTAAATGCAGCAGCATGGATTTCCATTTAGAACAGCGATTGCCAACTTCAGGCCCACTTCCTTGGTTTGAAGCTTGCACTTCTGGGTAAGCTCCAAGCACCATGCAGAACAGGGCAGGTCTGGAGGTGAGCGGGGATGGGATAAACCTCACATCTGGCAAGTCTAAAGAGCTTTTGGAGCTGGACTGGACTGCCGCCAGGGTCCATCTCTAGGGGTTTGTGGTATAGGTGATTGATATGCTTAGGCTTTAGGGTAACCTTAACATCGACTCTATCAGTGTAGATAGAACTGAAGTTCCACTTTATTGCTAAGCATTGCCCTTTTCATGAAGGTTGGTAACAGACCAACTTCCAGTGACAAAATATAGATTGTTACCTCTAGTTACATTCATTGGATATTGGTTTGGGAAGTGGATGCCAGTCCTGAGCCACTCTTTGGTCAATTAATTTCCCCTTCTACGACTCTGATTCCTCTTTCACTCTTTGTCTGCCCTCTTGGTTTGTATTGCAAGCAACTTTGGGGGCAGGGTAGTTTCTTACTATGTGCGTGTATTGCCCTGTACATCTGGGACCCAATGTGAGCTGGAATCTCTAGGTTACTACTGCAATGCAAATACATAATTCCATGTGAAATCAGAAGCAATAAAGAATGTCATTCCAGTATCAGAGGCTTTACATTTACAACACACTTTCTTCAGTTTTGACTGTAGTCTTTATATCTGGTTGAATTCTGGGTTTGCATCACAGGAAGGATTCGGACACATTCGTCTCCACACAATGGGAGTTTGTGAAGCTGTCTTCATTGCTCACTGTGACAATACAAGGAAGACTTTCTCATAAGAAGGGAAATTGGCTCACCACATATCAAGAGCTGGGCCCTCCAATGCCTACTTTACGTGGTCTAGTGTTGAACCTGGGTAGCAAGGTCACCACTTTCATCTGTGGAAGGGAGAGTCTGGCTGTGTTCAAAGCACTACCAGAATTGGGGGGATTTCTGCTGGGCCAATCTTGGTTGTAAATTGGCATAGCTCCACTGCAGTCAAGGAAACTCTAACACCTGACAGGCAGGGAAGCAACACTGTATTAACACTAACATAAGTGAAAACAGAATTTGGCCCTATGCACTACAGAAAAACACTTTTCCATTGTGCTCTGTGGCCCAAACATGGGATGTAAAGGGCACAGAGTGAGCCCCTGACAGCCAGGAGTTACAGCTGCTGCTCAGGAGTTTTAATTCTTGTTCATGCAGAGAAGTCCTGGCTGCAAGAGGTGAAGAAGGACAACACATATCGTTGTACACAGGTGATGGTGGGTGGATTTGTGGGTAAAACATTTCTAATCCCTGGGGAAACAGGAGCACCAGCAAGGCATGGTCAGTGAAAATGGTGGCTCTAGGGCTGCCAAGGAAGAACACAAGGCCAGCTACCCTCAGGATCCACAGGCTTGTTCAGGGACGAGACCATTATTCCTGGTGACTGAGTCTGTCACTCGTGGGCCTTCTGATGTTACTGTGTTTACATCTGAAAAGATGGAACATCAGAAAAAAGAGGGAGAACCATCATTAGCCACAGGAATGAAAAGGATTATTGCTGTTGACAAAGTTTCAACATTAGCTAGAGGAGACTGCATTACAAGCCTGCCAGCCGAAAACTGTGGGAGTAAATCGGAAAGAATTGTGCCAGGTCAACTTTAGACAACTTTGCCAGTATAGTTACTTTGGCCTAAGTAGCAGAGAGACAATTTAGCAAGCAAAATTTTGCTCTTGTTGGTGTAGCTTGTACTGGACTGGCAGGTGGAATGCATTATAGCACAAAAAGCCCTTTTGGGTTTGTGTAACTGCTTCTATGCTCTGGTTGCTGCCCATATAGAAATGTGACATAAACAACACTCCTAAGTGATGCTGCTTCATTAGAGGGATCTGGCTTTACCCACCATGTAGATCAAAGTCAACACAGCCCCACACCAGCTGGGGTCTAGCCCTCTCTCTCTTCACACATTAAACCAGATCCTCAGGTTCTGTCAATTGGTGGAGCCCCCTTGATTGCACTAGAGCTACTCTGTCATAGCAGCTAATGAGTTGTAGCTTAAAGAGAGTTAATATCATCATTCATGCATCTCATCCCATAGCAGCGCTGAGCATTACATGACCCCCATTACAGGCCTAATTTTAATTCAGCCTGTTTAAAACAGTTTGTTTTTAGCTTATAGTTAAGCATTAGACAAACCAGGCTGCCTTTGTTGCAAAGAATTCCACATACCCTCACCTGTGCACCAAGATACTGCTCCTGAGATTAACACCAACAGCAGTAATAATAAAGCACCGCCACTCCTCCCCCCAATTTTTCCCTTTATGAGCATTGGGAGGGAAATTTCCAATCACAAACCTTATTTCTTTCCATTTGCAGAACAGAATTAGCAGCTCTTGGCTGACAGCAGAGCTCTGTGTGAGAGTCTTGGCTACTCCTGCTGTTGTATATAGTAATTCAGGATGACAAAGCCCAGATCCTTTTAGCTGGATCCTGTTGTGAGCTTAATCACACTAGGTGCCTCCCCACGTGCAGGGGCATGCAGTTGTCATGGCAAAAATGGCAGCAGCACAAATTTGTGCCACTGTTTTTTTGCTGCTGTGCATACCCCTGCATGTTGGGTTGGTGTGGGATAAATTGTTCCAGGTGGGATATGGCTGTTTGGGGATGGCACCTTTGTTGGCCCCAGCAGCCTTACCTGGGGTCCCGGGGGCCTCCCTGGGCGGCAGCAGTGCTGATCTGGCCATTTGGAGCATGCCTTTGGCTGGCCAGCCTTTATTTTTGGCAGCCCGTGCTGTTGCTGAGTGTACTGTGCCACTTTTTGTGGCAGGTTTGTTTTTTGACACCAGGATCTCCCAGTGTCAATTTTTGGCCCTGAACTGCAAATCTGCATGGCAAATAAGTGCGACATTTGCTGTGCAAATTGGGTGTGGATGTGCAGTTTGCAGTGTTTCAAACCCCATTTGCAGGCTTGTCTGCACATGCCCACGAGAGCCAGTCAGGACATATTCCCCTGAGTTCAGCGGAGTTATCAATGGTGTAGAACTGGTGGAAGTGAGAGGAGGACCAGAATCCTTTACCAGGTAAATCTTCCCCATATCGCTTCTCTTTGAAGCTGGAGAAATGCTTTGGAGCCTTCCAGCCCTGTTATATAACTTGGCCCTCCGGCTCTGGCTCACAGGGCTCAATCTACCACCCCAGGGCTTCTGTATTTACATTTTAATCATAGATACATGGGCAACACACTAAAGGAACCGGAATAGCAGCTCAGTTAGACTTATCTGGGCATAAAGGCACACAGGATCGATGCATTTTACATACAGTGAGCACAAAAGTGCAGGTCTGCTGAGCAGAACGCTGTATCTCACAGGGCTAATGAGAAAGGGAGGAGGCACAGCAGGGAGTGTCCCAAGTGATTCAGTGGCAAGTATCAAAGGTATTGAATTGCAGGCAGGTGAATGTGTAGCAATCTCCCCAGATATTCCATGAGCAATCTGCCAAGTCATACTGACTGGTGGGTTTTTAAATGAACTGCCTATTTGACTGATGCAACGGGGAGGGAGGGAGTACTGGCAATGAAAACAGATTTTTTGGTGTTGCTGACCCTGGTGTGTGATGATGCGTTTTACTAACAGCATAGCTGATTATAGGAAATAACACAGGCTTTCAGAAAGCCCCCTGGGGAGACCTACATCTGGGAAATGGAGGATGCTAAACACTTAAACAACATATATCCACACACCCCTGTGATTACCTGCAGTACAGCTTTGGCTATGGTTGTTTCTCTCTGTAAGGGTCTAGAACAGGATGGTGGAGTTGAAAATTTGAAAAAAAAAAGAGGTAGAAAATTAAGCAGGAGAAATGACAAGAAAATGATGCCACTGTTGCAGGATCAAACAGTGTGCTTTTTGTTCAGGGAAAAAATCTGGTGAGCAGGAAGACTCTTAGTCCTCCTTAGGAGATAGCAGGACTGCCAGGGATGGTGCAAACTGGGACACGCAAATGATACATCGTGCACTGTGGATGGAAACATCTGACAGCCCTAGGAGTGACTCGATGATACAGGCACATAGATCAGGTCAGTAGCAGGGGCAGGACTAGAAACGGGATCTGAGTTTGAGACCTCTGCCCTAGCCATTGCACTGCACAACCTCTCCATGTATGTTATCATGACAGTTCCAAGAAGATATGCACATACTTTGGCTCTGGTTGTGGTCAGCTGGCTGGGCTGTGCAGCTAGAAGGCTCCTCCTCATCTCTCCTGCCACATAGGCTCCTAATCTTCCCTGCCACATACCTGCAGGCTGTAGAGATAAGGAAGGAAAATGAAAATATTAGGAGTCCTCTGAAGCAAACCGGGAGGAAAAGCTTCACAGGGCACCAAAGTGAAAGGAAAATTCCCAGGAGCACATTCTCTCTTACGAATCATCTTTGCTGGTCCAGCAGGTCTAATATACCTGCTATACAACAGGATCAGAGCTTTAAGATGAAAGTGTAATTAATAGAAAATATATTCTACAGAACAGAATATTGTAGTTCAGTTCACAAGCTGGTTCAAAGCCCTGAGAGAGATTAAACTGGTAGCACTGCAGATCTTGGCCCAGAGGAGCAGAGGAAGTCAAAGCAACTGGAAGAAATGAGCCTGGCTGTTCACTTACTGACTCCGCTTTTGTCACAAATAGCTCCACGAACTTCAGAGGAATAGCTCCTGATAACACCAGTGTGAGGCCAGTCAGATGAAGGATTATTTTAATCACTAAGCAATTTTTTCTTGGCTTCCCCAGCTGGTTACTCCATTTTCCTCCCTAGTCCCCATCCATATCGGCCTTTTCAAAAATCATATGATGATGCTGTGGGTAGGAGTTGCTGCTAAGAGTCCCTGCTGAGAGGGCTTCAGATACCCTTCCACTGACATGGCAGCAGTCTCCTCTCTGTGCCATGGCAGGCTGTCTGTGACAGCAGAAAATTGTCTATCATCAATGATTAATGACAACACCTGACAACATCTGTGATTTCAGTACCAAAGCCCTGTTGATGAAGACCTGGTAATGCCGACTGCATTTCAATGCACTCGATCTTCAGCCTTCCTCTGCTGATAGAGGCCATAAATTAGATTTACCAAATAGAAATCACCCTTGACTCTACGTTACCTTAAGAAGTTTTTCTTACCGTTGATAAGTACTCAGACCATCTCCTTCAGGTCTCCACACAAGCTGTGCTTTCTGGCTGGCCTTTGCTGCCCTTCTCTCTGACTTGCATTCAGCTGGGCTGCGGTTTATTTTTCACAACGCTATTTCCTCCCCACCTTCCCTCCCTCTGGACGTTGCCCCAGTAACCTGGGTCATGTGGTTGGCAGACATGAGTGTGCAGTGTGAAACTTTTTGATTGTGCAATCCAGGTAGAGTTAGGGGGATGGATTTTGAATCCCTCTCTGGGGTTGGTTTCGATCTAATGTATGCCTGTGAAAATGAGAAAGCACCATGGGGGCATCAATGTAGGAAATGTATGTAGTGATCAGCTGAAAACCCAGACTGGCCATATCTGCACTGAAGCAACCATTGCTGATGGTGCTCTAGTGACTTAAAGGGTTGCAACAAGGATACATTTTGGCCCAAGCTGTTGGACATACTCCATCACAACTCATTCCTGCCTTGCTCTTGTTTAAGTTTGGCTCTGTTCCCTGGGGGCTTTTTTCATATTATGGGATGAATGCCATGTTCCAGTCTTTCTGTGGAGCCAGAGGATATGGTCTGGTGATACATTTGAAGCTTATATATGTCCTTCCCTTCCACATAGACTCCAGAATCTGGTCTCCCTTCTCTTCTGTTTGTCCTGGCCTTTGAATCTACAAGATGACGGGGAAGATGAGATTTGCGCTGAAGGCAGGAGAGATGTTAAATATGCTTCACGTTTCTCTACAAGAGTCCTCCCAAATTCTAGCACTGTGAGGACTGGGCCTGTGAGCTTAGATGGAGTTTTGTCCTCAGAAATTATTTCAGATTGTAAGCAAGAATATGCATACATTTGTGCTGTCTCAGTGAGATCTTCCCTTGGGTTTTTTTGTTGTGTCTTTCATCTAGTTAAATCGGAAAGCTGTGCCTGTCTCTCATCTAGGAAAACAGCTCCCTCATCAATACATACCTTACCCAGTTAAAGTGATTCTGCGACCAGTATACCAGGTCTGGGATAACATAAGGACATAGGAATGCCCTGGATCAGACATATCATCTAATATTCTGTCTGAGAGTAACCAGTGCCATTTACTTCAGGGGAAGAGGTGGGAACATCACATTAGGAAACTATGGGATGATTTGCCTCCTCAAACCACCCCATGACAGAGGTTTCACTGCAATCTCTCATATTTAAGATTCAGTGCATGTCCTGAGGCATCGGGCTAAAAAATTATAACACATATATCCATGATCTGATCCAGCAGTATGTGGTATCCCATGGGAAGCTGCAATGAAAGACCAAGGATTGGAGGGATGTCTCCAAGGCACTCTCTCCTCTCAGCTCTGGAGGATCCCTCCCACACACATGGATGGGTAAGCGCTGGGGGAGCTTGCTGTGCTGTTGCTTGTGCTCTTTGGAGACAAAAAAAGCCCTTCTGCTCCCAACTTTTGTCAACATTTCATTTTTATTGGGGAACAGAGAATGAAAACAAGGATAATTTTAAGCCAGGTCTTGTGGGTTCACCAAGCAAAGAGGAAGTATGAATGCTTCTGTGATGAGAAGTTTGGGCCTGTTCCTGGAGGAGATGCATGGGTCAACACTGTTGTGCCTCCGGGAGCTGAATGGACTTCACCCAGACTCTGACCTCCACCAGTGAAGAGCCAGGTGGTAAGTGAGCTGGGCCAAGAGAGGGTGGGCAAGTGCAGGGGTGCTCAGAGGGTGCCAAGGGAGTGTATGTGGGTGTGTGTGTGAGTGCCTGTGTGCGTGCATGTCTGTGAGCATATGGAGCCATGCCGGGTGACTTAGCTGAGCCTCCCAGGGAGCCCCATAACTGGAGCATGCAAACAGGCGCAGCTCTGCTTGGGTGAGGCAGTTTGCATGGGAGTTCATGCAGAAGGTATTTAGAGGGCTGGTCCGGGCAAGGAGCCTGAGGCCAGAAGCCCAAAGAGGAGCTGCTGGGACCAGGCAGAGGCATGAACTCGCTCACAGCCAGGCAGTGACTTGTCGTGCCCGCAGGTGTCCTGGCATCGTCAAGATCTCCACCCAGACAGAGTCCGAGACTCTGCCCCTCACCCAGGCGAAGCCCCTGGCCCCAGACTGTGGGGGCTGCCTGGCATGGCTGCTGTCAGCTGGGTAGGGGGGCACCTTCACTTGTGGGGTGTGCTTGCTCGTGGAGTCTCTGGAGGGCTGGGTGTGGGAGCTCGAGGAGGACCTACACCAGTTGTGCACCGTCAGGGCCCATAAAGACTTCATCGATGGTTACTGCCAGACTCTTTTCCAGAAGAAGAGAAGGAGATAGAGATGGTGGCCAGCAGGAAGGCTGACCATGAAGACCCATCTGGAGCTACCTGGAAGACAGTCACCTCACACTCCAGGAAATGCAGGGTCATGGTTGCTCCTCCCCTGGCCCTGCACAAGAGGTACGCTCCCCTCCCTACACAGGAGGAAGCTCCAATGGTGACACTGGAGGAGGGGAAAGATAAGCGGTGTGCTGCCACCCCCAAGAGGACGCACAAAGTAGCGGTGGTGTGGGACTTCCTCCTGCAGGACACTGAGGGACCCATCTGCTGTCTGGACCCCCTAGCCCATGAGGTGTGCTGCCTCCCTGCGGCTTGCATCTGTGCTGTTGCAGAGAGGATCCCCAGGGTTATCTGGCCCTCCAATTACTACTCCATGTTTCTTATCCATGTCGGAACAAATGACATGGCTGGGAGTAATCCAGACCAGGTCATGAGTGACTACAGGGCTCTGGGGGCTGGGTACAAGGGTTGGGTGCCCAGATAGTCTTTTCTTCTGTTCTTCCTGTTGCAGGCCATGGTCCTAGGAGGGAAGGATGCATCGAAGAAGTGAACCGACGATTCTGGTGGTGGTGCTACTGAGAGGGCTTCGGATTCCTCGACCACAGCATGCACTTCAGGGAGAGAGGACTCCTGGGAAGAGATGGCATCCACCTCACGTGGAAAGGTAAATCCCTGTTCTTGGCCAATCTTCTAGACAGGGCTTTAAACTAAGATTGCTGGGGGATGGGGATACAGTAATTCAAGCATGCCCAGGGACTGTCACACAAGAAAGGTCCATAGATAGGGACACTAGGAGAGCCTTGTGGCCGCAATTATGGGAACAGTTCTTCTTCAGCATGACAGGGAATCGAGGGCCTCTGAAGGTGGACTCAGGTACCTGAACACTAATGCCAGGAGCATGGGCAACGAACAGAAGGAGCTAGTCCTCTCCAGTGAGCGTTATGATCTAGTAGGAATTATGGAGATGTGGTGGGACTCCTTACACAACTGGAGCATAGCCATGGAGGGCTACGCCCTGCATAGAAGGGACCAAGTAGGGAAGAAAGGTGGAGGTGTAGTTCTTTATGTGAAGGAGCAGTACACCTCCTTGGGGGCTGTCACCAGCTCCAAAGAAGGACAGCCTGAAACCCTCTGGGCCAAACTGTGGGGAAAGGGCAAGGGGGGCATGGTGAGAGAGACTTAACTGTAGGTATATACTACAGATCACTGAACTTGATCTAGAGTTCTCCTGAGAACTGGCAGAGGCTGCATGAGCACAAGACATTGTTGTCATGGGCTACTCTAATTATCCAGATATCTCTTGGGAAGAACACTCAGCCATGTCTTCTGCTTTACTTGGCACTGGTGAGACAGCGACTGGAGTACTGCGTCCAGTTCTGAGTGCCAAACTTTAACAAGGATGTGGTAAAACTTGGGAGAGCCCAGAGAAGGACCACCCACATGCTTAAAGGCTTGTAGGGCAAGCCATACAAGGAAGGACTGAGGGACCTGGGACTCTTCAGCCTGAAAAAGAGAAAAGTTTGACAGGTAGCAGCTTACCACTACATCAGAGGAGTACATCAGGGGCTTAGTGAACAGCTGTTCACCAGGGCACCCTTGAGGAGAACCAGGAGTAATGGTCACAAACTCCTGGAAGACCGTTTCAGGCTCAACATTAGGAAAAATTTCTTCACAGTTAGGGTGTCCAGATTGTGGAATAAGCTCCCTCCAGAGGTGACACAATTGCCTACCCTGGAAATCTTCAAGAGGAGACTGGATAGTCATCTTGCTGGGGTCACCTGACCCCACCTGCCTTTCCTGCATGGTGCAGGGGGCTAGACCTGATGCTCTTCTGAGGTCCCTTTCAGCCTTATAATCTATGAATCTGTAAGTTTGATGAGTCACATTCCTTCCTGACCTTCATCAAAGAGCTTTTCCTGACTCCGGAGGTGCATGAACAAACCAGAAGTAATGCTATTCAAGACATGGTCCTGGCCAAGGGGGACAACCTGGAGACCAACTTAAAAATAGAAGGTAGCCTGCGTGACAGTGAATTTGTCACAAGGCAGACAAATTAGATAGCAGGACTGAAGTTTTGGACTTCAAAAATGAAACTTTCAACCAACTCAGATCACTAGTAGGGAAAGGGCTGTGAGACCAGGAACCAAAGGTAAAAGGAGTGCATGAAGAGTAGTTATTCTTTGAAGACACGATCCTCAAAGCACAAAGGAAGTCCATTCCTATGTGGAAAAAAGGTAACAAAAGGGCTCAGAAGCCCTCTTGGCTAAACGGGGATATCATGGTCCTCTTAAGAAAAAAGAAAGAGGCATACAAACAACAGAAGCTTGAGGCATACCCCAAGGAGGACAATACAATAATGGTCTGCACTTGTAGGGAACAGATTCAAAGGGCTAAGGCACCAACCAAACCAAAATTGGTGACAGGAGTAAAGACAACAAGAAGTCATTTAGGTATATAGGGAACAGGAGGAAAACAAATGGGGGTGTGGGGCCACTGCTCAACAACTCAGGACAGCTGGTTACCAGCACTCATTAAAAAACTGGACTTCTGCATGACTACTTTGCTTTGATCTTTCACTGTGCCAAGCATAAAATCATGCCAGAGTGGGTACAGAACAAGCAGAGTAGGAAAAGGCCTAAATAAAGAGATAAATCAGAGAGTGCTGAAGAACCTTATTGAAGCCATTGTGGGACCACTGGCAAAACTTTTTCCAAACTTGTGGTGTTCTGGAGACGTGCCTCAGCACTGGAAGAGGGCCAACGTTGTGCCTATCTTCAAAAAAGGGGGGAGGGAGGACCTGGGTAACTATAGACCAATCAGCCTAACTTCTATCCCAGGGAAGATCCTGGAAAAATTCATCAGGGAGTCTTTATGTGATAGGTTTGCAGAAGGCTGGATTCTGAACGACAGCCAGCATAGGTTCACTGTAGTTAAGTCTTGTCTTACCAACCTCATCTCTTTTTATCATCGGGTAAATCACCACCTGGATAAGGGAGAGGAAGTTGACATTGATGGTGTTTAACACTGAAAAATACAAGGTTCTCCACCTTGGGAGGAAAAACCTGCAGCATGCTTATAGGCTCGGCAGTGCTACACTGGTTAGCACTACAGATGAAAGGGACTTGGAGATCATGATTGACCACAAGATGAACATGAGCCTTCAATGTGAAGCTGCGGCTAGTAAAGCGAGCAAAACCCTGGCTTGCATCCATAAATGCTTTTCAAGCAAATCCGAGGATGCCATTCTTCCCTTGTACTCAGCCTTGGTGAGGCCGCAGCTGGAGTACTGCATCTAGTTTTAGGCCCCACAATTCAAAAAGGATATGGAGAAGCTTGAGAGAGTGCAGAGGAGAACCACACGCATGATCAGAGGTCAGGAAAACAGACCGTATGATGAGAGGCTGAGAGCTATGAGACTCTTCAACCTGGAAAGGCTCAGGCTCAGGGGTGATCTGACGGCGCCTATAAGTTTATTAGGGGTGTTCACCAGGATCTGGGGGAACAATTGTTCACCAGAGCGCCCCAAGGGATGACAAGGTTGAAAGGTTATAAACTCTTGCAAGACCGTTTCAGGCTGGACATAAAGAATTATTTCTTCACTGTCCGAGCCCCCAAGGTCTGGAATAGCCTACCACCAGAGTTTGTTCAACAACCTACATTAAATGCCTTCAAGAGAAATTTGGATGCTTATCTTGCTGGGATCCTATGACCTCTGCTGATTTCCTGCCCCTTGGGCAGGGGGCTGGACTCGATGATCTTCTGAGGTCTCTTCTAGCCATAATGTCTATGAAATCTATGAAATTGTATCTGTTCACTTCCAAAAGGCCTTTGATTTAGTATCCTACGATGTTCTCATGAGTAAATTGGAGGACTGTGGACTCAATGGTGAGTCAGCTAGGTGGGTAGGAAGCTGATTGTGGGGCAGGACCCAGAGAGTTCTAATGAACGGATCTGTCGTCTTGGTGAGAAGTGTCCAGTGGTGTCCCTTGGGGTCGGTGCTTTGTTCAGGGCTTTTAAACATCGTTATTAAGGACTTGGATGAAGGGTAAAGAGCTTACTGGCCAACGTTGCAGACAACACCAAGTTATAGGGAAGTGTGGTCATGCTTGAAGATAGGCTGCAGATACAGGTGGACCTAGACAGGCTGGCAAGTTGGGAGGATCAGAATCAAATGAAGTTTAATGTCAAGAAATGTAAAGTGCCCCATCCGGGGGCAAAACCTCTCCTTACACACCTACAGGCTTGGCAATGCCAAACTGACCAGCACCATGCTTAAAAGGTACCTTGGGGTAATAATAGACCACAGTATGAATATAAGCTGGCAGTGTGACACTGTAGCCAACATCTCCAGCAAAACTAGGGAAGTGGTTCTTCTGCTCTACTCAGCATTGGTGACACTGCAGCTGGAGTAATACATCCAGTACTGGGTGCCGCACTTCAACAGGACATGGTAAAGCTTGAGAGAGTCCAGAGAAGAACCACATGTGTGATCAGAGACTTGCGCAGCAAGCCATAAAGGAAAGGCTGAGGGATCTGGGACTCTTCAGCCTGAAAAAGAGAAGGCTGAGCGGGGACTTGATAGTGGCTTACCACTATATCAGGGGCGTACATCAAGGGCTCAGTGAACAGCTGTTCATCAGGGCGCCCTTGGAGATAACCAGGAGTAATGGCCACAGACTCCTGGAAGACCATTTCAGACTTAACATTAGGAAAAACTTTTTTACAGCAAAGGTATCCAGACTGTGGAATAGGTCCCTGCAGAAGTGGTGCAATCTTCTGCCTTGGAAATCTGCAAGAGGAGACTGGATAGTCATCTTGCTGGGGTCGCCTGTCCCCCAGTTATCTTTCCTGCCTGGGGCAGGGGGCTGGACCCGATGTTCTTCCAAGGTCCCTTTCAGCCTTGTAATCTATGAATCTATGAGATTTTATCTTCTGGCAGTTTGATTTAGTTTAGGGCTTTGGAGTCTGTTCACTGTCCGTCGCAAGGCAGACAAATTAGATAGCAGGACTGAAGTTTTGGACTTCAAAAATGAAACTTCTGACTTGCACATTTTGCAGAACGTGCCTTCAGTAAAGGAGCCCTGGATTTCCTGCATTACTAATGCTGCACCCTAGATGGCGTTGGATTGAAAAGAAAAGGTCTGAAGTGCCAGAAATCCTTCTGATTTATGGCAGACAAATTAACAAAAAATGTAGTGTGTGAATTAGACAAGGAGGTCATGGGTTGAAGGGAGAAAGAAGCCCATAGTGAAGTACCTGATCCATTGCATGCACATAGAAGTAAGGACATCAGCTGAAATGAGACAGTGACTTCTGTATAATCTATTGAACCCTGCTGACAAGACTCCTGGTCCATTAGGTGTTCCTGCTGTAATACTTGCTAGGCCTGTTTGCAGTTGGTAAATCTCATGGACGAAGTGTGGCATCTGTTTGCAAACATGGCTTTCTTAATCAACAGATCTGTTTCTTGAGGGTATTTTAGAGTCAGACCTCCTGATTTCACAAAGAAAATACATTTTTACTGCTGTTTTACTCTTGCTATGGTGAGCAGAAAAGCAGAGAGCGAGGGAGCCAGCTTCTAGTCCATTTGGGGTAGCACCAACAGAATTGTTAGCCACATTCCAGTTACTGAATCTGCATTAT
The DNA here is from genome assembly GCA_030014935.1 of Caiman crocodilus. Lineage (NCBI taxonomy): Eukaryota > Metazoa > Chordata > Crocodylia > Alligatoridae > Caiman > Caiman crocodilus. The sequence continues at coordinate 12,311,124 of JAGPOW010003310.1, forward strand.
TTATGAATGCAGATGACACACATAGCAAGAGGCAATCCGGATACATTTTCCAATATCCACATGCATCTAGATGGATGTAGTTAGAAAAATAATGCTTTTCAAGTCAATAATGGAATACATCTTAGATTCTCAGAGTACCAATAAATATAGGACAGAACCTAATAGCGACAGAGGCACTTTCTGAATAGCCACATCTGGGGCATACTGTGGTGTAAATGAGGAATAAGTCCATGGAAATGAACAGAGTTATACTGGTGAAAAATGGTTCTGAGGGAAGAATTGGACCTTTGGATGTTATCCCTTGTAGCGGTCCTTTGTTCTTGAAGCAATAAAGAGCTCATGTGCTTTAAAATTGCTCTTAAAAGTACTGGCCTACAGCCTATTCTGTGGGATTGTATGGGGAAGATTCTTAGATGGGAGAAATAGGCATAGCTCAGTTGAAATCAGTGGATGTCTTACCCCATCTATGCATACTTCATGTCCAGCAATTGCTGAGGGTGAATTTTCGAGTGACCAGGCTGTGCATCTGCTTCTAGAATCTGGTCCTAACATTTTTGCCTAAACAAGAACTTTTCCAGCTGTTGTCTCATTACCCCTGCAGTGGCAGTGGGAGTTGCTAATAAGCTCCAACTGCTGTCCTCATTTTAATTGCAATGTCGCCTAGACCCAGTTTCGATGATCACTATGGGCCAGGATTGCTTTTCTCTTAGTCAGCAGTTATTACATAATGAGCGAATCCTACTTTCATAGAAAGGTAGCAACTTGCATGTGGAGCTCATCAGGTCCCATAAAAACTCAGAGCCAGAATTCCAGGGGCTCAGGCTTCATGCTCAAGGCCAGATTCTCAGAAGAGCTCAGTTCACATTTTGGTGCCTAGATTTGGGCCAAGAGCCATCTTCTTCCAGCAGCTAGCACAGTGGAATCCACAGCTTGATTTTCCAAATAGCTCAGCATTCAGCTTGCCAGACATTTTTGAAGCTCTGGCCAAGTATTTTACAATCTAAGTGGGAACTGAACTCTTCTAAAGACTTGACCTCTTATAAAATCTTGGTTCTTCTCAGGAAGTGAAAAAAATGCTCAGAGAAGGACTGGTAGGCACTACAAAGATGTCCTTGCAATAGCTCCACCAGGATAGCTGCTGTGTCTGAAGCTTCTACTGCCATAGGTTGATCTTTCAGTGGTATAATCAAACCACCTGCTAGGAACTATATTATAAAAAAGGAGTTGTTGCCACTATATGTCCTATCAGGAATCCAAGAGCATTCTTGTGATTTTTTTCATGCTCCTGCCTTAATTAACTATGCCAGCAACATTTTACAGGCATCTTCTACCTTCTATCATGAGTCAGTGTCTCACATACCAGTAGGACTTTAGCCACAACAAGGAAAGATTCTGGCCTTGTTGCAGAATCCAAGAATCCTTAATAATTATCATTTAATGGAGATTTCAGAGCTGGGAACTTTTATCAATGTGCATGGCCTTCTTCATGTATCTTTTGCATTCAGATATTGGAAAATGTAGGGTTAACTATTTCCTCTCTCATTTCTTAGTTTTTCTACAGCTCAGAGATTCCAGCTAAGAAAGTCAGATACCCCTTATAATATTCCTTTGCGAACCGGGCTATTAAAGGTCCCATGCAACACAAATCCAGGAAGACATTTAGATGCTCTTAGGAGCTTGTCAGGTAATTAAAAAGTAGTGAAGAAAGGACATTTCCCCCCAAAGATTTCCACTCTGACTGGAAGCAGAAATTCTATGAAAGTAATGTCTATCTAGAAATAGATAACCTTGATTAAGCTGAGCTAAAATTAATAAATGCTAGAGCTGAGATCGGGGAAAAAAGTTGGCTGTATGTCAACCGTGTGGAAGCCCAGTCCTAGGGCCTTGCTTTAGTTCCTGGCTCATCTTAGGGTATCTTTACAGTCGCAACTCATGTACATTTCATAGATTCACAGACATTAGGGCTGGAAGGGACTTCAGAAGATCTTTGAGTTCAGTCCCCTGCCCCAGGGGCAAGAAGTCAGCAGGGGTCATAGGATCCCAGCAAGATAAACATCCACATGTCTCTTGAAGGCGTTCAAAGTAGGTGCTTGAACCACCTCTGGCAGCAGTCTGTGGCAGACCTTGGGGCCTCAGACAGTCAAGAAGTTCTTCCTTATGTCCAGCATGAAATGGTCACGGAGGAGTTTCTGAACTTTCAACCTTGTCTTCCCTTGGGGCTCTCTGGTGAACAGACGTTCTCTCAGATCTTGGTGACCACCCATTATGAACTCATAGACAACACCAGATCACCCCTGAGCCTGCACTTTTCCAGGCTGAAGAGTCCCATGGCTGAAGAGTCCCATGGCTCTCAGCCTCTCATCATAAGGTCTGTTTTCCTGACCTCTGGTTATGTGTGGCTCTCCTCTATACCCTCTCAAGCTTCTCCACAACATTTTTGAATTGTGGAGCCCAAAACAGGATGCAGTACTCCAGCTTCATCTTGTGGTCAATCATGACCCCCAAGTCCCTTTTGTCCATAGTGCTAGCCAGCGTAGCACTGCCAAGCCTATAAGCATGCTGCAGGTTTTTCTTCCCAAGGTGGAAAATGTTGAATTTTGTGATGTTAAACACCATCAGGTTCTTGTCCGCCCATTTTCTGAGCCTGTTAAGGTCAGCCTGGATCGTCCTCCTGTTCTCAGGTGTGGAGGCTTTACCCCAAGGTTTGGTGTTGTCTGTAAACTTGGCCAGTCCACTTCTGATACCAAAGTCCACATCATTAATGAAGATGTTGAATAGTATAGGGCCAAGGACAGAGCCCTGAGAGATCCCACTGGTCATAGCGCATGATGACAATTGACTTCCGTCAACCACCACCCTCTGGGTCTGACCATGGAGCCGATTCTCCAGCAGGCAAATGGTGGTGAAGCTCAGGCCATAGTTGGCCAGTTTTGCTAAGAGGTGATCATTGGATACCAGACTGAAATCTTTTTTAAATTCAAGATATATGACATCAATCCCTTGTCCAGATGATAGGTCACCTGGGCATAAATGGAAATAAGATTGGTCAAGCAAGACCAATCCACAACAAACCCGTGCTTGCTATCCCTCAGGATGTTGCCATCAGCCAGTCTGTTAAGAATGGCCTCTTTGATAATCTTTTCTAAGACCTTTCCCAGGATAGAGGTTAGGCTGATGGGCCTGTAGTTTGCCAGATCCACTTTCTTCCCTTTCTTGAAGACAGGCACCACATTGGCCTTCTTCCAATCTTTGGCATTTCACCACAGCACCAGGAGTTCTTGAAGATCTGTGCTAGGGGCTGAGCTATGATGCTCGCTAGCTCCTTGAATACCCTGGAGTGTAAACTGTCAGGGCTGGCTGACTTGAAGATATCCAGCCTCTCAAGGTGTTCCTTCAGAAGGTCAGCTTTGATGGAGGGTAGGGAATCTCCCTCACCCAGGCCTTCCCGTACCATAGTGGGAAGGGGTGTCCCATGGGACTGGTGAAAAACCAATGCAAAGTATCCATTTAGCAAGCTGGCTTTTTCCTGGGTGTTGGTAGTCAGTTGTCCCATCTGGTTTAGCAGGGGTCCAACATTACCCTTGATTTTTTGTTGGCTCTCCACATATCTAAAAAAGGACTTTTTATTGTCCTTGATACTTGTAGCCAGTTGGAGTTCAGTCACAGCCTTGGCTTTCCTGGTTTGCTCTGCAGGTCCAGACCAGTGCAAAATATTCCTCTTTGGAGGTGGATCCAGTCCTTCATCCTTTGTAGGTCTTGCTTTTTAGATTCAGGAGGTCCGCTAGTTCTCTGCAGAGCCAAGGGGGCTGCTGTGCCCTCTTGTTGCCTTTTCTTCGAGATGGGATAGACTTAGCTTGTGCATCCAGGATCGCTCCCTTGAGGAGTAACCACTCATCCTGAACTCCCCTCCCCTTTGGGTCATGGTCCCTTAGGGCCTCACTGACAATCCTCCTGAGCTTGTCAAAGTCAGCTTTCCTGAAGTCAAGGACTTCTATATTGCTGACTGACTTGCCAGCTTTACAGCAGATGGTGAAGGTGATCAGCTCATGGCCACTGTCACCCAGCTTCCATTCAATTGTGAGGACATTGATTAGGTCATCTCCAGTTGCCAGTACCAGGTCAAGCAGCACTTTATCTCTTGTTGGCCCATAGACTTCTTGAGTCAGATAGAGCTCACACACGTGAGAAAGCTTTGCGACTATTCGGATTTGGTTGAGCGCTCTACCCATGAGATGACTGCATAATTGAAGTCTCCCATGACAACTGAGCACTGGCGGCCTCAGCCAATTCCCTGATGAACTTATGTTCAGGCTCCTGATCCTGGGTAGGGGGTCTGTAGTACACTCCCACCATTGTGTCCACTGTGCTTATCCATCCTGGGCACCAGTGTTGGCTTTCAGGGACACGTAGCTCTCCTTGATATAGAGAGCTACACCCCCGCCCCTTTTGTCCACTCAATCTTTCCTGTAGAGGGTATAGCTATCTACACCTGTGGCCCAGTTGTAGGTGGAGTCCCACCAGGTCTCTGCTATCCCTATGACATCGTAATTATTTGTGTTAAGCAGGAGGACAAATTCCTCCTGTTTATTACCCAAGCTCCTGGCATTTGTGCACAGGCATGCAAGTGTCCTCTTGGAGGCCCTTGCCTTGCCTACAGATCATTCCAGGGCTGGGGCAGGGGTGGGCTCCCTTAAGTGGCTTGGCCTGTTGGCTTTGCAAGGGTTGCTCAGCAGGTGGTGGTAGTCTCCCTACCCTCCAACGGGCTTAATTTAAAGCCTGGAGGAGCTGGTCAGCTAGTCCGGCTGAGAAGAGCCAGCTCCCCAGGAGAGAAGTGGAGGCCGTCCCTTCCCAGCAGCTCACTGCCTCTCTCACCAAAGAGTGGGCTGTGGTCATGGAAGCTGAAGCCTTCACGATGACACCAGCCCCACAGTCCTTGGCTCACTACCTTGATCCTCCTCTCCCTCCTCAGCATGTAGCCTGAAACTGGAAAGATCAAAGAAAACACCACCTGTGCCCCCAAACCCTTAAATCCTGCTCCCAAATTTCTGTAGTGTTTCATGACCCAGCTGGAATTGCTCCAAGCCTAGTCACTCATGCCCACTTGGATAAGGAACATAGGGTAGTGGTCAGTGGGCTGGAGGAGGTCAGGGATCTTCTCCACAAAGTCTCGGATATGGGGTCCCAGGAAGCAGCAGACTTCCTGGGCTCAGGGGTCGGGGTGGTAGATTGCCCCTTCAGTTCCCCTCAGAATGGAGTCTCCCACAACAAATACTTTGCATTCTGTCTTGGGGAGAGTGGGGGCGGTAGCTACAGTTGAGCCCACGTTGCCTGCAGGAGCTGACAGCTTAGCAGGCTCTGCTGGGGCTGCAAGAGGTTTGTACCTGTTGCAGAGCTCCAGCTGGGCAGGGGCCTTGGTGCGGCGGGCCTTGGGGCCCTTGACCACCTTGGTCCAACCCCATGGCTGGACAGTAAGGGAGGTCCCCAAATCCTCCCTTGTCCTGGAAGGTGACCATGGTCTACCCTCTGCCTCCAGGGGGTGAAGGGCTTGGCAGTAGGAGTTGATCTCCTGCTCACCATCCCTGATGGCATTCAGTCTCTGGACTGGGGCCTGGAGCTCCTCTAACTGGCGTACCAGAGACCCCAAAAGGGAGCAGACTTCACGAGGGGAGGTCGCCATGTTCCTGGACCCCAGAGCCTGAAAAAGCATCAGGCATCCCCCACAGCCAAAAGCCAGGGGCTCTGTCTGCATGGAGCGGGGAACCGTGGGCTCTGTCAGGGTGGAGGTCTCCAAGGCGGCAGAGGGGGAGGCTGCAGACTCTGAGGGGACCCTCGGGGTATGGCACGTGCCCATCCGCATGATGCCACTGGTAGGCTGGCTGCAGCTGGGACTGCCTTCCTTAGGGCGCACTGGCAGGGCCTTGGGCCCTTCTGCTGGTCCTCCACGCTAACTCTGCACTAAGTCATGCACTGGGCAGACAAGCGCACCTGTTTGCGTTGCCTGCTCATGAGGCTTCGGTTGCGTGGCTCCCTGCAGCTTAGCTGGGTTAGTCCCCTTCCACCATGGGCCCTGCTTACTTCTGGCAGTGCTGGGGGTTGGCAGGGCTCTCCATAGCTGTTGGGGGTGTCTGGGAGGGGGGCTTCGGGGTGCTAAGGCTACACTGCAAACGTTACCCTAGCTGCCTATTTTAACTGTGCATAGTAGGAGCTTTCGACCTTCCCTTGCTGTGTCTGGCCATTTTGGAGCCTGGGCACTGAACTAAGTGGGCCGTGAATCTGATCCAGCATGAGAATGTCTCAGTCAATTCTCAGCAAATAGTTCATCCAGGGGGGGGAAAAGTGGCTTTCCCTTTAGATCAGAAAAATTCCTTTGTAAGAGCCAGAATAAAAAACCAAGACCTAAGCCAAATTTATCCTCCCTGCTCAAAGTCATCAAAACTAGTTGAAAATGACAGCTGTTTTACAGCACTAAGTGGAATTTGCAGTAGGGAAATGTGGGGCTTTTGTAAGCATGGACATGATGTTGTTTACATCAGCTCTGAAGGAAAGCCCTGGCCGGGCTAATGCACCATATCCAGAAAACTCATTGTCGTCAGTTCGAATGAGGAGCCAAACAACATGTCATGTACTCCAAACAAAGACAGCAGTTTCCTAGGGCAGAACATCCAGTAATGGAATGATGTTGGTGTGTGGGAAATAGTGTAAAAATACACAATGTGAGCTCATGAATAGAAAGAAATGCAAAGGGCTTTTTTTCTGGCATTTCTGGCTCTGAACACAGAAGGTTGTATATTCAGCAGCATAAACTGCTTATGCCATATTTTCCCACTGTTCTTGACCCTGACTACCATCAAAAAGGTTTTATTCTTCATATGGGACTAACCCTTGTTATCTTACAGCCCCCTCACCCCCAGCGATCATCGTTTCCTGTAACTCCACATTCTGCTGAAACAATTAAACTCTTAGCCTCAAGGCTGAATGTAATGATGACAGGAAACTGAGCTTTCTGAGTGAAAGCCCTGCGTCCTGTAACTTCTAAAAGGGAGGAAGGTGATGGTAACCCTCACTGCAGAGTACACATTCAATTTTCCCTTTCATCATGAAAGATGACTAGCTCCTGCTAAAGTGGAAGAGAAAGATATATATCTCTTTCCCCTTTCTGGAAGAAAGATACCCAGTCCTTGCAACTTCTCCTCAAAGTCCAATTTCCAAATGCTTTTTTTCCTTGTTGTTCTTTTGGTTTCTTTCTAATTTGCCTGCATCTTCTTTACAACATGGTGCCCAGAACTGAATGAAAGGGTCTAGTTCATATCTCTTGAGCGCTGACTAGAGCGGAATACATCAGTTTCCAGGCCTTTCATCTGACCTTTCTACTAATAGCACCAACAGAAGAGTTGTCCTTTTGGGACAGTATCACACTGCTGACTTAAAATATGCTTATTGTCCACCATAACCCCCAGATCTGTTTCTACAGTACTGTTGCCTAGGCACTTATTCCCAATTTTGTATTTGTTTTCTCAGCAAATAAAATGAGTTTGGTTTGACATGAATTGTTCTTGACATCTTCATGATGACTGTTTCTTACCTCCTTATTATCCTGTCAGTGCTTATAAATAGATTGTTTAATTTTTTTTCCCAAGAACCTTTCTGCATATCCATGTTAAGCTGAATGATCTGCTCCATCTCAAGTCCTGTTTTCCACCCCCTTTTTCTACATAGGAACAGTGTTTGACCTTCTCAAGTCCTCAGGGACATCCCTCATCTTCCATGAGTTGTTAAAGATAATTGATAAAGGTTCTCAAATTGCTGCAACTAGTTCTTCAAGTGCTCTAGGGTGATTTTCATCAGAGTCTGCTGCCTTTAATACAAAGGATTTGCTAAATATTCTTTAACTTGTTTTCTCCATATTTCTTAGTGTACTCCTATCGCTGTTGTGTTATGTAGGTGATCACAACTGACATTTATTTGTTGAAAGTGAAGCAAAAGTTAAGGATCTACACTTCTCTCTTTCATTGCATCACCTGTTGTTTGCTCACCATCCATAATAAGTTATGGACCTACACTTTCCTTTATCTTCCTTCTCCTCCCCCCCCCAAATATATTTCTAGAACATTTTTCTGTTGCATTTTATGTTCCTCGCTGCCTGTAACTCATTTTGCACCCAGTACTCTCTGATTTTACCCTGACTAGCTTATGCTGTTCCTTTATCCTCAGCCTTAGCCATGTGTTTTTGTTTCCACTTTTTGTATAGTACCTATGTGATCTTCAGGCCATTGAAGAGCCTCCTGAAAATGTTCATATGGTCTCTGAGTATGCTTCCTGCCTTTCCTCTGATTCAGGAGAGTTCACCATTGCCCCTTTGATAAATGTCTTGTTCAGAAAATGTGAATTCTTCTGAAGTCTTCTACCCTTTAAAATTGCTTCCCAAGAGATCCTGTATAGCAATTCCCTGAATTTGCTGAGATCTGACTTTTTAAAATCCATTGTCTTTATTCTACAGCTCGCATTCTTTTATTTCTTCAGGACTACAAGCTGTATCTTCTTACAATGGCTTTCATCTAAAATACTTTCCATCTTCTGACTATTAACTGGTCCCTCTCTGTTGTTCAGACTCGCTTCTAAAGTAGCCACTCCCTAGTTACTTCTTCCACCTTCTGAAGGAAAATGGTTTAGAAATTTACAGCTATTTCTTAAAGGTAAATTTTAAGCAAAGCCATATGGAAGTGCAACTGCTTCATTTTATCCCGCACCTCTGAGGATTAACGTGCTAAACCATCAAAAGTATGTAATTTCCACAGAACGGTGTCCTTTAATTACAGGGGACAGGTTGTAGCCATGTTGGTCTAAGGACATATGGAGACAAGGTTCTTTAGGGTAAATCTGTTACCTTAATAGTAGACCAACTCAAATAGTTGGAAATTTTTTTCTTTGCAAGCTTCTGGGTATAAATACCCTTTAGTTACAGCATTCATGTGTGGGACCTTCTCAGAATCACTACTGTCTGTTATGTTTGAAACAAATTAAGCAAACTGTTATTGCTTCCATGATATTGGTGCTTTGTTCTTGTGTGATTATGGTTTTTCATTAGCCTGGAATTTCATCTGTGGTTAAATATTCTGCAGTCTTGTATGGCATCCAGCTGGGCAGAGGCCACTTGACGCATAATTGTAAGTGTTTTGAACTTTGCTGTTTGTAACCTCTGATGCATCCTATGACAGGGTATTATTCCTACAACACAACAGAGCTTCCAGTAATAAAAAGCAGACCACAGGAGTAGCATGAAAAGAGAAATAGCTCAACAGATGACAAGCTGAGCCAAGGACATATTTTCAGCAGGAGGTACTACTGACACAGCTACTGTAATAACCAAAATCCATTCCCAAAGCTTTGAAATTCCTGATTTATATTTGTATTTAGGGGTCACATGGTCTAATAGTCAGAACACAAGACTGGGAGTCAAGAGTACTGGGCTGCAGATACTGAATGCTTCTCTGATCACAAGAGCTTTGAATCCTTCAGAACGACTGCAGTTTACCGGTTCAAGATGGGACTGGGATTCAGGAGCTGTGCATCTGTGTACTCCTGCGAGGTGGTTGTCTGAGCGCAGGCAGAACAATGAAAAGCAGTTTACACTGGCTGCTGCCTAGGCTGTACCTGTCCTTTGGATAGGCAGGGGCCTTCATTATCCATAGGAATGACTCCAGCACCATTAACAAGACCTACATTCACTCAGATAAAACAGAGCTATAAACATAATTGCTAACTCTGTGTTTTTGTTCCTCTTAGCTTGCAACTGATAAGCCCTTAAAAGGAGAGAGAAATGATCCTGAGCAATAAATCAGATGCAGAGTGAGGCCTTATACAAGCTAGCTTTCATTAGGATTCCCAAAATACACATAATTTATGTTTAAAAGGACAGTTACTGTGTAATAAATACCAAATGCCTATTACTATGCATTTATTGAGACGGAACAGAGACAATTACATATTTATGAAAGGCTTGTTAAAACACAGTAAAACTCTTTTAATAACTAATTATTGCTTTATTAATATGAAATATTAGCTAATGCCTCCTTTTAGCCTGAGTGAAACGATCAGTTTGGGATTTTGCTTGGCTTCAGGAGTCAGTTAATTAGGGACCACAGACCTTAAGTAGATTGTATTTTTAGTTTTAAACAGTCCTAGGTGAAATGAATCTATTTTGAAGGCTGCAGTGGTACCTAGCAGGCATGTGCATTGAGGCAAATTTGACCAGTTCTCATGTATAGTCATAATTACTGGTCCATATACAAACTCCATTGCAACTCCACTACAGATAAACCATAGTGAAAATCAAAGGGTCCCGTCATTCCTAGAAGCTCATAGGGCTAGTACAATTAAAGCATGTTGGTTTCTGTTGTTAACAAGGAAGTGTTTACAGCTGGGTCAGCTGGAAGCAGCCTAGTGCCTAAGTGTGGAAAAGGATTCAAATTCAATGCACACAACTGAATCCATAGCCGGAGACTTCTGCCACATGTCGCAGATAAACCAGGTAGTCCAATGAGTAATTAATTATATCTTGTTCTTATATGCCTGAACTTTCCTTTGTTCATCTCATAGCACCAAGAACGTATCATTATTTTCCCTCTGTGTTTAGGGAAACAGAAACTGGGTGAACTTCACGTAGCAGGTCAGTGGCAGAAACAGGAATAGAATCCAACTTTTCTAAATCCCAGTCTACTTCTTATCCAATGGGCCATATAATATTATCCACATTGTAGTAGTGCCTTTGAGTTCCAGATACAGATCATTGTACTATCCACTGTAACAACACAGAACAAAAATTAGTCTTTGCCATATACTTGTGACAGAAGTCTGGCTAATTCCAGCTTTTAGCAACATCTACCATTATTCTTATAGTCTCTCATTTTGTCTCTGCTGTTACCTAGACTCCTGGCAGCCCTGAGTGAACTTTTAGTATTGGGCTCCCCTTTGCCAGAGATAATGATAATAATCAGACAATGGAAAAAAAATTACTATTTTTATTAGACAATGAATAATAGACAATGAATAGAAGATATAATGTAAAAAAAAATAGAAAATCAAATATTCAAATCACATTTTTATTATAAAATATTTATATAACTAAACTCCACTCTGTGGCATTTTTTGTTGCAAAAGTCTTTATCGCATCTATGGTATTGATGTCTTTCAATAGTTCGTTCTCAATTGATAATATTTCCAGTCCCATATATGCACAACATTAAAACCTTTTTTTTGCAATTGTAAACTGTTTTTTTCCCATTTTTGGACTTCCTTTAGGTCCAGACCCTGAGTGGCCGTCTGGTTCCCCCATGCCTTTGTCTGGATCTGATTATAGGTGTTTGGAGAGCATAGCCAGCAAGACAGCTGGTACGGGATTATTTTTACATTGCACAAGACAATTTAGCAATAGCTTCCTGACAGTGAATAATGGCATCACAGAATATATCAAGGCCTGGCTGGATCTGCTGGATTACCTTGAGGATAGAAATTGAAAGATCTAAACAAGCAGAAGCAGCTGCTTCCTTATTTTCCTTGCATTCAATGTTTCAGGCAGTTGGCATATGATAGTGATCCCCGCTCCCCCTCTCCGTAATGTAGTTGTCAGTCCTACTGTACGAGGTTGAGACATCACTTTTGGTATTTTAGAGGAAGCACTTCTACTACTTGGCTAACAGTATGTTTCAGGACAGGCTAATCTAGCTGACACGGTCATTTGTAGAATTGTGCTGAGTCAAGAAAGGATGAGGGATAGAAACCTGGCTTGTGATATGTATTAATCAAACAGCCACATCTGGAAAATCCCTATCAATGATTGGCATCATTTCAGATTTCTTTTTGTTTTAGGTGAGATGGGAAGAAAAAAAAACAACCCCTGAGTACTGGAGGCAACAACAAAAGTTAATTGTAAGCAGAGAAAATAATCATTTCAGTTTCAAACTTGGCTGGACATTTTCTGTCATGATGAAAAAATAGAGGGAAAGGCTTAATGGAAATACATTGTCCAGTTTCTGACCAGGTTCTGTTCATGCGCTAGAAAAGGTCAGATCCTCAGCCAGTTTAATTGTAATAGCAGACTTGATAATAATAATTAACAAGTTGACTCAACAGAGTCATATCAGTTTACAGCAGCTGAGGACATGGGCCATTAGGTGCATAAGCAAAATAAATACATGTTGCTATTGGTAACTTAGATGAGGGTGAGACATCTAGATGTGGGGATTTATTTGTTCAAATGAATGGACTGTACATAACTAAATTTCCCTGGGTAGCTTTATAAATCTCAACCAAGAGGATTAGTTCTGTGGGCTTGATACTCCTTTTTCTTATGCAAGTTTTACAACTCCGTCAACTGTGATGTGCAGTTACCTTGGATCTACAGTAATGTATGTGAGGAGCGAGTCTAGCTATCTGTGTTTATTATAGGGTGAAATTAATCTCTGTTCAAAAAGCAGGTCAGCCCAAGGCCTTTGTACCACTTAAACTGTAGGCTGGGATGTTTAAAACCATCTAGTTGCCTTCCAGTGGGATTTCCTTAAGGTAGCCATAAATTCATTCAAGAGTGTTGGCACAGGAAAAGTACACCGATTGAATCAGTTTCTAAACTAATTAAGTTAAATAAATGCAACTTTTTTTTAAGGTAGAATCATACGCTGAGGCAGCAAGGTCTGGTTTGAAAAACAAAACCAGTGAGTCCCCCAGTGATGAACAGTATCATCTCTAAGTGACTGGACCTGAGGTCCAAAGGGCAACAGGGCTATGATAGGTCACGTGGTCATCTGCATTTTTAGGTTCCTATCATGGCTGGAGCCAAAATGCTAACTGCAGGAAAGCCTGTTCGCATCAGATCTGGCATCTGAGCGGCATCAGGAAGTGATGGGAATTCCATAAGCAAGTCAGTTCACACACCATTTCTAAACAGGTCAGATAATTTTGCTAAGCAACTAAATTCATCTCTGTTTGTAGAGGGGACAAAGAACCAATTCTTATTTGTCCTGCACATTATATAGTCATTTATACCCATATAAATTGCAGGGAAAAGCCTATTAGCTTGGGATACTAGCCTATCACTCGGCCCAGCTGGAGAGGGACTACACAAATTAGTAGGTAATGGCAAATCATTTGGTTTCCTAAGCCGAAGCAGAGCTACAGATGCTTTAGTGTCACTCACTGTTCAAAGCAGAGCTGCAGATGCTTTGGGCTTCACCCATTGTTCAAAGAGGGAGGATAGGAGCCTCAGTGCTTGGGGAAAATGAGGTTGAATTAAATAAGATTCTAGGATGTATTTTTTTGTAAGCAATCAGACCCACATGACAAGAGGCAGAAAAATCAGAGTCAATTGAAATAAAAAGGTATGTGTCCCCAGTGTGGTTATTAGAGAATGTCACGGTACTGAACAGGATCACCCAACTGCGTGCAACAAAAGAGGAGCTTCTGAGTCCTGGGGGAACTGTCAGAATTGATTAGGTATTGAGATTTGACAAGCTGCACTTGAGAGGAGGTAGCAGACCCTTGCCCTGGTTTTAGACGTTGTTGCTGGTGTGTTGCATTTCATATTGGAGCTACTGTGTAGCTGTTGTGTTTACTATGCATACATGAGCATGGATTACAGTAGCTTTAACATACTAAAAAATTCAGTGGAGAGGGGATGTTTGGAGTAGCCTGTCCCTGCAGACACTAGTATAGTGTTTTGCTAACACTGAGCCTCTCCTTGCTCATCCTGGCTTGTATCTGACAACTTTAGATTATCCTGTAGTCATCTGCCCAGTTCTGAGGGCTGCTGTTTATATGCAGGCAGGCACACTTATGTAGGTAACTGGTGCCTGCTGGGATAATTAAGGTGGCAGTCAAGCGCACTCAGGTAATCTGGGAGCGAGGCAGTTTGTCTCATGCCCTAACTCCCAATACCTCTCTGTTCCTGACCTTTCTAGTCTCACCGTTCAGTTTGTCTCCTGTCTCTTCGGATATGTTTTTACCACATATGAAACCTCTCTAAAAATCAATCTACCGGGATAGAGGTAAAACTGAAGGGGCAGTGAAGCTGATTTCATCAGTTATCTGAAGATTTCCCCAGCATTTCAGGGAAGTGGCCAGGGGAAGTGAGCATGGATGGATTATTGCTATAATCTGTTGACTGCCAAGAGGTAAATAGGTCTTTAATAGTTTTTACTGATTAGGTCAGGCTAGAAAAGCCTGGAAAATATTCTAAGTTGTTCTGGAGGATAAGATAAATCCAGAATCATAGCTATACAGGTATCATAGCATAATAAAACTTTATACTTTAATATTATGATAGCTCTTAGAGATGCTTGGCCATCAGGGACTAAGATGACTTCTTGGTAAATTCTGTACTTGCATAGAATAAAACGACAGTCCCTGCAAAGCATTTTCAATCTACAATTTTCAATCACAAGACAGAAGCTAGCAGGTGAGAATAGGGCAAAAAGGTGGGAGAGGAAAGGACAACATAGCAGTGAGATAAATGGCTAATCTGATCCATCTGGTCTTTAATGGGTTTATGAAAAGGTAACTTGTTTAGTTGCATTTTGAAACATCATGGTAAAAGCACTCAGATCCCAGGGCAGGTGCTATTTTCTCCTTGTTATAAATCTTAATGAATAATTTCCTAGGAAATCAATTAATCTTCCTTCCTCAGACTCCATATTGTTGAATATGTAGCTATTAAGAATTACATTATCATCACAGTCTCATAATTTGGTGCTCATTCATTATTATAGTTATTCATATAAATCATCACAGTCATCTTACTCCTTTTTTGGTTTTCCACCTTTTGCTAGTAGTTTTATTTTTGTAAGACCACACTAGAAACATACACAAACAGGATTAAGAAAACAGAAGCCAAAGTGCTATCAAGATAAACAGTCCTTCTGATCAATCCTGCCAATCCATTGGTTTTAGCTGCATGGTGTTTTAGCATTCACTTTCCATGACAAGCTGTTATAGAGGCTTTGTTTTTTATCTGTACATTTGTTGACACTGGCTCAGCAATGTGATCTGGTGTCTTTGCAGAATGTCAGCACGCCTCGTGAAGAGGTGGTTGAGTTAATATAGATGGCATCAAAATCTGTATTACAAATGATTCTGACAAGGAGTTACTGCAATGTGGTTGGCAGTGAAATAAACCCTTTCCTGTAATTTCCCTCGTATCTTTGGCAGTGTAAAGAAGGATAGCTTTGTGACAAGAGACTCAAAAGTTTGAGGTTCCATTTTGGTTTTGTCACAGATTTCCAGCGTCACCCTGGGCAAGTCGCGAAGAGTCACAGATTAAGCGGCTCAGCACCGGTAAGCGAGGAAGTGTTTCTGAAATTAGCTTCTTTTCTACCTTGGAGAACACATAACACCAGCAGAGTCTTCCTATGACTGATGAAGGGTGTTTGTGCCCCAAGGCTTGCAAAGAACGTTGTTCCCAATTATTTAGTTGGTCTAATAAAAGATATCTGCCCAAAGAACGTTGCCTGCCTATATCCTTAGACCAACACGGCTACAACCAACAGCTCTGAAAGAACTCGGCAACCAGGGGGTTGGAGCCCTTGAAAATCTCACCAGGCAGTTAAATAGGAGGAAAGTGGGGTTTTTTGTTCATTCGTTTTGTTTTGTTGTTTGAGATCAAGTCCCAGTCACAAGTGCTGACTCCTATTTTGACAATATAGCCATACTTTCTCTGTACCTCAGTTTCCCACATATAAAACGAGGATGAGAATGCTACATTTTACCCATATTTTGTCTATGTCGAGTGTTATCTCTTTAACCCAAGGACTCCCCCTCTTACCAGGGCCTTCCTTGGGTGGGGTGGGGGTGTGAATCAGGGCACCTGCAGAGCCGGGTGGAGAGGTTGTGGCTGCAGTTTAGCTCACCTGCCCACCTGGTGGGTTGGACGGCTCTTTGCCTGTTCTGGCTGGAAGTTCCTGCCACGTCCGGTGTGCCAAGGCTTTTCACTCGCCAGCATAAGTGTGCTGTGGGCTGGGGCAGGAGGCCCTGTGCAGGCTGCTTTGCCCTGGACCCTGCACCCTGCTGGGATCATCTCTGCCTTTTACTATGGCTAAATGCAGACAGTCAAACAGCTCGAGGCTGAATCAATTCAATCTTTGCCTGTTAGTCTAAGCTGTATAGATTGAATTGATAAGCAAGCAGACAGGTATTCACTTTTGATTCTGAAAATACAGCCATATGCCTGCAGTGGCCCGGGCTAGGAGCCAAGGAGCACTAGACCATGCCTCCTTGCTTGGCAGGAGCAGATAGCTTGAATCAAGGAGAATCCACTCAATCTGTGAGGGAGGTGTGGGGAGGGTGTTGCAGGGCAGGTGCAAAGTATCCTGGGATGCTGGGGGACCGAGTTAACTTAAATCTGGAGGGGATCTGGGAGAGATGTTCAATAAACTGATTTAACCTAAATCAGCTAAGTCTGATATTACATCCATCCAAGTTTATCTTAAACTTGTTTCAGCCATTTTGAAAGCAGTCTATGTGTACTGAACTTCTGTTGTGTTACAGATTTGAACCAGTTTCTGATCATTTATACCCGTCTGTGGGTAATTCTATCCCTAGCCTATGTGTCTGTACAGCACCTAGCACAAAGGGTTGTGATCTTGGGGCTGCCAGGTGCTTCCAAAGTACAAATAACTCACTGTCTTAGTGAAGTTCTCCAAAGTATCGGAGTTTACCATTGCGGGGAAAGAAGAACACTGAATCTTGTGTGTGGTTCAGCAGTCAGTGACTTAAATGAGTGGGGTGTATAAATGGGAGTGATTAATGAAATGGTACCAGGAACTCTCAGTTCAAGGATAAACTCAGATCTTGATCCTTTGGGTAGCACCTTGCAAAGTCTTCTAGATGGAAATTACAGCATGCTGTGAGACTTAGACCTTTACTTGACATGCAGGGTCCCCCCCTCCGCCCCCCTCTATGTCCCCGTGGCTCGGTGATCTTCAGATTTGGATTCAGATCAGATGACTATCTGAATCAATGAATCAAATCACTGTCCCCAATTTGGGCCGAATCCAAATCTGAATCAAATAGGATCTGTTTTATAAACCTGTACTAAGCATCCCCAGCCCCCCACTGCTCCAGCAGCAGGAATGGGAGCATAGGTAGACGCTGGTAGCCTGAGAGGAAGGGTCCCAAGCTTCCCCAATCATACTCAGGCCTGCTGTTGCCTGGCCATGCCCTGCCCTACCTCACTTAGTTTCCCTCTACTTGAGGACCTGCTTTAGTGCCCCCTGGCTACCCTGAGCCATTGCAGGTATGTGTTTGTATTTCTAAACTAAATTGCTATTACAGGAAGTGGGAAAATCTAGATTTAGGACAGCTGGGAAACTACAAGAATGAGGCAAAACCAAGCGCCCTTTCCTGAATGCAAGGAATAGTAATACATGTATGAGAACAGGAAAATCACAACAGGCTACATTTGTCCTTGGTGTCATCCCATGTACTTCAATTAAGCTATATTGGGGATGTTTCAGGCACTTCATCCTTCTTCAGGAAGCACTTGAGCAATGATGCCAGATTTCTGTAGTGGTGGATAACATGTGAACTCTGAATCATCTGGATTGTTTTTTACTCTATCTCCCCAAGCACGTATGGCGGGAATTTGGTCTCTGTTCAATACTGGTCAATGCTGATGTCTGGGATTGGTACTGGGTATTTTTTAAAGCATTGCCCAGAGTGGTTTGGTCTCAATTCTTTTAAATAAGGTTCTTCTGTTGAACATGAGAAGAAATGGTTTGGAAGAAAGGTGACCTTTAGCCAGGGTACTGGACTGAGACCCACGAGATCATGATTCACCTTCTGGCTCTGCCCCAAGCTTATTCTGAATTTTCCTAATCAATTAGTCTCTCTTTTCCAGATTTACAGCCCTAGTGTTCAGTCAATGGCTGAAATGTAGAGTTTGTTTACCCCCTTAAAAATGTGTAATAAATTTCCCCTTGTAGCAAAGTTACTAAGTAGATACGTTATGTGTTCACTCCCCTAGTGAACTTCATCCTGGGGTAGCAATGGCCAAATATGAACTGGCCAGGGTTTTTAATAGTACCTATTGCAAGGGAGAGGTGGTCATATGTCTACTCCTTACTATGAAGTAGAATCCAGAGTAAATTGCTGCATAGTAGCTGTGTCCTCTGTCCACATCCTTAGACAATATGCTGCTCAGGGCCGGGTCAGTCTCTGTCTGGGTGTTTGTATAATACCCTAATGCAAGGGGATCAGGTTCTCTGGGCAGAATGAGCCTTCAGGAAAATGGTGCCCTGGGCAAACATATTTTGGCACCCCCTCGGCGCCACCCCCCTGCACCTCAGCAGTGCTGCTGCAGGCAGGGGTGCAGGAATGGAGCAGGCACCACCCTACCCTACCCACACTGCCAGGTCTGGCTGTTCTTGAGTAATGGCCTCAGGGACATGAGCACCTCAGGAACACCAACTCCTAAGTCTCAGGAAATGGTACCCCCCCATCTTACATTACGGCACCCCCCACTTGGGCTGCCAGGGTGAGCTGCACCCAAAAGGCTGATGTGGCAGGGCAGGGACATGTCCTGCTGCTGCCTGAACCTGGCATGGGGCTGGGACTGCCAAGGCGCTGTCCCACATGGCTGAACTGGGGGTACATGAGGGCACCCCATGGGGGTGGGGAGGCAGTGACTGGGCTGGACACTGTTCCTCCTGCCTGGGGTGAGGATCAGCTGGGGTGAGGTGGAGTGGTGGTGTTTTTCGCACCCCCCCCCCCCCCGGCCCCCGGGCGCCCCCCCCGTCGGGGTGCGTGGGGCTGTTGTGCTATAAAGTTTTTACGTTTAATAGCTCAAAGGAGGTTTATTTGATTTTATATTCTTTGTTTTGTTTTTTATTCTATTTTTTTTTTTTATTCTCTTATTGTTTTATGTATTTTGGGGGGTGGCTGGTGGGGGGGGGGGGGGGGGGGGGGCGTGCGAAAAAC